>CM028383.1:74601977-74688558 GCA_013146195.2 Codonopsis lanceolata
CCAAACATGAATGCCCTTTCCTTGCACAGGTAGCTCTTTCCCTTAAAGGCATCTTTTTTCTTTTCACAAGATTTTTCTTTTGCGAGCCAATCGGAGAGAAAATATTTGATAAATGACCCAAATCTGAAATGACAAATGTTCATTAGTCAATAAACATATGAACAGATGTGAATAAAAGAGTGTCTAATATTGTGCAAACCTACAAATGCAACATGCCTTTTTTTTTCCTTTTTCTTTTAAAAAAATGTAATTTTTTTAAATTAATTTTTTTAAAAAAGTGTACTAATCTAAATGACACACAAGCAGAGAGATCTTCGCAATCTAGAAAATCCCTCAAAATCTAATGCCTTAGTGAAAATATACGCAATCGATGTTACGTCTAACATGTTCTAAGCTAACAATGCCTCTTTTACCAAGTCTCGAATAAAATGGTGTCGAATGTTGATATGTTTGGTTCGAGAGACAGGATTTTAGAGATATCAATGGCACTAGAGTTATCACAATATCTGATAAGAACCTCATTTGTGTAAGCGTAATCCTCGATCATTTGATTCATCCACAATAGCTGTGTGCAACAACTACCTACTGCCACATATTACGCCCGGCCCGGTCGATAGAATACAGTTTTGCTTTCTACTATACCATGAAACTAAGTTGTTTCCCAAATAAAAACACCCACCAGTGGTGCTTTTCCTATCATCAAAGCTTCACCTTGATCGAGTCACTAAAAACCACAAGATTTGAATTTTTTTCCCTAGAATACCACTGACCCTAAATTGGTGGTGCCTCCCACATATCGAATGATACGTTTGAGAGCTTTCATATGAGATACCTTAGGATTGGCTTGGTATCTAGCACAAAGGCAAACAATGTACATGATGTCAGGGCGACTAGCAGTTAAGTATAACAAACTCCTATCATGCTCTTATACTCGGTAGGATTCACATCCTCGCCATTCTCATCTTTACAAAGATGTTGGGATGACCCATGGGAGTATTCTTATGAAGTCCATTCTCAAGTTTGAATTTTTTTCACTAAGTTAGCTGCGTGCTTGGCTTGAGAAATGAATAGTCCATCATGCTTTTGTTTAATTTGCAAGCCCAAAAAATAACTCAACTCACCAACCATACTCATCTCAAAAGTTTCAGTCATACAAGAGATGAAGTGTTGCAACAATTTTTCAGAGGTGGACCCAAACACAATGTCATTAACATAAATTTGAGCAATTAAGATATGATTATTTTCCTTTTGGATAAACAAAGTTTTGTCCATCTCACCCCTTCTTAAACCTATTTTCAAAAGGTGCTCGATAAGTCTACCATACCAAGCTCTAGGAGCTTGTTTGAGATCATACAGAGTCTTTTTTAATTTGTAAACATGTCTAGGCTTATGGGGATCCTCAAAAACTTTTGGTTGCTCAACAAAAACTTCTTCTATTACCCCGTTCAAAAAAGCACTTTTAACATCCGTTTGATGGAGTCTGATACCTAGATAACAAGAGATAGCAAGCAAAATCGGATTGACTCAATTCGGGCTACAAAAGCAAAGGTTTCATCGAAATCAATTCCCTCAACCTATGTGTAGCCCTGAGCAACCAACCTTGCCTTATTTCTCACAATCTTTCCCAACTTATCCGTTTTGTTTTTGATAATCCATTCTGTTCCAATAACACTCCAAGAGTTGGGTCTAGGTACTAAAAACCATACATCATTTTTAGCAAATTGGTCTCATCCATCATTCATGGCATTTATCCAACAATCATCTTCAAGAACCTCAAAAACATTTTTATGCTCTATGTGAGACACAAAACAACAAGTTCTAACATGCATACATTCTATGGATAAACAAGTCATTTTTCGATAATCCACCTTACCTTTTTCTCGCATAGTCATGCCGCACTACCTAGATTACGTGAAATGGGATGATTTTTCTGAATACGACTTGAGACATCCATGCTACGATTAGTAGCAATGTCCCTGTTTGTTTCAGTTTCTTCTTCTGTTTCTGAATCTGCTTTAGTTGTGTTTAATGTACCAGCAAATGTTGTAACATCATGAACTACATTGGGAACAACATCGGGAATCACATCAGCAGTTTGGTCATTTTTAGTACTTAGTTCTCTAATTTCAGGGTCAGAGATTGCTGAAGTATGAGAATCAGGAACAGAACTCTCAGAATCGGGAACATCCAGTGTTGTGGAGGAAAAAACATCTCCGAGCAAAACTGTCATATCATATGCAGCACTTTTGTAAAGAAGTTTAGTATTATCACAATCTGATTTTTCATGTGGAACATCATCAATATCAACAACTACTGAGGAGGTGAGACCCTGAAGCTCCAATGAAAAATCTTTGAAAGCAGTACTTGATGGAGTACTAAATGAAGTACTAGATGAAGTATCATTGGGAACTCCATCATAAGCATCATCATAAACAACATCACGAGCATCATCGTAAACAACATCATGAGTATCATCGTAAACTACATCATGAGTATTATCGTAAAAAAACATCACAAGTATCATCGTAAACTACATCACTGGAAATCAATTTAGAACTTATTTCCTCAATAGCACAAAGAGTAATGAAATCTTCACCCTCTTCTTCATCCTCACTATCTCCAATGGTGAAGACATACCTCAACCCTTTCTTTTTCAAGGTATTTGCACATTGATTAGCATAGTGCCCATACCCTAAACAAGCTCTACATTGAACAGACCCAATGTTCTTAACACCAAATTGAGAAGAAGAATTAAAATCAGATTTTTCTAAATCTTGTGATTTGCCAGAATTGTCCTTTTGAAAAAAATGGTTTGGTTCAACAACAAAAGGATTACTGAAATTAGAATTTGTTTGATTTTGACTTTCATTTTTCAGCAACGTGTTGAACTTTTTTAGAGAAGAGCCAATGACTCATCTCCAAAATTAGAATCTTCTATTTCCTTTCACAATTCTTGCATCTCACAAGATAGATCAGAAACATCCAGAAAATAATCACCTTTGACTTTGCTTTTGTTTTGCTGAGCCAAGTTAAGCTCAAAAGTTTGAAGAATGCCCACCAAATTTTCCAAAGACATCTTATCAGTGTCATGGGCTTCTTCAATAGCAGAAATTTTAATGTTGAAATGCTCCGGAATGGAACGCATCATTTTACTAACAAGTCTTGCATTGGAAATTGAATCTCCCAAGGCAATGGACTCATTAGAAATATCTACCAGTTTATCATGATATGACTTAATGTCCTCATTATCTTCCATTTTAAGATTTTCAAACTTTGTAAGAAGCATCCTGAGCTTAGTTTGTCGCACACTTTCGGTTCCCTCACATTTTTCTTGGAGGGCAGTCCAAACTTCTTTGGTTGATGGATATTGAACCACATGTTTCGTCACATTGGGATCCAAAGAGCCAAAGATAGCATGTAGTGCTTTTGAGTTAAAATTAGACAGAGTTCTTTCACTAGTAGTCCAATCGTTTTCAATAGTAATTTTAACATCACCATCAAGTTCAACCATACTAGGTGGTGTCCATCCTCCAATTACAGATAGTCATGTCATTTCATCAATTGATTTGATGTAGACACGCATCAAGACCTTTCAAAGAGAATAGTTCGTAATTGTTAGATTCGGAGGACGTTGAGATCCACACGAGAATCCATCACGGCTACAATCAGGACCAACACTTAGTGATATCAAGTGGAGGCTCTGATACCAATTGAAAGAATTGTAGCTCGGGTTCTCAGCTAAAAACAGTAAAAGTAAAAAACAGTGAATGTAGTATCAAATGTTATTTAGAATGTTATTCAGAATGCTGCACAGAATGTTGCGGCATTCAAGCTACATTCCTTGAGTAAGCAACGGAAAATAAGAGAGTAAAAAGAATAGAGAGAAGACACACGAACTAAGGTTCAGGTCTACAAGTAAAACTTGTAGACTTAGCCAATATGGCCAAAAACTTTCACTATAGAAAACAATTGTAAAGATTACAATTATGAAAACTATCACTATGTGAAAATCAAAAAACAAACGAAAATCTCCTAACAGAGTTTGATAAGATCAGTTTAACACAAGTGCTCACTGAAACAAAGATCTAAAGAGAACAGTGAGCAAAAACTCGGGAAAAGAACTGCTGGTCAATGTAGCTTGCAATGATACAGCATTCCAAGGCACATTCTGCAGTTCTGGCAGCACAATCTCTCTCTCTCTGTCTAAAATCTCTCTAAAAGTGTTAGTATTGTGAATGGTAGAGCCTCTCTTTTATACTCCAAGAAGTCATCTAGGCCTGCAAGATAAAGAGGGAAGGAACTAAACATGGAATGGTTAATTTGTTAGTCAAATAAATCATTTCATAAATAATTCAAACTTGAGCACCAAGATTGCTTAAGAAAGGCAACAACAATCAATTACTCAATCAATAATCAATCATGTAAAGAAGGAAATAAAGCTAGGAAGTTTCCTAGAAGGAGCATAATAACACATGCATTAAACATGTGTTAAAATATGCTCTTACAAGTTGATGTTTCTAAGCTTGGGCCTAACAATTACTCGGGAACAACGAGAATAATGGATAGAAACTTGTTTACGAAGCTTGTCCATCATGTCTTATTATCCCATTGTAGCACTTTAGATAAGGCCGTGTTTTCCTATCAATCTAATTTCTTTTCTGGTGTCAATATGGACCTTTAGATATCATTTCTAAGCAGACGTGACTTCTCTATGTTGCCTTCCTCCTGTTCTCCTGTGAACAATTGAGACAGTTGTGTCTCACAAACTGCTGGGCCGCAATACCTGAGAATTTTTCAGGCTTCAGAACTCTTGTTTGCCTACAGCTGACACTTTTTAACGATAATAATGAGGTGCTTCAAAATTTGATCAACAGCTGCCCTGTTCTTGAAAAGTTGGTACTTTCAGATATTAGCTTCAAGAGTCTTACTATATGTGTGCAAAATCTCAAGCACTTGTCCCGTAGGGTACTTTCGATGATATTTACCTTGAAACGTGTATCAAGGTGGACTGGAACTTTCAGATATTAGCTTCAAGAGTCTAATTACTTTATGTTGCCTTCCTCCTTGCTCTCTCTCTCACTCTCTCTCACCATGGTTTCTTATATGTATGCTAAGATATGATTGGTGCAGACTTGGCATTGTGTGTCCAATCTGGAGGTTTTTGAGCCAGGCTTGGTCCACTTTGATGATTTAGATGAGACACGACAGTAGTTCTTGCCGTTCTCAGAAGCTCCTCAAATGTAAATATATTGTGAATTAGTGTGAGTATCAATTAACTCTCACTCCAATCTTTATTCTAGTAAGTTCATTATTCTTGTATTAGCTTCAATAATCACCTTCCACCAAGGTTTTGAAGTGAACTGTTGCCCTACATTCACAGAAGCTCAGGACCAAGTAAACTGTTACCTTGATCACCTTTGAGTCGTGAGCATAAGAATCACAAGATGTATCGACTATCAAGGAGGCAGCGCAAATCTTTTCTGAAAATGATCAAAATAGTTCTTGCACACTCGCCTATACTTGAGAAGATGCTTGTGCCCCATATTCATTTACAGAAAATGTGATTTATGGTTTATGAGAGAGCGCGCTGGTGTGTGTGAAAGAGCCTCATCTCAGTTGAAGTTGACATACAGAGCTACTCAAGTTGGATAAGATTTCCACCAAGGTTTTGTAATGAACTGTTTGCAGCCTATTCTTGTTGTTAGTTTCACCCCGGTCTTTATCTTCGTCACGATATGAATGTTGTTACTTGTTATTATCATGTCATGCCTAAATTGCCTAACTAGTAACTCACCATCGTTTGAAAATCATATCTATATATATTATTAAAGTTGAATAATATATAATTAAAAATCAAAACCCCTACTTTTTCACCAATATTTAGAAGCATAAATGAACTAAAATGAATATATCAGAATCAATCCAAGAATAGGACGGAGAGAAAGAAAAGTAAAAGCTTCCTTACCCTAACACTGATTCTGGAGAAACATTACGCTCATAAAATGAACGATTCTCTTCACTTTGCCCCTGTCTGAACCGAACCGAACCGAGTTTTAATTATCTCAGCTTCCGGTTATTCAAAGGGCAATGCCGAAAATCAAAGGTAGAGATGTCAGAGACTGCTTGGGGAAGAATTGATGGGAAAGAACAAATAATCCCCTTAAGAGACTTGACAGCATCGATGATTTGAGCTGATAAAAAAAAAACAGATGAATTTTTGTCTCCTAACCTAACTAAGCCAAGTAAGAAATCGAAAACCGTTCATCCAGCTACTCAAAAAGAGGCATTCTTAGTCTTAACCAATCAATACACATAAATGCATTATCATTTTATGAAGAAAGATTGGATTTAAAAATGCATTATGATTTTATGAAGAAAGACTGGTAAGTTCGATTTTTTGAAGGTGTCAGATCACAAAGATTCAGCAAATGTATCTCAGACAGTCGGGGTAGCTGCGTAATATTTGATCTCATCATACAATCAAAACAAAACAAATAATAAACAATCAAAATTTCTTACTTATAAAACTTGATAACAATAAAATAAAGTCCGCACTTGTTTTCCTGTGTCAGATCCACAAATATTCAACAAAAAAATATATCAGACAGGGATAATTGTGAAATATTTGAGATCTCATCATCCACAACAAATACGATACCAAATGAATGAGGGTTTTTAACAAAAAAAAATCCAAAAGCAAAACGGCAAAGGAGGCGTTGTTTCACAATATAGATAAATAGATAGATAGATATATGGGTGGCAATTCGTGCTATCGTGTCGTATTCGTGCCTCATTATCGTGTTTTCATATTATCTATCTTATTGGATCATAAATATATCAATAAATATTATTTTGAATATATTAACAATTTCGTGTCTTTCGTGTCGTGTTTCGTGTTTTGTCGTGTCGTGCTGGGCTTATCGTGTCATTTGTCTCTGTAATCATGTTTTATAATCGTGTCGTGCTGGTTCGTGCTTGGGATTCTCGAACAACGGAAAAGGCCAGTATTCTTGTCATAATTTCTTCTTTGGATAATATAATTTTTTGGTCCCTGAACTATCCACAAACTATGCATTTGGTCCCTCTATTTTTTTTCAAATGTGTTTGGTTCTTAAAGTAGGTTTTTACTAAAAGATTACCCCCTCACGGGGTTACCGTTAGTTTTGCTGTTAATTTTTTTTTGGAAATCCCAAATTTGCCCCTATGTTTTTGGGCATCTTATGAAACCCTAAATTTGGTCTCAGTCTTTTATTCTTTTTCTTCTCCCTGAAAGTATCGATTCTGCCGTCCTCCGTCCGGCAAAACCCAGCTCCATCTGGAGTTCGAGCCCCTTCATCTCCTGCCTTCAATCACTGCCATAACACCAATTTACGTCACCTCCATCTTCATCTGTAGATGTCGCATCTTCTCACTCCCCCCAATTTGGATAGCTCTCCTTCTCCGCCATCTACACCACAACAGCTCCAACAAACGCAATCCTAGATCTGGCGAAGGCAACCCCTAAAATCCTGTCAAACCATGCTCCAAATCCGGTCTTCTCCCACCCAGCAACCAATTCGTGGGTCGTCTTTCTTCGATCCAGTAGAACTTCTTCTCTATCTCCCTTCCAACCACCGTCGATGATCTTCATGACCAAACTGCCATCCACCGTCAATCTTTATTCTTTTAGCAGTGCTTTATCGAAGGAGACTCACTTCTGACCCGCTTTGTGGGGAATTTCTTCCAATTGCCTTATCCAAGCTGATGGAAGATGCTTACAATTCTTCTGTCTAGGGTAAATTTCAAATACCATCCTGAAATTATCCCACCTGGAATCGCTGTACTCAATGCCACCAACCGACCCGAATCCGACTCCGACGCCGCATCCTATCCCTATGCCAGCACCTGGACCAACCAAAGCTTCTTCTATTTTCCGGTGATGATCGTTGATGAATGAAGCCGATTTCTCCATTCTTTCTCATGTTGTTTCCTTTTATGCCTTTCCACTTCCATACCGGATTCCGCTTTTCTATCTTGTGGAATATGAAATCGGGTCGATCTGTCATGAAGGATGAGAATTTTGGCTTTGAATTTGTATTGGAACCGATAAGAAAGTCCTCTTCGTAACATTGGTGAATGGCGATCTTGGCGATAAGCAAGTAGGTCCCTGTTGACTGTGGACCGTATTGTGGTTGGGCTTGATCTGTTGACCGTATTGTTGGCTAGACTGGGCATCATCTGCATCCTAGTCGCTCCCTGAGGAACTCCCTGAATCCGAATCTGAAAACACACACCATCTTCTTCCAATTGGTCACAAAACCGATCAAGCTCCCACAGAGTTTCTATGTCAAGAGCCTCATTATCAAGCTCGATTTCATCCCCTTCCTGCCCCAATTGCGGTATCTTTTCCTGATGTAAATTAACTTTGTAACCCAAGTCCCAACTTCTGCTTCTCCTCCATACTCATCTCTCTCTATTTGGATCCTTCGCCTCTAGGCTTTGGCGGCTTATCGATGACAGTCTTCACCACACTTCACAAGGCGTGCTGCTCCAGGGGACGGAAGGTGTAGGATCGAAAGATCGTGGGTTTGTGGAGAGAGAATGACCGATTCCCTTTATCTTTTTTTCTTTATTCTTTATTCTTTATTTTTTATTTTGAACCATTAACATTACTAAGGTCAAATTTGGAATTTCATAAAAAATTTGACAGTAAAACTGACGGTAACGCCGTGAGGGGGTAATCTCTTAGTAAAAACCTACTTTAAGGACCAAACACATTTCAAAAAAAATACAGGGACCAAACGCATAATATTGGTATAGTTCAGGGACCAAAAAATTATATTATCCTTCTTCTTTCACGGAAAACCGGTTGAAGAGATTTCAAGTGAGATCCCCAGTGCCTCAAAGGTAAGTAAAGTTGGGGTTGGTGCAGGCAAGAGATCGTGTTTTTTGCTCTCTCTCTCACACTTTCTCTTCTAAACCACCACTCTTTCTCTTCTAAACCACCACTCTTTCTCTATCTAAAACCTTAATTCAAAACCCATTCTCCTCTCTAAAATTCTAAACCATTTCATTTGAATCCAAATGTCCGGAGCTCTCTCTCTCTCTCTAAAATTATAAACCATTTCATATCAGTCCTCTCTCTCTCTCTCTTCTCGCAAACAAAAGCCTCAAATCAGTTCTCTTTCTCTGTTTCGTGCTCCTCTCTCTCCCACTCAAATTAAACCTCAACTCAACTTTGAAACCCTGACTCCAAGCCATCAGCACCCAACTCCGGTCCATCCTTACTATTTCGGCACCAATCTAGCAACTCCGGCCGACCCTTCCCATCAACGACCAAGCAAGCACGAATTAGACAAAACGTTGTTGTCAATCTCTCTCTGATGATTTTAGTAAAGAAGATTAGCATGATAAAGTGAGAGAGAGAGATTGAGAGAATATATCTGATCTGTTTATTTCATGAATCCTTTTCTCTTGTTTAATATTCTGTTTACATCGTTTATATATCACTAAGGATATAACAGCAAGATATTAACTACAACAGAAACAACAAACAAACTATGGCTGAATGACACTCGACACCCTCCATTTCTTGGAAAAGTGTTATACAGATTCTGCACTTGGCACCCTCATACTCTTAACACCCCCCCTCAAGTTGGCAATGGAGAATAGATTAACCATGCACAACTTGGACACCAAATAAAGAAGCTGAGTGGCAGGAAGAGCTTTGGTAAACAGATCAACTAATTGGTGCTTGGATGGAACATGAGAAGTAACAATAAGACCTTGATCAATTTTCTCCCTCACAATATGGCAGTCAATGTCAATGTGTTTTGTCCTCTCATGATAGACAGGATTAGCTGCAATGTGTAATGCAACCTTGTTATCACAATAGAGAGAGGCTGGAGCAGGAAGATCTACCAGAAGATACTGCAGAAGAGACTTGAGCCAGACCAACTCACAGCAAGTGGATGCCATGGACCTGTATTAAGATTCAGCAAATGACCTGGAGACAGTAGTTTGCTTCTTGCTCTTCCATGAGATCAAGGAAGTACCTAAAAAGATACAAAATCTTGTAATGGATTTCCTAAAAGTAGGACATCTTTGCCCAATCGCATCACAAGATGCATAAGAAGCGTAAGAGAAGGGCGAGAAGAGAAATATAATCCTTGACCAGGAGTCTGTTTAAGAAATCTCACAACTTTCTTGGCAGCTTCAAGATGAGGTATCCTAGGTTGAGATAAAAACTGACTTAAGACCTGAACAACATAGGACAAATCAGGTCTGGTGATGGTCAAGTAGATTAATCTCCCAACAAGTCTTCTATATTGATCTGGATTCTGTAAAAGAGCACCAGAATCTGCAGAAAGCCCATGATTGGTAGGAAGAGGAAGTGTGGATGCTTTGGCATTAACTAAGCATGTTTCCTTAATAATATCCATAGCATACTTCTTTGATGTAGGCAAAGTCTTGTAGAATTTCTGGCCAGTTCTAACCCCAAGAAATACTTCAGCTGACCAAGGTCCCTAATAGAGAACTGAGTGTGAAGGTGAAGGTACTTGGTGGGAAATAGCGAGGAAGGAGATGACCCTGTGATGACAATGTCATCTACATACACCAGTAAAGTAGTAAATCCACCCTCATACTCCCTAGTAAAAAGAGTATGATCAGATGCAGCCTGCTTGTAGCCAAAAGTTTTCAATGCAGTGGAAAGCTTGTGGAACCACTGCTTAGGGGCCCGCTTCAATCCATATAGGGACTTCTTGAGCCTACAGACCTGAGGAGTAGATGATGCAAGAGTACAATAACCAATGGGCAGAGTCATAAACACCTCCTCATCAAGGTCTCCATGCAAGAAAGCATTGGAGACATCCATTTGATGAAGAGGCCATCCTTTCATGGCAGCAAATGCTAGCAGCACTCTCACTGTGGTCATTTTAGCCACAGGAGCAAATGTCTCAAAGTAGTCCAAACCTTTAGTTTGAGTGAAACCCTTTGCAACCAGTCGGGCCTTGTGCTTGTCCACAGAACCATCAGGCAGATATTTGATTTTATAAATCCACTTACAACCAACTGCTCTCTTGCCAGCAGGAAGAGACTGAAGGACCCATGTCTTGTTCCTTTCCAAGGCTTCAAACTTAGAAGCCATAGCTTGACACCAATGATTATGTTTTACAGCTTGAGAGTAAGATTTAGGCTCAGTTATAATGTCAATGTTAGCTATAAATGTCTGATATGTAGGAGACAGGTGAGAATATGTCATAACATTATGAACAGAATGAATGGGATAGGGTAGTCCAGTATAGTCTTTGTACTTGGCTGGAAGAACTTTGGTCCTAGCAGGTCTGGATGAAACATCAGGTTGAAGGGCAACAGCAGGTTGAGGTGTAGAGCTAGGTTCAACAACAATATGAGGTATAGAGTCAGAAGTTGTTGATGCAGGTGGGATGATAGGAGAAGAATTAGGAATAGAAGTTGCAGGGTACAGATCTTCTTCTAGGGATTCATCAAAGAAAGTAGGAGAAGAAGAAGATTCAGGAGTGAGTGAAATAGATGCAGCAAAAGGAAAGTAACTTTCATGGAAAACTACATCCCTACTGTAGAAGGTCTGCTTAGTTTCCAAGTCATACAGTTTATAAGCCTTTTTGCCAAAAGGATAATCAATGAAAACACATTTCCTTGCCCTAGGTCCAAACTTATCCCTATTGTGACTGAGAGTGGAAGCATAACAAAGGCACCCAAACACCCTTAAATGAGCATAGGAGGGAATCAGACCAGTAAGGATCTCAGAAGGAGTCTTAAACCCCAGAATAGAACTAGGCAATCTATTGATAAGATAAGTGGTAGTTAAAAGACAATCTCCCCAAAAAGAAATAGGAAGATGGGCCTGAAATCTAAGAGCCCTAGCAAGTTCAAGTAAATGCCTATGCTTTCTTTCAACACGCCCATTTTGTTGAGGTGTGGCAACACAAGAACTTTGATGAATGATGCCAAGAGAGTCCAGAAGAGGAGTGACTGATTCATTAAAGAATTCAGTCCCATTATCTGACCTAATTTCTTTAACATATGCCCCATATTGATTTTTGACATAAGATAAGAAATAGGCGTATAATCATAAACTTGAGTTTTGGATCAAGAAAAGTCCAAGTAGTTCTGGACATATCTTCAACAATAGTGAGAAAAGAAATACAGTTGGTGTAGGTTTTGTGTCTATAGGGTCCCCATAACTCACAATGAAGAAGAGAAAACAAAGTAGTAGAATGAGATACACCGATAGGAAAAGGTTGTTTAACTTGTCTTGCAAATTGACATACATCACAAGGTAAAACAGAAGTATTACTATCAATATGACATACATTCAAATGTTTAAGAGATGAAATGGGAACATGTCCTAGTCTCAAATGCCAAAGGGCATAGTCTTTGTTAGTACAACTAGACACAGAACAAACAGGAGGATGTTGATCAGAAACAGAATCAGGTTCAGACTTGGAGGTACTGAATATGTATAGGCCATCAACTACCCTACCAGTCCCCTTGATCTGTCTGTGATCCTGGTCCTGTAAAACACATGTGGAGGTAGAGAAAACAAGAGTGATTTGATTATCAATAGCAAGTTTACTACCAGAAAGAAGATTGTACTGAAAGGAAGGAGCAAATAAGACATTATGCAGAACAATATCCTCAGTGAGATGCACATTACCCTTGTGAGTAATTATGCAAATATGACCATTGGGCAAGTATAAAGGCAAATCAACAGAAATAGGGTTTACAAGGTTAGCAAGAGATGCAGTGATGTGATCAGTTGCTCCAATGTCTAGAATCCATTCATTAGAAGTGTGTCCAACACTTAAACAACACCTTGGATTAACATAACCAGTAAAGTTACCTGACATGTGCGACTCTGGACCATCCAATCTGCAAGAATTGTTAGAAAGGAGAGAGAGAAGTTGTTGACATTGAGCAGAGGTAAACCCTTGAAATTTATCTTGGCTGGTGTGAGTAGCAGTTTCCTCAGAAGTTCTATCTGTGAACACATTGGCTGCTACTTTTGATTTGTACTTTGGCATTCTGGACTCATCAGGTTTTGTACCATGCAAAGCATGCCATTCAGGAAATCCATTAAGATAAAAACATTTGTCCTTTGTATGAGTATCTCCATGACAGTGGTCACACCACATTTTCTTTTTCTGTGTGTTCCCTCCACTCCCAGAATTGTAACCTTTGGGGCCTTGACTACTGTTACTCCCAGATTTGTTCTTAAGGCTTTTGGAACCAGTTTTTCCCAACATAGTTGCTGCAACATTTTCCAAATTTATATGTCCTGAGCCACACTTTCTCTGGCTCTCTTCCTGAGTTAAAATATTTTCTGCTTTGCTTAGACTGGGAAGAGGATTCATAATCATTATTTGTCCTCTAATAGCAGTGTATGTATCATTTAGGCCTATTAGAAACTGAATTAGTTGTTGCTCATGTTCATATTCTTCTCGTTTAGATAACCCTCCACAGACACATTTGCACGAGCATTTAGGAAGACTTGCAAGACTCATCAATTCATCCCAATTTTCCCTAAACTTGGTAAAGTAAGCAGAAATACTTAAGTTGCCTTGATTACACTCACTTAAGTTTCTCCTAATCTGAAAGATTTTAGGAAGGTTGCTGTGAGAAAACCTAACATTTAGATCTTCCCAAATAGCTCTTGCTGTATCAAAATAGACTATACTGGATTTGATTTCTGGGGAAACTACATTCATCCACCAAGATATAACCATATGATTGCATCTCTCCCATTGACCTAGGTATTTTGATCCTGGTATTGGTTTCTTATTAGTCCCATTAATCAAACCTAATTTGTTCTTGGCTGATAGTGCTATAACAACCGACCTTTTCCATTGACCAAAATTAACCGTATCGGTCAGAATTTGAGAGATTAATGTCATACCAGGATGATCGTTTGGGTGTAAAAACAAAGGATGGAGAGGATGAAGCTGCAGTGTCGATATGTTAATGTCGTATTCATCTACCATCTCATCCGAGTCTTCTGCAAGAGCAGAATCTTCTAGTTCTTCATTCTTCTCACGTTCTTCACTATTGTCAGCCATTTATGTCTTTCAATCGATCGATCGATCGATTTGATGAACAGATTATTAATGCGGAAGCTATTACATTCTACGCTCTGATACCATGATGATTTTAGTAAAGAAGATTAGCATGATAAAGTGAGAGAGAGAGAGATTGAGAGAATCTATCTGATCTATTTATTTCATGAATCCTTCTCTTGTTTAATATTCTGTTTACATCTGTTTATATATCACTAAGGTCCAAGGATATAAAACAACAGAAACAACAAACAAACTATGACTGAATGACACTCGACACCCTCCATTTCTTGGAAGAGTGTTATACAAATTATGCACTTGGCACCCTCATACTCTTAACACTCTCGCTAGCGCAACCATGCTTCAATCTGGGATTAAAGCTTGGAAATTTCAATTATACTTTCCGGAATGAAAGTAAGTATGTATGTTTGATCTGCCGATTACATCTACTTTATTTTCTATATGTTTTTTTTAATGGAGACCAAGATTCAAAGCTGTGACAGCGAAGATTAAGACGGTCATAGTATGGGTGTGCTTCTTCCCCTTTTTTAAAAGCATTTATCGTAGCAATTATGTTACCGTAGTGTGATAAGCTTGTAATTTTCCTTTTATTTTCATTATTTTTTGGAATTTTATTGATGATTTTGAGCTTTAGATAATAATCTATTGCATTTGAGATACTATTTTTATGTATTTTGTGCTTCATGTAGGTATCTCGAACATATTTAAGGTTTTATGGCTCAATATATACAAATCGAGGCAATTTCGGGCTTCAATGTTAAGTTTTGATGCTTGCCGTTAAGTTTCGTTAAGAGTTTCAATGTACAGCAGCCTAACAGAGAGTAACTGAGCTAACGAAGGATGAATCTGCAAGGCCTGGGAGCAGAGGGACCTTCGGCGCTCAATCCAGAAGAAGAGGGGCACCGGAGCAATTCCATGAAAAATGCCTTTCATTAATGTGTTGTCAAGCCCGGAGAGAGCCACGTCACCCGCCTCTTGTGCTTGACCCGCGTGTTCTTGCTGCCGGATCGGATCCTGCCCGCTTCATGCCTGCTCCAACCGGCCCACATGCCCGCCCTGCCAGCCCACTTTACCTCATACCCCAACCCGTTTTCAACAGGGATGACCCGCGTGCCACCCTATGGGTTGACCCTGACCCTAGCGCAACCCAGCCTCTCCTTTTCTCCCTTTTTTGCCCTCAATTACTTCTGGACCTTCCTAAAATACCCCTGACTTGCATCCATTCTTTGATGCCTCCATTTTTATCATTCCAACTGTAATTTTTAGGAAGCAACCAACCAGTTTTAGGGCAACAGCCCTAAAACTCTCCCAAATTCCATTTATCCATTCTTCCACCTTTCCACCTAATTCAAAATGCATCCATTTTGAAGGCTTTGAGCATCAAATCAAGGGTCAATGGATCAAGATTAAGTGAAGTCAACCCAAGATTGCAACATTAATTGGTTTAATTCTTCCATCTCTTTATTTATTTTAATGTTGTAATTTTTGGAGAAACTTTACATTTATCTTGATACCTTGATGATGAGCTAAATATATTTTTGGATTGTGATATTTATCTATGTTGAATGTGATGTTTTAATTTAATTTCTCTCTATTTGATGTATTACTCATATATTTTTGGTCATTATCATTGTGTGCTTAATGCTTTTAATGAAGTCATGAATCATTAAATGAACCATAGAATGATAGGATACGAAGCGAAAGCCCTTCCTATTATTTTGAAAATCGTGATAATTGTTTACGTCTCTAAAGCACATCGATTGTCGAAGGTCGTAGATAGTCATTGGGTGCTTGATCTACCACGAGGCTATTTTCTCCCCTAGGTTATGTGTTGCGATGATATGAGCACGTAGCAAGGATGAGTGATAGCTAGGTTTTCTATACGTGGCGAAAGCCCATATAAAATATTAGTGTGCACCCGACTACCAAAAATTTGAGTTAAGAAAAATATAGAGAGTTAAATTAAACATTGGCTAGACTAGAAATATCACAATCCCATTTTTTTACCCTGATTTGATGTTGCCGCCATTTCATTGTCGCGTTAATTTAGTTTACTTTCTTGCCTTTATTTTGTTTATTTTATTTTTATTTTAAATCAAATTTCCGTTAGCTTAGATAAAATTAGGTGTGCCCAATTTTAGTACTTAGGATTTATTTTTAGCTCTATCCTCGTGGGATTGACTCGTATTTACGAGTTTATTACTTGATACGACCGGGTAATCTTGCCCGTGTTGCGTTCGCGCACATCAAGTTTTTGGCATGATTCAAAGTCTGCTAGTAGCTGAGATGATGACACCAACCAAATAGGAGGAGATTGTTGACCCTCATAGGTTCTAGATTTGGTTGAAGTCATCTTCTGATTCTATTGCATAGTGGCTAATAGGTCTGCGTACCGATTAGTGTGACAACTGTCTTAGAATCAAGGGTTTATTAGAACTAGTTTAGTGTTAGTTTCTCTTAGGCGCGGACCAACAGGCTTCAATAGCAGCCTTGAAAGCGCAATTCAAACAGCAGACTTGGAAGTTTGCTCAAGCTCAAAATCAAGTTCAGCCAAACACGTGGAATAAGGTCACATATTATTTGATCTAGATATTTTTAATATCTAGTAAAATAATATTCAATTTATCTTCATCAGATTTCTCTCCAAAGAAATCAACCATCTGGCTTCAGAGACAACTGTCCAGACTGTCACCTAAATCATGAAGATTGAAGACATTACCTCATTTGGCTAAGAAGACTTTCAAAGATGTAACGCCTGTGAGTTGAAACCTTACTCTGTTTAGGAATGTCTGCCTCTGCAATCACTGCATCTCTGATGACTATTGCTACACTCATTCTACAAAGCGCCGAAATGCATTCAATGCATTATATAGTTGGACACAATCTCTCCACTATCAGTCCAACGGTTCGAAGGATCTCCCCTGGTATATATTCAAGTTTTGAAGATCTGAAGAGCAACAATCTCTTGCACATTCAATACTCAAGGTTTATCTTCATAACTCAAGCATCCAAGAGATCAAAAGGACAAGAACTAACAGTTCACCAAACTTCCTGAAGCTGCAGATCTGCCAGTCTTTACTCTGTTTCAGCTTCTTCTAGTTTGTTTTAAATTGTTCTTTACTTTAGCACTTGAGAGAACAATTATTCATTGATTGTTTCTCTCATCTTTAAACACTTGAAAACTATTTTTGTACATGATCCATTAGTGATCTTACCTTCACACCTAGTAGATAAACAAGTGCACCTTTTAAAATCCAAAGCTAACCACTTTGGTAGTAAACGTAATACTACTCACAGTACGAACAACTTCTAAATTCTGTGTATTTCCTGAAGTACTTCTGCTTATCTTAACTGCTTTTATCCTTGCTGCTTAAATATGCTACTGGGTCTGTGTAACATCAACAACAGCCTTTAATCAGTTCTGTACTCTTTATTTTCCGTTGCATTAACTCTTCTTGTACAATTGTTTTAAAAGGAAAAAATAACCTTTTGAGAAGTGTTTTAAAAAGTTTTTTAAAAAACACAACTAGGCTATTCAACCCCCCCCCCTTCTAGCCTAGATTGAGCATATTTCAGGACCAACAAGATTTAATTGAGATTATAGCAAAATAATTAGTTTTGTAAACATATATTTTTTTAGATAAAAGTAATTGAATTTCTTAAAACATAAAATTATTTCAATAGAAGATAAAATGTAAAACATACTTCCTCCATTCCGGGTAAAATTATTATTAATTTAATATGTTTTATTTGGTGCTAAAAATTTATTTTCTTTTCTTCGGTCGGAGTTATGTTTAGATAATAATAAATTTGTATTTTAAACATAAATTTCCCTTTAGATTGATATATATTTTGAGATAAAAGTAATTTTAAAACTTATTAAAACATATACTTCCTCCATTTTCAAATAATTGTTCTCTTTGACTTGTCACACAGTTTAAAAAAAGTAATTGACTGTAAAATAAATATTAGTAGTATAATGTGTGGTTTCCTTTAATTATACTAACTTTGTCATCTTAAATTTTCCTGCCGTTGCAAGCTACTGATATACATATATTATTTTTTTACATTATTATCGTACTACATTATTATCGTAAACTTGTTCTATTGATCAAATTGAAAGATGTCTATTTTTTAATGAAATTTGTGTATTAATTGTGAATTATTTTCAACCAATGGAAATCATTTGTCTCGTGTTCTTAATATATGAGAGGATAAAATAATAATAATGGTAATGTATTATAAAAATAAATTGACCATTAAAATGATGTATATTTTTAGATGAAAGTAATCGAAATAATTAAAAAATACAATATTTTTTTCATGGAATACATAATATAAAATATAAATATTTCATTCCAATTGTGTTAGGAAAATAGAAATAAGAAAGATGAAAAATATGGTGGTAGTTAAGTTTGTTAGTTGTGATAAAAGAGATTTGATGTTTTAAAGGATTGTATAGAGGGTGATTGTATAGAGATGTTGAAAAGTTTTAAAGAGTGATATAGAGTGACTTGGAGTGGAAACTTTGGAGATGCTCCAAGGCGTCGTTGGAGATGTATAAGCTCTTTAAAACCCTTTTTAGAGATATTTAGTTCAAGCTATCTTCATAGTGGGCAATTGCCGAAGGTCTCCATCTCCATAACCAGGTAAATCACTCTTCTATATAGAAGAGTGATTTACCTTGCACAGTAACTCATCTCCCGCGTTCTCTCTCATCTTTCTCGTTGGCGCGCAACCCTCGTCGATTTCTCTCTCCCACTTCTATTTTTTGGTGTTTTCCCGAAATGAAATTATTGTAGCAAACCAGTCTATTGGAAATTCCTGATTCAAGCTGCAAATAGCGCCCGCCGCCCCCTATAGTAAGTGGCAGATGGAGAGAGGAGACGAGGGAGTACCTATCGTTACACCCACACCCATACGCGGAACAGAGGTGTAATCGAATTGGTGAGTTAATTTTCGTGTTTGGAGTATTAGGGTTTTAGTGGGGTTTTCTATTTTGTTTAATGTGTTGTGAAAATGGGATTATGAGTGTTATCACTTCAATTGATGGGTATAATGGAAGATTAGATTGTTCAATTTTGTGTTGGTTTTTTGAATTTGCCTTGTTTTCTGCTTTCATGTTACTATCGCCTTAGGTTAGGGTTCTTGAACGTGGATGAGTTATGATGGCATTACCTTGATTGACATAAACTTGCACCCACCATATTATGACTAATACTCCCCCTCTTCAAATCCGACACCCCAACTGTCAAGATGATCCTACTTTGTAGCAATTGTGCATTCCCTGCGATTCTTGATTTTCTATGCTTTCTTAGCATTACTGATTTCAACTGATTTCAACTTAGAAGCAAAACTTGAAATCGTTAGGAGCTTTGGGATGATATTTTGAGCATGGCAACCACAATGCTTGAAGGAACTTGAGTTACTCCTGGGTAAACTTATGTAAATTTAATTGCGTAGAAAAGGTTTACTTGCTTCTATGCAAATTTAATTGTGTATAGGCTATTTGAGAAATGGAAAGAAAATGTGAGCAAAAGCTTGCAGAGTTTTAGGAGAAATCAAAGCAGTACTTGATGCAGATATAGGGAGAACATGTTGATTTGGTAAGTTAAAAATGATGCAGCTTGATATTGAATTAACATGTGTTGGAGTTAAGTTATGGATGACCATATATTTTTGAAAATGATTTTGTCCATCTTGCTTTTTGTTGATCTTCTCAAAGTTATTCATGCACTTTGGAAGCAAAATCTTTTTTTTTTAAACAGACTTGATGATTAAAGCTTTGAATCGAGGGATGGCCAACTCTCCTGGATTCTCAGTTGTTATGATAAAAGGGAGATACAGCATGTATGTTTCTTTTTTTGGTTTTTCGATTGAGTAATATACTATATTTACATACCAAGTATGTCGATTGCCAAAAATGTATCCACTTTCAAACGAACTATTTAAGGATACTCAAACTTGTCTAATCGGTACTCAGTGAGATTTGGTTCTTTCAAGCAACATAATCGAGAATTTACATGTAAAGATTGAACTTTTTTCTTGAATATACTGGTTGCAAATTTAGTGGTCAAAGTCCTATGTTTTGATTATTTCCTTAATAGTGAAGTTTGACTCATAATTGTTTCAATAATTCAATGAATTTGTTATAGCAATGAAGTCATTGATGCATACTAAAAAGAAACAACATAAAGCATCTGTTCTTAAAAATTGTCCTAAAAACTGGACAAAAACTAATACTAGGTACTTGCCCGGGAACTTTCTTTCTTGGGGCTTGAATTGTTGCTAGATAAATCCGGTGACGGCCACTCGAATTGGGTAGTTTCCTGCTGAGTTCTTGAGCCTTTGGGCGATTTGATTGATCTCAATTTCTTTGATTCCTTCTCTTTCTCTGTTTCTTCCATTTCTTGTTTAAAAGATGACTTTATTGCCATTGTTCTTGGTTTCTGCAGAATTATCAAGACTTGGAGTTTTTATGAGTGACCCTTGTTCCAGAATTCAATGAAGAACATGAATCATCCAGAATTCAAGGATGTCTCCACATGTATTCCCAAAAACCTGCTCATCTTTGAGCTGAACGACCAGACTCACAAGTTTCACTCCTACTGCTCTTTGGTTGAGCACTTCATGTTGCCACAGTCAAATGCTACTAGGAGGGTATAATCACCAATAAATCGGAATATACTGCTCTCTTAAGAACCATAAAGGTACTTCTTTATATCTCTTCATGACCCACTGCAGTCAAGGCATGCTCCATCATTGTGTACTAATGTCTCATTGTTGCTACCCACCTATGCCACTAATCCTTCATCAACTACCAACAGTTGATGCCCTGCTACCTCATTGTTGCTACCCACCTATGCCACTAATGCCTCATTGTTGCTACCCACATATGCCACAAGTTACTTAGTTGTATAGTACTTAGTAGTTGCTGCCCTGCTGCCTGTTCTGGCCCTATTTTGCTGCTGTTTTTGGACTTTGTTATGCTGCTGTTTTAGAGCTGTTTTGGGGGTGTTTTGCTTCTGTTTTTGAGCTGTTTTGGGGCTGTTTTGTTGTTGTTTTTGGGCTGTTTTGATTCTGTTTTTAAGCTGTTTTTGGGCTGTTTTGCTGTTGTTTCTGGGCTGGTTTTTGCTGATGTTTTGCAGTTGTTTTGCTGCTGTTATGCTGTTGTTATGTTGCAACTTGCTGATGGCAATTTCACGAACTGAAGGTTGAAACAAGATGCACTGTCCATCTTGTAAAGTATTTCTGCTACTGCTGTAATCAGTCAATTGATGGATATGATCACTTCATGTTTGTGATCACTTAGAGTACTTTGTCCATTAAAAAGGCATAATTGGAACATTGGGAAAGACTAATCAGCTTGTTTTTGTTAAAGGGAAGGAACATGTGAACTTTTTCCACAGGAAGAGGTTCGGATTTGGGAGCACCAGATGAATGCACGCTAAGAAATTGGTCAGATTCTAGATGAACACTTTGTTGATCGTGGACATACATGCCTGAACTGTGGTCAAGTCAACGTAAAGGTGAGTGCTTACAATTATTAGATCACCTTTTAATTGAATTTAGCTAAACATGATGCCTTCTGGATGGCTTAAGAAGGGTTCATTCAACTGTATCATAATCAAAAGCGTAGCATGTTGAACGTTCTGTATAGCAATTAGCACATTTGATACTTTATGATAGCCGGAAGCATTTACAAATCAGATTGGAACATAATCGGCACTCAGTGAGATTTGGCTCTTTCAAGCAACATAATCGAGAATTTACATGTAAAGATTGAACTTTTTTCTTGAATATACTGGTTGCAAATTTAGTGGTCAAAGTCCTATTTTTTGATTATTTCCTTAATAGTGAAGTTTGACTCATAATTGTTTCAATGATTCATTGAATTTGTTATAGCAATGAAGTCATTGATGCATACTAAAAAGAAACAACATAAAGCATCTGTTCTTAAAAATTATCCTAAAAACTAGACAAAAACTAATACTAGGTACTTGCCCGGTAACTTACTTTCTTGGGGCTGGAATTGTTGCTAGATAAATCCGGTGACGGCCACTCGAATTGGGTAGTTTCCTACTGAGTTCTTAAGCCTTTGGGTGATTTGATTGATCTCAGCTTCTTTGATTCCTTCTCTTTCTCTGTTTCTTCCATTTCCTGTTTAAAAGACGACTTAATTGCCATTGTTCTTGGTTTTTGTAGAATTATGAAGACTTGAAGTTTTTATTAGTGACCCTTGTTCCAGAATTCAAGGAAGAACATGAATCATTTAAGAGCATTCCTCGTTGTTGGGGGATAAAAAAGTAGGTGTCTTTGACTTGACCTGCTGACTTAGGTTCATCGGTTTCTAAAAGTCGGCAACAATACATTTCGAGCTAATATAATTGGAAGCCAATCTGTTAGTTATTGTACGTGCATGCTTCTTTGAAGTTTAACTAGTATCAGTCAATTCGGGATGTAGGAAATTTTGATATAGACGGATTATAGTTATAGCATTACTTGGAACAAATTTTCACATTCAATTTTGTTTTTATTACTAGTATTGTGTTGTTTCATAAGAATGTGGTGATCAATTGTCTATCATTAATTTGAGGCTGCTATGGTTTTGTAGCTGGTCAAATTGTATTGTTGGGACACTTGTTGCATCATTTCACTTTGTTACTTAGGAAAAAAATATAAGTTTAAAATTAATCATACCATCTTTTTTTTCTTTTTAATTAATGTTCTTATAGTTGTAAGCATGACGAATGTCAAAACGTCAAAATTAATTCACCTACTTCCCTAATAACGAGTATAAGGTAAGTCGGGATCGTATCCGCAGGGAACGTCGAAATTATTCCTTTTTAGAATTTTATTAGTAACTAATTGAACACAAATTTATATTTTTAATTAACTACGAATAAACTTAAAAATTAATTAACGGAAAACTATTGTAACTAAGCTTTCTGATTAACAATTAATTTAACTCAATAAAAATTAAATCCAGCCAATGAGTCAATTTCATCTCGCATTTTATTTCTGATCATCGATGCAAAGATATCTTGTAGGATTTCAAATAAACCGGTTAAAAATGTCGACAAACGCCTAACACTCAATCTCTCCTTACCGTATTGATAATCAAGAGACGCTCGTTAATTCCCGTCTAACCGAGTTATAACCTCCGAGACGCTCGTAAGATTTAATAACTCGGTTGCATTAAGAAGCGAGAGACCCGATTCAAAGCCACGCATATTAAAGCAATAGCATGTAACAATGATTATCCGTTCCCGTAATACGGTCCGATTATGCTTGTGATGCCTAAAAGGTGTATTACTTGCCACTTTGTTAAGGCCGATGACAATTACGGATCAACGGTGTTAACTAGCTTAAGAATATTATGCTAATTAATATTCTGGCCATTAAACATTAAAGAGACATAATATTCTTTCTACGTGTATAACAGAGAACACATAAATATTCAAAACCCACACAAGAATTAGATCAATTAGATTTCACAGAAATAAAAAGTTTGAGACTTAATCTCTCATTGACTGGAAGAAGAACCTTAGCTAATAAACATAATTAAAAAAAACAACTTACAAAAGTAACCAAATGATTTGTTCTCAGCAGGTATGAATCTCAAAGAAGATTTACAAGTTATTTACACTTTTTTCCTCACAATTGTTTCTCCCTTTTCTATCTCCCAAGTTACTGACTGAATAATCCCCCTCTCCTTGGCCGACTCCCCCCTTTCTGTTCAGAAGATACATACATAAATATTACTCCACTCTCCCACTAAACCACTACTTGGTAGTTTTAAAACTACCGATAACTTCCAAAAACCGCCAACTACTTGCAAATCAATATTTTCATTTAATACATAAACTGAATTAGACAGAAATAACTGTATTTTCTAATTGTCCAATAGGTCTGCTCGAAAATTCAGTAACTAGCTAGCAACTCATCTCCGAAATGTGAATATCACGTGCCCATGTGACATCCCAAGTTACTCATCTTTGCCTGAAATCCAGCACTTTCCTCTTTTGCAGATGCCTCTTCACCTACATCATAATCAACACAAAACCAACCAAAAGTGTAATATTTTGCTCTAAAACAAATCATAAAACCGGCTAATTCTATCACACTTTTAGGCTACCATCAAAGCAATTGATATATATTTCTTTTTGTTATATCATCATCATCGTTAACTATATATCAATCAAATAGAAATATACCTATTTTATTTTATGAAATTTATTAACATCGAATTATTTAGAACCAACAAAAATATTTGATTAATATACGAGAGGACAAAAAGTAATTGATGTTTATACATAAATTACCTTTAAATTGACATACATATTTAGATAATAAATAATTAAAATTGCTAAATTACACAACATATTTTCATAAAATATAAATTCATAATATAAATATTTTATTCAAATTGTGATAGAAAAATAAAAGTAAAAATGATAGAAGATATATTGATAATTAGGTTTGTTAGTTGAGATTTAAGAGATTTTAGGTTTTGGAAAAGTTGTATGAAAATTGCTTATTTGAATGAATTCTTTTATTGAGAATTGAAAAAGTGTAATTGGAAGGCAAAACGAAGTCTGTCCCTCCCTTTATGCGACCCATCTCCTCCCTCTACAGTCTACACGACCATCTCTCTCTCTCCGTAAACGCCGCTCTCTACTCCATGGCTGTTTCAATCCTTAAGCCTTTTTGCTTAATTAGCTCATTTACATACAGCAAAGAGTAGCTCGTACGTAGATCAGAGGACGCTCATCGCAGGCGTGGACTTTGGGTGGAAGGAATGAGGTACGGCTAAGCAGGAAAGAGAGAGATTCCTGCACCGGCGAAGTCGGAGTACGCAGACCAGATCTGGAATTTGAGATCTCAGGTAAGACCTGAAGAAATTGCCATTGACGAACTGTAGACTGTTCCGGCGACGGTTCCGTCGAGTACGACATCTAGAATTTAACATCAGTTCCGGCGACGGTTCCATCCTCCTCTCCTTTCTCAATTGGATTCTCAATTCTCGCTCTCCCTCTCTGCAATGGAATCCCTACACACAACCCATCTCTTTCTCTCTCTACACCACCAAACCTCATTCCGAGATCTGTTACTACTCAAAATTGGAGAGTGCTGGAAAGAAAATACAATGAAACCTGTGTTGAACTACATGTGAGTAGTTTCCCATCTCTTTCTCTCTCTACACCACCCAGCCTCAATCCGAGAGCTGTTACTACCCTAAATTGGAGTGTGTAGGAGAGAGAGAAAACAATGAAACCTGTGTTGAAACGTATAATTTGTCAAAAATGATTATGAGCTCCAGTGGGTTCTTCCATAGAAACCATTTTTAACTTCTTCCTTGGCGGGCTCCGGTGGGTCTCAATGGTTGACGTGAGTGGGAAAGCGCTTTAACGAGCGAGAGATCAAGCTGGAAAGCCTGGAATGGAGGAAACTCCCAAAACAGAGGTCTTTGTAATCACCCAGGGTGATGAATTTTGGGGATTTTGGGTTTTGGTTGATTATCGACCTGGATTGAGATGGGGATTGAGATTGTGATGAATTTTGGGGATTTTGGGTTTTGGTAGTTAAACTACCTTTGAGTTGTTTTGGGTAAAGAAAAAAGAGCTAAAAATCCAAAAATCATTATAAGAGCATCACTATTGTTGCTTCTTTTACTCATCTTTTTAATTGGATCCTATTGTCAATTACACATTTTTATTTTTTTATCCACTTAAGAATATATCATTTCATTGTATAATTTCGTAACATCTTCTTAGCTGGGTCCTATTGTCACCTCATTAACTTTACACTTCAATCTTATTTTTATATTTTTCAACAAATAAATTTATTTAACGTTATTTAATATATTTTACATTTAAATATTTCGTATAAATAAATTAATTTATAAATTAAGACATAAATTAATTTATAAATTAAGACATAAATTAATTTATAAATATTAAATTAATCATAAATTATATAGTTTAAAGAGATGATGAAAAAATGAAAGAGAAAATAAAGAAGTTGTGGTGTAAATAAAAAAAGTTGGAGTGGTATATTTATAGGAGAGAATGAAAAGAAATTTACAAAAAAAAAATCTTTCAAAAAAATTTAAAACCCACCCCCCACCCCACCCCACATAAATACCTTATAACTGTAACTTTATAAAATAAATTATATTAATCTTCATTTTAAAAAAAAATTGGTTAGCCAGATTCTGGTCTCATAACAAGGTCATCTCATTTTTGTTAAGACAAATATTTGTGTAAGATGATCTTACAGATATCTTTTATAAGACGAATCATCTTTACCTGACCAACTGTATATTGGTGGATTGAACTGTAAGAGAGTATGGTTCCGTCTAACAAATTAAGATCTGTAAGACTGTCTCACATGAGATATATTATTTTGTTAAAATTGAATTTCTCAAACTTCCAACTCAACATGTCTTTTGGATTTTTGGGTCTCTTCATCTACAAGCCAATAACTAATAACAATACATATTAATAATCAATATGATAAGAGATATTAAGATATAATTATATATAATAATAGAAGTCTTTACCTAAAGGCTTATTCTAATAATAAACGCTTAAACCCCCTTCGGATACAATGGTATTAGAGTCGATAAAAAAAGCCCAAGCCCAGGGGCCCACTCATCCAGTTTTTTGACTAGCCAGACTTTAGATATTAGCAATCCAAAAAAACGCAGGGCTTTTTTGCCCGGGCCAATAGGCCCATAGATCATTTGAGCTTGAATAAAAAAAGCTCAGGCTTTTTCGAGCTGGCCCGGCCCAGTCGAATTTTAAAAAATAAAATTTATTTCTATTATATTGTAAACAATAAAACAATATAAAATTACAATAGAAGAAGCCCAAATCCAATTATCCAACAAACAAGCCCATTGACGGACTGGCCCAACAACAAGCCAACAAGGGTTCGTCTTCTGTCATTTGTCAAACGATGAAGCAAGCGACTCGCACAGTCTGCCATTTGGGACTTGGGGACCGACCTTGGAGTTAGAAACTTAGGTTAGGCTATTCGCTAAAATAGTTGCTTTAGTTTTAAAAGCAATTATTTCAATTTTTATAGTAGTTTAGTAATTTGGTATATAGCTTGGTAGTATATTAGTATGTAACTAAGCATGTGTATTAGAAATTAGTACTTCCTTACAGTAACAGTGTCATATACTCACATTGATATTAAGTCAGTAATCATTAATGATTGAAGATGCTTTTAAGTAGTCACATTGATGTATGTTAACTGTTAAGTAGTCAACTCTAAATTGGTGTTATAGGATTTGGTGCTATCGCATTGACCTTTTCATTTATGGTTGATTTTATTACTTTATGTTTATGGTGCTACTGCTAGTGACTTTGAAATGTAAATTTTATTACTTTTTATGTTTATGGTTGTCGATTGTTTTTATTTTGGGTCGGGCCGATCCATAGACTTTCAACAGACCGGGCCGGGCTATGATTTTTCGACAGGCCGGGCCATCCCATTTGCCAGTTCTGAATAGTATAGAACTGCTAGAAATTGGCTGAAGAAGATGAAATGTTTTCCCATGTGCACATTGGCTAATAAATTGAGGGATGTGGACAGTCATCACACAAAGTTAATAGCCAATAACATCCCCCAACCTTTCATTTGTTGAATACAAAAGCCCACATTCATCGATTCCCACCCAAAAGAGAGAACAAATTTTGCTACCAGCCTTAGTCTACCGCATTCTGTGTTAGCACTTTTATAAAAAATGATAGATAGACATGGTTAGCATGCATATTTCGCAAGCTAAATGTAAGACTAAAAGCATTGGTTAGTTGGTTTCCTTTTCCACTCTTCCTTGAGTTTTTTGTTATTCTATTAGTGCTATTCATCTTTTTAGAACTTTTTATTTAGATTATTACAAGTAACTTTTTGTAAATTGAATTTTAGACATGATTTCCAATAATGTTATAATCTTACAGAACTACCTCAAATAGGTATGTAATTAAAGTTATGCATGTGTTATATATCTTATTCCAAGTTTTATGGCATTTTATAATTCAGTTTCAATTACAATAATTATAATTTACAATTACAAAGAAAACAAAGCATTAGACCTAAGTTTGCATTAGTTGGAAGTTGGAATTCTACATCAATCTCGATAATGGAGGTTCCTTCTCCTGCGCTTCTTCATTTTCTTCAAATTTCTTACTTGCGCGTGTGTTTTTAAGCATTAGTAATGCATATGCGGCAAGAGGGGATGGAAATTGTAGATGACCAACTTTAAGTTTCATTCCATCACACTTCTAATTTCCTAAGTAACACTCACACAAAATATCAACTTAATCTACTTGATAAACAATGAACATATACTCACATAATTAAGACGAGGAACTTCTCACTATTTATTTTTTGGAGTACAAGGTAACTTCAATTAACATAAGTATTTTTTATAAGTTTATGTGTTGAGCTACATATTTTCAATTCTTCTTCCACTAGACAAGTGTGATAATATTCTTAGTCTTCTTAGTCTTAGGTGTAATACAAGCAACGGCGAATCCAGGAAAATTCTAAAGTGGATTCGTAATTATAACTATTATATAAAAACAATAGAAATTACAATTGTCACCTACACATTTTTATACAATGAAAACGTTTAATTACATTATCATTTGTAACGTTGATTTTGAATATAACATCAAGAACTCAAAATTCAAGAAAGCAACAATTGACAAACCCAAACCAAGTACCCAACAATGTAACATGTAAATTAATTTCAAGTTTTCAACCAACCAAATTAAAAAAAAAAAAAACCTCATTTCAAATATCAAACATTCAATGATTCAAAGTTTTAAACCAATAATTTTTATAAATACTATTTAAAAAAAGAGTGACAAAAACAAAAACTAAAAGATAAACATACCTTTTAGTTTGTTTTATGTACTGTGAGTCAAAGATCAAATAAAAAATGAAGAGAGTAAAAAGCTTTCCTCCGGCTCTCAGTCTCCCACTTCCGCCTATCCTTCCCCCTTTGACTCCCTCAATCCAGCAGCCCTCTAGCCGGGCCGACGTAGACGCGCACGACGACGGCATGGCAGCTGTGGCGACAGCAGATTTGAGTCAAACTCTCGGTCCTCTTCCTCTCTCTCCCCGTATAACACTGGTAGGTACTCCCTCAGTCCCTCTTTCTTTTTTATTTAACTAGTTTTATACCATGCGTTAAACGCACGGACATATATATTTTTTAATCAAATTATACTCAGTTAATTTATAATGAAACAAAATGAAGACAAAAAAACAAAACTAAAAGAAGAGATTATTTCAATGAATAGAAAAATATCATTTGATTCATTTGATTAAAAATTAATATGAAAATAAAGAAATATATGTGTCAGTTGATTAACAATAATAAAATAAATAAATTAGAATAATTGTAATTTATGAAAAATAAATAAATAATTAAAATGAAAATACAAAAAATGTGTATCACAGTGTATGGATTTTCAGTAACGATACGTCGATTTGGATTCACGATGCATTAATTTAGAATCGCAATGCATCGCTATGAATTGAAAATAGACTAGTTCGAACGTGAGGCATCGATTTAAAATCGTGATGAACTGCTATGGAATGAGAATGACAATTACACAATTTTGAATCATGCATGACAATGTATGAATTGATGCTTATCGCAAGCGTGTCCGATTCATTAAAGGTATACTTGTCCTTTCATATCAAAAATGTTTTTAGATTAAAAAGTATAGTGAACGGTTGAATATCTCCAAAGAGCGGCCCAATTTTCACCATATTCTTTTCAAACCCTTAAAAGACAAAAAAAAAATATAAATGGATCTGACGTGTTCATAACCCGACACATATTAATTAAATGATAAGACTTACTCTAAACAAATTTAATTGATGATGATCGATTGAAAATTGACTCAAATAATTCTATTTGTATTGATTTAAGCCTATTTATGGCTTATTTCAATATCAATAATCAATAACAATTACAAAGACAAATTTAATCTCTTGGCTTTGTTACTTCGCTCCACTTACGGATATTAAAACGACATCGTTTTAGAGTATATATATATATTAAAAACACTTATCTTGAGTCTCGCTACCTCTTGTCATGATATTTATTCCAGCAATCTTGCTCTCTCACCGAAGAAAAAACAAACTATTAACCCAACTTATGGAACCAAGTCTCATTTTAGTTTTTCTTCTTCACTCCTTTTACTCATTATCTCTCTCTCTCCATTCTCTATCCTCGAAAATATAGAACTCTATAAAAGGAGATCATCAAGGTAACTTTTCAACTGAGATTATTTGGGCACTCTACAATTTGATGTAAATCTGATTACTTTTCGAACACAACGGCAAATCAATTCGTTCATGATTAAATGGTCGGGGTTTTTTTTCAAAGAGATGTAACTTTGCACTTCCGAAACATTTCCTCTTTGTTAGAGGAAAAATTATGTTGTAATATTGTTTGTTTCATTTTGTTATTTACCATTATATAGTTCTTGTTACTTGAAGTATTTGTTAAATTTTATTTATTTCAAATCGATATATTTTTTAGATTTGTCAGTCATTAATTTATAATTAATCATATGCATTCGTGTTTTAGATGAACTTTTGATGATTTTTAAATTTTGAATATGATGAAATGGACAACAAAAATTTAAATCTATATATTTTTGTTGGTCAGTCATATATTTAATATCAATAATGAGTATTTGTAATTTTGTTCATAATATTTCTTTTAAGAATTTTGATCCGATGAAATAGACAAAAAAATTCATAAATAAAAGCATATATATATATATATATATATATAGAGACACACACACACACACACAGAGATTAGTCATTCAGTAAAAAAAAGTCATTCAGTTAGAATTTAATTATGAGTATTTGTGATTCCTTTCAGTGAAATTTCTTGCGCAAAGTTATCCATGATTTTTTTGAAGTTTATTTGGCAACAATAGAAAACTAATGGTTGTATGCATAAAAGGTGGCTTGCATCCTATTAATCACACATGTGTCTGCCCCAGAATACAAGTGGATGATAAACGTGAACTTCTTTAAAGGTGGTCATACTTTTTTTCACATCTCTTCTCCATTCTTTCTTCGTTTTTTTTTTGTTTTTTTTTTTTTTTTTCTCCTAAGGGCGTAGGAAGGGATCGAGCACCTCGAGGCGCACATTGTGAAGCCCCAAGTCTACCACTGGGTCACCCCCTTAGGAGCTCCATTCTTTCTTCGTTCGTCCTCTATTATCCTAGTAAATTGTTGAGGTCAATTTGCATTCATCGCGAATGGAAACATATAAAATTAATAAAAAGAAGAAGTCATGAACCATGATTTTTATTTTCATTGATGAGAAAGTATAGTTTGAGTTTTTTAGCTTTGATTTTTTTCCATTGGTTGTAATCATTATTGTTTTTTTTTTATGGGTTTAGATTTATTAGATTTATATATTTTTTAAAAGTTTTGGTTCTGATATTTTTCTTGATTTTTGGTGTCTTGGATTCGATTTTGGTTTATGAGGTTTGACTAACATTTCAATTGTGTTTTTTTGAATTGATTAATTCTTGCCTTTTCTGTTGTCGATGATTTTAATCCTATAGTATTATGTGTTTTTTCCATCTTCATTCTTAGCTATTGTGACATTTTGAACCTATAGTATTATTGAAATGTCGATATTTATTAATTGTAATTATTGCCAATAGCTATTTGGCGTTAATCTCTTCAACGGTTGCAGTGATATAATTTCTTCTATTGGTTAATAACAATCAGTAATTCCCATGACTAAGAAATATGATATTAGCAAATTGTATTGATATGAATATAGATTAACGGTGTCTATCAATTAATAATACCAATGGTCTATACTCTATGATAATACAATTTCAAAGCGGAGAATCAGTCAAATTCAAGTGAACTTAATCCTTCAACCGGGGAGTTTGTACTTGTTGGAAAACTAGTGTTTTTAAGTGAAGTAAATTGAGTTTTTAAGGCACTAATTTATTTGTTAGTCATTTATGTAATGACTATGTTAATTGTGGAATTATGTTCTTTTCCGTGAATATATAGGAATAATATATTTATTTGTCTAATTCGGATATCGGATGAATAAGTTATAGTGGTTCAAAGTAGGACATTGGAAGTGTTGGAAGTGGGTTATCCCACATTGAAAAAATATGAAAGGCTTGAAGGGTTTATATACAAAGGCTCCCTTGTGTTGGGTAAGCTTGTTTACAAAGAACTATCGCGCCCGCAGGGGGGTGCAAAACAAGATCTAATTTGGCTTGTATCGACGTACTCGTGTGCCCGCACATACGGACACGAATGTCTGATCAAATTGTGCTACATAGACAACCCCACCATTTGCTTATTTTTCTTTTGAATTTCAATTCAAATTCGTAACTCCAATATTAAATAGCAGTTTAATTATGTCTTAATGTCTGCTTTAATTGAGACTTTAATGGGCATAATTAAAACGTGTTGATTTTTCTGGCCTATATAATTGAATCATTCTCCACAAACATAGAACACGCTTTGAGAAAACACGAGCTTCCTCTTTCTCTTATACATCTGTATTGCATTTCATATTGCTTATCTTCTTCTTGGCCTCCTGTTTGGTGATAGATTTCTAGCACTCATTCAGTTCGTCGGATCTTCCAATGCATAAGTCATCCGGTACCACCGTTGTATCCTGCGAGACAATCGTCCCGTGTAAGAACTCCACGCACTTACAGGGAGTGGAACGAATAACGTTGTAAGGAAACTGTGTGATACATAGGCCTCGGTCACAGCTTCCTTCCACTAGCAGACTTCTCACTTCCACCAGCAGACTTCTCAAATCTTCTTACCAGTAGTCTTCACAAGTCTTCTTACCAGCAGACTTCACAAGATTTCTTACCAGCAAACTTCACAAGACTTCTTACCAACAAACTTCAAAAGTCTTCTTCACCAGCAGACTTCACAAGTCTTCTTCACGAGCAGTCTTGAGAAGACTTACCAGTAGCAGTTCTACTTAACAACAACAGTTTTGTTTCTTTTTAATTATTCTGTTTTATATTAGGCCAAAATACGAAAATAACCCTGAAGTTTCCACCAAATTCCATAATGGTACCCAATCTACGGTTTGTGCCATGCAAATGTCTGACATTACTAATTGTTCCATAGTGAACCCTCGGCCAGACGGCCGTTTCAATTGGGTCGTTAAGTAGCACGTGCAATAGCACGTGCAGGGCAAAATAGACTTTTCCCTTCATACCTTCACAAAAACGGTGGGAAACTTCAAGGTATATATTGAAAATTCACAAATTAACCCACGCCCTAATTGAGACGATAAACACAAATTAGGGTTAGGGTTGAAGAGGGATTGAAGACTGTGATTGAAGACTGCGATTGAAGACTGAAAAATGACGATAACTAGGACGCAAGAAGAACAACGTAAGTCGACTATTGAAGATGAAGATGCACACGCTTTTGAAGGTAACGTTTCTATTTGATTTATTGTTTTGATGCATATGTCACTTTTTGAAATAGTTGACTGCAATTTTTGTATCTGTACAATAAAGTGTTGGTTAGAGAAAGAGTATGTGTTATATAGAGTGATGAATAAAGTAATAAAGTGTTGAGTAAAGTAATAAATTAATGGTTTTGTTTATTGTTTTTGATGCATATGTATTTTTTGTTTATTGACAAATTTATCTGATATTTATTAGTTGGAGAAAGAGATTGTGTTAGTTTAGTTAAATTTTCTATAAAATGATAGGTGTTTAGTATAATGGGGACATTATGCTAATATAATGTGAAATGGTCCCCAGGCCTTTGTCCCCTCTGTGTCCTTAACCAAAGTTTCCAAAGTTGTTTTTAATGCATTTTCGTGTAGTGACCAATTTGATTTGTTTTGTATTAAAGTTGTTGGCCCATTTGATTTGACCAATTTAATCTTTCAAATACAGATCCAGATTGGTTTGCTTTGATGTTTCATCATGGTGGTGAGTTTCTTTACCACCCTAAAACTGTCTACATTGGTGGTGAAGTAGAAACAGTCACAAGAGTAGATCGGGATAGGATGTCAATGACTGTGTTGAATAAATTTTACAAGGAATTAGGGTATAATGACCCTGTTACTTACTACTATCTTTTACCTGGTAGTCAAATGGAGTCAGGTTTGGTGTTGTTGTCAAGTGATGAGGCTATTATACAAATGGTAGGAGCTACTGATCCTAACATTAGGATAATTGATATATATTGCAAGCATAGTGAAGAATATCAGGGGGTGAGAAAAGTGAGAAAGGAAATTGACATGGCTGATGTTAATGCTAGTGATGAAGATAGTGAGAAGGATAGTGACACTGAAGAGGATAAGAGTTCAGGTTACAGTGGTAGTGCATATGGGGATAGTGATGATATGGACAAAGAGATTGACCTGGATGATATTTACAAAGAGATTGATGATTTCACATTTAAAGAAAAAGAAAAAGGAAAAGGAAAGGTAGTGTCTAACAAACAGATCACAGTGTTTGATAACAACCAAAAGAGGTCAAAAGTAATTAATGAAAACACTGAGGAGTTTTATGCTAAGTCAGGTTCTGAATGTGATACTGATGATTTTGAAAGTCTTGATGGCTCAGAGGATTTTGAAGAAGATGACCCTAGGGAAGTTATGGGAAGAAAAAACCCCAAGTTTAAGAGATTTAACCCTTTGACAGACATGCTTGAGCCTGTGTTTGAGTTAGGAATGGAATTCAGTGATGCCAAGGAATTCAGATATGCAATAAGGTCTTACTCATTAAATCAGGGGAAAGGGATTAGATTTACCAAGAATGAGAAATTTAAGGTAAGTGCTAGATGTAAAGAAGGTTGTCCATGGTACATCTATGGTTCACAACTCAAAAGTGAAGGAAATGCTTTCAGAGTTAGGACATTAGTTGACAAACATAGTTGCGATGTGGTCAAGAGTAAATGTGTTAATTCTAGGTGGATTGGGAATCAATACACTAAAAGATATCAACTTAAACCCTACCTCGCCACTGATTCATTCTTTCATCTTGTTGGAACAGCTTAAGATTGAATTGTCAAGGAGCGCTGAGCATCAAGGTTGCAAGGAGTAATGTTGAGGTTAGTCTTCAAGATCAGTATTGTTCTTTGTGGGACTATAAAGAAGAATTGATTAGATCAAACCTAGGGACAACTGTTGAAATACTTTGTGAGCATGTAAATGAGAAGCATGTGTTTAAAAGAATTTATGTATGCCTTGGGGGTTTGAAAAAAGGATTTTTAGAAGGATGCAGAAAGGTAATTGGGTTAGATGGGTGCTTTTTAAAGGGTCCAGTCAAGGGGATGATTTTGGCAGCTGTTGGTGTTGATGCTAACAATGGGATGTTTCCTATTGCATATGCATGGTTGAAGGGAAAACAAAGAGTCTTGGACATGGTTTTGGAACTATTGTTGGTAGATATAGAGTGTGTTAATTCATACCATTGGATATTCATGTCGACAAGCGAAAGGGTCTGGTTCCTAGTCTTGAGGCCCTTGTCCCTAATGCAGAAATCAGGTTTTGTGTCAAGCATTTGCATGATAACTTCAAGCTAAAATTTAGGGGTCATGTCATGAAAAAACAATTGTATGCATGTGCCAAAGCCTCCTACATTCAGAAATTCAACATTGAAATGGATAAAATGAAGCAACAAAATCATGAGGCTTATGAGTGGCTAGCTGGGAAAATACCATCACATTGGAGCTGGCTTTCTTCAAGATCAGACTACTGGCTGTGATATGTTACTTGAATAACCCGTGTGAGACTTTTTAATTCATGTATAGTAAAAGCAAGGTGCAAGCCTATCTTGGAGTTGCTTGAGTGGATTAGGATGTATATGATGACAAGAATGCAAAGATGTAGGGAAAACATGAGGAATTATGAAGGCTTAGTGTGTCCAAGGATTATCAAGAAGTTAGACAAGTACAAAGGGGAATCACATGGATTTATTACTATTTGGGCTGGGAACAGAAAGTATCAAGTGAGAGGAATGTATGGAGACATGTTTGATGTGGATTTGAGTACTCAAGAGTGTTCTTGTAGAAAGTGGCGGTATGTCGGGTATTCCTTGCCCACATGGAATATCGCCTAAATCACAACAAACTAGATGTTGACCAAGATGTGGTCGATTGGTGCGAAAGCAGACCTACATGAAGGCTTATGAGCACATTGTGTTTCCTATCGTAAGGCGAGACATGTGGCCCAAAACCAATCAAGATTTACACCCCCACATGAGACCAAGATGCCGGGAGGCCTAAAAGAAGAAGAATAAGGCATTGGATGAAAAGAAAGGAAAAGCCCATAAGGCCGAGGAAGTACCGAAACTATCGGGTGTAGAATATGTGGTGAAGAGTATCACAATGCCAGGAGTTGTCCTAATAAACCAAGTGCAGACAAAGCAAGTGCTGACAAACCAAGTGCTGACAATGAAACTGCACAAGCCACAGAAACAGAGCAAATCCCAAGGAAGACATCTAATGTAAGATTACTTAATTTGTTTTTGTTTGTCATTTGTTAGTGGGGAATTATTTTACTTATTTGTGGGACTATTTGTTGCAGTTCAAAAGACAACAAGAAGGACAAGAAGTCCGCAAACTATTTTACTTACAATTTCAAATGCTTATATTTGTAATCTTTGTGACAGACTTTAATATTTATATGTTTACTAGGTTAAGAAGAAAGGGAGTATCTTGTGGAACAGGGTGTTGCCCCAAGAAGAAGGACCCATGAATGATAATGAAGGTACTCCTTCCAACAGAAGTCCATGGCTTACAAAATCTCAGGCAAGGAGAGGCCCATTTGGGAGTCCACATGCTTTGTCATCTGATTTTCCAACAGTGAGTTTTATTGAATGATATGGATGGCTTATTTCATTCAGATATATTTCATTCAGTTATATATTCAATATGATATCTAATTATTGTCTCAGGTAAGGAGAGGACCATTACTGTTTCCTGTTGCTTCATCCCAAGATCCTCTAACAAAACAGCCAATGTCTCAACAATTTGTATGTGTTTTCAAGGACCATTATTGTTTCCTGTTGTTAGGATTACACTAACATTGTTAATTTCTTTCAGAGACCAGGACAAAGGATGACTATGCATGAGATTCCATCTGAATAGTGGAGGTACTTCAATTCCGCCACAACTTTCAATAGAGGGAGCAGATGTGTTACCCTTGGAAGCTTACAAGCGAAAAATTCAAAAGAAACAAAAGGTTGCTAAACAAAATGATCAAGTGGAAGATGCCATACCTTGAAGTAATGTGTTGGGAATGTAATTGCCTTTTTTGCACACTTTGAATAGTTAAGTTAGTGGCCTTTTGTCAAGGACCAATTAACCAACCATTTTGTATGCTTTGGCCTTTTTTAGTATAAAAGGACCAATTAATGTCTTGTGAATGGTATATCTTGTGTAATGGCCTTTTTTAGTATAAAGGACCAATTAACCAACCCTTTTGTATACTTTGGTTATTTTCATTAGAATTTTGAAATACTTTGTGTAATGACCACAATGCTTGTCATCAATGCCCTGTTTTTTGATTCATCAATGCCCATCATGAATACAATTTCATCAACAAAGAGATGGGTAGTCTACAAATTAGCAATCAACAGATTTTCATCAATTTGAGCCATCAACAAATTAGGAACAAATTTTCATCAATTTGAGTAGTCTGATCAACAACCATTACATCCTACCTATTACAAATCCAAAATTTATCAACCAATACATCCTACCTATCACAAACCCCAAAATTAGCAACCAATTTGACTGTTTGTTGCTTGTTGCTCTCCTTCACTTCAAACCACAACACTTAACAACATCAACAAAATTAAACAAAAAAACCCAACTAGTAGGCCAATGAACATTTTTCGCTCCCAAGCACGCCTGATTTTCAATTGCATTATCTCTTTTTCATGGCGATTAATGGCACATGTAGCGAACTGGAATAAGCTGCAGTGGATCGGGGCACATTGGGGGATCATGCCAAGAAAAATAATGACATCCTCCACCATCCTGTAAATCATCAAGTTAAAAAATGGAAGGTGAGTTAAATTGGCTCAAGCCTAAATCCAATCAAATTTATTAACATAAAGCAACATTAAAACTCACTACAAGAAAACACATTTCATGTCAACACATGTGAAATTGAACCGTCAAATTAACCCAGGAATAATTGAAGTTTACCAATTAAACAATGCACCTTTCATGTCGACAAAATCCAAAAAGGAATAATTATAAAACAGATTTGTTCATAACTTACTTGTAATTTGGGCAACCATAGAACCTTCGCTCGGTTTGTACCCGTCCAAGCTGTCTTCAACACCCTATTATTGCCACAATAGCATTCCGCCATGGATGAAGAGGAAGAAGTGAGGTCGAGCTCCCACGTATTTCCAGAAGAGATGAAGAAGAACCAGCGAGCTCAATTAGGGCGTGGGTTAATTTGTGAATTTTCAATATATACCTTGAAGTTTCCCACCGTTTTTGTGAAGGTATGAAGGGAAAAGTCTATTTTGCCCTGCACGTGCTACTTAACGACCCAATTGAAACGGCCGTCTGGCCGAGGGTTCACTATGAAACAATTAGTAATGTCAGACATTTGCATGCCACAAACCGTAGATTGGGTACCATTATGGAATTTGGTGGAAACTTCAGGGTTATTTTCGTATTTTGGCCTTTATATTATGTAAGATTGTAAAAGGGATTTTCCAACAGTACTTTGAATTATGGAGTGTAAATATAAGGCTTAAATCACAATTTAGTCACCCTACTTTCCCACTTTTTGCAATATGGCGACTCTACAATTTTTTTTCCAATTTAGTCATTCTACTTGGTTTGGACATTCAATATGGTCACTCAATCCATTTCCATCCGTTATGTTGGATGAAAATGGTTTAAAAGACTAAAATACCCTTTGAACAGAATCAAACTGTTTTGGCTTAATCACAATTTGGTCACCCTACTTTCACACTTTTGCAATAAGGTAACTTTTTACAAAAAAAAAAAAAGGAAAAATATCAAAAAGTCTCGGTGCACTCCCCAGTCTACTCTCTACTGCAGTCGTCCCCAAAATTGGGGCTTTCTCGTGAACACAACAGACCACCATTAATGGGGATTGGCAATTCGCTTGGAAACGAGGTCGCAGAAGAAATAAGAGAGAGACTCAAGTGGTGGGTTCTTGGGCCGAACGGAAAATGAAGGTCGTCATTGGCGAGATGAAGAAGCATGGGAGCATGCGTCTTCACCGGATCCGAAAGAAAGAATGCAGATGGTGGTGTTGACGAAGATGAAGAGACGGAAAAAGAAAGCGAATCGAGATGAGAAGGAACCATCGAAGATTGATGAGAGATAAAGAAAAAATGGATCGAGTGAGGTGAGAGGGGCGGGGATTGGGGATGACACTTCCGACAAGATTCGGCATCGGTCCTTGGTCTTAAGCCGCCTCGTACTTGAAGAGGATTGATCGCAATGATACTCAAATCGGCAGTAGCATTCCTAGCACTCTATCTAGTAGCCCTTGAACCGGAGGATTAAGCCACGTGTCTCAACATATGGAGTCGACATTTGACGATGCCGATGATAAAGAGAAGAAGCACAAAAGTTCTTTCTTTAACGGTTTTATCTCTCAATCAACATTGGGGCACTAATTGTTTCCTCCGTGTTAGTCCGGAAACAAATGAACGAGGTTGGGGATGGGGCTTTGGTATTCCTCGCCGTGGCCATGGCTATTGTCATATCTTTCTTTCGTGCACAAAATTGTAACCGAAAACCCGGTGGAAGCCTCGACACGCATCTAAGGTCATTGTGGCTTCCTTGAGGAAGCATAACATTGAAGTGCCGCTAATAAAACCCTTTTGTACTAGACTGCAGATGCTGAGTCAGCTATTGTAGGAAGCCGCAAGCTTGATCATACTGAAGACTTCAGTTTCTTGGATGGCTGTGATGTTGGTTCTCCATTTTGAATATCATCGATTAACATTGTTGACCCAAAAATCATATAAATATGTAATTTTCCAGTTAGAGTCACCTTATTACAAAAAAGTAGGAAAGTAGGGTGACCAAATTGTGATTTAAGTTAAGGGTATTTTCGTGTTTCTACAATTGTTTTAAGTTTTTCATCCAAAAAATTGGATGGAGTGATAAACGTGCTATATGTTGCCAAGTACAATGATTAAATTGAAGAAAAAAAATTATAGAGTCACCATATTGCAAAAAGTGGGAAAGTAGGGAGTGTAAATATAATTATCCAGTTATTTTCTCTCGTCCAACAAGTTAAAAGGCTAGCACATAATATCAATATGTTTTCTTCAAATTATACTCATATATATATTAATGAGTCTTCAACTTTTACTCCAACTCTAAATAATAATAGTGGTGCAAGCTGAAATGAAGTTATTTCGTAGTAAACCAGCCTCAAAACTTTTGCTCAACTGAGCAAGCTTAAGTCAAGCTTCTAACAAACTAAGTGTCATACATAGCATGTTTTATTCACCTCCCTATTCTTTTTAAATGACAATGTAGTCAAGTTTATCGTTCATATTTCATACATTTCATTTTTGAGGTTTGAGGTTCAAGTTCTCATGAGTATAATGTAAATGGTTTTATTCGATTCTGTTTAAAATACAACTATAACGCAAACCAAAGCACACAACTTGTTGGTTAAGAATAAATTTGAATCAATCATGTATAGGTTAAGGTGAAACCTAATTGAATCAAACTCGTCGGTCTGACTAGGCTTTGTGACTAGGATTGGTGGTTAGTTCATAATTAAGACAATTAATAAAGCAAAGGTGAATATATATATATATATATATATTAAAAGTGGTGAGGAGCACTATGGTTGTGCCACCTCACCACCTTTTGATAAATCTTCATTATTAAGCATCCATGTGAAAGTTTTAAAAACTCTTGGTTTTCAAGACATATATATATATATATATATATATATATATATATATATATATATATATATAATTATAGCCTTTCAAGGCATTAAAATAATAAAAAAATTAAGGGTTGGAGTACGGTCTATGTCCCCTCCAACTTTTTTTAAAAAAAAAACTCCTGGTTTTTAAATCATTAACCAATAATTAATAATACATAATAATAATCAATATGATAAAGTGTTAATTTTTGTATATTGAGGATGTCGGACCAGCACCATTAATGGTGGTGGCGCGAAGGTGAGAGAGAGATGGAACACATAGAATTCGACAAAGAAGAGAAAACTAATTTATTGAATTAATGAAGTTGGTTCTCATTTTATCCTTTATTACATACCTTTACGTCTAAGACTAAGGCCCAATTGGGCTTACAATGTAATTGGGCCTTTTGGGCCTATTCTATCTATATTATAGTGTGATAATCGAGCCGGCCCACTATCATGATATTATTATCGGAAAAATCTCTTATATTTGTTTTCAACAGCTAAAGTAGACTTTTGAGGAAAAAATAACGAAGATACCTTTAATAAAGGAAAGATGCGCACACAAAGCCACTGTCCTAATTTGGGCATCGGTAAATTTTTTTGGGCATCGTAATGCATTTGGGCTTCGCAATGTAAAAAACTGATGCCCAAATTTGGGCATCAGTGCACAAAAGAAAACAGTGAGTGGAAACCAGTGCATTGGAATATGATTGATGGTGATGGGTTCTCTCACACACTCTCTCATCAAATTTGTAATACACTTTCTCTTTCTCACCAGTCACACACTTTCTCTTTCTTAAATACACTCGTTATTCCTCTTTCCTTCTCATTCATTCCTACAACGCAAGCATTGAAGCCTACGACGCAAAAAATGAAGCCTACGAGGCAAACATCGGAGCCTACGACGCAAGCATTGAAGCCTACGAGGCAAACATCGGAGCCTACAATACAAGTATTGAAGCTTACGAGAAAAACATCAGAGCCTACGATGCAAGCATTGGACGCAAGTATTTACAAATTGATGGTAGACTTTCTTATGGGAGCTACAAGTTTACGCACCTGTGGTTCTCTATTTCCGTCTATGGGGTAGTTGTATTTAGTTTCTTTTCCTTGTGGTTCTTTTGTTGTTTGTAAGTGACAGAGGCATTTCGATTTTTGTATGAGGTTGTCCCAAGGGATCCTAGAGATTGATCAAGTGAAGGAAAATTAATGTCACTTTGGATTCCACCACTTATTTGGCCTCGCAACTGAAACTACTTCTTCTTCGTTGAATTTGCGCCAACTCCGGTGATTAATATCCATCAACAATGGAATTAGGGACATTTTTGGAAGAAATTAAAGAAAATGGACTTATACGGTTGGATAAAAAAATAATGCACTGAAGAAGTTATAATTTCCAAAAAAGGGACCGGCCCACAATTATTCCTATATTATAATTTAGCTCACTATCGCATGCTTGAATTTTTAAAAGCTAACTACTGGTCATGATTCATTTTTACCAAACATAACTGCTGGCCATGATTAACTATCATTCTCTCAAGCGTTTGAATTTACAATGAATTATGGTTTAGTTTACGGTTAAATTACGATATGAATCATTCCTTATTTTCTCTCTCTTCCTATTCCTATGCGTACCTAGTTCCCCATCCCCATCATATTCCTATTTATTTTCTTTTTTTATCTTTTCCTATGCGTACCCAGTTCCCCTTCCTATTTTCTCTCACCAACCTTTTCTTTCTCTCTTTGTCACTCCGCCTAACCCTTTCTCTCTCGTTCCTTTCCCCTCCCCTTTAACACCCAATTTATCTTTCTTTTCTTTCCCCTCCTCTTTCGTTCCCCGATTTGTGTAATTAGTTTTTGATTTAGTCATTTTTTTATTGAATTGGGTTTTGTGATAAAGACATAAACTGTCAATAATATGAAATGATTTACGAATTTTACAAATAAGAAGAAGGTCCACTTTGCAGAGGATGTGGTGTATCCAAATGGTAAAAATGCGGGTGGAATTGCAAAAATGTTGGCCAATAGGATGGCCTTCTACAATGGAATTTTCAAGGATCATGTTGTTCAAATATTTAGTTTTTTTCTCTCCAACCCTTCCTTTCCTTTCTCTCCATCAGTAGCAAATCCTTCCGATCGGTTATAATCATTGAACCGTTGGCCCGGTTATAGTTATGGTTACCTTTTTAGACATGTATAATTAAATATGCCACATTGTGGAGACCAGTGAAGTTATTGGTTCGAGGGTTGTGGAATGAGATAATGAAATTAATCTTTTAGTTAATGTTGTCTTGGAAGGATGTTTGGTGCTGGGATAGGAAGTTGAGGAGGGAGTTTCCCAATTTGTTGGTATTGCCATGGATAACGAGAGTCAATGTTGTCTTGCATTGTGAAGAAGGTAGGGTCATGTGGAATCCAATTTTTAGAAAAAAAATTACAATATTGGGAGATGCGGAGTTTTTTTTTTTGTTTTTATCGAGAAACTTTACATATAGGGTCAAAAGAGGATGGCACTCTTTGGGAAGGTTTTACAAAAATTTAGTTTATAGTTTCTTAATTGATTGTTATCGTAATCAATTAAATCTCAATTTAATTTTTGTCTGGCCTATATTTATTTTAAAAACTAAAATTTGTTTGTATGTTTTGTAATTATTTTTTGTAATTTTAAATATTTGTATTTTAATTTCTTTCTTTCTTTTTTGAATTTGTGCTAAGTTTCCTAAAATATTTTTGATTTCGATTTTGAATAATCTTTTGTTAGTTCACTCATTCTCATTCAATTTATTTTATGATTTTTGTTTACTAAGATTTTTATTTTTAAGTTTATTTCAATTAATAAGTGTTGAGTTTCTATGTGTGAGAGAGATAATGTTTTTGTATGTTTAATTATACTCTTTTTGGATAAGTTGCAAAATTTTACATCCAATAAAATGTGTTATTTCTTTAGTTTTAGGGATGTTGTCTTTTTTTTAGATAGTGTACATTGATCCGACCTCTATAAAATCTCAAACATATATTTAATTTATTGGCATCATGTTCGTTTCATACACTGATCACACATATACTGACACCGTGTCATAGGCACAGACACGAAATCTAGTCTTTAACATAAGGAGTATTAATATCCATATTATAAAAGAGCTTGGAAAATACGTGTGCAATTAAGTTTACATAAGTACTGGCTAGGATTTACTGTTTTACAGTGATCCAACGAAAAGTATTTATTTCAACTCTCACATATGCGAAGGCCGTTACCAACTCATTTCTTCTGCTATTTATTGAGTTTGTGATTTACTATGATTTTCTGATTCGTGATTTACTAATTTACTGATTTGTGATTTACTAAGATGTGCAAAGGCCTTTGCCAACTCCCTTCTTTTGCCATTTATTGAGTTTGTGATTTACTAATTAAACAAATATTTAGTTTATAGATTTTTAATTGATTGTTATTGTAATAAAATGAATCTCAATTAATTGTTATCATAATCAACTGAATCTCAATTAATTGTTATTATAATCAACTTTATCTCAATTTAATTGTTTGTTATCGTAATAAACTAAATCTCAATTAATTGTTATCGTAATCAATTGAATCTCAATTTAATTTTTGTCCGGCCTAGATTTATTTATTTTTAAATTAGTTTGTTTATAAATTTTTAATTGATTGTTATAATAATCAATTGAATCTCAATATAATTTTACTAGGATTTACTGCTTTACAAATATTTAGTTTGTCATTTCTTAATTAATTGTTATCGTAATCAATTGAAACTCAATTTAATTTTTGTCTGGCCTGGATTTACTTTTTTAGAATTTTAAATATTTGTATTTATTATACTCGAACATAACAATCTTTTAATTGCTTGATATTGATATTGAGATGCACCCACGAATATGATGGCTGACCTTGTATGAATTTTCAAAATTATAAAGAAAATAAAGATAACACACCTTTTTTTGGTTGAAAAAGAAAGATGAGAGAGCTTAAAGATAGACAATGTATCATGTATGTATAGATCGAGATTTTTGTGTGCCCAAAAGAGAGAGGATGACAATTTTTTTTTTCAATTGGATTAAGGACGGGTATATCATAGTATACAGTTGTAAAAAAAAAATTTTTTTTGCCCAACTTAGATATTTGTTCGCAAGTTCTATAATTAATTTTTGTAATTTTAAATATTTATATTTTAATTTCTTTCTTTTTTTATATTTGTGCTAAGTTTTCATCATTGGTTTGAAATCTTTGTGATTTCGATTTAGAATAGTTTTTTGTTAATTTACTTTGTCTAATTAAATTGATTTTATGGTTGGTGTGTGTAGATGTTTAATTATACTCTTTTTGAATAAGTTACACAATTTTACAACAATAAAATGTGGTATTTCTTTAGTTTTGGGATTATCTATTTTCTTTATATAATGTACATTGATTCGATCCCTACAAAATTCCAAGCATATATTAATTTATTGGCATCATGCTCACTCTATACATTGATCACGTCTCATATTAATACTGTACCATAGGCACGGACACGAAATATAGTTCATTCTTATGTTAGTAAAATTATAATTTTTTTAAAAAAATCTTTGTTCAAAGATTTAATGATGGATGCTAACTAAATAATAGACAAACTTCAAAATTAAATATTTCTAAAAGGCATAAAATTTGGCTAAAATATCTTGCGTAAAATTCATCAATTATTTTATGGTGGGTACTTGTGATATTGTAAACAAAATGATATATTTTAGATCTATTGAAAAAATTCCTTTTTTCCCCAATCTGTCATATAGTTATAAGTAATTGTGTACATTTGTAATTTAGATGAGTTTTTTTGTGATTATAATTCGGATATGATGGACAAAATTTTGTGATATGTAATTTTTTTTGTTGAAATTATAAAATCGTATCTATAAAATTTTCCATATATTTTTCTAGATCTTTCACTTACTTATAAATGGTGCGTATTTGTTAGTATAATTTATCGAATTTGATGAAATCACCAAAAAAATAAAATATAAATTTTCCATTTCCTGTTAGTTATATTTGTTGCTTTCCACGTGTTTGGGAACATTGTTTAAACTAGTTATTTACCCTGTGCTCCGCACGGGTACAATGTGAGAGATATATATTTTTTGTAATAATAATATAACCTGTGGACATTATAATTAGATTGTTAATCTTTTCCATGATTATATATTTTTTTCTATTGTTACTAATATTAAACGATTTTTTTATCTAAATACTTTTAAAATTAATAAAAATTTCTAGCTAACGTGAGATACATATTTTGTATTAATAATAATAGTATTATTTTTTATCTAAAGACTTTTAAAATTAACATTTCACTTGATAATAATATTATAAGTCATTATGTTAAAAACTTTAAAAATTATAATTCATTGTGGGATACATCTCTTTTATTATCTTGATGATAAAAGTAAAAGTCGATTTTTTATCTAAAGACTTTTAAAACCAACATCATTTTTTAACAAATGTAGGATATCTCTTCTATTAGTAATAATAGTAAAAGTATTTTATCTAAAATTAAAAATTAATATCATTTTTTTAACCAATGTGAGATATACATATTCTATTGATAATAATAGTAGAAGTCTTATATCTAAAGACTTTAAAAGCAAACATTACCCTCTACCAAATGTATGATACATCTATTCTATTGGTAATAATAGTATTTTTAAAACCAACATTAATTTATAACCAATGTGTGATACATCTTTTCTATTGATAATAATAGTAGAATACTTTGTAACCAATGTGAAATACATGCATATATTCTATTTGTAACAAAAAGTCTTTAATCTAAAGACTTTTTAAACCAACATTTATTTTTAAACAATGTGAGATACATATCTTTTATTGGTAATAAAAATAAAAGTATTTACTATAAGACATTTAAAACTAACAACTTTTTCTAAACAATGTAAGATACATTTTTTTAATATTCTAACAATGTGAGATACTTCTTTTCTATTTCTATTGGTAATAAAAGTTTAAGACTTTTATCTAAAGACTTTTAAAATAAACATCTCTTTCTAACCATGTGGTATATATCTTTTCTATTGGTAATAATAGTATTTTTAAAACCAACATTAATTTCTAACAAATGTGAGATACATTCTTCTATATTAATAATAATAGTCTTTTATATAAAAACTTTTGAAATCAACATTTTTTTCTAAACAATGTGAAATACATATCTTCTATTGGTTATAACATAAAAATAATAATATTAGTAGTATTTTATCTAAATAGTTTTTAAACCAACATCTCTTTGTAAACAATGTGTTATACATCTCTTGTATTGACAATAACATAAAAATTCGTTTATCTATGAATTTTATAATCGATATATGTTTCTAAATAATGTGGATCTCTTTATAACCAATGCGATGTACATTATCTAAAAATATTTTAAACCAATATCACTTTCCTAACTAATGTGAAATACATATTTTTTCTATTGGTATTAAGTCTTTTATAAAAAGACTTTTAATACATATATCACTCTCTAACCAATGTGTAATACATCTCATCATTTGGTAATAGTAGTAGAAATTTTTTATCTAAAACCAACATCTATGTCTATATAATGGGATATATCTCTTCTCTTCTCTTTTATTAATGATAAAAATAGAAGTCTTTTTATTTAAAGTCTTTAAAAATCAACATCACTTTTTAACTAATGTAAGATTTATCTCTTTTATTGGCAATAATAGTTATTTAAAACCAACATCAATTTATAATAAATGTGTGATATATATTTTCTATTGCTAATAATAGTAAGTCTTTTATATAATCTAAATAATTAAAAATTAACATCATTTTTTAACCAATTGAGATATACATCTTCTATTGGTAATAATGGTAGAAGTCTTTTATAAAAAAACTTTGAAAACCAACATCCCCTTCTAACCAATATTGTATTATACATCTTTTCAATTAGTAATTAATAATAGTATTTTTAATACAAACATCAATTTCTAACTAATGTGTGATATATCTCTTCTATTGGTAATAATATTAGAATATTTTGTAACCATGTGAGATACATTTCTTGTAAAAGTGAAAGTCTTTAGTCTAAAGACTTTAAAATCTAACATTTTCTTTTTAAACAATGTGTTATACATCTCTTTTATTGGTAATAATATAAAATAATTTAAACTCAACATTATTTTCTAACCAATGTGAGATATATATCTTTTATTATTAATAATGGTAAAAGTCTTTTATCAAATGACTTTGAAAATCAACATAATTTTCCAACCAATGTATGATGTATCTCTTCTATTGGTACTTAATAATAGCATTTTTAAAACTAATATCAATTTCTAACCAATGTGGGATACATCTCTTCTATTGTTGAAAAATTAATATTTTTAGTGAAAGAAATTGTGCAACTTGAGGCACGAATTTCTTTACATGTCATTTGTTTGTTGGCGAAGGTAATTGCGCAAATGTGCTCTACTCGGTGAGAGCATCAAAATGATATATTTATTTTTACAAATCAAGTTTTGGATAATAAGATATCAAGACTTAAAGTATAATATTTGTTTAAAAAAATTAGTGTTTTTAGTGAGAAAAATTGTACAACCTGAGGCACGAATTTCTTTACGTGTTATTTGTTTGTTGGCAAAGGTAATTGCGCAAATGTGTTTTACTAGGTGAATTGTCCAAATCGAGTTTTGGATGAATAAGATATCAAGACTTAAAGTATAATACTTATTTAAAAATTAGTATTTTTAGTGAAAGAAATTGTGTAACTTGAGGCACAAATTTTTTTACGTGTCATTTGTTTGTTGACAAAAGTAATTGTGTAAATGTGTTCTACTCGTCAAAACATCAAAATGTTATATTTATTTGTCCAAATCAAGTTTTGGATGAATAAGATATCAAAGTTTAAAGTATGTCATTAGAATTGAAGTAGTATCTCACCTTGAAAAGTTTTATCCTATATTGGTTAGAAGTAATGTTAGTTATAAAAGTTTTTAAATATAAGTCTTCTACTATTGACAATAAAAGAAGTTATATATACTAATACTAATACTCTTTATCATATTAATTATTATTATGTATTATTATTAGCTAATGGCTAGAAAATCAAAAGTTTTTAAAACTTCCACATGGATGCTTTAGAATGAAAATTTATCCAGTGCTCCTCACCAACTTTATATATATATATATATATATATATATATATATATATATATATATATATATATATATATATATATATATATATATATATATATATATATAATCCTCTAATTACTGATTTGCTTTTTTATGTACTCCTGGCAATTTTCCAATATGCTCCGTACATTCAAATTAATATTTGATACAGCGCATGAGCTCAAATTGCTCAATAGTCAATACACGAAGAAAAAAAAAACCATAAATCTAATTATTGTTCAAAGTTGAAAAGATACTAAACATTCTAGACTATTTGGTTTGTTTATTAGTATTGCTCTTTGTTCATTGAAATTATTAATTTTCCTAAAAGTTTTTAGCATCTTTGATAATTTATTGGGGTGCTGCTATTGCTGATATTGGTTTCTGCCAACTTCCAAGTTGATTAATTAATTTTTTTTGAAACCATAAAATTGAACCAAATCGAATCGAATGGTTCGGTTCGGTTTGAGAAATTTTGGAATCAATAGGGGTGGTTCGATTTGCGATTTTAGACCAAATCGAATCGAACAACGTACACCCCTAGAAAAAAAGTGAAGTATGTTAAGATATTCGTAGAATAATATAGCTGTCGATTTTCTCTTTTGGACACATTGTTTAAATTTGAAACTTATTGAAGGAAATTTTGAAAGGTGTGAACTCATGGAATTTTTTATGGAATGACATAAGTGTGTTAAACTTCGTAGTGTTAGTTACATGTGTATGTTTTTTCACATTCCAAGACACATTTAATATATTTACTTCTTTAGTGACTTAAATGTATAATCAGATTATTGGTGTATAGAGATAATTTTTTTTATTTTTGGTGAGATTTTACTATTTTTTGACTACCTAGAATATATATATATATATATATATATATATATATATATATATATATATATATATATATATATATATATATATATATATATCACATAAGAATGTAGTGGAGTAGATTGCATAGTAGATTAAAATGGAATTTCATAACTTTTATCTAAACCTTATATTTTTGGAAAAATAAAATGATCTTAAAAAATTCCATAAGTTGTGTTAGGTAGTGTCTGTAAAGTCCAAGGAGAGGTAGGACTATCACATGTAATCCGTCGTTGACTAAGAGTTTATAACATCATTTATATGATAAAAATATTTTGTTTAAATTAAGTTATTTAATAAAATTTTAATTTACTATTCTCTATTTACTTTATTATTTCTTATGAGATATATTACTCAAAAAATGTTTAAAAAACATAATACAAAAACTATTAAAATAAAAAAAATACATAAATCAGTGACCTTTCTCAAGATCAAATGTTAAACCAATGGACTATTACTTCCATTGACTATTACAAAAAAGATTTATTCAATTGGAACTTTTGATTTTTCCAGTCGAAAAAGTATCAAGACTTTAGGACAATCTGTTAGCATTGAAGATAACAGTCTAAAACTACAACTTTTAAACCCTCAAGATATTTCTTCTTATCTTGAAAAATATAATTATTTGCATATTGGTTGTAACCAAATTGCTTTTAAACCTTTAAATTTATCAGAGCTAAATGCTTCTATTTTAGCTTGTATTAGAGATGCTAGGTGCTTGGATTTTCTTCCTTTACTTATGGGAATAGCTCAAACTAGTTTATGCCACGGACCAGTCTATTTTAATTTTTTTCCAAATTTGAGTTTATCTTTAACAGATAGAAACTTATTTGAAGTTGTTGTGTTTAATATACAAACTTTGGGTTATAATTTTATGCCTGGAACAGAAACTATTAATGTTATTTATTGAATACATTAAAAGGTTATGAACACTATGTGTCCAAATGCTATTCTTAGGAATAATCTGGGAAAAACAACTGTTATAGAAAGTAACCGTATAACCACTAATATAGTCATTCCAAAACAAATAACTTGGAATGAAATCAACTTTCCAAACAAATGGAATCTAGAAAATTGTTCCTCCCAAACCAATACTAGACAATATTATTGATCAAATAATTCAAAATGAGGATGGTGATGTAGAAGTCATCTTCTCTTCAGAAAATAGAAGTAGACTTTTGGTGTCTAGTAGATCGAAATCATTAGGCATAAACCGTCCAGTATACCTACTAAGGCAAGACCAAGTACGTCTTCTACTAACATATAAGAAATACAAGGAATTAGAATATCAGATTATGTTGGTCCCAAAAAGGCTCAATCTAGACTAGAAGGGGTGTTGAATAGCCTAGTTATACTTTTAAAAATACTTTAAAATATTTTCAAAGTGTTTTCTCTTTTTCAAAATAACTAACTCTTAAGAAGAGTTAGGGTAGCGGAATAAAGGGAGTTCAAGCAGCTGGGAAGGCTGCTGCTAGTAATAAGGTTCAGCAGCAAACTTAAACAGTTAAGAATAGTAGCAGAAGTAGTTCAAACAAGGTAAGTAGAGACAACTCAATCAAGACAGTACGCAAGGATGTAGAAGTGGTTCGTACTATGAAAAGTACTATGTCCACTACCAAAGTGGTTAGCTTTGGATTTTAAAAGGTGCACTTGTTTATCCACTAGGTGAGAAAGTTTGATCTCTAATGGATCGTGTACAAAATAGTTTTCAACCAAATGTTTAATGATGAGAAAAATAATCACTGAATAATTGATCTCTCAAGTGCTAAAGTAGAGAACAGTTAATAGCAAACTAGAAGAAGCTGATAGCAAGTTTTGACTGGCAGATCTGCAGCTTCAGGAAGTTTGGTGAAGCGTTAGTTCTTGTCATTTGATCTCTTGAATGCTTGAGTATTGAAGATGAAGCTTGAGTCATGAATGCGTAAGAGATGTGTGTGTTGTTCAAATCTTTAAGACTTAAATATATACCAAGGGGGATTTTCAAGACCATTGGGTTGAAAGTAGAGAGGTTGTATCCAACGTTATAATGCATTGAATGCATTTTGGTGCTTTGTAGATGAGTACATCAAGACAGACATCAGAGATGCAGTGTTACAGTGGCAGACATACCAAATAGAGTAATGTTGCAGCTTGCAGGCGTTACGACTTGAAAGTCTTCTTAGTCAAAAGAGGTAATGTCTTCAGATTTCATGATTCAGACAACAGGGTGGACAGATGTCTGTACAGTTGTCTGAAATTAGATAATGACATGGTTGACTTCATTCGAGGGAAATCTTGATGAAGGAAATTTGAATATTATTTGACTAGATATTAAAAATATCTAGATCAAATAATATATAGTCTAAATCCACGTGTTTGGCTGAGCTTCGTTTATGAGCTGAGCAAATTTCAAAGTCTACGGGTGAGACGTGCTTTCAAGGCTGCTGTTGAAGCTTGCTGGCCCGCGCCTTGGAGAAACTAACACTAAACTATTATATTACAACCTTGATTCTAAGACAGTTGCCACACTAACCGGTACGCAGACCTTTTAGCCACTGTACAATAGAATCAGAAGATGACTCAACAAAATCTAAAACCTGTGAGGGTTAATAGATTATGGAAGAAACATCTGTTCATATGTGGGTTTAGATGGATTTTACGTCAAATTCTCTCCTCATACTTAGTATTAATAAAGAATTCCAACTTCCTAAGTATAAGGAATTTAGGAATTGGTTCTTTAATGTTTTTAAACAAGAAGAACAACAAATCATTGAAAAGATATATTATAATAATCTTAACTCTAATCAAAAAATTATCTACTTTGAAAAATGGTTCTATACGTGGTACCCAGAACAACAAATGATTCAAGTTCTAAATTCTTATACCAAGACTTGAACTAATAAATCAGGGATAATTAAAACAGAGGTCCATCCTCCTACTGAAAACTTAGAATTAAAAAAGGATGATAAAAAACTAGAAGCTGAACCCTATATTGAAGTAGCTTATCCTCAAATCAAAAATGAAATTTATCCTGTTATAAAACAGAATAATTGGACTAACCTACATCTTCAAACTATTGGTGACCAATTAATCAGAATTGCAGAACCTAGTACCTCTGCTACTAAACAACCAAATAAAACTAAACCAGTTTATTCTGTAAATATAAAACTGTGAATTCCTGTAAAGGAATTTAATTTAAATAAAGAAAGGGATTTCAAAGATAAAGATTTCATGGACAAATTAATGAAACAATTAAAAGGTTTTAGTTTAATCCTAAACAAAGATAAAAATCATTTGGAAGAAACTAATTCTTCAGATGAAGAGTCTTCTAATATTACTGCTTTTGAAGCATAATTTAATAAAATGAATTACGACCCTCCAAGTCCTGGTTCAAATTTTTATTATCAAGGACCAACTCCTCTAGATCTTCTTTTTGAAGATGTTTTCCAACAACAAACCTCCTATAATGGAAAGACTATCTATGAATTGAATATAGATGGTTTATCAGAATACCAAATTTATGAAATAATTTATAAAATGCTCATGTATGCTACTGTATGCAAAGCGGCAGATAATACTGACTCTAATACTACACAAAATTTATTGCAGTAAGATTCATAGGAACATTAAAGGGTTGGTGGGATAATGTTCTCACTATTGGACAAAAAACAGAAATTTTTACTATAGTAAAAATAGAAGGGACAGTAACAGAAGAGGTTGTTGTTTATACCTTAATTCAAACTATAATTCACCATTTTGTAGGATTAACTCCTCAAAGAAATGAAAGAAATCGTGAATTATTGCAAAACTTAATATGTCCATCTCTTACACATTTTAGATGATACAAAGATGTTTTACTACTAAATTAGCGCAAAGAGATGATGCAAATGCTGAGCATTGGAAAGCAAAATTTATTGATGGATTACCTCATTTGTTTGCAGAAAAGGTAAGACAAAAATTAAAAGACCAAAATGATGAAAATACCATCCCTTATAATTGTATTACCTATGGTAATATAATTGGTACTTGTAAGTAAGATTAAGTATTTGTAATGATATGAAACTTCAATATCAATTGAAGAAACAAAACCTAACTGGTAAATAAGAAATATGAGACTTTTGCCACCAATTTGCTTATAATACAAAAATGGATTATTCTAAGCAAAAGAAAATATTTAAAATGTATTCTAAAAAGAATGGATACCGAAGAAAACATTATCATAAAAATACTAACAATAATCAAAAAGAGGATTATAAAAGGAAGAAATATTCTTCTAAACCCAAAAGAAAACATAAACCGAAAACATGTTTTAAATGTGGTAATTATGGACATTTTGCTAATAAATGATCTACTAAAAAGAAATTAGAAGAATTAAATTTAGATAAAGGATTAAAATTTCAATTACAAAAATTATTGCTTGATTCAAACAGTGAGAATAACACAGACTCTGATTCTTCAGAAGAGTCAATAGATAGTGAAGAATTAAACAATATTAACTCTAGTTCATCCTCTGATACATGATGAACCTTACTGTCAAAGACAATGTTCCAAAGACACTAATTACTGGAAAGATATAGTTAAAATGAATGGCTTATGCTTAAATGTTTTAACCAATGATCAATCAAAAATTCAGGAATTATTAGAAAAAACTACAGATCCAGAATTAAAAGAAAAAATTAATTAGATCCTTATTTAATAAGGAAGACAATTCAAAAGAGATCTCCAAAATGAAAGAAGTTAAAAATTTCTACTCTTTACAAGAAGTTTTTAAAAGAATGGAGAAAGAAGATCATCAAAAACCTGTCAATATTAATAATCTTAAAAAAGACGTTAACGATCTTAAAAAAGAGATCAGTGAACTTAAACAACTAGTAGAATTCCAAGATAGACAAATAGATTACCTTACCATCAATTCTACCGAAAGTAATAAAAAACCTGAAAATATTACTCGGGTTAATGCATTAGAAGAAAAACCCTCATAGGATTTTCTTAATTTATTAAATCGGGTCACATATAAAAAATGGCATGTTTACGAATCCATTGTAATAAAAGGTGATTACATTATTGATAGCTAGTTTTTTTAACCCGTGCATTAAACGTATGTCAACTAAATCGTACATAAACAAAATAAGGAGAATCGGTTTATTAACAATCACACATAAGCATGTCACTAATCATTATAGATTCTAAAAAATTTCCTTATACACAACATTTGTTGTCTTATTAGTTGGTTTTTCATCTTCACCGCATATCAATATCTTCAAACCAAAATAATTTGTTACTCTAGAAACTACGACATATAACTGTCCATGGCTAAATATTGGTTTTTTTTAAAAGAGATCTACGCGCAATTATTAACTTTGACACTTGTTAATTGTCATTACATATGATACCAACAATACAAATTGTCTTATTTGGAACTTGAAAAACTGCCTTACATCGGATAGAATTAATGACAATCTTGGGATAAAAACATTTTCTCAAACATTGCTTCTTTTCAAAAATTTTGTTTCAACAATGTTATCCCAAAGATTTATAATGATTAGTCATGTTCTATTGCACAACCCTACAGTATGGTCAATTCATGGTCTGACAACTCCGAACACTTTATACTATTCAAAAACTTTGTATAATGAATGTCTTTGAACAAACTTGAATTTTTTCCGTCCTGTAAATAGATTCTGAACTCAAATAAGTTCTTCCTTTTGAATGATTACTTTTATTAAATTATATTTGTATTTTATGAATAAAGAAATTTCTGAGAAGAAAATAAGCTAAAATCAAAATAACGAAATTATTTTTACCGTTAACTATTATTTTTGTTTTGTAAATTATTTTGATTTTAATAACTTCCATTTTTTTTTTGTTTTATTGTCTTCATAACTTTTTGAACTGCCCGGCCCAATAGGCCCAAGCCAGGGGTCATGACTCATGTGCTAGGCAGATTAACGACATCCGAGCAAGCGAGCATGGAGTTGATTCCACCCAAGCGAGTTGTCACTAAGCTGGGGGCTTAACCAGCGAGCAGACTTATGGCGCGAGCATGATTGGTTGTGCTCTCTACGGCGAGAATTGTTTCCAGTTGAGGACAGCTATGTCCGAGCATGAGTTGTTTTCGAAAGGACGCACGTCAGAAACTCTCCACTCAAAACCGTTATGATTAATTGAGGAGATAATGGGGGAGTTAATACGCCCGCCACTTATGCCACAATCATTAGTGGACGGTTAAAGGCAGTTAAGTGCAGTTATGGTCAGTTATATCCTCCGACAACTATAAATCCCAGAAAGAAAAGGGAAAAGGTACGCGCAATCATATTCTCTAGCTGAAACTCTGCTAAATTGTTTTCCCATTTGGGTGAATCTTGTACTGATTCTTACGCCGAAGGGCCTTTGCAGGGGGTGCCCCTGCCTAGTTCACGGTTACTTATTCTTATTACAGAGTTGGGCTTTGAGGATTCAAGGACACGTTGAAAGCCAGGTGTTCAGATTGGGCTTCCTCAGTGCATCCGAAATATTTAGGACGCATCAGTTGGTTCCGTTGCCGGGAAACGAAAGTTTTTACGGTAGTAGATTTGGTGAATTTGATAATTGTTCTTTCTGAAGCTTTGTCAATGGCGGAAAATGGAATTAATGGCGGCAGTGGCAGTCGTAGGGAGGAGGTGCATCCAAATCCTAGCCTTAATCAAGTAACTGGGAATAATGTTCCTCCGCCTCATGATGCACGCCACCAACTCAATCAGAGGCGCGGAGTTGATTCGTTGGCTCGGAGTGCTGAAGCAGCAGTCGGATTAGCCCATGAATTTCGAGAGGAGGCTCTGCGTCAACAAGCCATTTATTTGGGTCAGATGCATCAGCTTAACTTACAATTGATCGTAATGGGTAAACCACCATTGCCCATTGAGCTGGACCCCTTACCAGCTTTGTCAGCTCCGAGCCAGGCGGCAGGTGTTTCTCGCACTGGCGGTAATCAGATGAATCCCCTGGTTGTTTACTCTCAGTTATGGGCACAGGGATCTAGGGGGCGCGAGCAGCCAGAGGGCAGTAAAGCTAGCCACAGAGTTGTGCCTAGTGTCCATTCGAGGTTGGGACCACGAGTTGGAGAGGATTCGGCCCAATCTCGTCGTCGTCGATGGTCGCCTTCACCGCCAAGGTCACATGCTCGCAGGCTCCGTTCACCTTCACCGCGACAATCTCGTGCTCATAGTTGTCGCTCGCGATCACCAAGGGTTTCTTACGTACACCGACGAAGAACTCCTTCTCCTAGGCGATCTCATGGGCGCTTATCTCACCATTCTCAAGGGAAAAAGGATCTGCATCAATCAACCGAGCTACCGCCACCACCGGGTGCCTCAGTCCGGTGGCGCAGGCCGTGGGGGTTACTCAAGCCGTTGGGGCAATGGGTCCTCCACAGGCCCCTCCTATGCATGTGGTGCATCCTCAGCTCGGGGGTGGTTTGCCTACAACCATAAACATGCAGGACTTTGAGGAATTGAAACGCCGAATGGAAGCCTGGGAACAAGGCAAGGCTCTAGATGGAAATTTCTTGGGCACGTCAGCCAGCCCGCTAGCTCCCTGGATCGAGAATGCTCCGCCGGCACAGGGGCTTATATTTCCGAATATTAAGGAATATGCAGGCAAGACAAAGGCCAGGGATTGGTTGATGTCGTTTGAGTCTCAGATCGGCCTGGTGACTTCGGATGAAGCTCTAAAAATTAGAGCTTTTGTTGGTGCGTTGCAGGGGAAAGCTTTAGCCTGGATGGGGGCGCTGCCACGGTGATCAATTAACAATTGGGCTGATCTGCGAGCAAAGTTCTTGGCAGACTTTGGAACGGCAGGTACCTTGGCCAAAACAAGGGCTGACTTGTCGAAGGTTAAGCAAGGGGCGCATGAGTCCACAGCGAGCTATCTTGAGCGGTTCACTAAGGTGCTAGAGCAGGTTCCAGGGTTGACCGAGCAGGAGGTGACCCTATGCTTTGAAACTGGTTTGCTTGAAGGCGAGGGTGGCTTGCGATCAGAGTTAAGCATGCGCGAACCAAAGACGCAAGCGGAAATGCTCATGCGAGCACAGAAGTGGTGTGCCGGGGAGACGGCAAAAAAGGAGAAGAAAAAGGAGAATAGTGGGGCTACTGAACTGCCCGGCCCAATAGGCCCAAGCCAGGGGTCATGTGCCAGGCAGATTAACGACATCCGAGCAAGCAAGCATGGAGTTGATTCCACCCAAGCGAGTTGTCACTAAGCTGGGGGCTTAACCAGCGAGCAGACTTATGGCGCGAGCATGATTGGTTGTGCTCTCTACGGCGAGAATTGTTTCCAGTTGAGGACAGCTATGTCCGAGCATGAGTTGTTTTCGGTAAAGGACAGTTACGTCCGAGAAACTCTCCACTCAAAACCGTTATGATTAATTGAGGAGATAATGGGGGAGTTAATACGCCCGCCACTTATGCCACAATCATTAGTGGACGGTTAAAGGCAGTTAAGTGGAGTTATGGTCAGTCATATCCTCCGACAACTATAAATCCCAGAAAGAAAAGGGAAAAGGTACGCGCAATCATATTCTCTAGCTGAAACTCTGCTAAATTGTTTTTCCATTTGGGTGAATCTTGTACTGATTCTTACGCCGAAGGGCCTTTGCAGGGGGTGCCCCTGCCTAGTTCACGCCAGGCAGGAAGTGGGGGCTATAACAAAAATAAGTTCAGATATGACCGGCCAAAGGAATTTCTTCGCGAATCAGATCTAATCCCGCTCAACACGCTACGCGAGGACATCATGTATGAGATACGGAATGAACTTCCTAATCCACCTCGCATGAACCCGGCGACAGCTGGTTAAAGGGATCAAACGAAGCGGTGTGCTTATCACGATGATCATGGGCATACCACGGAGGAATGTTGGCCATTGAAGAAGGCCATCCAGAAGTTGATTAACGAGGGACGGTTGGACTGCTTCAAGCGAGATGGAGGCAATAGGGGGAATGCTCCCAGGAGAGAAGCCCCGCCGATTAGGGGGGTGATTAATGTGATTATGGACGAAGAGCCCACTCCGACTCAGCTTGGAAAACAGATATACTCTTTATCCAAAGTGATGGACCGACCTACTACCTTGCAAGATGGGGAACAAGCAATTCGGTTACTCAGCGGCGAGTAATGTAGCAAAGGCCCTTGATAGTTTCAAAGACTAGTGGATGGCTGGGTCGTGTATAAAATTCTGGTGGATACTGGAGCGTGCCGAGATGTAATGTATTACTCGTGCTTTCAGGGGCTCGAGTTGAGCGATGATCGGTTAAAACCATATGCAGGGGCATTGGAAGGTTTTACCAATCATAAGGTCTCGGTCAAAGGTACAATCGAGCTAGAAGTGTTCATTAGTGAAGGGAGCAAGACGCGAGCTGAGAAGATTACCTTCATGGTGATCGATCTGAAGTCTCCTTATAATATAATCTTGGGTGTTCCTAGTATGGCCAAATTTCAGATGGTAGCATCAATCCCGCATCAACGAGCTAAGTTTTACACAGATGGGGGAATAGGAGTGCTAAGGAGCCAGCCCAGAGGCAGTGCTCGAATATGTGCGGGATAGCCAGAGAAAGAAGCAGAAGCTGACGTTGGAAGATGGCGAGCAGAAGATAACCGTCAGTACTAAAGAGACGACTCAAGTAACTGTGGGGCCGTCTGTGGTCGCTATGGTGTGTGAAAATCCAGAGGTGGATGCGAGCTCTACGCCGACATTGAAATCGGGGGAGCGAGCTGTGCAACAAGATGAACTTACCAGAGAGGGCGTCGATAATCCTTTGCCGACATTGACGTCGGGGGATCAGTAGACTAGGCCGAGGCCATGGAAGAGGACCAGCTTGATAAGGTTGAGGATCGAGCTGAGGAGGATGAGAAGGTGGAGTGCGACACACTCCAAATGCGAGATGAGCCAGAATTCACGGCTCAGGATGAGCTCGAGGAAGTGATCATCAATTCTGCTTATCCCAAGCAGAAAATAAAAATTGGCAGGGCTTTGACAGCGGAGGCACGGGAAAATCTGGTCAAAGAATTACAAGACATCTTGGATGTTTTTGCTTGGCGGCCAGAGGATATGCAGGGGGTAAGCGAGACTGTGGCTTTGCATCAGCTCAACGTCGATCCAAATCCTTTCGAACCCGCCCAAAGAAATGACCTAGAATTTACTCATGGAAAAAGATCAAGCCATCAGGGAAGAGGTCGAGAAGTTGTTGAACGCTGATATAATCGAAGAGATGCATTACCCAACTTGGTTGGCTAATGTAGTTATGGTGAAAAAATCCAATGGCTAGTGGCAAATGTATGTGGATTTCACGGATCTGAATAAAGCCTGCCCGAAGGACTGTTATCCTTTGCCAAGAATCGACAAGTTGGTGGATGCTATTGCGGGATTCGAGCTTCTCATTTTCATAGACGCTTATTCCGGGTACCATCAAGTAAAAATGAATGATCAGGATAAGGCTCTGACAGCTTTCCGAGCAGCAGGAGGGCTATATTGTTATAAAATGATGTCTTTTGGCTTGAAAAACGCAGGAGCAACTTATCAGAGGATGGTGAATAAGATATTCAGCTCGCAGCTCGGGAGGAATGTTGAAGCATACATCGATGATATGGTGGTCAAGACTAAAGGGTGTGACCACACAGTAGATCTGGGCGAGACCTTTGTCAATCTCAGGAAGAATAACATGAAGTTGAACCCGAGCAAGTGTGTGTTCGGGGTGAAGGCCGGCAAGTTCCTCGGGTTTATGGTGACTAAGAGGGGCATTGAGGCCAATCCCGAGAAAATCAAAGCGTTGGTCACCATGAAGCTTCCCCGCTGCATAAAGGATGTTCAGAGGCTCAATGGCAGGGTAAGTGCCCTTGGTCGTTTTATCTCTAGATCGGCAAAAAGGTGTTTGCCGTTCTTTAAAGTTCTTCGCGGGAATAAGGGGTTTGAATGGACGCCTGAGTGTCAAAAAGCTTTTGAAGAGCTGGTGAAGTACCTAGGAAGTCCTCCTTTGTTGAGCAGCCCGATTTTCGGGAGAAATTGTTTGTGTACTTAGCAGCTACCGAGCAGGCGGTAGCCGCTGTATTGGTTAGAGAAGAGTGCAATGTCCAGAAACCTGTCTATTATGTTTCAAAGGCCCTTACTGATGTAGATGGAAGATATTTTAATGCAGAAAAGTTAGCCTATTCGCTTGTTGTTGCTGCTCGGAAACTTCAAGCTTATTTTTCTGCGCATTCCATTATTGTATATACTGACACGCCTTTGAGAAAGATTTTGCACAAGCCGGATACTTCTGGTCATTTGCTCACTTGGTCGATCGAGCTGACTGAGTTTGATATTGATTATCAACCTCGCCAAGCGATCAAGGCACATGCCTTAGTAGATTTTGTGGCTGAAACAAGTTTTAAGGATTCTGGCGAGGAAGAAGTACCATCCAGTGCTCCAAGCCCAAAACCACGACCAGAGTATTGTTGGGAACTTCATGTTGATGGTTCGGCTAGTAGGTTTGGAAGTGGTGTTGGATTGGTGTTGGTCCCGCCCGAACAGGATGTGGAATTTGAAAAGGCATTACGCTTCAAATTTCCAGCTTCCAATAATCAGGCTGAGTACGAAGCATTGATCGCTGGGCTTGAACTTGCGCAAGATATAGGGGTGCGGGCACTGGTTGTCTATTGTGATTCCCAGTTGGTGGTGAATCAGGTCAAAGGTGATTATGCGGTTCATCATCCGGTCCTGGTTCGTTATTGTGCGACGGTGAAGGAGATCTTAAAAGATTTTGATTACTGGGAACTAGTGAGAATTGCTCGAGAAGATAACATGCGAGCTGATTATTTGTCAAAGATGGCTGAGGATGAAATTCAATCCCTGCATCCTGGAGTCATGATCGAGCATCTGGACGTACCTGTTATTGAAAAGGAGGCGATCATGGACATCGAGCTGGCTCCAAAGTGTTGGATTGATGATCTCAAGGCCTACATCGAGCAAGGGGTATTACCCGAAGACAAAAAGGAGGCTAGAACCATCCAAAAACGATCATGCCGTTATGCTATTCTGGATAACATTCTCTATCGGAGATCCTACACCCGACCTTTGTTAAGATGTGTGCGACCAGAAATGACGGAAGGAATCTTGGGAAAAGTACACGAAGGAAAATGTGGAGGTCATCCTGGTCAGAGATCATTAACCGAAAAAGTCTTGGCAGCTGGATTTTACTGGATAACATTGAGGCGAGATGCCGAGATGTACGTTCGCCGATGCGACAAATGTCAACGTTACGCAGATATACCACGCTTGCCATCTACCGAGCAGACTCCTGTTGTAGCTTCATGGCCATTTGACATGTGGGGAATAGACTTAATCGGCCCATTTCCCGTGGCTCGCTCGAAGTTCAACTATGCAGTGGTTGCTGTTGACTACTTCACTAAGTGGGTGGAAGCGAAGCCCCTGGCGACCATCAGTGAAGTTAATGTCATTGATTTTGTTCATGAGCATATATGGTGCCGGTTTGGGGTTCCGCGAGCGATTGTGTCCGATCATGGAACTCGGCGAAAAGTTCATTAAAGCATGCGAACGATGCGTGGAAGCATTGGCAATCGCTTAGCATATCCTCAAGGCAATGGACAAGCTGAAGCTGCAAATAAACAAATCATGCATGTATTAAAGCGGAATTTGGAAGAAAAAGCAGGAAGATGGGTAGACGAGCTGCCTTCAGCCTTGTGGGCGGTTAGAACGACTGTCAGGGGTCCAACAGAGAAACAGATTTTTCCCTAGCTTACGGGTCGGATGCTATGGCTCCAGTGGAAATGTATTTGCCTACTCACAGGGTTTTGCACTATGACATTGAATCCAATAACGCAGGCTGATTTGGATTTATTGGAGGAAAAACAATTGGAAGCTAAGATGAGAATGGCTAATTACAAGCAGCGAGCAAAGGCCCACCACGATAAAAGAGTTCGTGGTAGGTTATTTGTTGTGGGCGATTGGGTCCTTCGTAAAATCGAGGCAACAGGTCATCGAGCTGAGTGGGGGAAGCTTTCACCAAATTGGGAAGGACCTTTTCAGGTCGTTAGAATTATTAAAGAAGGCACTTACGTCTTACGAACAGAGGATGGTGACGAGTTGAAACATCCATGGCATGCGGATCATTTGAAGAAATATTATTGGTAATTGACTTGCAATCTGTAATTCTTTGATTCTTTCTTATAGCAAATGATAATGGCGAAACTCGATTATGCTTTCAGCTTTATATTTGGAAGTTGGTCTTCGAGTTGTTTTTATTGCTTTCTCGATTATTCCCTTTGACGAGCATGGGATTGTTCTTGCTCGCTAAAGGGTTGATGTTCGAAAGTTAACTTTTTATCTCGATTATTCTCTCTTGCGAGCATAAATGGTCTATGCTCGCGAGAGAGTTGGTGTTCGAGACAATGGTTTTCCCCGTGATTGATTATTCTTCTTTTCGAGCATAAAGGGCTTTATGCACATGAAAAGAGTTGGTGTTCGAATAGGTGATTTTATAGGTGGGTGGTTTTGTTCGAAAGAGTTCAAAGTTAAACAAGGAAATGAAAGCATTCAACCAACAAGCAAAGCAAGTAGCGTATTACAGACTGAAAATTCAACACAGCCAAAACTAGACACTATTGTAACCAGGATGATTACTTCATCCTCGATCGGGAGCAATCTCCAAGCAACATTAGATTCGCAGGGAGGAGGATTCTGGTAGACCCTTCTCGGCATCCCCAATTCATCGTCGGTAAAGGGCACGAGGGCATGGCTGGGACGGCGGATGAGCTAAATAGTGGGTTGGCACCCCACTCGCCGGCGGATCTCTAGCCCGCCGCAAGAAATTTACCTCGTGGATGTGGTTCATGCCCCGCAGAAAGAAAGGATATGCCTTCGCCTCAACCTCGGCAAAGTCGCCGAGTTCTTGTAGTCCTCGATGATTTTTTGCTTTTGCTCTTCGCTCAAAGAGCCGGTCTCCATCAACTTTTCCGCCGATCGGCAACTTTGGCATTGGACTCTTCTAATTCGGCAAGATCGAAGATCTTTGCGTACCACAGTTATATTATTCGTAGTTTCCTCGGATTTCTTGGAAAGGTTTAGCTGGGATTCCAAAGTCTTCTTCTCGGCCCCGATTTGGGAGAGCTCGGTCACCTTGCTCGTAAGAGGATTCCTTCTCTTGAGTTCGCACTCGGATGGAATGTTGATTTTCTCCTCCAATTGGTTCTTTTCGAGTCAAGTGGCATTGTTCGTGTTGAGGTTGGTTATTAGGCGCTCATACATTAGTATCGATTTGTTGGCAATCCGCAAGAAAAGATGTTGCTCAAGAAAAGGAGAATGCAAGGAAAATAAGCTTATAGAGAGGAAGTCTTTACCTTAGTTACACACATTCCCATTTCGCCGATCAAGACAGAGCTCGCTTGATCAAGCCACTTTTCTTTTGGACTCCGCGATGGAGTCGCTTCATCAAGGCCGGTAGTGCTTGAAAACCACTTCGTTTGTTGATATTGACATTGTTGAGGTCGGGCACATTGGCAAGCTCTCTAATGAGTGCAAAGCAGTTTGGTTGGTCGTCGGGCATGACGAAATTTTCCTTTGCCAGGATGGGAGTATCCTCGACGCCTTTTTCGGCGTCTTGATCCTTCCTCGGGCTTTCACTTGGTTCTATGATAATGACAGTGGAGAAGGGCCGTTGTGGTCAACCTTTCGTGTAGTGGAAGTGGGGATGGTAGATGTTGCAGGTTGGTTGGAGTCGTAGATTGGCTGACCCCGCTAGTGGTGTTAGCCGACGCTTGGAAGATGGCGTGTTGAGTCGAAAGATGCTTAGCTCGCTTGTTCGAGCTTTTCGTCTTGGCCGCTTGCAAAAATTTGTTGACGCGGTTAATTGCTTCATGTCTCGCACAAGTTAAAAAAGCATTAAGATGAAGAAAGCAAAGATTTGCAAGATTAATGAAAGAAAAGAGAATGCAATGATAATGTTAACCAGTGAGAGAGAAATAAGGTCTGCAAAGAGTTCCAGTGTGAGCACATTCCTCGCATTCATTAGGGAACTTCTTCCCATGGCACGGACCACAGTAAGGATGAGGAACTTCCGGATCGATGACAACCCGCGGTTCGATTCTCTCCATAGGAAGGTAGGAGATTCCAGCTAGTCGGAGGAGAGCAAGGTCGGATGTAAGAGTTCGCCAGTCGAGCACGAAGTCTTGTCCGGTTTTTCCTTCCTTTGTTCCAAGTAAAGTTTTGAAGGCTTTAACTATTCGGGGTTCGCCAGCCCGGTAAGCATTTTTGTCATGCTCGGGCAGTCCGTAGTCGGAAAGGTAAGGGGCAAAAGGCCAGCCGATACTCGATTCAACGAGTAAAGCCTTTGAGTCCCAACCATCAACTTTGTTGGGTCCTTCGTTGAGAAGTTTGAAGAAATTGTGGTTTGATCGGCTGCTGATACAACCAGATTTTTTATCAAGGGAGAGGAGAAAGAATTTTCGGAACAAGGTCATGTCGGGTTCAAACCCGAGCAACCTGCAGGCAACGGTGAAAGATACTAGGAATCTAACGGTAGTTAGGGTCAAGTCACAGGGAAGAGTGTTGGAGGCATTCAGAAGTTCTGCAATAAACGGGTCGAGAGGGAGGCGAAGCCCGACTAAGAAGAAATCAAAATAGAATACCATGCTATCCCCCTGGAAGTTGTGGCCTTTGGTATCAATATCTAAGTCGAAGGCACGGACTCGGTAATGCTTGGGGTCAATTCCTAGGGAGTAAAACCAAGTGCTAACCTCTTCCGCGGAATTTAAATCCTTCCATCTGATTGAAGGAGGAGAGTATGGAGCGATAGGAATGGAGGAGGTTTGAATGGGTCCTGGCAATCGGTTGTTTGGATAGGAAGGAATTTCTGCTCGCGTTATTTCAGAGGGGTTATGGGGGCCACTGTTCATTGTTTGCTCGTCCGGACACCTTCGCGGCGAGGAATTAGTGTGGCTTCCTCTTGCTCGCTTTCTTCATAGCTCGAACTCGAGGATGGTGGGTCTTCAACTGGGGCTCCGTGATCGTAACTTCGGCCTTCGATTTCAGACACAGTATCCTCGCTAAACATCCTACAGGAAGAGGAATCGAGAAGTGTGTTAATCACTGATTGGGATAGACATAATGACAAGTGAAATTGAAAATTTATGGCAAGCAGGATGTGAGATCAGTGAACAGGGCACCGATCACAAATTTCTCGATTCCCTTGGTCTAATCCAAAGTGGCTAACAGGTGGAGGGGGCAAAATAAGTCGAAGACAGGGCTAATATACCTACATGTTGGAATATTTCACTAAAGGTTGGAAGGGGTCGGATACAACAAGAACCCTAATTCGTGACAAGAAGAAAAGCGAAAAAGAGGAAAATGTGAGGGGGAGAACGAAAATGAAAGTATGGAAGTACCTGATATCAGTACTAGGTCCTGACTTCGTTCTTGAAAGCGTTGTTGAAGGTTGAAGCTTGATCTTTGCCTTCGATTGCAATTTGTAGACTCGTCGACAGTTCTTTTAGGGTTTTTGAGGAGTTTGTGGGTGATAAAAGTTTTAAAGGAAACGGATTTTGCCCTTTTATACTTCACAGAGCCGGCGTTTGGAGGACGCCATCATTAGGCTCGAATAATAGGGCACTGTGAACGAGGCAGCATTTAATGCGGCGTGGAAAATTGGGCCTGTCTTTTCAGAGCTGGCGGCTGACGGCTTAACTTTTAAGAAACGCTTCCTCAAAACGTCTTTTGGGTAACCGTTCATTCAGATTTTGGCTCCAAGATTATTTGAACCATGCATTTGAAAAATTCAATCATTTTTGAGTTCCTCCTAGTCACGAGCATGAATACTCGATGAACAAGGAGTAAGGGGCTACTGAACTGCCCGGCCCAATAGGCCCAAGTCAGGGGTCATGAGCTAGGCAGATTAACGACATCCGAGCAAGCGAGCATGGAGTGGATTTCACCCAAGCGAGATGTCACTAAGCTGGGGGCTTAACCACCGAACAGACTTAAGGCGCGAGCATGATTGGCTGTGCTCGCTACTACGAGAACTGTTTCCAGTTGAGGACAGTTATGTCCGAGCATGAGTTGTTTTCAGTAGAGGACAGTTACGTCCGAGAAACTCTCCACTTAAACCGTTAAGATTAATTGAGGAGTTAGTGGGGGAGTTAATACGCTCGCCACTTATGCCATAATCATTAGTGACGCTTAAAGGCGCGCTAAGAGCGCTTATGATCGCTACGCCTCCGACAACTATAAATCCCAGAAAATAAAGGGAAAAGGTACGCGCAATCATATTCTCAAGCTGAAACTCTGCCAAATTAATTACCTATTTGCTGAATCTAATCTAGTCGATTCTTACGCCGGAGGCTGCAAGGATTGCCCCCCGCCTAGTTCACGATTGTTTGTTCTTATTGCAGAGTTGGGCTTTGAGGATTTGTGGATACGTTGAAAGCCAGGTATCCAGATTGGGCTTCATCAGTGCAACCGAATTATTTTGGACGCATCAGAGACCATACATAACAATGAAAAAAATAGATAACAAATACCCAAAATTAATAAACTAGAATTATTATTGTAGACACCCAGTTTCGTACCTCTATTTTATAGTCCAATAATTATCAAAAATATTTTATATTATCCAATAATTATCATAAAATAAATGAATAATTATTTTTTATATATTTTAGGAACAAGGTACGAAAAAACAAAGAAAATGAAGAAAACAAAAATCAAGAAAAAAAGTAAAGAAAGAAACCAAGAAAGAATAAATGAAGGAGAACGAAAAGAAGAAAAAGGAAAAACAAAAGAAGAAAAAAAAAACCAACCTTGCCAAGTGCCGACCTACGGCTACCCCATCAAGTCAGCCGGCTCCCATTTTCCTACCCTGCCAACCTACCCCCTACTCCATCAAATCGCATAATTCACATAATAAAAAAACTCCCTATTACTCACTCAATTCCCCTCATCCTAATTGACGAACCCGCCCTCGCTTTCTCTCTCTCTCATCCTCTCTCACATCAACCCTCTCCTCCATTCACTCCCTCCATATTTGTCAGCTCCATCACCTTCTCAGTTCCTCCTCCTCCTTTCTCCGATGAAAAGGGTATGATGAGTTTGTTTTTCATTCCTTCTTCCTTCTTTCTCCTCTCCCCTGTTCCGGCTTTGTTTTGAATCGTATTAGGGGGAAACCTTATGCGCGTGTAGCAAAATGGACTTCGCTTTGAAAACCAGACAAGCACTCCATAATAATCTTTCTCTTTTTATTATTTTGTTCTCCTTCTCGGTTCATCCCTCTTTAAGGCCATCCACAATCGTTCACATTCCCCCACAAATTCTTAATTAGGTCACACTGCCAACTATACATTTTCATAATTTCTCTCTCTTAAGAATTTTCTTCTACAATGGTTTTGATTCTTCAACAATTTCTTACATGGGTCTCACTACCACATCATTCATTTTATTTACTCTACTTTTTATTTTTATACTTTGCAAATAAATTAATTAATACGTATATGCAATATAAATAAATTAATTCGTTTATAATTTTTATTAATATATTGAATATTCAAATATGTAATATAAATAAATTATTTCGTTTATAATTTTTATTAATATATTGAATATTCAAATATGCAATATAAATAAATTATTTCGTTTATAATTTTTATTAATATATTGAATATTCAAATATGCAATATAAATAAATTATTTCGTTTATAATTTTTATTAATATATTGAATATTCAAATATGCAATATAAATAAATTATTTCGTTTATAATATTTATTTATATATTGCATATTCAAATATATTATATAAATAAATTATTTCGTTTATAATTTTTATTAATATATTGAATATTCAAATATACAATATAAATAAATTATTTCGTTTATAATATTTATTTATATATTGCATATTTAAATATTCAATATATAAATAAATTAATTCGTTTATATTTTTTTATTAATATATTGCATAACAAATACATTTATATAAAACAAAGGTATTAATTTATTATTTTCATTAAAATATTACATAAAAACAAAGACCTCATACAAATAACAAATACTTCAAACAAACAACAATTTTAAAAATTACAAATATAGAAATTTAGCCATAACATTCTTAAAATTGCATGACATCACTAATTGTCACCGCAACGAGCCCATATATGCTCAACCAAGTCGGCTCGAAGTTCATGATGTCGATTGTTATCACGTAGCTCATTATTTCGCTGCAAATATTCTTGGAATGCTTGGGTTGAGCCATGGTTTGCTTGTGTAGAGGACTCTCATGTATCATCGACCCAATTCGTAACGTGATCACCCTCATCCTCGACAATCATGTTGTGTAGAATAATGCATGTTAGCATAATTTCTTTCAAGTTATCTCTATACCATAATCGAGCAGGACCTTTTATAATGGCCCACCTCGATTGGAGCACTCCAAATGCTCGTTCTACGCTTCTTCGCCTCTTGTCTTTCCTTGAATTTCTTTCTTTTAGCATCCGCCGGGCACGAAAAGCTCTTCACAAAAGTAGCCCAATTCGGATAAATTCCATCTGTTAGGTAGTATCCCTTTGAATAATGTGTGCCATTAACTTCAAACTCAATAGGCGGTGCAGTTCCTTCGAGTACGTTATTGAATAAAGGTGATTCGTATAGCACATTAAGATCATTACGAGAACCCGCGACCCCGAAGAATGCATGTCATATCCATAAATCTGCAGACGCAACTGCTTCAAGCACAATTGTTGGCTTTGCATGACCTCTTGTAAATTGGCCTTGCCAAGCAACTGGACAGTTTTTCCATTCCCAATGCATACAATCAAGACTTCCTAACATACCTGGAAATTCGTGCATTTGCTCGTGCATTTGAAGAAGACGTTGTGTATCATCGGCATTTGGTCTTCTCAAGTATTGACCTCTAAACAATTCAACAACACATCGACAAAAGTTTTTCAGGCAATTCATGGCAGTTGTCTCACCCATTCTGAGATACTCTGCGTCTAGATGGTCGGCCGCATCACCATAAGCCAATTGACGGATAGCCGTGCATTTTTGAAGTGGTGACAGACCTCTTCTTTTTGTTGCATCGAACCTCAATTGAAAATATGATGAATGATTCTCCAATGCAAATTAACCGAAGGAATAAGTTTCTACGCATTCGAAACGCGCGGCGAAAAATGTTATCGATACAATGGTCGAGAAGAAGTAATCATCGACAAGTAAAGTGTCCGATTTCGACGATTTCGATCAAATACCTCCTTCTCCTTTCTTCTGTCCATTTGCGCTTTCATTTGTTCCATCAACTGCTTGTGGTGTTCAACTAGCGCATGCATCATTTCTTCACCTTCGTAAATATTGCCTTCATCGAAGTTTTTCGAGTCAATATTTGTGGTAGGGTAGTAGAAGACATTTTTGTGGTAAAATGCAAGACAAGGGGTTTGTAGTTTGAAGAGTAAAAATACTAATCCTCTATATATAGAACATTGGTTTACAATTACTACTTTACATATTTACAATTACATAAAAAAACATTTTCAGAAAACATGAATAATTAAAATTACATAAAAACATGATTACTTAAAATTACATAAAAACATTAAAAATTTAAAATTACATAAAAACGTGAATAATTAAAATTACATAAAAACATGATTACTTAAAATTACATAAAAACATTAAAAATTTAAAATTACATAAAACGTGAATAATTAAAATTACATAAAAACATGATAACTTAAAATTACATAAAAACATTTAAAAAAATTCGAATTTAACAAATTTCATACCCCATATTACATTCATGTAACATCACATGACAACGCATTGGGATTCATTTCACTTGTATCTTGTGTAAGAAATTTTATATCTTCAATGAACAATTTGTGCAACCGCATTTTTCCTTCAATTTTCTTTTTACGCTTTTCGTTGCCTCTTATCTTCTTAGTTTCCGCTTCAATTCTCCGAATATCATTGTATTCATCCATTTTAGTTTTAATCTCCGTATGATGTTGCTCAAACTCTTCTTTTGAAATATTTGAGGATTTGTCTTTCCCTTCTTCTTTCACGCCTTTTGTCCAATTGAAGTGCGTATATCAATTTCCTCAACATCCACACTCGTATTAGAATGTCCCTCGGACAAGATGTCCTAGATTTTTTTGCCAACGTGATGAATATCATCTTGTGGTAAAAGAGGTGGAGTGTCTTTCATAATGTTCCACACATGTTCAAATTGAAATGTACCTTTATGTTCTTCTCGAAATTGGTCGTATGAATTGGAAAGTAAATCGCATCGCTCCCGCTTCGATGGCGGCCAATAGTTTATTGTATATTGCATTGAAATGATTCACTTGTTTCGAATTCGATTTAACCAACGTGGTCTCACTGTGTCACCTCTTTTGCCATGGAATTGCTCGGACGATGTTCGTTGTAATAATCGGTTATCGTCTTAGGATGCACTCTTTTGGTTGTTACCCACCACGCATCTAGGCCAATCGTGCACCGCATTTGTAAGAATAATGTCTTCTTCGATCGACCACCGCGCTGTTTTGTTTTACCTTTATCCGGTTTTTCGAGATCAATTGTTTCTATATCAATTTGTGTCTGAACAGATGATGGCGTTGTTGGATCCTTTTAGAAGACATCGTTTCGAAACTAGCTCTTCGTGATTCATTTGACGACATACCGTATGGAGAAAATGCACGAGGATGGCCTTGCATGTAATATTGGTTGGACATAGGTTGCCAATATTCATTGGGAGACATGAAAGTGGGAGCACGAGGAACGTTAGAATAAATATTCAGCTTGGAGAAGCTTGAAAATTATGAAAATTGTGTGCACCTTGAAAATCTGAAAATTTGGATGGTTTGGAAAATTTGGTGGGTATTGGGGGTTGATTTAAACCGAGAAAATTGAACATTTTCAGGAATACGAACATTTTGGGAATTTTGATTTTCTTCAACATTTGAAGAATTAAATAAATTCCTCAAATGGTTACCTTGATTTTCATCCATTTGGGAAAAATGAAATTGTAGAAGTGAGGATATAGAAATTGATGAGATAACAAAAATAAAATTGTAGAGAGAATTATAGTAGAGAAAGAAGTGATGAGATAGAAAAAAGAAGTGGAGAAAAATATGAGGAGTTGTTCACTATTTATAGGAGAATATATGAGTGTTTTTGAATTTTTACCGGTTATATTTCAAAATTTTCAATTCAAAAAATTTCATTTCAAAATTTTTTGAAAATTTGAAATTTTCAAATTTGAAATTTTGAAATTTTTAAACTTTTTGAAATTTTTGAAATTTCAATAAAAAGCCATCAGCAGACAATTTAAATTGTTACTCCATCCGTTCCGGGCAAAGAGTCTTCGTTTGATCATCAAACTTTTTAAGAAAATTACATTATTTTTTTTATTTTTATACTTTGCAAATAAATTAATTAATACCTATATTGTTTTTAAAATAAATTAATTTGTTTATAATTTTTATTAATATATTGCATATTCAAATATGCAATATAAATAAATAAATATGTTTATAATGTTAATTGTACTATTAAATGTTACAAATACATTTTTAAAAAATTTAAAAAGAACGATCATAAAAAAAGGGAAAATAAAATAGGAAATCAAACGGTTACATTTCAAACGGTTACATTTCAAACGGTTACATTTCAAAAAATGAAAAAAGAAAAAAGAAAAAAGCCATCAGACAGAGTGGCCCACGTTGCCAAAGGCCAAGACTCGCTAAGCGGCGTGAATCGCACGCGTAAAGCTGGGCGCGGCCACTCTCCCCCCATGCGTCTCTCTCTCTTCCCTCCACCAATTATTAATCAGGAATTGTTTGAAGGAATTCCCAAGGAAGAATTGCACACAATGGTGTACAATTCTTAAACAATTTGGGAATTGCCTAAGAATCCCCCTTTGTGGATGCCCTAATAACGCTATTCAATCCCAATGATTTTCAGAAATTCAATTTTAGGTGTAATCCGGCGCCTAAGGCGATCTAATCGGCCTGTGGACGCCTGCCGCCTAGGTGGCCACCTAGACCGATATTTAGAACTATGGTAATAAGACACAAAAATATACCAAATAATCTACAAACAATGCTTGTAGATTCAGTCTCAGAGCAGGTACAACGGAGGTTTTCCTCTAAATCATCCAAGATTTTTGCTAAACAATGGAGGTTTTTAAAAAAGCAAAACCAAATCAGTAGATGATTTAAAATCAAGGGGTTCGGCAGATGAATCCTCAGAATTCACGGAATCTACACAACAGCCCCTGCTGAACCTATGCGTTTTTGGGCCACAACCCATCAAAACGACGTTGTTTTGATGGGCCAAATTTGAAAAAAAAAATTCAGCCGACAACAGCCTCTGCACTTCTGCAGCTCCTTTCCACATGTCATAAAAGTAGCGGTTGGAGAGATTTTTTTATTATCTGCTGTTCAAGGGCAGTTTGGGCATTCAAAAAAGTTTTTTTTATAATAAAAAAACAAAAAAAACAGTACACATTTTTATCTATAAATAGAGGCTTGGTTTGCCTCATTTGGATACCAAATGAATTTTTGGCAAAATTTGAATTTATTTGTAAGTTTTCTCTCTCTTCTCTTTCTCTCCAAATCTTATTTTTTTTAATTAATCCATTTTTAAGTTGTGTATTATTTATTAATAATATTATTATTATTTACTACTTAAATATTTTATATAATTTTGAAATTAATTATTTATGCAATATGAAATTTATTTGTTAGTATAAATTGAAATAATATATTAAATTAATAGAGATAAAAATGGTGGGGTAGGTAAAGTTGTTGAAGATAAAGATGGTGGGGTATATAAATGTGTTGGATTTTGTGCTACCATTGGGAGAGTATTTTGGTTTTAAATCAAATGAGTATCTAATGAATTAATTTATTGGTTTTTAATGGATTGAGTTTGATTTTTGGTTTGAATTTTGGCAACCGTTGTACCTGCTCTTATGATCAAAAAAAGATTTCACTAAAAAGATTATGATTCTTACAACGAAAATAGTGAAAATCACCGAAATACCAAAAACTCTAACAAGATTATGAAGTCTGTAGAGGAAATCCACAAAAACACAATAAAGCAAATGTGAGATTAAAAAAACTGTTTCCCATCAACTAGGAAAACAAACAACAAAATAGCCAATGCAATTTCTGATGTAGTTGCATTCAAAGCTGCAACGAATACTCCAAGTAAGTTCTCAACTATATCTCTATGCAGTTTTTCTCTCTAAGTGTCTGGAGGTGTGTTCAATCTGAACGAGCTGCTCTTGTATATATACTCGAGGTAGAGTCATGAAGAAACAAGAAAACCAAACTCTTCAAGGAAACATAAAATTAGGAAATAAAAAAGTTAGTTTCCAAAAATGGTTTCTTTATTTAAAAGAAAAATCTTACCAAAGATTTAGTCAAATTTAAATATGGACTCTTGAAGAGCTTCTAGAAGGATTAAATATTGTAACTACTTATCATTACTTTTGGACTAAAAAAGGGTACAACAATTAATGAATAAAATAGGATGTCCCTATTTTACCCTTGCAAATAGTAATTGGAATTAAGATATATAAGTTGAACCCCCCGTGTCCATGTAGGTTCCTTTCCAATCACTGTTGCTACGAGCTTGTTGGTTAGCCACTTTAACCTCTCCATTTGGCTTTTGCATAAGAATAGGCCTCATGTAAGATCGTAAGACGGAGTCTCACTCTCTCACAACTTAATCTATTAACACATGGTGAATCGGGTAAGAGGATCCATCTTACAAAAAATATCTGTAAGACCGTTTTACCCAAATTTTTACCTTTACATAATAGTGTGTGTCATCGCATTAAAAAGATGAATCAATGTACAAAAGTTGATAATTTAACATGTATAAATATATATTAAGCAGTTTACTATTTACATTGAGATTATTGATTATTTAACTATTACTTTCCCCGTTCATAAATAAATGTCTTGTTTATTAAAGTCAAATTTAGTATTTTTCAAATAAAGATTTGACATATATTTTTTAATTTTATTTTTAAATCAATTCTCAATACTCCAAAATACGATTCTTATATTAAAATAACTAGAGGCAGTATCATATAAGAAAAGAGTTACTCCCTCCGTTCTAAAACTATCGTCTGGGTTGACTTGGCGTATGGTTTAAGAAAACACAATTGATTTGATTATTAATATTAGTTTGATGTATAGTTTACTTTAAAACCTATGTGTATGTGACTCATAATTAAAGTATGATGAAAAAGTCAGGGTAAAGTGGTAAAAGGTTTGTCCTAAAAAGGAAAGTTTCAAACAAGACAATTATTTTGGGTTGACGAAAAAGGAAAGCAGAACAATAATTATGGGATGGAGGGAGTATGATATTACGAGCTTGAACTTGTAGTATTATTACAAGCTTTGAGTTATGATATTACAAGCTCAAACTTGTGGTATTATTACATGTTTTAATATTAGTATCGTTAGATCAAATCTACTTGTTATTCAAATTGTGGGTTCCTTTCTTTTTCAATCATTTCAAAAAAAAATTCCATTTGAATAGAAAAAAGAAAGCTTTACTTAAGAAATAGGGCGAACTACACAATTGGTCCCTGTAGTTTTGGAGTTTTTGGATTTTCGTCCCTACATCTCGCAAGTGGTCTCTAAACTGAAAACTTTTACACAATTGGTCATTCTGTCAACTTTTGGTCGTTAAGCACGCTCACGTGACACACACGTGTATTCTTGGAAGGGTAAAATAGTCATTGTCTCTTAAAGTATAGGGACCAATATTAAAATATATAAAAACAAAATAATGCACCATTTCTTCTTCCTCCTTTTTCTCTCTCCTGGACGTGCGGCGGACGTTCAAGACTTTCCTTTCACTAATTAACACCCTATTTGACCATTCCCATCTCTCTCTCTCTCTCTCTCTCTCTCTCTCTCTCTCTCTCTCTCTCTCACACACTCTCTCTCTACACACACACAAACAACACTCTACGCCTCTATCAAACAACCATTGAAGGCCATGAAAAAACATCATCAACAACAAAACTAACCACTATCCAAAATGAACAAACTTAACTGGGATTTTTCTCTCTTCTAGATTTTAAGGGTTTGGTGTAAAAATGGTGATGGAAGGGTTGCAAGAAGACATGGGTGAAGGCAGGAAAAGCTTCAGTCAAGTCAAGTACGAATCTGTGCCTTCTATCTCCAGGAAAAGCTTGGGAAATTAGTCTCATCTTCTTTCCTCATAGTTGTATTTCTATCATCTTCCTCCTCTTCATCTCCTTCTATGAGTTCATCAGTCAAGTGTGCTAAAGCTTGAATTTATTGACATATCTACTGTCACTTCTCTTTAACAGAAATTCCAATACACATTATTAGTGGTACTAATAGATGAATTTAAGCAATTTTGACTTCAATTGTCTTCGGCTCTCACCACCAATCTGAAATCCTCTACACCTACAACCGTGCCATCAGAGGCTTCTCCGCCACACTCACCACTACTCAGGCAGCCGAGATCAGTCACGTCCAGGGCCTCCTATCCTCCTATCAGTTCTTCCAGACGATGTCCGCCAGATCCATACTACTCACACCCCTAACTTCCTCGACCTTGCCAACTCCTATGGCCTCTGGTCTAATTTTGAGTACGCCGATGGCATCATTTCGTCGGAGCCCTTGACACTAGAATTTGGCCTGAATGACCGAGCTTCTCCGATGAAGGCCTCTCCACTGTTTCTTCTAGTTGGAAAGGTATTTGCGAGAGTGGGCTGGATTTTTCTGCAACCCCCTACAATCGTAAGATCATCAGATGTAAGAGTCTATTACAAATGGGTACCTAAATCATCAAATGGGGAAGAGTTAAAAATGGCGGGGGTGATGGTATATAATTGCAGAACTCTACCCCAACATTAACACAATTGGTCCCTTTTAAAAACGAAATGACTATTTTACCCAGGTCAAAATGCACGTGAGACACAAATGTATCAACTTAAAGCCGAAAAAACAACGAAACTAGACAGAATGACCAACTTTGTTGAAATTGGTTGGTACGAGGACCACTGGTAAACGAATTTTTGTACAGGGACGAAAAACAAAAAAAAAATCAGAAACTACAGGGACCAATTATGTAGTTTGCCCTAAGAAATAATGCACCAACTGCCACTATTAAAGGGCAATATAGTAACTTTGATATATTACTTGTCTGGTGCAAAGTACATGACTATGTATCTTTTGTTAATTTTTTTAACGACTGTCGTGCCTAGGGGGCAAATTATGAAAAATTATAACATCAGATAAGAAAATGAGAAAAAAACGGGGTAGCAAAGTGAGATTAGATGGATACTTTTGGGGGTAGGTCTACTATGCGACCGTCTTATAGATCTTAATTAATAAGACGAAGTCTTATTCTCTCACAACTCAACCTACCAACACATAGTGAGTCGAGTCTAGAGGATTTGTCTTATATAAAATACGCGTAAGACCGACTCACCTAAGTTTTTGTCATAAAGTGATGCAGAGGAGGAAATTTTTGGATACTGGTAAGTGAGTGTACATTCTTGCATGTTGCATCATCCATAAGAAAAAGAATTTACTAGTATATATCAAGCATTTCTACTCTTTTTTACCTTTAACTGTTGGGGTGATTGTTGTTGGCTTAGTCGTTTTTTACTTTTTGCTTACACACATCCCATTGGAGGACTAATTAGCACATGTATAGCATAACGAGGATCCTTAAATTAGGTTAAGATAAAAGATGACCTAGATTTAATTATATTAGGGCTTGTTTGGTGCAATGTTTTTAAAACGCTCCATTTTTAAAACGTAGAGTTTATAAAACACATCTTTTTGTTTGTAAACGTGTTTGAGATACTATTTCCAAACATTATTTTCATAAATTGATTAATATTGAAAATGACAATTCTACCCTTTTATGAAAAATGTTTTACCTAACATTTATTTCTACAAGTAACCCATCAACTAATCAATCTCCCTCAATTAACTCCCATTAATGCCTGCCTCAGCCTCTAATTTACTCCCATTAACCCTCCCTCAATACCCAAAAACCGTGATATACCCTTTTTTTTCTCCCTTCTCCATTCAATCCCCTCCCTCAACGTTCTCATTAACGCCTCCCTCAATAGTCAATCCTTCCAAAACGTAAACATTCCCTTTTCTCCTCTCCCCTTCTTTCAAACCCCTCCTACTGAATACTCCCCCAACTCTCTCTCTTCCTCTCGGACTCCCTGTTTCAAGAAAGTAAAACCCATGTTTGACTTCAACTTTCTCTCCCTCAAGCTCCGCCAAACTTCACCCACCCGATAAGCCGCAACCAACTTTTTCTCTTCCTTTTCTAATTTTTTGGATTAAATATTGCAAATTTAAGAATTGTTGATGAATGAATGATGGATAATTTCTATTAAGCCAAAGTGATTTAGGGCTATTTCTGTCAAGCTGGAGAGAAAAGTGTCTTACCTTAGTGTTTTGAACGAAACGCATCAATTTTCAGCGTTCTAAACGCTCTCCATTTTACAAAAGCTACAGATTAGAAACGTGAGATTAAAACACTATGCTAAGGAAAACGGAGCATTTTGGGCGGCGTTTTCACCCAAAACGTGTGAACAGACGGGCCCTTTACTCACAAATTCTATAACTTTTCTACAATTTTACAAATGAGAATTTGGATAAAACAATTGTAGTCCCTTTCATGCAACATCAATGTGTGGGTGCCCCGAATGACGCCCGCGCCCCGCGCTCCCTTGGTTAGGGGAATGCGACGTGTGGATGCGGACACCATGCTTTCCATTCCATCCTCTATTGTCTAGGGGAAGACGAAATTAAAAATGCGGAAAGGGTGATGTCAAGAAGCGCGTTGAATACGCCTTGGTCACTTCAGTGATTTTTGGTCAGTTATGGGAGCTATGGGTTTTCTGTATCAGGTTATCCCTTGTTTAGGGGGTAACAGGATGCAGGAATACATCACCCTTTCATTCACATCTTCTCTTGTGTAGGGGAAAATGAAAAGTGCAAGAAAGGATGTTGCGGCCCCCACTACAGACTTTATAAAAATTGTCTTATGGCCTATTTTGGATCACTATGAGTGCTTTGGATTTTCTATATCAAGTTATCTCTTTTTTTAAGGGATACAGGGATATAGGAATACATTACCCTTTCATTCTCATTCTCCCTTTTTTAGGGGAAACGAGAAGATGCAAGAAAGGATGTTGCGATGCCTCATTGCGATCCGAAATGTTTTGACAGAGTCGCCATCTTTATTTTAAGGAGAAAATAAAGAAAAAACCAAAAAAGAAAACCAGAGAATGCAAAAACGGGTTCGAAGGCTAAGTTATGAGTTGGGAAGGTGCTAGGCACCCAACTCGCCCTTTCGGTCTCACAAAACAAGTTTTTGGCTAAAGTGTGCTTTTTGTTATATTTATCTAGCAAATAAATAAAGCATTAAAAGACAGAAAAGAAAACAAATACATCCATATTTACATTATTTACGGACTTGCAGCCGCCTCTTTCCAATAATTACAAATACATTTAAAAATATTTGGCCATAATAATGGCTCTTTTTAATGCTATTTTCTAAATAGATCCGGGCAACAAAACGACTTATATTTTTACATTGGGCCAGATGAAAAATAGCTTTTTATAAAATAACGCCCTTAAAGGCTCACCTTTTAGAGCGTGGTGTGCTCGCTCTGTCCTTCAGGGAGAGGGAGTCTTTTTTTTGCTTTGCTGCTGCTGGTGCGGTTGCTGAGGTTCGGGCAGAGTGACTGCTTCCGAAAGTTGCTTTTGAGCACCGTAAAACGGGCGGAGCAACTGCTTGCTTGCTGCTGGCGGAAATCGGGCAGAACACCTGCTTGTTTTTGGCGGATTTGGCCTTTTTACTCGGGCAGAGCAACTGCTCTTTCCGAGGTTTTTGGACCGGGAAAATAGGGTGGATACCTAGCTGGGGGGCTAAGGATCATTTTAACCGGTTGGATTTGCGTTTAGAGAAGTTTTGGCAGGGCTTCGAGGCTTTATAGGAGGGGGCGCTCACTATCACTCGATCGCTCACTATTCTAACAGCGTAACAACAACGCTGAAAGCTTTGGGGAATTTTCCGTGTGCTGAAAGCGAACCCCGGGGCCTCTATTTATAGGCTAAGTGAGGGACATCGAGAGAATTACTTTTCCTCTCTTCGTGCTGCATTTCCTTGTACTGCATGCTGGAAGATTTGCACAATGCGTTAACTGTAGCACTCCTGTAGCAACTTTGGGCTCACTGTAGCAGCTTTTGGGCGCCGGTGTAAGGCCTTTTGGGCTCCACGCCAAGCCTGCCTTATGGCAGCGCCAACTTCCAAACTTCAGCCACTTTTTGCCCCTGCATTTTACTGTTTTGCGCATCCTACTTTATCTTTTGCATTTTCAACCCTGTAATTTGACATTTGTTAAGTTTTAACAGGTCTTGATATCGCATGCCAGAGTTACATACCAGGGGTACGAAATTGGTGTGTCTACACAATGTTTTTCATAATAAAAGTTGAATGAAGCTGAAATAATAAAATTGAAGCGTATCTACATTGGTGCGCCTATTCCTAACAGGTATCAGTTCTTTGACACAGTAGGATTAATTAGCATCTGACGGTAAATTAAATAGAGAATGACAATATGGGCATGGAAAAATAATATTTGTTTTCTCTTATTCCTCGTCAAGAGCATCATGAATGCAACTGTAAAGTAGTGTTATCCGACTACCAAAAATATCACAAATGCAATCTTAATTAGAAGTTCCAAAAATATAAACCAATAAGTAGTTTATAAAGCTTCAATTCATTCTATTTCTTTTGATTGTTTGAATCAAATACCAACTTAAAAGAACTTAGGGTAATATGTTAATTTGCACATGTTTTATAATTAATTTCTTATTTCCTTTTTCATATCTACGCGGGTTGACCAATAATAAAAGTTCATTAATTATGAGAATTCTTGATATATTTTTTTCATTTTTATGATTACAGATAAAAAAAGGAATATATAATTTTTTGGTCCCTGAACTATCTCAATACTATGCATTTGGTCACTGTACTTTTTTTGAAATGTGTTTGGTCCCTCAATTCGATTTTTTTGGTCAATTCACTCTTCCTATCGTTACCGTTACTAAAAAAATGTAACATTGACTAACTTTCAAAATGTCCAAACTATAGGGAGTTAATGTGTCAAAATGTCCAAACATTGGCTAAAATGTCAAAATGTTCAAAATGTGGTTGTCAGCAAGAGATCGATTTAGAAACCATCTACATTATTGGGCGGGTGGATCTGTCATCTCCAAGGTTTGCCTTGAATCTATCAGAGGCTGACTTAGGAATTTCCTATGCCCGGCGGGACTCCAAGGTTTGCCTCGAATCTGTCTTCTTCCTCTCTATACCCAATAGAAGGCGCGCATCCACAAAACAATAGGAAATGAAGGTCAGACTCCTCTTTTCATTCTTTTTCAGGTCCATTCCCTGCTGTAGATCTTATGTCTGTCCCGCTTCGGTTTTTAAGTTTAAGTAAGCGGGTGTGTAGTGATTTAGGTTATGGGCAATCTATCTACTCCCTTCGGAATCTTGTCCTGGGAGGATTGTACTTAGACCTCGACAAATGGTCGCCTTGAGGGTTATCAGTTATCACATTAACCAAAGCCATTATTGGCGCCGCCGCCGGCGATACGTCGAAACTTGTAAATCTAGGCAGCCAATGAGTTAAGAGGTGGGAGATTTTGATTTCAAAGTAGTGAAATCGAGTGGTAGTCTGTTATAGTTTGGGAGGAAATAAAACATAAATGAACCTGAATAATGTTGACAATTGAAATAGTGAACTTTGAATCACCAAATTTGACTTTTGAGATAGCAAGATCACCGGGATTTCTTCTCCGTTGGTTCGTTAGACGTTTTCACAGGAATAAAGATTTGGTGAGAGGTGAGAGGTGGGCTGTGGGCTGTGGAAGATTTGGTGTAGCCGGCTGGGCTATGGAAGTAGATGGGTGAGAAGTCAGAGGTGGGTCTGTAATGGGGGCGAACTGGTAGGGGGAGTTTGAAGACGTGGTCGACTGTGAAGATGGCAGCCTTGATGGGGCTCGTTGCTTAGCCGGGACAGACATCGGAGAATAATTGGAAGGGGGACGAACTGGGTTGCAGGCGAAGATGAAGAAGATGACAGGCTTGGTGATTCGCCGGAGAAGGAGGAGATGAAGGGGATGATTGGACTGCTTGAGGCCGGAATCGCCGGGTCTGTTTGAACATAGGAGAAAATTGAGTTTCAATTCTTAGGGTAACGGTAGGAAGGGGAATTAAATTTCGCCGGAGAAGGAGGAGATGAAGAGTTTAATATTACACTCGCCCACCATTTAATATATGTTAACAATAACTCCTTTTTTAATTAAAAAAGACACATTAACTCTCTATAGTTTGGACATTTTAAAAAGTTAGCCTATGTTAATATTTTAGTGACGGTAACGATAAGAAGGGGGAATTGACCAAAAAAATTGAATTGAGGGACCAAACACATTTCAAAAAAAGTACAGTGACCAAACGCATAGTATTGGGATAGTTCAGGGACCAAAAAATTATTTAATTCATAAAAAAATTACAAGTACTTCATTCTTTTCTCCAATATTTCTCTTTCTCCTATTTTCATTCTGTTGGACCTCATTTAACTATTCTAGCTCGAACCGAGACCTAACTCTAAATTACTTTTGCACGATGGTTGTCATTGATTTGAAGGCAAAAATATAATGATGAATGCAATCGATGAAAAACGCATATCTTGAAGCCTTGAAGTAATAGAAGATAACTAGAGTTGGAGGTTATAAAAGAAATGAGGGGGTAAAAGATAAAATAAATATAAGAGGGAAGAAAATGAAAAACACGCGCGTCGATTCCATTCCGTAGTTTGGGACGTGGAATAGGACACCGGAATCCATACTATCCCTAATTGAATTCTTCTGACAAGTAGAATCCTATTCCGCCCCTTTCACATTTCTCGAAACCCTAATATCGGCTTAATCCTTCTCCCCCCCCCCCCGGCGACGACGCTGACAAGCTCAGGTTATTGCGCCTGCTTTTGCTTCGTGGTATGATCCGATCTCATTTTATCTTTTCTTTTTCCATTTGAAATTGAAACCCTAGGTAGTAACTAGCAACAATAAAACCACATGCTCACTGTTCTCTTTTAATTATCTGACGAGATTAGCGTGATGATTAAAATTATGAATATATGTATTAAAAATCAGATGGTCATGGGTTTGAAATACGAAAACAGTTTGTGTTACGATAAGACAGCGCAGATTACACCATTTCTGAACCCTGCATCGGTAGAACCCTGTGGCCTAAACTATCCTCTTCATAACAGAGTTAATGTTAACGTTTTTAAGGTTTAACATAAATCATGGAGGGGCCTGCCTTTATAATGATGGCAAGTTTTCTTAGGTGGAACATTCTGTATCAATTTTTAAGGTTTTGTTGTTTGATTGAGATTCTTGGCTTTTTTTTATGACCGAGTCTTTGTTTGTTTTCTTTATGTGTTTTATGCCGGGGTCTTTGTTTGCTTTCTTTATTGTTTATGTTTATATAGATATCTAGCATTAAAAATGTTTTACATGTTGAGACTTTGTATTCTTGCAGGAATGAACCTTTTAAACGGTCATGATTTTCCTTTTGGTTTGTCCCAAACAATGAAATGCTTTTCTAGAATTTCGGTATCAAATATTCATAAATCTTCAAGTGTTTTCTTTCTTTTCAAAAACCTGATATTAAACTTACATGTCATGCAAATAAGTTAAATAAAAAATAATCACTTTGGTGCAATTTAAAGAAAATATAGAGAAGCACATCTACTATATCATCTTTATGCTTGCATTTTTTATTCTAAGTTCAGCTCATAAGATTTTCAAGTAAGATCATTACATTTTCTTGGTTATAGATGATCTATGTTTGTTCAGGACCCCAATCTCTTCTATGCATTTTGATTGTTATCATTATTGGACATTGAAACTTGAAAATTGGTATCAAGCTTGAAGGATTTAAAAGATTGTAGCTTTTACGAGCATTTTGAGCCCATCATTTCAGCTTCAGTTTCCCTGAGTTTTGATTGTTCACTTCCAAACATCTTCTGATGGCTTCACCATTGATCATTTAATTGGCTTTGGAATCATGGATATAAGTATACCCTGGGATAGCTGAGTGCAGAGCGGAGCGAGCAACAACTTTTATAATATACCCTGTCATCTCCTGAGCAGCAATGTGTTTCCCTATATATTTTTGTTGCACGACCTTAGCACAAAAATAGGCTCCTTGTGTGGCTTGTCCTAACCAGTCCTTTAGGTTTTGGTTCATTTTAAGCGAATATGCCGGCCAGAATCTTGGAAAAGTTATCCAAGACTTCGGTTGCCTCTCAGACAAGGACGGAAGTCAAACTTTCCATCTAATTTGTGAGTCTGCGGCCTAAAAAACCTAAATATAAGTTATCTATAGAGAAGTGACCGAGTCAATGCATCATCAAATAGAATGCTCAACTTTTGTGCAACTTCGATGGGTTGGTCACCTAAATGTATCGAGCGGATCTAAATGGCAAGCCGAATGTAAAAGTCAAGCTATGAATGGACAATCTTGGCCGAGTCAACGAATAAAACTTCGAAGAGTGGCTTAAACAAGCTACAATCAAGGTTAAAAATCGTTAGGCGACTAGCGCTAGGAACTAGTCGGGGTGTAATCGGGGCCTAGGCGGGGCCTAAAATTAAGACATAATTGTCATTTTTTTGATAATTTACATCAAAGATCAAACACATTGACTACAAATTTTTTTTTTTTTTTATGTTTGTCATTTTATCAAACACTTGTCTATATTTGTAAAATGAACAAAAATATACAAACCTACCATTAATCTCAATTCTCAACAACCCCAAAGCAATAAACCAGCCAAGTTTAGAATTTAAAAAAAAAATATCTTACTCCACCTACTTACTGCTCCTACAACCCACAGTTTAACATATCCTCCCTAATCCCTTCTCATTCTAAATTCAAAGTCTCGAGACAGCCCCCTTATTCTTCATCTTTTCTTCTTCTTCTTTCTTCTATCTATTTGGCAGACCGGCAACCCTTTTTTCTTCCTTTCTTTTTTTTCTTCTCTCTCTCTTTCCGGTAGACCGACTCTCCTCATTTTTTCATCCTCCAATCTCTTTCCTCCTAGATCTAACCCTTTAATCTATCCCCTCTCTCATCCCACCGAATATCCACAAAATCAAACCTCTTTTCTTTCTACCTCCCTCTCTCCTCACCATTACCACTCCCCTTCCTTTCCAGCCTCTCCGGTCACCGCATGCCACAAAATCAAAGCTATAAAAATAAATTGGTCGGCAAGGTTTGGCGTAGGCACCGACTTGTCGATTAGGCGGCGAAGAAAGTCGCGGAGAGGCCAAAGGAGAGCTAGGCGGGAGTTTTAGAACACCGGCTACAACCATAGATGATGATTCACTTAAACAATGTGTTTTACATGTCAAATGTGTTAAGATGACTAGATTTTATGTGCAGTCTTCCTGGGCTTTGTTTTCTTGGTTCCCTCAATTTCATTTTCATGTATGCTTCATAAGTTTCTTCGTCTCTCAGTTTTTGATTAGTGAAAGATTGGAAATAGACAACTGAATTATGTGTGCTTTTTTCTCCCTCCGTCCCAAAATTATTGTCTGTTTGACTCGGCACGGATTAAGAAAACAATTGACTTGATTATTAATATTGGTATGGTGTGTGGTTTCCTTAAAAGCGTATGTATGTGGCCTAAAATTAAAGTAAGAAGAAAAAGTAAGGGTAAAGTGATAAAGGTGGTAAAAGTGATGTCCTAAAAAGGAAACTTTCAAACAAGACAATTATTTTGGGACGGACGAAAAGTAAAGCATGCCAATAATTTTGGGATGGAGGGAGTAATTTAAATGTTGGTAATGAAAGACAATATTCTGGCTATTGATTTTAACTTATTTGTGTATGGTCAACGTGTACATATTCTGATGTCTTAATTATTTTGGGATTTGTTAGGAATGGGTAGAGTATCAGAGAGAGGTTCTAAAATTAAAAAACATAAATGGACTAGAAAGGAAGATGAAGCACTGATTGCTGCACTCTCCGAGTTGTGCGAATCAGGATGGAAAAGAGACAATAACATTTTTAGGAGTGGATACACAGGTGTCCTTGAGAAAGAGTTGAAAATTAAGCTTCCTGGATGTAATCTTAAGGCAAGCCCTCATATTGAATCGAGGCTCAAAGCAAAAAACGCGATGCAATAACGGATATGAAAGATGCTATCGGTATAGAATGGAGCAGTGTGGAACAATCTGTGGTATGTGATGAAGATGATGTATGGGAGGGTTGGGTTAAGGTAACTGTGCAAAGCATACTTTTAGATTTGTTATAGTAGTTTTTATTAACTATATTGTGAATAATTCATTATATTTATG
>CM028383.1:74688658-74708658 GCA_013146195.2 Codonopsis lanceolata
ACAGTTACGTATTCACAATTATTGGACACAGAAAGGACCCATAAAATCAATACCCCAAACATCAAAGATTTCAACTACTAAATAAACATGTAAGGGCATCTCGCTTCTCTTTCCTATACCACTGTTCTTTGACATTTGTCGCATGTTACGTAAAGCAGTTCACAATCTCTAAAAGCAGTAGGCCAATCAAACGATTGCAAAATTTTTCGAGCGGTTTTATTACCACTAAAATGACCACCACAAGAATATCCATGGCAAATTCCATGATACCTTGTTGGTCTTTTTTTGTATACATCTTCTTATTAAAGAATCGAGCAAATTTTGTATAAGTGAGGAGCTTCCCAAAATAATTTTTCGTTTCCGCCAAAAATTTCTTCTTTTAAATGATCAAAATCGGATTAATTATATCGGACACATAGTAGTTGACAAAGTCGACATACCAGGTCGAGAATCTTTAATGGCTAGAGTTGTTCATCGGAAAATTATCATTAATGGGGATCAGATCATCAAGAAATTGACGCCCAAAGCAAGGGTGAAAATTCTAACCTAGACAGTATCGGCCCACAACATTCTCGGTTCCTCTTTATCCTTGATAGTTATGTCAAATTTGTAACAATAACATCCATCTAATTAATCTTGGTTTAGCATCCTTCTTACTTAAGAGATATTTTAACGTAGAATGATCGAGAAAAAGATTATCACCTTTGATCCTAGCAAATATGATCTAAATTTTTTCTAAAGCATATACTACTTGCTAAAAATTCCTTTTCAGTGGTAGTGGTATAATTCAATTGAGCATCATTCAGAGTTCTACTAGCATAATGGATCACATGAGGCTTTCTATCTACCCTTTGTCCTAACACGGCTCCAATTGCAAAATCGATGCATCACACATGATTTCGACGAAGGAAGTGACCAATCGTATTTGATAAGATTGGGGCAAGCGAGTCAACTTTTCTTTTAATAAATTAAAAGCTTCCAAACATTCTTTATCAAAATTAAACTCTGTATCTTTTGCTAACAAATTACATAGAGGTTTACAGATTTTGGAAAAGTCTTTTATAAATCTTAGATAAAACCAACATGACCAGAAAACTTGAACTCCTTTGAACGAAGTGGGAGGGGTAGTTGCGAAATAACCTCAATTTTAGCTTTGTCAACTTCAATTCCTTTATTTGAAACAACATGCCCTAAGACAATTCCATGTTTTACCATGAAGTGACTTTTCTCCCAACTTAACGTTAAATTAGTTTCGCGACATCTTTCGGAGACGGATGTAAGGTTTTCTAAACAATGATCAAAAGAATTTCAGCGAAAAAATCATCCATGAAAACTTCTACGCATCTTTCAACTAAGTGCGAAAATATAGAAATCATGCATCTTTGAAAAGTAGGCGGTGCATTACACAACCCAAAAGGCATTCTCCTAAAGGCAAAAGTACCAAAGGGACATGTAAATGTTGTTTTCTCTTGGTCTTCAGTGCAACGAGGGATCGATTATACCCGGAAAAACCATCAAGAAAACAATAGTATTCATGGCACGCTAATCTTTCAAGAATTTGGTCAATAAATGGTAAAGGAAAGTGGTCTTTCCTTGTTGCGCATTTAATTTACGCAAATCGATACACATTCTATAACGGTGATAGTCCTTGTAGGGACTAATTCATCTTTATCATTTTGACAACAAGTAATTCCTAACTTTTTAGGAACTACTTGGACAGGACTAACCCATTTACTATCGATATAGGGTAAATTATACCGCGTCTAAAAGCTTAAGAACTTCTTTCCTATGACTTCTTCCATGTGTGGGTTGAGTCTTCTGTCTTTCTCTAGAAGGTTTACTACCTTCCTCTAAATGAATTTTATGCATACACATAGAGGGACTAATTCCTTTTAAGTCGACTAAAGACCATCCTAGAGCTTCCTCCACATGTGTCCATAAAACTTTAACAAACTTTCTTCTTGTTTTTTCGATAAATTAATTTGCTATAATAACAGGCAAAGTGTTACCTTCCCTAAAAATGCATATTTTAAGTGGGATGGTAATGGCTTTAATTCTTCGACTTTGGGAGAATTAATGGAAGGCATAAATTCGAGAATTTTTACGCTTTAATTGTTTCTTTTATTTTAGCCTCATTATTCTCTTCTTGTTTTTCTTCTTTAATATCTTCAATTTCAATTTCCTCAAAGAGAGATTTTAGAATCTCTACTCCATCTTCTTTAATTTCATAACTTTCTTCAACTATTTTCTTTGACTCATCAGAATTAATTTCTGATTCTACCTTTATTTCTTTTTCATCTTTCTTTTTACTAGCTTCTAGCTTTTCTTTTTCTAATCTTTCTTCTTCTTCTATTTCTCTTTCAATTTCCTCAATGTCAATTTTATGGGAGGAATAGGGCTATCATCATAGACAATAAATCTATCTCTCTCATAATCTTGCTCTTCTTCAAAAGTTTCGGTTGATAATTTCTCAATCTCATCAATTGAAAACAAGCACTCATATCACTAGGTCTATTCATAGCATCAAACACGAAATTTCAATTTGTTTCACCTAGGGACCGACATTGTGAGTTTACCATTTTTCACATTTATCATTGTATTAGCAGGTTGCCATAAATGGTGCGCCTAACAATATTGGGACTTCATTATTAGTGCATATCTTCCTTTCCATCTCAAGAACCACAAAGTCTCTTGGTATGATTAATTTATCAACTTTGAACTAGGATATCTTCCACTATACCCAAGGAATATTTAACTGAGCGATCAGCTAATTGTAATTGCATATTAGTGGGTTTTAGTTCTCCTAGACCTAATTGTTTATAGACCGAAAAAGACATCAAGTTAATACTTGCTCCTAAATCTAGCATTGCTTTCATCTTTTTAGAGTCTCCCAAGGAAACTTGGATATTAAAGCTGCCTGGGTCTTTCAACTTAGGTGGTAATTCGGGTTGTAAAAGCAGGCGGCGTTTTCGAAACAACAATCTTTTCGTTGTTTTCAAACTTGTGTTTCTTAGAGTGAAGATCTTTGAAAAACTTTGCGTATCTTTGGAATATTTTTAATAACATTAAGCAAAGGTAAATTTATATTTACTTTGGATAACATATTATAAATTTCCGTGAATTGTTTGTCCATTCGGTTTTTCATAAGTCTTCTTGGAAACGGAATTGGAGGAACGTAAGGTGGTGGAGCCACATAAGGTTCCTCTTCTTCTTGATCTAATCTTTTATCTACTTCAACTGTGTTGTCTTTATTTTGAATTTCTTTTTCTTGTTCTTGTTCCTTATTTGGAACTTCTAACTCTACTTCTACTTCTTTTTATTTTTCTACCTCTTGATTACTTAAATCATCAATCACTTTATCACTAACACTATCTTTTCAATTTCTTTTCTATTACTTTTTGAATTTTCTCTTGAAGCATGCATATTAGAAGGAGGATCGAATCAGCTGTGACGACCCCGGACCAGAGATGGAATCACAAGTCAAGTCATCCAAATAGGACAACAATACATGCAAAGACTCAGTTTTGGAAAACGACGTGACGCAACATTTCAGATGAAGCGCGACTCGGCACCAAAAGGCCGGAATAATTTAAAACTTTTATTTACACCTGATATAACAATTAAGGCAATTATACCAAATCATCGGCGACTTTACTACCGAAACCCAACTACACAGTTCATGCAGATATACCTCGACGGCTACAACATGCCGGAGAACAACATAAATAAATAAGAGCTAAAGTAATGCCCAGCGGAAGATAAATCACGTGAACCATACTACATCTATACAAGGCTCGGCGTACATGCGCCGGCACTCAAAATAGAATACAAGTATAGACATAAATACAACAAAACCAAATTCCCAAAGCAAAGTCTAAATGACTTGCTAATCCCAACGTCCTTACAAAAGAGTTCAACAGAAGGACATCTAAAAACACAACCTCGTCGCGTGCGATCACGGACAAGCGCAAATCCTGCAACACCTCAACGAGCGGTACCTGAACGGCTCGGATCTAAAGCAGTAAAAGGGAGGGGGTAAGTCATAAAGACTTTGTGAGTTAACAATTATGCATGTCATGGCATCATGCAGCATACATATCAAGATATCATTTTTAATATCAAGTCAATCAAAGCGTTCATTTAATAAACACTTAAAACACATATCCATGGTAGCACATTGTTTCACATAAGTGCTATAAAGGTAAACCACATATAAGGAGGATAGGGTATGAAACCGATGCCGCTACGTAGCTCCTGCAATACACAGCGTTAACATTCGTGCCAATGATACCCGTGATGAGTGTATCAAAGTATCGAGTTCTCTACTCGAGTACCAAGCTCTCTCCTTGGTACTTAGACCTTCCAATGTGCTCTCTTGGTTACAGCAAAGGTGCTACTTCCCCACTGTGGCCAACAGTGGAGGCGTGTGTGATAAAAACCCGGTATAACAATCCATTACTATCACAAGTCTCATAACTCGTGACGGCGATGCATTGTCACACCAACGACTCAATCAAATATGCCAGCTGGACTAATGCAATGCCAAGTAGATGTTTACTCGTCATGAGATCTCAAATAAGGAACAAGTAGTTGTTTACTCACTTAAGGAATCACACAAGAATTCGACAAGAGCGAATTCAACATGTCAAATAGATTCATTATTCTACAACATGCTCTCAATCATGCATTCACTTCACACGATCACATAAATCACATAAGAACTCGATTGAGTCTTATAAGCACACATATCAAATATGCCCTTCAATCCATCCCAAAGTCACGTAAGCTAATTCATTAGTCTAACGCACTAAATTCATCATGTCAAATAGATATATCATTCTATAACATGCTCTCGATCATGCATTTACTTAACATAATCACACAAACCACATAAGAACTCGATTGAGTCTTACAAGCACACATACATCAAGGCATACTCATCAATCCATCTCAAAGTATCGTAAGCTAATTCATTAGTCTAACGAACTACATTCGTCGTAGGGATTGATTGTGGAGTCGTTATTGTTCATAACTCACTAAATTTAACTCCGGTGAGTTTTACTACAATTAAACCAAGAAGAGTATTGATACTATATGTATCACATTGCCTTCTCCTAAGTTCTCCGTTCATTTAGAACTTGATAACTAAGCCGTTCATGTTCTCGAACTAGCCTAAAACACAATCTCGAGTTTCAAACCCTAGTTTCGGTGATTTTGTTAAACCTTGAATTGAACCGAATTCTTTCACAAGAGTTATTCCCAAGCTTAATACAAACAACATTCATGCTTTAATAAATGTCAAAATCATAACTTCATAGAGATTTCATAAAATCATACTCACATTTTATATGTTGAATTGAAGGTTGTGTCTTCACAAAAGATGTTCACAATCAACATTAAAACAACTATAATGAAGGGGTCATGCTATTTTGTTTAACATGAAAATCTCAGGGAATTGTCACTCACCTTAGTCCTATGATTAATGGAGGAAAGGTTGATTAAAGAGAGGATTCTTGTAGAGATGATCAAGAGCTTCGATTTGGCGGTCTCGGTTCGACAATCGGACCACCGGATCTCCGGGAAATGGTCCTTCAACCTAGGGTCTCCTCCATGGACGAATTTGGAGCTCAAGCTTCTGGTTCTCTGGTTTTGTTAGACAAAAATGGCTGGAAGGCTGAATATTTGTGTTTATATACTTCCCACTATGTCCCTAATCCAAGTGAAAGGCTTTAAGAGACTTCTAATTGGCCAAGGCATGCTAGCCTTTGATAAGCCATGATCTAAGGGTCTAAAAGGGTGTTAGACAAGTCAACAAAGGTGGCCTCAAGTCATCAAGGTCGGCCAAGGGGCAAGGGTTCAAGAGTCATTAGCCAAATCCACTCAAAACTCACAAATGCAGAAAACTGGACAACAGACAGTCAATCTTGTAAAATCGACCATAAATAGCTCACACCTCCAAATGAGGTGATTATTGATTTTTATGAAACTAAACTCTTTAAAATATAGTTTAGCCTTTTAAATTACTCAATTTGGACTTATATTCATCAAAATATGGCTACTACATGTTCAAGTACAGAAGCTGATTTCCTGAAAACAGAATTCTGGCACAGCCGTAAGTCAAGACCTAAATGAGGTACTTATACACCTTGGAAAAATACCATATTTTACAGGGAGTATACTAACATATGTAGGTAGAACATACTAAATTTTTAGAAAATTCTCTTTAGTAGATTGGTACCAGAATTTTCCTGAAGTTTGCCCAAAAACCGGACTGAATCTGTGAAGTAATAAGTTGATCATCTTATTTCCAAATGCAACCAATCTATGAACATGTATAAGGCTTGTTTAAACATGGTTATGGCTTGTATTCAAGGCCTAGAACTCAACCGAACTTCTCTCGGGACGAAATGAAGGCAATACAAGCAATGATGTTAAACCACAAAACACAACCGAAGCAACGAAGCTTCTAAACTCCCAACCAAGCATGAAACAACTAAGATGAACATTGTAAATCTTGTATGCAAGGTATTAAGACTCTCCTGAGACTTATTAAGGTGCTAACATGTTAATACGAACACCCGAAACAACAACAACAAGGCATGCAACGCATGGAAGACCGTTACTCTATTATGATCTTAACCAATTCAATGCCAACACGATATGAATGAAATGAAGTCTCAAATATGTAAAGACATATGATAAACATGTTATAATGATGACAAACATGAAATGGGATTTGGGTTCTCACAATCACTTACCTCTTCACCTATCACCTTACCACTTCGCAGGACGGTGATTGACTTAGCTTGCTCAGTTTGAGTAGGGAACTTCCCTTCTTCTCTTTTATTTGCTTCAGAATTTTCGATATGTTTCTTCAGATTTTCAATTTCTTCAAGCATGTATTTCATCAAAGCTGCTTGACCTTTACTTGCTACTTCTTGCTTGGGAACTTCTTCAATTCTCAATTGATTTTGATTTTGATTTTGATTTTGCAACTGTGGAGGTTGTGGTGGCTGAGGTTGGAATTGTTGAGGTTGCAAAGGCTTATTTCCTCCCCAAGAAAAGTTAGGATGATTCCTCCAACCAGGATTATATGTATTGGAATATGGATCATTCCTTGGCCTTTGAGGGTACATATTCATAGCATTAGCCTGTTCAAAATACATAGCACTTGACGGACAAAAATTAGTAGCATGAGAATATAATCCACATAGAGCACATGCTTCTTGAATTTGCCAATTTTCAAATTGAGCTTGTGTATTTGAATTATCTTGCAATTGATATAGGCTCCTATTTTTACCTCTAGCACTTTTACATTTTGGGAATTAATACTTAGCATCTCAAATAATTCTTCTAATGCTTACGGTGTCATTCTATTAATAGAACCACCAGTGCACTATCAACCATAGTTTGTAAACTGGCGAAAGACCATGATAGAATTGAAGCACTAACACATGTTGAGCCAAATTATGATGAGGACACATAATAAGCAGATTTTTAAATCTATCCCATGACTCATGGAATGTTTCACCTGGTTCATTTTGGAATGACATGATTTGTTTTCTATACTCTGTAAGAGATGCATGTTTGTAAAATTTGCTCATAAACAAATCATATAATTGTGCCCAAGTAAAAACACTGTTTGGTGTTAGGTTCATAAACCATCTCTTTGCCAATTCTTTTAATGCATGCCTTTGGGAAAGTATTTCATTTTAATTTGATCTTCAGTTAACCCTCCTAAAGGAAAAGTACTCATCATGTATTCATATTCTCTTAAGAAAGGATCTTCATTAGAGGCATCCCATGAAAAGATGGTATGGCATTAAAATAATGTCCTTTTAGTTCGAAATTCCTAACAGCATCTGGCAATACTAAACATGATGTTACCACATTTAATGAAGGTCTACTAAAATCATTAATAGTTCTTTGATTTACGACTACTTCCATATTTCTTCTTGCAGGCTCTTCTTGTCTTTGATTCCTATTGAGTGGGTCAACTAGGTTTTCAGGATTACGATTATTGTTATTATCTTCCATTGTAGGATCAACGAGAGGATCCTCTCGATTCGATTATCTTGATTATCAGGCTCGAAAACTAGATTTTCAAAATATCTTTGGTATCTTTTAACAATATTTATCTCTTGATCTAAGTCTACCAATTCAGGATTTAAAGATCTACGACCTTGCATAAAAATTAATTAAAAGCAATTTAAAAACAACTAACTATTAAGGCAAAATAAAATAAAATCTTTTTGTATTTTTATTTTTTATAAAAACAGAAAATTAAACTAAAAACTAAATTAAATTAAAAACTACGCTACCTACAAACTAACTACGTGAACTAGCTTGTCCCCGGCAACGGCGCCAAAAACTTGATCGATGTTTTATTTTATCTATTTCCTTGCAAGTGTACAAGACTATTATAGAATAGACTCGGAAGCAAGGGTCGAACCCACAGAGACAAGTGATCACGAACAGTGCGGTTATAGATAGCAAATTATTAACCTAAGGGGGTTTTTATGTTTAATTCTACTCTAATTACTAGTTATAGATGTTAACTAATTAGACAAGTAATAACGAGATATGAAGATCTTATGGTGAGTGGAAATCTAGGATTCGGGTTTCACTTATATCTCCTTTATGTTCAATTCATAATAATGTCATTCAATGTCTTGGGTTCGTTCACTAAAAATAGATATGGTCGTTGAACAATTGGTTCAGCCTCCCTCCCATAAAATTCACCCATTCCATATCCTAAGCACAGAACCGTAATCTAGTCGTCACCTAGATTTATGATCTATCTGTCACCTAGATCATGTAAGAACCTGGTCCTAACTTATCACTCTCGTGCTTCGATAGGTCCAATTTATTGTGTTGGTGAGCCGATTATGCGACATATGCACTTGGTCATGCAGTATCCGCACCTCTAAGCCTTTATTATTTGCGATTACATTCATTTGTTCAAAGCGAAATAATAGAGGGATTGATAAACAACACAATCAACAAGCATTGAATAGACATATATATGAGAATCAAAACATAAATTCGATACAAGTTACCTCCCACCTCCTAGATTAGGGATGATTTAGTTCATCATAGGACGATGATGACACATGGAGATGATGGAAAGACATGATTTGATCTTCAATACTTGAAATTACAAAACCTAATTATGTTATACAATCTAAAACTACCTAAAATCTATGTAAAGAGAGCTTCCGGCCGTCCTCCTATGCTTAGGCTCGGCATCGACTTCTATATATACTTGGGAGTTGTGATTCGAATCGAATGACCGTGTGAAAACCCGAATTTTAAGCATTACGCCTACCTTGCGGTCGGTGCCTTTGAATACCTTGTGTCATAAGGTCTCCGTGTGTGTGTGCTTCTTGACTCTTCGATTGTCTTGGCCAGGGACCGACGCCTACCTTGCGGTCGCATGCGAGGCACCTTGCGTCCGCAAGGTGTCCGTAATGACGACTTTCCATTTTCTTCAATTCTTCTTTCTTTGTAATTTGCACTTAAAACCACGGAGTTTCGCGTATTTTCACGAACAATCACGAAACTTACAAAACTCACCAAAAACATATATTAGTACTCAAAAGACTCATGAAATAGCCTAATTCAAGTCACAGAAGCATATAAAATCGACGTATAAAATACATCGATCAGGCTCGTACGGGGATCAAGAGGTGACTCCCACTTTCTGCGGTAAAGAACTTTGGCCCATACAACACATTGTTCACACATTTCCCGTCGAGACCCGCTCTGATACCATTTTGTAGCGACCCAAGCCCGAGAGCCAGGTCCGCTACTCGTAGCCCATACACTAGCCCACTGAGCACAGATCACTTTGGGTCATCAAGTCCACCACAAGCCGACTCAAAAGTCCATAGATGATGTTGGTGCCCAGAGGTAGTGTGTGACTACCTTATAAATCAAACACAATTCTCACACTTACCCCGATGTGGAATGGGGTATTGACAGTTCGGCACACAACTCGCCCTTTTGGTCTCAAAATAGGTTTCTTATATATATATACACACACATATATAATGAAATAAATACAAACTTGTAGCAGCCTTATTTTAGAGTTATAAATATATTTTATAAAAATTTAATTTGTCATATTAATGGCTTATTTTAGTGCTATTTGTTATAGAATTTCGGGCAGCATAACTGCTTATTTCGTTGTATATGACTATTTTAAATAGCACTTTTTTACGGTAAAAAATAAATAAACTTTAAAGCATCTACCTCTTGAAGCGTGGGGGTTTTATCCCATTCCAAACTTCCTTCTGGTAGGCTTTAGGGTACGCTCGCTCTGCCCTTCAGGGAGAGGGAGTCTTTTTGCTTTGCTTTTGCGGGGTTTTGGGCAACGCAACTGCTCCTTTTGTTGTTTTTCACCTCAGGATCCGAGCGGCACAACTGCTTGCTTTGCTTTCTTTACGTGCTTGCTTGCGTCTGAAATCGGGCAGAGCAACTTCTTACTTTGGCTGGATTTGACGTCTGAATTCGGGCAGGGCAACTACTCTTTTTGTTATTTTGAACCGGTGAAATTGGGCGGAAACCTAGTTAGATAGCTAGGGTTCACTTTGGTCGGAGGGTTTTAGTGTTTAGGGAGAGATTCGACAGCTTGATAGAGCTTCAGGGTTAGAAGGGAAATAACATCGGCGTTCTCTCGGGAGAGTTTTCACAAACTGTGAAGTGTAACTATGTTTTCTTACTGCCCGGGGGCCTTTATTTATAGGTTGAAATTCGAGCTTCCTCCGTGGTTAAGAATCATCAGATGTGCTTCAACAGCTTGTACTGAGCGCTTAAGGAGTTGCACCAAAAGTCAACTGCACCATTGAATGGGAGGCTATGGGCGCGACCTAGGGCTTCTATGGGCGCTGTGCCCTAGAGGGGTATAGGCTGTGCATTGCCTTTTTTCTTTTCTGTTTTTGGCTCTATTGGAGATATGCATTTTTTTTTTTTTGCATTTTCAACCATGCAATTTGACATCCGTTAGTCCTTTTAACATGTCTTGATATATTATGGCATGTCATATAATAGGGTTACGAAATTGGGGTGTCTACACCCGCCTCCTTGTTTCTCTCCAAATACACGAGGCTGCCTAATTTCTTATATTGGAGTACTATCTATTTATTTTTAATAATTAAAACCCATATCTCCAATAGAGCCAAATAATTTTGATAGTTTGTGGGTCAACCCCAATTCCAAAATAGGTAAAATAATAATGCACTAAAAAATACTAGCCCTAATTGAATTTTAGTAAAGCAAAAATATTTAAAATATTGTATATCTCAAATAATATATTTTTATTATTATTATGAGAATTTTTTTTGGGTATTTTACATTCTTACCTCATAAAAAAGTTTAGTCCTCTAAACTTTTCGTACACATTCAGTCTGAAACTCATAATACTTCCCTCAAGTCTCCACAAAGAAAATAACAACTTTGCCTAGCTCCACTTGTTGTTACACATCATCGAGCAATGGTTATGCTTCATACAAATTCTTTAAAAGGTCAAACGATTCCTCTATCTTTCCATATTAGCTTTACTTTGTCTTTTAAGAATGTGTAAATAATCAATAAATTAATATTATTATTAATTTTAATTCTTAACCCAATAGCTCAATTGAAAGTCAAGTCCAACCACAAATTTTCTAAATAATCAAATCCCAACTTATGAAGACATCAATGTAATACCCAAACAGAATTTACCCAAAAATAAAGTTACACGTGCCCGATTATAAAACATAATTATTAGAATTAAAATTAAATTAACGAAATTTCGGTATCTTACAAGTGCATCACAATTCAAGCACAAAATGCATCACAAAACCAAAGTCGGTTCATCGCAGTTCAAGCACGCAGTGCATTAGGCACGCGGTGCATTGTACAATTAAAGTCGGTGCATCACAATTCGAGCTGTGAAGGGATGAACTTGTTTGAAAGGCTTACAAGACCCAACTTTCATAAATTAAGACCGAAAGTTGCAAAAAAAGAAAGATTAATCTCAAGGCGTTACAATAAACAATGAAGACAAAATTTCTCATTCCAATTGGTTGAACCACAAAACGAACCAGACCTCATGCCCCTTGACAATGCATAAATTTTCAATTTTGATGTATGATATTGATTCATCGGAATTCCAATTGGATTGATCACAAAATGAACCAGACCTCATGTCTCTTCTTTCTTGTACACAATCAAACAAATCATTCATTGATGCATCTTTGATTCACAAATGATGGATCGTTATTCAAAATTGGTGCATCCAGGTTCAAAAACGGTGTCCAACAATGAACAAATTTGAAGATTTCATCAAACAGTTTACATTCATAGCAATACAAAAAACAAAAAACAAAACGAATATATTTTGAATCAAACACACAAACACAATGATGATGATGATGATGACGAAGATGATGATGATGGAGAAGAAGAAGAAGACTGCTAAACTAAAGATCAATAAAGAAAGATAAAAGAGATTGAGAAGTTAGGGTGGTGGATTAATCGAATCCATGGTGAAACCACCCGACCTCCCAACTCTTTTCCTCTCTATCCTTTGCAAATTTCAGCCGTAATTGTCATCAATAGCCTGGCCTCGCAGTCAAATAAAAATTCAAGTATCCACCAAGCGAATAGATCCAGGGATAGGAAGATGAGCTCTTGTGTATTTTCAAGACTAGGATCGATCTGGGGTTTATGCCATTCATCAATCAATCGATGGATCGAGGCAAGAATCTTCTGTCAATTCTTATGAAATGTTATTTAGTCACAAAGAAAAGGAAGAAAGAATCATAGGAAAGAAGAGGAAGATGAAGATTGGACATTAGTGATATAAATTTATGACTACAACCCAAAGAGAGTAACATTCATAAAATATTGTTTCCATACCACCTATGAATTGAGAGACTGCAACCCAACCCGAAGGGGATAACAAGGTGGGCCTACAAGACCCAAAACGAAATTGCTCACCTATTTTGTGATGAAAAGGAATAAGGAAAAAGCTAACATAGTAGAACAAACCTATAAGTAGTATCAACCTATAAGTAATATCATGCTGGAACATCATATGTATATACACTAAGTAATTCAACTCAAATCAATGTCACCGGTCCTTATTAATTATACCAAGGTTACTTAGGAGTAATACTTTAATGCCATCTGAATATTAGAACAAAAATTATTGTTAGTACACTAAAAGAAAAAAAAAAGGTGGCTGATTCCACGCCACAACCAATGCTTGATTAAACTGGCATACCCCGAAGTTTAAAGCCAATGGAAACAATAGTTGCATTATTGATATTAACATAACTAGCAAAACAATGAAAAAAATAGTTGCATTATTGATATTTTCTTATAACAATTTGAACGTGTGGTTTCATTTGCAATTTCATTTCACTAACTAAATTGATGTTTCTAAAGTGGGGTTTTTTTATGGGTGTAATGGATTGGTTAATATATGGGTTTCTCAGCTTTGTGGCCATCATCCTATTTCAAATCCATCTGATCCTAGTAACCCAATTTTTTGCCTAGGATTTGGACATGCATGATGAAAATCCAAATTGATTTAAACTTCTATAGGGTGAATGGAAATCATTCCCTCATAAGTCGACAATATGTGGTGTAGTGGTCTGAACAAGATCCATTAAGGTCTTTTTTCATGTTTATTTAGGATAAATGGAAATCATGCCCTAAAAAGTCGACAGTATTGAGTGTAGTGGCCTGAACAAGATCTATTATTAAGGTATATAATATTTTAGAGGATGAATGGAAATCATGCCCTCATTTGTCGACAGTATCAAGTGTAGTGTTCTGAACAATATCTTTTTGAAGGATGAATGAAAATCTTACCCTCATATGTCGACGATATTGAGTGTAGTGGCATGAACAAAAACCATTATTTAGATCTTTTTTGTGTGTTAATTTAGGTACAATATTTTGTCATTTACTTCCATCTTTTTACTCTGAACAGATTCTTGTTTTTCCTTTTTCTACTTGCACATACCAATGCCTTAACTAGCTCAAGGCTTTAACGGCCCTGGGCATGATAGTTTCTGAAACTAAGATCATTTTAGTCACCCAAAAGGAAGCATGTTTCTTTAGAATGTTAGAGAACAAAATGTCTTGGTTCTTAGTCTCTTTTTATTTTTTTGATTTGGGAACTATATAACATGGTTTTCTACTTATGAAGATACATGTTTTCTCAGATGTTTCTCCGGATTTCAGCCCTCTCTTCATTTGTGTCCTAGAAAAGTGTGCAAGGTTGCTTGGTTCTGAGTTTGGAAACTTGATCGAATATCTATTTCCTATTAAACTTGTAGAGGTCTTTCGTAATGAATCAAAACTGTGAAACTTGTGTTTCCTAGATTTTTCTTTCCTTAATCAAATATAGGACTCCCTTCCGTGGACGAAGTTTGTGATTGGACTTCACAATCCCTATAGATATCTATAAATAAAACAGATCTAGATTAACCGGGCATTAATCATATGCAATTTACAAATGGGACTATAATGCAAATCTAAGTTAACATTCGATGTGAATTTCATATAGCTATCAACAGGCCTAATTTCATATAAATGCTTTCACACCTACTTCCAATAATAGCTCTGAAACCAAAATTCATACAACTAAGCTAACTAAGTCTCAAAAACAGGACAAACCCGGGGGTTGTTGGTATAGGAAATGAGCAAAATGGAGGAATGAGCATGCACTCCCAAGACACTATTTAAATAAGCACAATAACATCTATTAAGATAAGTTATGAAGAGTATGCAGAATCAGTAACATTTTTATAATTCTAACTTGGGGTGTTTACAAGTTTCCTGTGGATCCTCAAACTTTCCTATTTCAAGACAACAAAATATTAAGAAAATAATGTTAGAAAAAATCTCTTATTCACTAGTGAGAGAGAAAATGAGTGGAAAAAGAAAACAAATTCATTTTTTCATTTTAGTACTACCATTTTTCCATAATGTCATAAGACCCACATAAAATACTTTAGCACATAAACAAACTCAACTTTCAATAGTCAATATATATGATACATAATAGAAAATACTTTAGCATGAACAATTTGCCTCTAGCTTGATATTGGAGCGTGTCGCTGCCGCCAAAAAATTCATCAAATATCACTATAAATCCCATATGAAACACATTCAGGATTGCAAGGAAAGGCGTTCAGTGCTTGAAAAGAAGTTAGCATGTTCAGATGTTACAGAGGAGACGTGACAGAGGAGGAATAGATGAACCTTTTGAAGGATTTAGAACGCAAAGAGACAGAGCATGAAATATGAAGAGGATGCTCCATCTGCAAGAACATGATTTGGGCCTCTAAGAAAGATGCTAATTAATCCTAAGGATTTAAATTTGTTGGTTACACCTACAAGAATTTTGAAGTTGCCAAAGGGTTAAGACATTCTTCAGATACAACAAAGAGCACCTCCCAAGAATGTTTGTCAACTGATTACATCCTAAGTGATTCTGGAGTGGATTACTCTACCCAAATCAGGACATCAGACGCAAAAATACTATTTTGTGCTTCATCTGCCGATCCTTTGCCACAGTCATGACAAACAAAACCAAAAACTTTAAATAGTCGGGTTTTGTCGTAATATGCACATTGCAATGAAGTTAACCAACTAGCTTTCCGCTTGAGCGTTCAATCCATATAATAATGCTGGAGGCATTTTGTAAGAATATATACAGTTTCTTGAAGATCGCCATTGAGGAAAGCACTCTTGACGTCCATTTGATATAACACAAAGTCCTTGTATGTAGAATAGGCTAAGAAGATCCTGATTGCTTCTAACCTTGCTACTGGAGCAAAGGTTTCATCATAATAGATTCCTTATTTTTGTCGATATCCTTGTGCAACGAGTCTGACCTTGTTTCTAATAATGTTCCCATCTCCATCCTTCTTATTGCTGAACACCCATTTTGTGCCTATGATAGTGTGATCGGCTGGTCTTGGGAGTAGCTTCCACACTTGACATCTTTCAAACTGCTGAAGTTCTTCTTGCATGGCTTCCAGTCAACTTGGATCATGTAAGTCTTAATCAATCTTCTTCGGCTCATCTTCAGAAACAAATGCAGCACAGAACATGCAATCATTTCTGGAAGATCTTCTAGTCCGCACTCCTACATGAATGTCACCAATTATTTGAGAAATAGGGTGATCTTTCCATGTTCTTGTGATAGCATGGATGTGATTCATTGTTGGTTCTTCATTGAGGGGTTCAGGAGGAGGACTAAGAGGAAAGTCAGCTATGTCTGGATGGATGTGTTGTTTAGAATTGGATTCATAGGTAAGTTGAAGGATAGGATTATTAAGTTCAGAAGCGATGGGCTCTGGATTGGTATTTTCATGAGCGGTGTTGAAGTCTTCGGTGAATCATTTGAGAAATGATGGTCGGAATATTTGAGTGAGTTCTTTGGTAGTGGATTTGGAATATGAGCACTAGAGGATATGGATGTACCTGTCTCAACATTAACAAAATCATCAACAACATTTGGAGCCACATGTGGCTCTAATAAATCAAACGACTATGATCATAACCAACCTAATGCAAGCATGATATGAACAATATGAACTCTCTAACATGTTAAGGCATACGTTAAGCATGTTATAATGATGTTATACAAGTAATGGGTTTGAGTTCTCACAATTGAAAACCAATATTGGAAGAAGAATTAGTCCCCAACAAGCAAACTAACCCCTCTTTAAAAGTTAAAGAGTTGTGTAATTAGTGATAGCTTTTGTCCCACATTGAAAAGATGAGAAACACTTTAAAGGATTAAAAGAGACAACTCACATTTTTATAGTAAAAAAGAGAAATTTACTTGTTTGTCCTTAAATAAATGGTGGATGATTTATTAGATAAAAGACTAATTTTATCCATACATTAATTTCTAAAAGACAACTCACACTTTTATAGTAAAGATGTTAGATAGATAGAGATAGTATTTACCTATTTGACCTTATTCAATGGTGAGTGATTTATTAAATTTAGGGCTCTTTTTGTAATTATTCAAGTAATTGATTAGCTCATTACAAATCTACTTATTTGATTTTCTTCAATGGTGAGTGATTTATTAAATTTAGGATTTTTTTTTTTACAAATATTATCATTTATTATGAGAAATTTACTTGTTTGCCCATAAATAAATGGTGGATTATTTATTAGATAAAAGGTTAATTTTATCCATACAGTAATTTCTAAAAGACAACTCACAATTTTATAGTAGAAATAGATAGATAGATAGAGATAGAATTTACTAATTTGACATTATCATTTATTATGATAATTTTTTTATTATTCATGGAAATGATTAACAAATAATAAATTATTTATTTGACCTTATTCACTGGGGAGTGATTTATTAAACATTACTATTGTACAAATTTTATTTTTTATCATGATAAATTTACTTGTTCGTCCTTAAATAAATGGTTTGATGGTTTATTAGATGAAAGATTAATTTTATCCATACATTAATTTTCAAAAGACAACTCACATTTTTATAGTAAAGAAGATAAATTTACTTGTTTGTCTTAAATAAATGGTGGATGATTTAGTAAATGAAAGGTTAATTTTGTTCATACGTTAATTTTTAAAAACAATTATTTAAGGGACGATTAGACCATTAGTCCCTAAACTTTAAGAAAGTCCATAAGGGACTGTACAATGCAAATGCAAGCCACACACTAAAGAATGCAAATTTTGGACACCAATAGTCTCTAACTCTAAATCTGTTAGTTGAAGTGCCATAAAGTAAGAAAAGTATGGGTTGTTTGTAACATCATAGAAACCAGGGGGTCATATGAAAATTACACACAATTGAAATCCAATATTGGAAGAAGAATATGTCCCCCAACAAGCAAACTAACCTCTCTTTAAAGGTTAAAGAGTTGCGTAATTAGTGATAGTTTTTGTCCGACATTGAAAAGATGAAAAACACTTTAAAGGATTAAAAGAGACAACTCACATTTTTATAGCAAAGAAGAGAAATTTACTTATTTGTCCTTAAATAAATGGTGGATGATTTATTAGATGAAAGACTAATTTTATCCATACATTAATTTCTAAAAGACAACTCACATTTTTATAGTAAAAATGCTAGATAGATAGAGATAGCATTTACCTATTTGACATTATTCAATGGTGAGTGATTTATAAAATTTAGGGTTCTTTTTGTAATTATTCAAGTAATTGATTAGCTCATTACAAATCTACTTATTTGATTTTCTTCAATGGTGAGTGATTTATTAAATTTAGGATTATTTTTTACAAATATTATCATTTATTATGATAAATTTACTTGTTTGCCCATAAATAAATGGTGGATGATTTATTAGATAAAAGGTTAATTTTGTCCATACAGTAATTTCTAAGAGACAACTCACAATTTTATAGTAGAAATAGATAGATATAGATAGATAGATAGATAGATAGATAGATAGAGATAGAATTTACTAATTTGACATTATCATTTATTATGATAATTATTTTATTATTCATGGAAATGATTAACAATTAATAAATTATTTATTTGACCTTATTCAATGGGGAGTGAATTATTAAACATTACTTTTGTACAAATTTTATTTTTTATCATGATAAATTTACTTGTTCGTCCTTAAATAAATGGATTGATGGTTTATTAGATGAAAGATTAATTTTATCCATACATTAATTTCTAAGAGACAACTCACATTTTTATTGTAAAGAAGATAAATTTACTTGTTTGTCTTAAATAAATGGTGGATGATTGAGTAAATGAAAGATTAATTTTGTCCATAATTTAATTTCTAAAAACAATTATTTAAGGGACAGTTAGACCATTAGTCCCTAAACTTTAAGAAACTCCATAAGAGACTGCACAACGCAAATGCAAGCCACACACTAAAGAATGCAAATTTTGGACACCGATAGTCTCTAACTCTAAATCTGTTAGTTGAAATGCCATAAAGTAAGACAAGTATGGGTTGTTTGTAACATCATAGAAACCAGGGGGTCATATGAAAATTACACACAATTGAAATTCAATATTGGAATAAGAATATGTCCCCCAACAAGCAAACTAACCCCTCTTTAAATGTTAAAGAGTTGCGTAATTAGTGATAGTTTTTGTCCGACATTGAAAAGATGAAAAACACTTTAAAGGATTAAAAGAGACAACTCACATTTTTATAGCAAAGAAGAGAAATTTACTTATTTGTCCTTAAATAAATGGTGGATGATTTATTAGATAAAAGACTAATTTTATCCATACATTAATTTCTAAAAGACAACTTACACTTTTATAGTAAAGAAGCTAGATAGATAGAAATAGCATTTACCTATTTGACCTTATTCAATTGTGAGTGATTTATTAAATTTAGGGTTCTTTTTGTAATTATTCAAGTAATTGATTAGCTCATTACAAATGTACTTATTTGATTTTATTCAATGGTGAGTGATTTATTAAATTTAGGGTTATTTTTTAACAAATATTATCATTTATTATGAGAAATTTACTTGTTTGCCCATAAATAAATGGTGGATGATTTATTAGATAAAAGGTTAATTTTTTCCATACAGTAATTTCTAAGAGACAACTCACAATTTTATAGTAGAAATAGATAGATAGATAGAGATAGAATTTACTAATTTGATATTATCATTTATTATGATAATTTTTTGGAATTATTCATGGAATTGATTAGAAAATAGTAAATTATTTATTTAACCTTATTCAATATGGAATGATTTTTAAAAAATTCTTTTGTTCAAATATTATTTTTATCATGATAAATTAATTGTTTACCCTTAAATAAATGGTGGGTGGTTTATTAGATGAAAAATTAATTTTATCGATATATTAATTTCTAAGATACAACTCACATTTTTATAGTAAAGGAAATAAATTTACTTGTTTGTCTTTAAATAAATGATGGATGATTTATTAGATGAAAGGTTAAGTTAGTCCATACATTAATTTTTAAGAG
>CM028383.1:74713658-74896543 GCA_013146195.2 Codonopsis lanceolata
ACGAAATTTCGGTATCTTACAAGTGCATCACAATTCAAGCACAAAATGCATCACAAAACCAAAGTCGGTTCATCGCAGTTCAAGCACGCAGTGCATTAGGCACGCGGTGCATTGTACAATTAAAGTCGGTGCATCACAATTCGAGCTGTGAAGGGATGAACTTGTTTGAAAGGCTTACAAGACCCAACTTTCATAAATTAAGACCGAAAGTTGCAAAAAAAGAAAGATTAATCTCAAGGCGTTACAATAAACAATGAAGACAAAATTTCTCATTCCAATTGGTTGAACCACAAAACGAACCAGACCTCATGCCCCTTGACAATGCATAAATTTTCAATTTTGATGTATGATATTGATTCATCGGAATTCCAATTGGATTGATCACAAAATGAACCAGACCTCATGTCTCTTCTTTCTTGTACACAATCAAACAAATCATTCATTGATGCATCTTTGATTCACAAATGATGGATCGTTATTCAAAATTGGTGCATCCAGGTTCAAAAACGGTGTCCAACAATGAACAAATTTGAAGATTTCATCAAACAGTTTACATTCATAGCAATACAAAAAACAAAAAACAAAACGAATATATTTTGAATCAAACACACAAACACAATGATGATGATGATGATGACGAAGATGATGATGATGGAGAAGAAGAAGAAGACTGCTAAACTAAAGATCAATAAAGAAAGATGAAAGAGATTGAGAAGTTAGGGTGGTGGATTAATCGAATCCATGGTGAAACCACCCGACCTCCCAACTCTTTTCCTCTCTATCCTTTGCAAATTTCAGCCGTAATTGTCATCAATAGCCTGGCCTCGCAGTCAAATAAAAATTCAAGTATCCACCAAGCGAATAGATCCAGGGATAGGAAGATGAGCTCTTGTGTATTTTCAAGACTAGGATCGATACAGGTTTATGCCATTCATCAATCAATCAGATGGATCGAGGCAAGAATCTTCTGTCAATTCTTATGAAATGTTATTTAGTCACAAAGAAAAGGAAGAAAGAATCATAGGAAAGAAGAGGAAGATGAAGATTGGACATTAGTGATATAAATTTATGACTACAACCCAAAGAGAGTAACATTCATAAAATATTGTTTCCATACCACCTATGAATTGAGAGACTGCAACCCAACCCGAAGGGGATAACAAGGTGGGCCTACAAGACCCAAAACGAAATTGCTCACCTATTTTGTGATGAAAAGGAATAAGGAAAAAGCTAACATAGTAGAATATGATAAGGACGTCCCTAGAACATCAATAAGTCAACGCCATTGACGTCATCCATTGGACCGATCACATGAGCTCGAGCCACGAGGATTTGTGAGGAAGTCAACGGCTTGGTACGAGAACCTTTGAAGATTTAAACAAGGATTTTGAATCATGAAGAGAAAGCCTTGAGGGGTCACATGAAGTTGGTGTAATGTCATACAAGGACCAACCAATGATTTTGGTGAAGTAACGAATCAATAGGCAACCAGTAACGAGTACGGCTGCATTGATCATTCCCAGAGCGACCGTATCACTGCATAATGCGCTCGTATTACAAGCCACAATGTGACCACATTGATGATTGAGAGATCACAAAAATTAAAGCCGTAGCAAAGCAGTTGCATCCTCTGGCAATGCGATCACACTCGTCTTCAATGCACTCACATTACTTCGGCACGATGCGATCGCATTGCAGCGGCTTTATGTTTTTTCGGGATTTTAACTTAGGGTTTATTTCAGACTTTTGCCCTATTTTTCTATTTACGAGTTTTCAGCATAGAGTAGATTTATAGGGATATAAATAAGGCTTCATTGTAAAGAAACAAGAACTTTTGAGATATATGAGATTTGTGAGATTTCTTCAAAACTTATTGGTTCTTGTTAAACTATTCAAGCGTCTACAGGTGTGAAACTTGTGGTGTTCGACAAATTACTTATCAATTAATCTTTCATATTAATTATGGCGTCTTACACAATACTTATGTTCTTCAATTGCTTCGATTGCGAGATGGAGTTATATATGCCAAGGTTCTCGTCGTGCTAATTGTTGGGTCAAGGTGTCACCCCCGCAAACTTCCTTTGATCCTAGCTTCATACCGCGTGTGCAATTCGTTTTTCAATGAAGTGTTCTGAAGAGATCGTATCATAATATTAATCTTACTTTTCAGTTTTACTAATCTTTGACTTAGTGATATACCACTACGGATCAAATTTCCTTACATAATTATGTTACAAATATTTCGAATATAAAATATTGGGTAAAATTTTGGCGGTCCCTTTTTCAGAGTGTGTAACCCCAAAAGTCAATCATATTTTTTTCAACCTCAAAAGTCTATTTTTCAAAATATTGTTCCGAAAATGTTATCGTCTCCTTCAATAGCTCTGACAAACACATTGGATTCAAAAATCACCATTATTGTGCAACGAAATGGTCTGGTCGCGGGGACAGCGCCCCTTCGTGGGGGTTAGGGGGAAAAGCCTACAAAAGGTAAACACTTTTCTTAATTCATTAAGTACAAAACTGTAATGGATCTGTGCTGGGTTGAAAGGTTTTACAGTAGGATGAAGGTAGAGGAGGAGAGGGAAGAAGAATGTTTACGACGGAGGAGATGAAAGTAAGGCATGGTTTGGTTCATTATCATTTTGTATCGCGGTGCAAAAATATAATAGATAATATTTTATGTATCGCGGTTCAAAAATTACTTTATCGCGGTGTAAAAATTGTTTCATCGTAGCTTAAAAATAATTTCATTGTGGTGCAAAAATAATGACATCTATTGCGCCTACGATTCATTAAGGGTATTGTAGTCATTTTACCCTCCAAAAGTAACTTTTTCTGGTTGAAAAAAAGAATAAAAAATATTTTAACGATTAAAAACTTAAAAAAGTGGACAACCCTAAATTTCTTATAAAATATTTTCTCTGTGAACTGAAAACAGCAACCCGACCCGAAGTGAATGAGCGATGGCAGGGTAGGCCCATTGAAAGCCAGCATAACCGACCCGGCAGGGTGGACTCGCTAAAGCCATAAAGGAAATTGCTTTACCAGTTTCGCATAAGGATTGACTATTTGACGGATGACGTGGGACAAGGAATACTGGAATAACCTTTATTGCTAATTTGTTAGTATAAGCTAAAAGGAAAGGAAGAAAGAATCACAGTCAAGAAGACGAAGACGAAGACGAAGACGAATATGAGACATTATTCAAATAAATTTATGACTAGAACCCAATTAAAAAGAATAACATTTATAAAATATTGTTTCCATACCACCTATGAATTGAGAGACTACAACAACCCAACCCAAAGGGATAATAGGGTGGGCCTACAAGACCCAAAACGAAATAGAACACCTAAACGCAACACCTAAAACCCTAAACGCAACACCATTTAAAAAATAAAATAACCTAACTACCCCTCATCATTTAATTCCCTAAACTAACACCCACCCACCCCACCCCCACCCCCCACTCAGCCGCCCCCCCCCACTCACCCGTCTCCCTCTCTCTCTCACTCTCAGTTCTCTCTCTCTCTCTCTAAGCGATTCCCTCTCTCTCTCATCATCTTTTATTTCCTGCAAATACACTTCAAATTTACAAAGAAGCTTCTTCGAACCATTTTTCTTCACATCATTCAAGTCTTTTTTACCATCGTACCGAGGTTTTCCACCATTCTCACAACTCAACCAAATTTTACGAGTCTTATCAAATTTACTTTTACTTCTAGAGACATAAAAGTACATATTCTCGGCACGTCCGGTATCTCTAACCCACTTTTCTGCTGCTTCTCGATCAATAAAATTTTCATCCGTCACAAAAAAATGAGATACATCCGGAAATAAATGATTCTCGTTTTCGAACTGGTAATCCTATCAACAAACAACAACAAAAATCATATTAACCGTTTAATAATGAAAAAAAAAATTCACAAAAATTCCAGCAAAATTCACTGAAAGAGCCGCTACATAGTACCGGTTCTTCATGAAAACAGCCGCTAGTCAGAAGCGGTTCTAATACAAAACATCCGCTACTAAAAAACGGATCAACCAAAAAAAATCGCTTCAAAAAAACGGACCTACCACAAAACATCCGCTTCTAAATCGCGGTACTTTTGCAAAACATCCGCTGGTCAGTAGCGGTTCTTTGAGTGTACATCCGCTGTGACCTAGCGGATGTTTTGGAAATGTTCGAATTTTTTTCCCGAATTACAGTGCAAATACAAAAAAAAATCAATAAGTTTTGCGTTTAGGGTCACTCACCTGAAAATAATCATCATTGTTGGTAGTTGCATCTTCGTTAGGATTATAATCATAACTCATTATAAATTGGGTTGGATGCTTTAGATAGATTTTGAGAGAGTGTGAGTGAAAGATGAAGGTTGTTAGTTTGAGAGAGAGTGAGAGAGAGAGACCAAGTGAGAGAAAGAGAGATTTTGAGACAGAGACCAAGTGTGTGGGGGGTGGGGGTGGCTGTGTGGGGGGCGGGTGTGGGGGGGGGTGTGGGGGTGGGTGTGTGGGGGGTGGGTGGGTGGGAGAATTATTTTAATGAGGGGTAGTTAGGTAATTTGATTATTAAAATAGTGTTGCGTTTAGTATTTTTGGTGTTATGTTTAGGGTGACTCAAACGAAATTGCTCACCTATTTTGTTATGAAATTGGATAAGGAAAAAGCTAACCTAGGTTAATATGACGAGGACATCTCCAAAAACATCGATAAGTCAACACCATTGACGTCATCCATTGGACGGATCACAGGTGTAAAACTTGTGGTGTTCACTAAGTCAAAGATTAGTAAAACGGAAAAGTAAGATTCTTTGACTTAGTGATTTACCACTACATCACATTTCCTTACGTAATTATGTTACAAATATTTGGAATATAAAATAGGGTAATTATGTGACACACTTTTATTGGCTGGAGTGCTGGAACCCACAAAATGTCTAACTAATGAGAATATGTCACATTATAGAGTACACATATTTTAATGTAAAATGAGAGTGACCCTAACATTGCCTTATAAAATATTGGGTAAATTTCTGGCAGTCCTTTTTCCAAAGTGTTAACTTCAAAAGTCTATCGTTCTTTTTTTCAACCTCAAAAGCTCATTTTTCAAAATATTGTTTCAAAAATATTATCGTTTCCTTCAATAACTTCAACAAATATATTAGATTCGAAAATCATCATTATTACACAACGAAATGGTCAGGTTGCGAGGGCAGCGCCCCTTCGTGGGGATTCGGAGGCAAAGCCTCCGACAGATAAACGATTTTCTTAATTCATTAAGTATGAAATTGAATGGATCTGTGCTGGGTCGAAGGGTTTTTCAGTAGGATGAAGGCGAATGAGGAGGGGAAAAAGAAGGCTTACGACGGAGGAGATGAAAGAAGGATATGATTTGATCATTATCATTTTGTATTACGGTGCAAAAATATATTAGATAAATTTTATATATCGTGATTCAAAAATTGTTTTATCGCAATGTAAAAATTGTTTCATGTGACATAAAAATAGTTTTATCGCGGTGTAAAAATAATTACATCTGTAGCGCCTACGGTTATTTAAGGGTATCGTAGTCATTTTGTTCTCAAAAGTAACTTTTTCTGGTTGAAAAAAAAAATGTTTTAACGATAAAAAACTTTAAAATGTGGACCGACCCATAATCTCTTCTAAAATACAGCAACCCGACCCGGAGTAGTGGCAGGGTGGACTCACTAAAGCCATAAGGAAATTGCTTTACCAGTTTGGCATTTATTTGATGGATGAGTAGGGGTGTAAATCGAAACCACCGAACCACGGAACCGAACCGAACCAAACCAAACCAGTCGGTTTGGTTCGGTTTTGGTCGAAGACAGTTCGGTTTCAGTTTCAAGAATTGGAAAACCACGCGGTTCGGTTCGGTTCATGGTTTTTGGTATAGAACCAAACCAAACCGAACCAGACCAAACCACCCTATATATTTTTATTTATTTATTATATAATATATATTATATTACATTTATTAACGATTTTGAACCTTTGATTTATTTATAATACATACATACATACATATATATACATATACGGACACTAAACCAAACAAAATTTTGATTATTGGAGAACTATTATTTCTTCCATTGTTTGTGTTTATTTTAGAATTTGTATTGTTTTATTTATGATAATTTGTTGTTAGTAGATTATTTCCTAATTTTGATGTTAATTCCAAATTAAAATATTATTTTTATTGTTATTTTTAATGTTGGTTAATTTCTTTAAAAATAATTTATATAAACCACAAAACCGAATCATACCAAACCAAACCGAGTGGTTCGGTTCGGTTTGGTTCCAAGTCTTACTCGGTTCGGTTCGGTTCGGTTTGAGATTTTTGGAACCACTAGGAGGCAGTTCGGTTTGTGGTTTTAGTATAAAGCAAACCAAACCGAACCACTTACACCCCTACGAATGAGGTGTGACAAGGAATACTGAAAGGGGAATTTGTAAACCCTATTGAACCTTTTTTGTTAGTAAAAGGGGAATTTGTATGTGTGGAGAATCGAAGACAGAAAAAAATTCGGCAAAATGGTAAAGGTATTTGAACGACTAATAGAGAAAGTCCTCAATATTTTATAATTTTGTTTTCAACTTAGAAGGTTAATTTAGTGGCATTAGTCAAATATGACCATTTGACCCGGTTGATGAACATATATGACCTTTGACTATAAACCACTTGGTCGACCTGATAAACCAGTTGTCGACCAAGTGGTTTACACTAGTTTCTCAATAAACCAGTGTAAACCACTTGATCGACAATTGGTTTATCTATTGACCACTTGATAAATCAGTGATTTCGGATGTTGAAAGGTACATTTTTACTAGTTTACCGATAAACCAGTCATGGTTTATCGATCAATAAACCAGACCATAAAATAGTAATTTTTTTTTTTAAAGAAGAATATGTATGACCAAGTCATTTTTGACTTGGCCATTTTTGTAAATCTCCCGTTAATTTATGAGTGCCTTCTAAACTAAAGCATGCTTAGTGCTCTTATAAAAAGCTTTGAAAGATAGCCAAGAAGATATAATATAGGTAAATGAACATCCCCTCTTTCTCCCCAATTTCCAAAGCTAGATATGTTTCCTCCATATATGACCATCATCTTCTAGTAACAACTTACAACATACAACTCAATCATGTCTACCATTGGTCTTGAGGTTGTGACATTCAATATATTACCATGCAAGTCCAGTCTCAAGGAAATGGTAACAACTCTCCCTTCTAAACACACCCGAAGACAACCAATGTTGCGGTCACTAGTCTGTTGCTGTACGGCTTGGCATACGACGTTGGACATAGATTTTCGTCAACGCCATCCAAATTTAGCAAATGCAGCTAGACGTGGTGTGACTATTTTTGGTTCTTTGTTAGTGGCATCCCTAGCATCAAATTTAGTACCAAACTGGGTCACACCAATTCTATACCTAGTATACATGTTGGTTTATGCAAAAGAGTGGATGGATTGGTTGCAGAGGAGATTCTTCGTGGATGAAATTGAAGAAATAAACACACTTCCAGTGTGAAAATGAGATTCTTCGTGGCATATGATATAGTACTCCTTTTTTCATATACTTCCTCCGTCTCAGATAAATGTTGTTAGTGGACAAAACACAAAGATAAAAAAATATAATTAATGATTGGTTGTAAGATATTTTGTGATAATAATACCCATTGTACTCTCTCTCATTAAATATGTGCCCATTACACTTACTGTCTCTAGGATGTGTAATAGTGATAGTATTAAATTAATACTAAAATGGTAGAAAATTACTACAGTTATCCCTGATTCTTACTATGGCACTATTGAAAGGAAGGGGAGGAAAGTGTAGGCTTTTGGTGCAAAGTAAGAATTGAACTTTGACCCCAAATTTTACACATCATCGTGACAAGTGGCAAATTTTAATATTTCGTTATAACATTCATTAGGATTTGGGTGGAAGTTAGGCAAAATTGCAATTACATTGAAAGTGCAATGGCAATCTGATGTGAAACACGACCCAAGCACTGAATTGAAGAACATGCACCCTCGACACTTGACAATGAATGCAGATTTAAAAAACTTAAGATGGGAAACAATGGTAGGTAATGGATAGATTGAGCCTCCCTTGAGAATTCAGAAAATTCGAAATTGAGATTCGTTTGATTTTCTGGAAACTAGACTTCAAGGGCTTTCCAACCATATATTATACACTAATTTTAGAGCTCTAAGAATATCCTGGGCAGCCTGTTGAAGTTGACTGAAAAATCTGTTCCACTTGAAAGACATGAATGGCTGACTTTGGTCTTGAATTTGGACTTCAAAAGTATTCATTTTGTTGAACACCCATGATGGATAACGTCCTAGGATGGATTGCATCACAATCTTGCTTTAAAAAATAGTAGTGACAAAATTTGATAAGGGTGTGTTTGGTTACACCAATTCCATGGTTTGGAATTAGAATTGGAACCTCAAAAACCAATTTCATTATTTGGATACACAATTAAAATTTTGAATCGGAATTGAATTGTAAATCCAAATGCATCAATTATATAAAACTAATTCTATATTAAAACCTAATAATTTGAATTCAAAATTTTATTCATTTTTTCCCCTATTACTTTAGACAATAACTCACCCTTTTTTAACCACCACCACCACCGATAGCCACCACCTCCCCCGCCGTCAACAACCACCTCCAGTCACCACCTACAGCCGCCTCCTCCACCCACCACCTCCACTTGTCACCACCTCCTCTAACCACCACAGCTGACCGCACCCTCCATTGCCAACTCTATCATCTATTGTTGTTGTTAACCACCACTATATGTTATTTATTTTTAAAATACCGTTGTTGGTATGATTTTAAAAACAAATTCCACATTATTAAAATTCTATAGAATTTGAATGTTTATAAAATTCAAAAACGATGTATCCAAACGGACCATAAGTAAATTTGATGATAGCTAAAAATACAATGGCCTAAAAAAAACATGTTTTCCATTTGTTTTGTCATTAGGCCTTTGGCATTCAACTTTAATTCTTCTACATGGTACCAACCATAATATTTGTATGGAAGACAATTACTCATTGACAAACAAAGTTTCATACTTCAGAAGTATCCCCTCCCCAGGGAAGTTGGCTTCACAAAATGGAAATATATTCTTCTCCACCTTAACAATTAATGTATATGATTTAATAAAAATAATAAAAAAGAAACAACTATTACAAGGGATGATACATATGACAACAGCTGATTAATTTCCATTGAAAGAAACCAAGACAAAATGCACTCTCAAAAACAAAACAGAAAGGAAAATGAAAATAAAGAAGATGAAACCTAAAGATCTAATGAAGGCCTTGACAGCTAAATATATTTATAAATGCACTTTTTTTCAGCTAGCTAAGTGACTGGGGCAGCTATTGAACATGGTGTGCCACATGTAAGCCCCAGATAGCACCATCTCAAGCTCTTGGTGGTCCTGTTGTGAGTTGGGAGATGTTGAAGGAACATCACCATCGCTTGGAAATCAAGCTTTTGGAGCGCTTCTGACCACTGCAATACCAAGTTGTTGTAATTTACCCTTATTTTTTCCTAAAACTTCACATGCATAAGTAAGAGGAGAAGAATTTTAACTCTTCCTAAAACTGGCAAAAGACCCACATGCATCAAACACACACACACAAGAGAATAAGAATTGCAAAAGACCCACATGCATCAACAACACACACACACACACAAGATGAGAAGAATTAAGAAAAATTTCACACCTCCTAAAACTAGCAAAAAAGACCCACATGCTTCAACAAAGAAGAAGAAAAATATATCGCGGAAAATGGTCAAGAGATATAAAAAAATAATTACACATACACTGATTCTACATGTGAGAATTTTTTTCCCAAAGGAATTGTTACCCCTCTGCACTACTGCAATTCCATCTTCCATCCAACCACATGTGCAAAAGATGAACGTTTAATTTACTGCTTATACATTTAACCAACTTAAGTGTTAAAGCAAATGACAATTTATCTTACCGTTAAAAGGAAACTGGCAAATGTGTACACTAGAAAATCTGGCAGTGCATCTCTCCTTCCGCAAGGTATGTGTTCCACAAACGGGTAACAAGATGGAAAGGAATCTAGGAACAAACACATATACTAATTAGTTCTCAAGTAGAAGAATACCATAATTTAAAGTAATAACTAGGGTAGATATTCTCCATAAAATTTGCAGCATAAGCATTTAAGAATTTTGCCTACTCGTTAGAGTGCCTAATACAGAAAAAAGAAACATCAAATAGAAATGTAATATATATATATATATATATATATATATATATATACACACACACACACACACATACATACATACATACATACACATATACAGAAAAAAGAAACATCAAATATAAATGTAAATTTTATATATCGTGGTTCAAAAATTGTTTTATTGCGGTGTAAAAATTGTTTTATCGTGGCTTAAAAATAGTTTCATCGTGGTGCAAAAATAATGACATCTGTAGCGCCTATGGTTCATTAAGGGTATCGTAGTCATTTTGCTCCCAAAAGTAATTTTTTCTGGTTGAAAAAAAAATGAAAAATACTTTAACGATTAAAAACTTTAAAAAGTGGACCGACCCACAATTTTTCTAAATTATTTTCTCCGTGAACTGAAAACAGCAACCCGACCCGGAGTGAATGAGGGATGGCAGGGTGGGTCCATTGAAAGCCGAGCAAAACCGACCCGGAGTAGTGGCAGGGTGGACTCACTAAAGCCATAAGGAAATTGCTTTACCAGTTTGGCATCTATTTGACGGATGAGGTGGGACAAGGAGTACTGTCGAAGGGGGAATTTGTAAAACCTATTGAACCTTTTTTGTTAGTAAAAGGGGAATTTGTATATGTGGAGACTCCAAGACAGAAAAAAAAAATCGGCAAAATGGTAAAGGTGTTTGAATGGCTAATAGAGAAATTCCTCAATATTTTATAATTTTGTTTTCAACTTAGAAGGTTAATTTATGAGTGCCTTCTGAACTCATCAAAGCATGCTCAGTGCTCTTATAAAAAGCATTGAAAGATAGCCAAAGAGATATGATATAGGTAAATGAAACATCCCCTCTTTCTCTCCAATTTCCAAAACTAGAAATGTTTCCTCCTTATATGACCATCTTCTTCTAGTTACAACTTACAACATACAACTCAATCATGTCTACCATTGGTCTTGAGGTTGTGACATTCGATCCATTAGCATCTTTGCCCAGCGTTTGAACAAGCGTTTCGAGTAAGTTCAACGATGCTTTCATCTCCTTTAGAGGCTATATCTCTTGAGAACATCGTATGCCCACTTTTCAGAATGTCAATTTCATTTTTATAGTTTCCTCCCTCCTCGTGTACCTCCAAGTCAAGTCTCAAGGAAATGGTAACAACTCTCCCTTCCAAACACACCCTAAAACAACCAATGTTGCGGTCACTAGTCTGCTGTTGTACGGCTTGACATACGACGTTGAACATAGATTTTCGTCAACCCATCCAAATTTATCAAATGCAGCTAGACGTGGTGTGACTATTTTTGGTTCTTTGTTAGTGGCATCCCTAGCATCAACTTTAGTACCAAACTGGGTCGCACCAATTCTATACCTAGTATACATGTTGGTTTACGCAGAAGAGTGGATGGATTGGTTGCAGAGGAGATTCTTCGTGGATGAAATTGAAGGAATAAACACACTTCTAGTGTGAAATTGAGATTCTTCGTGGCACATGATATAGTACTCTTTTTTCACATACTTCCTCCGTCTCAGATAAATGTTGTTAGTGGACAAAACACAGATTAAAAAATATAATTAATGATGTGTTGTAAAATATTTTGTGACAATAATGTCCATTATACTCTCTCTCATTAAATATGTGCCTATTACACTTACTGTCTCTAGGATGTGCAATAGTGATAGTATTAAATTAATACTAAAATGGTAGAAAATTTATACACTAAAAGTCTTTATAACATTAGTTGGGAGTTAAGACATCGCAAAATAAAAAATAGAAACATTTATCCAGAAGAATATATTTTTACCAGATATCAACCGACTCTAGACTCCCATTTTTATTTATTAACTAATTTTTTAAACCAGTGCGTTAAACGCACATCAACTAAATCGTACATAAACAAAATAAAGATGATTAATTAATTAACAATTACACATAAGTATATCACTAATCATTATAGATTCTAAAAAATTTCCTTATACACAACATTTATTGTCTTATTAGTTGGTTTTTCATCTTCACCGCATATGAATATCTTCAAACTAAGAATAATTTGTTAATCTAGAAACTACGACATATAACTGTCTATGGCTAAATATTGGTTTTTCAAAAAAAGACCTACGCGCAATAATTTACTTTGACACTTGTTAATTGTCATTGCATTTGATACCAACAATGTAAATTATATTATCTGGAACTTGAAAGGCAGTCTTACATTGGATAGATTAATGACAATCTTGGGATAAAAACAATTTCCCCAACATTGCTTCCTTTCAAAATTTTTGTTTCAACAATGTGATCCATAAGATTTATGATGATTAGTTTTGTTCCATTGCACAACCCTGATCAATATTTCTCCATAGCATTACTGGAACACTAATTTTAAATATCAATTCATGTTTTGAAAACTCCGAACACTTTATACTATTCAAAAACTTTGTATAATGAATGTTTTCGAAAACACATGAATTTTTGCAAATAGAATTTGTACTCAAATAAGTTTTTCCTTTTGAATGATTACTTTTATTAAATTATATTTGTATTTTATGAATAAAGAAATTTCTGAGAAGAAAATAAGCTAAAATCAAAATAACGAAATTAATTTTACCGTTAACTATTATTTTTTTTTGTAAATTATTTTGATTTTTATAACTTCCATTATATATTTTTTTGTTTTATTGGCTTTGTAGCTATTATTTTTGTTTTATTTTTAAGAATTAGTTTTACGAAAAAAAATTGTTCCGTAATTTTTAATTATTATTTTGGCCTCAGTTTAAATTGTTTTGTTTTATTGACTCTGCAACTATTATTTTTGTTCCATCAAATATTTTTATTTTACTAACGTATTTTTGTCTTACATAACTATTTTTAAGAATTTGTTTCATACTTTTGTTCTGTAAATTATTTTTATAATTTTACTAACCTCGGTTTCAATTATTTTTGTTTTATTGACTCCGTAACTATTATTTTTTCTTCCATCAAATATTTTTATTTAACTAATGTATTTTTGTTTTAAATAGATATTTTTAAGAATTTCTTTTAAAATTTTGTTCCATAAATTATTTTTATTATTTTAGTAACCTCGGTTTAAATTACTTTTCGTTTTTATTGACTTTGTAACTATTATTTTTGTTGCATCAAATATTTTTATTTTACTAACATATTTTTTTACATATATGTTTTTAAGAATTTGTTTTAAACTTTTGTTCTTTAAATTATTTTATTTTACTAACCTCCGCATTAAATTATTTTTGTTTTGTTGATTCTATAACTTTTAGTTTTATAATGGCTTGTTCCATAAATTATTTTTATTTTACTAACTTCTTATATTTTTATTTTCTTGACTCCAAAACTATTAATTTTGTTTTAGTTACTATTTTTTATGTTTAAAGAGAAAAAAAATATTTAAACGTAATTAAAAGAGAGGAGATGGTGGTGATAAGAGAAAAATAGTGAGGAGATGGAAGAGAGAAAGAGAAATACAATCAGAGAAAATAGGATAGAAAAAGAGTAAAATGGTAACTCAAAAATAATTTAAAAGTAAGATTTTGGAAGGAAAAATCTATGTTTACCATTATATATCTATATTTCAGTTCCAAACTGATACCGTCTACATCGTTGATGTTAATGTGAAGATCAAATTCCTAGGTGGAGGCGTAGCGATCCAAGCTGTTTTAACACAAGTCTTTCCCAGGTTATATAGTGGGAGGGTTAAAAATAAATTTCGGCTGCACTTTTTTGATTGCCAAATTTACCCATGTTATAGAAATATATTCACCATCACCAGCCTTTTTAAATTGTACCCACAAGTGTAGATTAATCAACCACTTTTTCTATTACTAGTTAGGTATATGTGTCTTGTACGTGTTCTTAATGATTTTTGTAAAATGTTTTTTTTATATTTTTTTTGTTTAATTTTAATTATTATTTTAATATACGAAAAAACTATATATATTTTTGAAAAATTGTCTTTTATGAAATTTTAATGTATATTTTTCACCAAAAATAATAATTATTTATATATTTATACATATGTTAATATATATATACATACATACATATACGTGTGTGTATATTTCTCATACAAATTAAATTAATCATAAGAAAACCAAAGTGAGATTTGATAGAAGGTTTGATAGGATATTTGCTTTTTTGGCCTAATTTTTATGGGGCCAAAATACGATTGGCTCCCGGAAATATTTACTTAAATCTCACGTTGCACCCTAACCTATAAATAACGTGTCTCACTTTTATACACAATTTTGCTATTCTTCTCATTTTGCCCCCTCACGTCCATTAGAGTTAATAATATTAATGGAAAATGACACATTGTATATGACATGATGATTATAATTTTGCTCCGTTTCCTTGGGTGCAAAGTTGAATTTAGTTATAATTCTATCATTTAGTTAACTATTTGATATTTAAGATATGTTTGCAATAAAAATTAATTAATAATTGTTTCAATAATCAGAAAAAAATAATTTAAAAAATTCTCATAATTAAATTTAAAGTTAAGAAAATATCCCAAAAATAAAAATAAAATTTTGTTTAAGGGAAAATTAGACCATTAGTCCCTAAACTTTAAGAAAGTCCATTAAAGACTGTACAACGCAAATGCACGTCACACACCAAAGAATGCAAATTTTGGACAACGATAGTCTCAACCCTAAATCTGTTAGTTGAAGTGTCATAAAGTTAGGAAAAATATGGGTTGTTTGTAACATCATAGAAACCAGGGGGTCATATGAAAATTGCAAACAATTGCAATCCAATATTGGAAAAAGAACATGTCACCAACAAGCAAACTAGTCCCCCTTTAAAGGTTAAAAAGAGATATACACCAAAATAATTCAAAATTGGTTGGTGAAAAAAATAGAGGGGAAACCAAAATTTGGTGGAATTTATATATACATACATATATACATAGTCGAAGATAGACACTTGTGACATCTTGAAGATTTGATTTAGTATTAATGTTAAATCCGAAATTAATTTATTTATTTTTTGACCTTATTTAATGGTGAGTGATGTGTTAAATTTAGGGTTACTTTTATAATTATTCATGTAATTGATTAGCTCATAACATATTTACTTATTTAACCTTATTTAAGGGTGAGTGATTTATTAAATTTAGGGTTATTTTTTTTACAAACATTATCATTTATTATAATAAATTTACTTGTTTGTCCTTAAATAAATAGTGGATGATTTATTAGATGAAATTTTAATTTTTTCTATACATTAATTTCAAAAAGACAACTCACAATTTTATAATAGAAATCTATATATATATATATATTTAAAGTTGGTGAGGAGCACTATGATTGTGCCACCTCACCCACTTTAGATAAATATTGATTTTTAGACATCTATGTAAAACTTTTTATCTTCCAACCATTACCTATTAATAATAGGTATTAATATTCAATATGATAAGGGTATTATCATATAGCTATATATAACAATAGCTATAACTTCTTCTATTATCAATAGTAGAAGACTTATATTTAAAAAAAGTTACAACAAACATTACTTCTAACCAATGTGGGATAAACATCTTCAAGATGAGATATTACTTCTAATGACTCACTTTTAACACCATACTTTAACCTTTGATATCTTATTCATCTAAGACTTGATTTGTACAAATAAATATATCATTTAAATGTTCTTGCCGAGTAGAACACATTTGCACAATTACTTTTGTCAACAAACAAATGACACGTAAAGAAATTTGTGCCTCAAGTTGCACAATTTCTTTCACTAAAACACTCATTTTTTTAATAAGTATTATACTTTAACTCTTGATATTTTATTCATCCAAAACTCGATTTTGACAAATAAATATATCAATTCGATGCTCTCACCGAGTAGAACACATTTTCGCAATTGCCTTTGCCAACAAACAAATGACACATAAAGAAATTTGTGCCTCAAGTTACACAATTTCTCTCACTAAAACACTAATTTTTTTTTAACAAATATTATACTTTAAATCTTGATATTTTATTATCCAAAACTCGATTTGGACAAATAAATATATCATTTTGATGATCTCACTGAGTAGAACGCATTTGCGCAATTACATTCGTCAACAAACAAATGACACATAAAGAAATTTGTGCCTCAAGTTGCACAATTTCTTTCACTAAAAACATTAATTTTTCAACAATAGAAGAGATGTATCCCACATTGGTTAGAAATTGATGTTGGTTTAAAAAATTCTATTATTAAGTACCAATAGAAGAAATGCATCATACATTGGTTGGAAAGTGATGTTGATTTTCAAAATCACTAGAAAACCAAAACTTTTTAAAGTTTCCACATGAATACTTTAGAATGAAGATTTATTCAAAGGTGGTGTGGTGGCACAACCATAGTGATCCTCACCAACTTATATATATATATATATATATATATATATATGATAAATTTTTTTTACCATTATTACCAATAGAAGATGTATATCTCACATTGGCTAGAAAATGATGTTGAGTTTAAATTATTTTATATTATTAGTTTATTACCAATAAAATATATGTATAACACATTGTTTAATAAGAAAATGTTAGATTTTAAAGTCTTTAGACTAAAGACTTTCACTTTTACAAGAGATATATCTCACATGGTTACAAAATATTCTAATATTATTACCAATAGAAGAGATGTATTAAACATTGGTTATAAATTGATGTCTGTATTAAAAATACTATTATTTAATTACTAATTGAAAAGATGTATCATACATTTGTTATAAAGTGATGTTGGTTTTCAAAGTTTTTTTGATAAAAGACTTCTACAATTATTACCGATAGAAGATGTATATCTCACATTGGTTAAAAAATGATATTGATTTTTAATTATTTTAGATTATATAAAAGACTTACTATTATTAGCAATATAAGATATATATACTTTTGGTTTTCTAGCCATTAGCTAATAATAATACATAATAATAATCAATATGATAAGGGGTATTAGTATTAGTATATATAACTTCTTCTATTGTCAATAGTAGAAAACTTATATCTAAAAAACTTTTACAACTAACATTACTTCTAACCAATGTGGGATAAAACTCTGTAAGGTTAGATATTACTTCTAATGACTCACTTTTAACATCATACTTTAAGCTTTGATATCTTATTCATCCAAAACTTGATTTGGACAAATAAATATATCATTTCGATGTTTTTTCCGAGTAGAACACATTTGCACAGTTACTTTTATCAACAAACAAATGACACGTAAAGAAATTTGTGCCTCAAGTTGCACAATTTCTTTCACTAAAAACATTAATTTTTAATAAGTATTATACTTTAACTCTTGATATCTTATTCATCCAAAACTCGATTTGGATAAATAAATATATCATTTTGATGTTCACATTGAGTAGGAACGCATTTGCGCAATTACCTTCGTCAACAAACAAATGACACGTAAAGAAATTTGTGCCTCAAGTTGCACAATTTCTTTCACTAAAAACACTAATTTTTCATCAATAGAATAGATGTATCCCACATTGATTAGAAATTGATGTTGGATTTTAAAAATTCTATTATTAAGTACCAATAGAAGAAATGCATTACACATTGGTTAGAAATTGATGTTGGTTTTAAAAATTTTATTATTAAGTACCAATAGAAGAAATGCATCATACATTGGTTGGAAAGTGATGTTGATTTTCAAAATCACTAGAAAACCAAAAGTTTTTAAAGTTTCCACATGGATACTTTAGAATGAAGATTTATTCAAAGGTGGTGATATGACACAACCATAGTACTCACCAACTTATATATATATATATATATATATATATATATATATATATATATATATGATAAAATATTTTTATCATGATTACCAATAGAAGATGTATATCTCACATTGGCAAGAAAATGATGTTGAGTTTAAATTATTTTATATTATTACCAATAAAAGAGATGTATAACACATTGTTTAAAAAGAAAATGTTAGATTTTAAAGTCTTTAGACTAAAAACTTTCACTTTTACAAGAGATATATCTCACATGGTTATAAAAGATTCTAATATTATTACCAATAGAAGAGATGTATTAAATATTGGTTATAAATTGATGTCTGTATTAAAAATACTATTTTTAATTACTAATTGAAAAGATGTATCATACATTAGTTATAAAGTGTTGTTGGTTTTCAAAGTTTTTTGATAAAAGACTTCTACAATTATTACCAATAGAAGATGTATATCTCACATTGTTTAAAAAATGATATTGATTTTTAATTATTTTAGACTATATAAAAAACTTACTATTATTAGCAATATAAGATATATATACTTTTGGTTTTCTAGCCATTAGCTAATAATAATACATAATAATAATCAATATGATAAGGGGTATTAGTATTAGTATATATAACTTCTTCTATTGTCAATAGTAGAAGACTTATATTTAAAAACTTTTACAACTAACATTACTTCTAACCAATGTGGGATAAAACTCTTTAAGGTTAGATATTACTTCTAATCACTCATTTTTAACATCATACTTTAAGCTTTGATATCTTATTCATCCAAAACTTGATTTGGACAAATAGATATATCATTTCGATATTTTTGCGGAGTAGAACAAATTTGCATAATTATTTTTGTCAACAAACAAATGGCACGTAAAGAAATTTGTGCCAAGTTGCACAATTTCTTTCACTAAAAACATTAATTTTTTAATAAATATTATACTTTCACTCTTGATATCTTATTCATCCAAAACTCGATTTGGATAAATAAATATATCATTTTGATGCTTTCACAGAGTAGAAGACATTTGCGCAATTATCTTCACCAACAAACAAATGACACGTAAAGAAATTCGTACTTCAAGTTGCATAATTATTTCTCTCACTAAAAACACTAATTTTGTTAACAAGTATTATACTTTAAATCTTGATATCTTATTATCCAAAACTCGATTTTGACAAATAAATATATTATTTTGATGCTCTCACCGAGTAGAACACATTTGCACAATTACCTTCGTTAACAAACAAATGACACGTAAAGAAATTCGTGCCTCAAGTTGCACAATTTCTTTCACTAAAAACACTAATTTTTCAACAATAGAAGAGATGTATCCCACATTGGTTAAAAATTGATGTTTGTTTAAAAAATTCTATTATTAAGTACCAATAGAAGAAATGCATCATACATTAGTTGGAAAGTGATGTTGATTTTAATTTTAGAATATGTATCTACATTGTTTAGAAATGAATGTTGGTTAAAAAGTCTTTTATCTACTACTATTATTACTAATAGAAAATATTTATACCACATGGTTAGAATGCGGTGTTGGTTTTAAAGTTATTAGATAAAAGATTTAAACTTTCATTACCAATAAAAATATAAAATAATTATCTCACATTGTTTAAAAATGAGTTATGATTTTAAAAGTTTTTAACAAAATGACTTATAATATTATTATCAAGTTAAATGTTAATTTTAAAAGTCTTTAGATAAAAAAATTACTATTATTATTAATATAAAATATGTATCTCACGCTAGCTAGAAACTTATATTAATTTTAAAAGTATTTAGGTAAAAAAAATTGTTTAATATTAGTAATAATATAAAAAAAATTATAACCATGGAAGAGATTAACAATCTAATTATAATGTCTAAAAGTTATATTATTATTACAAAAATATATATATCTCACATTGTACTCGTGCATAGCACGGGCTAAATAACTAGTAGATAGAAAGATAGAGATAGAATTTACTAATTTGACATTATAGTTTATTATGCTAATTTTTTTTTGTTATTATTCATGGAATTGATTAGCAAATAATAAATTATTTATTTGACCTTATTCAATGGGGAGTGATTTATTAAACATTACTTTGTACAAATATTAGTTTTTATCATCATAAATTTACTTGCTTGTCCTTAAATAAATGGTGGATGATTTATTATATGAAAGGTTAATTTTGTCCATACGTTAATTTCTAAGAGATAACTCACATTCTTATAGTAAAGAAGATAAATTTACTTATTTTTCCTTAAATAAATGGTGGATGATTTATTAGATGAAATATTAATTTTGTCTATACATTAATTTTTAAGAGACAACTCACACTTTTATTGTAAAGAAGATAGATAGATAGAGATATCATTTACCTATTTGACCTTATTCAATGGTGAGTGATTTATTAAATTTAGAATCATTTTTGTAATTATTCATGTAATTGATTAGCTAATAACAAATTTACTTATTTGACCTTATTCAATGGTGAGTGATTTAATTATTAAATTTAGGGTTATTTTTTTACAAACATTATCATTTATTATGTGATGCGTCCAAGATAATCTGGACACACTAGATGAGCCAAATCCAAACACCTGGCTTTCAACGTGTTCTTGAATCCTCACAGCCCAACTCTGCAATGTCAATAAGCAAATGTAAACTAGGCAGGGGCACTCCCTGCAAAAGCCCTCCGGCGTGTGAATCAGTACACAAATAAGCAGTTGAGTAAGTAATTTGACAGAGTTTTGGCTAGAGAATTGGATTGCGCATACCTCTCTCCAAATTTTGTCAAGCTTTTATATGCGCCGGAGGCATAACTGCCCATAATCATGGATAACCGCCCATGATTAGCATTAATCACCCATGATTGGCATTAACTGCCCATGATTGGCATTTAACTCCCCCACAAACGATCATGGTCTTTAATAAACGTGCTTTTATTTAGCTCATTAATGACAAAGGGTTATCCGGTAAACTTGCCGGTCATTATCTCTGGCCAGGATTCTTGCTCGGGTATAACCACCCTCAACTGTTACCTTGATCTTTTCCAGACATGAATGTCCTCAACTATTTGCAACTCTTACTGATGCAATCGAGCAATGATGCTCGTTTATCGATGTTGCTCGTTTAGCTAAGCCCTCATCTCGCAAGTAACTAGCCTGACTAGACCTAAGGTTTTACCCGGTTACTCGTGTAACATCTTTGCTCGCTTGCTCGGAGGATACACATGCCTGACACGTGGCTCATGGCTTGGGCCTTATTGGGCCAGGCAGTTCAGTAGCCCCCAACTCCTTGTCTTACCGAGTATTCATGCTCATGACGAGGAGGAACCAAAAATTTTTCAAAGCACCTCCCTTCGAAATTTAAAAGCCGAAAAGTTGAATAGGCGGCAATTCACGAAGCGTCTTGAACAAGCGTTTCTTAAAAGTGCAACGTCGGCCGGCCGAAAAAGCGGCCCAATTCCTTATGCTCATTAAATGCTGCCTCGGTCATCGCGCCTCGTGCTTCGGGCCAAATGATTTGTACCTCCATTTGACGGTTTCCCTGGGTATAAAAAACCCAATCTCCTTCTACTTCCAACTTTTACCCAGTTGGAGATTCTCAGTCACTTAAAGGAAAAAAGGGGCGAAGCACCGGAGCATTCTGCAATTTCCCATCAGAAGCCATTTCCCAGACTTGTTCTTCCTCAAGACTTTTCAACAACGAGATCGAAATTCTGCAAAATCTTCAGGTATTTCACAGCTTCTATTTCTTCCACTGTCTTTCCTTTATTTGAATTACGGGTTAGGGTTTCTGCTAGAACCCCTTCTTTTCTACTTTTACGAATTGTTTATCCAGTTAACGTAGTGTACCACGTTTCAATCCCCTCTTACTTCTCACAAATTTTGAACCCCTTTACCATCCGGACCAAAGGAATCGAGAAATCGCACTCGATTACCCGTTTCGATCTCACGACTGTGTACCACAGTCAATTTCTTTTTCGTCATACTTCGTCCGATCAATATTTAACCTGCAATTCTCGATTCCTCTTCCTGTAGGATGTCTAGCGAAGGGACTGTTTCTGAAATCGAAGGCCGGAGCTACGACCATGGAGCTCCCGAGGAAAGGCCTCCATCCTCGAGCTCATCTTCTGGAGAGAGCGAACAAGATGTGGTCCCGCTAATTACCCGCCGACGAAAACCTGTATCCTTGAACGAGCAACAAATTAATAGCAGTCCCCAAATCCTTGACAGAACCGTGCGAGCAAATGATCTTCCTCACCCAAACTTACAATTACCCGGGCCAAGCCAAACCTCATTCGTTCGGGCCTCTTCATATTCTTCTCCCTCAATCAGGTGGGAAGATTTGAACTCCGAAGACGAGGTTAGTACCTGGTTCTACTCGCTAGGAATGGATCCTAAGCTGTACCGTGTTCGCGCTTTTGACTTAAATATAGATAGTGAAGGCCATAATTTTCAGGGGGACAAAATGGTATTTTACTTCGACTTCTTTCAGGTTGGACTCCGTCTTCCTCTCGACCCATTCATTGTTGAGCTAATGAATGCTTCCAATACCCTTCCCTGCGACCTAACTTTAACCACTGTTAGGTTCTTAGTATCATTCACCGTAGCCTGCCGGCCACTCGGGTTTGAGCCCGATATGACTTTATTCCGCAAGTTTTTCCTCCTTTCTCTTGATAAAAAGACTGGTCGTATCAATAGCCGTTCAAACCATGGCTTCTTCAAACTTCTTACTGATAGCCCCAACAAAGTCGATAGCTGGGATGGGAAGGCCTTGCTTATTGAATCGAGCATTGGCTGGCCCTTTGCTCCTTATATCAGCGACTACGGTCTTCCCGAGAATGACAAACACGCCTACCGAGCTGGGGAACCCAAAATAGTTAAGGCTTTTAGGAATCAACTGGGAGCAAGAGAAGGACAAGCCGGGCAAGACTTCGTATTAGACTGGCGAGTTCTCACTTCTGATCTCGGTCTTCTGCGATCTGCTGGGATCTCCTACCTTCCCATTGAAGGAGTTGAACCCCGAGTTGTAATCGACCCAGAAACTCCTCATCCATACTGGGGCTCTTGCCATGGGAATAAATTCCCAAGTGAGTGCGAGGATTGTGCTCGTACTGGAATTCTTTGCCGACCTAATTTCTCACTCTCTGGTTATTCCTGAACTGTTTACTTTGTCATCTTTTTCTTCGATAATTTTACATACTTATACTTTTCTCGATGCTAACATTCTCTTGTCCTTGTGCAGATATGAGGCAGTTGACGGACGTTTCCAAGTTCATGCAGGCTGCCAAAAAGAGCTACAGCAAGCGAGCTAAGCACTTGTCAACCCAGCCAGCCATTAATCTTCCCACTGTCCCGGCCGCTACTTCAAGCCGTGGAACAAAGCGCCAGCAACCTGAACCCGGCCAATCTGCAGCGACCTTTATTCCTGCACCTCTGGTGCGAGAACCAGTAAATGTCTCACCCCTGTCATCAATGTTGAACAAACTGAAAGCCCGAGGAGGCACAGACGCCGAGCAGATAAAGCTGTAATTGAAGAAAGCACTCCCGAACTTCCTTCTTGGCAACAGGAAGACTTCGTCATGCCCGACGACCAACCAAAAGTCGCCGCCCTCATTCGGGAACTCGCCAACGTACCAGATCTCAACAACATTGCTGTTCACAAGAGAAGTGGTTTCCAGGCCACTACCAGACTGGGTTTAATGAAGCGATTACATCATAGCGGTATCCAGAAAAAGTACGCGGACCAGGCGAGCTCGGTCTTGATTGGAGAGATGGGCATGTGCATGACTGAGGTAACGCATTCCTCTTATTATTTGCTGTCTTTCCTCTTTCCTCACTTTTAATTCACAACTTTTCCAACAGATCGCCAACAAGTCCATCTTGATGTACGAGCGCCTGATCACCAATCTAAACAAGAACAACACACTCACCACCAAGAAGGATACCTTGACCTCCGAGAAGAATGCTCTGGAAGAGAAGATCAACTGTATCCGGGCCGACCTCAAAAATACCGAGGAATCCCTCACAAGCAAGGTGACTGAGCTCTCCAAAATTGAAGCTGAGAAAACAGCTCTGGAAGCCCAACTGAGCCTTTCCAAGAAGTCAGAAGAAGCTGCCCTTAACAACATAGCTGGGGTGCGCCGGGAGCTGCGAGCTTGCCAAAATGATTTGGAAGCTGCTAACGCCACCATCACCAAACTCGAGCAAAGGATATCGTAGGTCGGCTCTTTGTCAAATGAAGAGCAGAAGCAGCAGATTATTGAAGATTATAAGAGTTCAAGCGACTTTGCCAACAACGTGGAAAGTGAAGCTTATCCGTTCTTTGTACAGGGCATGAACCACATCTTGAGGCAGATCGCTTGCAGCGGATTGGAGATTCGCCCCGAGCAACTTCCTGAATGGGGAGCTAATCCTTTATTTTGCTCGTCTGCTCGCATCGGCCACTCCCTCGTTCCCTTTAACGAGGATGAATTGGAGTCATTAGCCGAGGCCGATACTGAGAAGGGCTTGTCTCCGTGGAACCCTCCTCCTACCATTAATCCCTCTGTTACCGACCTTATGACAGAAATTTGGAGGTCTCAAGCTCCTTCAACCACTAGCGTCGCCCAAGGTCAAGCTGATGATGAAGTTACCATCACGGATCCCAGGAACCGAAGAACCTGCCCCTGCTTCAACCGAGAACACCACTCCCCCTGTTGCTTGAACTCGTCCTGCGGCCTTCGTGCCTTGTCCCAAACAATTTTAATTTTTGTTTGTAATATTTTAACTTGCTTCCCTTTACTTCTGAATGACTTCATAACATAAGTTTTTCTCAAGCAAAATCATTTTTACTCGCTCTAAAGCGATCGCCATTTTGCTAAGTCCCACTCGAGTATCCTCCTCTTACGAGCATAAAGCCCTCTATGCTCGTAAAAAGGGTCTAATTCGAGAACCGAGAAATATCCTTTCAAATTTCCTCGAACATAAAGCCCTTTATGCTCGACCAAAGACTTGAAAAGATATTCAACTCAAACAACCCTTTAATCGGGCTAAAAAGCTCATGCTCGATAAAAGGAGAATCGAAAAACAACAAAAGCCAACTCGAAGACCCACTTTCCAAACATAAAGTTGAAAAGACAATCGAGTTTCACCATTGCTAATCATCATGAGAAAAAAGATCAAAGAATTACATATTGTAAATCAATTACCAATAGTATTTCTTCAAATGATCCGCATGCCATGGATGCTTTAACTCATCACCATCCTCTGTTCGCAACATGTAGGTGCCTTCTTTAATGATTCTCGAAACCTGAAAAGGGCCTTCCCAGTTTGGTGACAACTTCCCCCATTCAGCTCGATGGCCCGTTGCCTCAATCTTACGGAGGACCCAATCCCCCACAGCAAACGATCGACCACAGACTCTCTTATCGTGGTGAGCCTTTGCTCGTTGCTTATAATTGGCCAGGATTCTTGCTCGGGTATAACCACCCTCAACTGTTACCTTGATCTTTTCCAGACATGAATGTCCTCAACTATTTGCAACTCTTACTGATGCAATCGAGCAATGATGCTCGTTTATCGATGTTGCTCGTTTAGCTAAGCCCCCATCTCGCAAGTAACTAGCCTGACTAGACCTAAGGTTTACCCGGTTACTCGTGTAACATCTTTGCTCGCTTGCTCGGAGGATACACATGCCTGACACGTGGCTCGTGGCTTGGGCCTTATTGGGCCAGGCAGCTCATTATGATAAATTTACTTATTTATCCTTAAATAAATGGTGGATGATTTATTAGATGAAAGACTAATTTTGTCCATACATTAATTTATAACAGACAACTCACAATTTTATAGCAGAAATAAATAGATAGAGAGAGATAGAATTTACTAATTTCACATTATCATTTATCATTTATCATGATGATTTTTTTATTATTCATGGAATTGATTAAAAAATAATAAATTATTTATTTGCCTCTATTCAATAGAGAGTGATTTATTAAACATTACTTTTGTACCAATATTATTTTTTATTATGATAAATTTACTTGTTTATCCTTAAATAAACGGTGGATGGTTTATTAGATGAAATGTTAATTTTATCCATACATTAATTTATAATAGACAACTCACATTTTTATATTAAAGAAGATAAATTTACTTGTTTGTCCTTAAATAAATGGTGGATGATTTATTAGATGAAAGGTTAATTTTGTTCATACATTAATTTTTAAGAGACAACTCACACTTTTATAGTAAAGAAGATAGATAAATAGAGATATCATTTACCTATTTGACGTTATTCAATGGTGAGTGATTTATTAAATTTAGAATTATTTTTGTAATTATTCATGTAATTGATTAGTTCATAACAAATTAACTTATTTTACATTATTCAATGGTGAGTGATTTAATAAATTTAAGGTTATTTTTATACAAACATTAGCATTTATTATGATAAATTTACTTGTTTGTCCTTAAATAAATGGTGGATGATTTATTAGATGAAAAGTTAATTTTGTCAATACATTAATTTCTAAAAGACAACTCACAGTTTTATAGTAGAAATAGAGAGAAAGATAGAGATAGAATTTACTGATTTGACATTATAGTTTATTATGATAATTTTTTTGTTATTATTCATGGAATTGATTGGCAAATAATAAATTATTTATTTGACCTTATTCAATGGGGAGTGATTTATTAAACATTACTTTTCTACAAATATTATTTTTTATCATGATAATTTATTTGTTCATCCTTAAATATATGGTGGATGGTTTATTAGATGGAAGGTTCATTTTTACCATAAATTAATTTCTAAGAGACATCTCACATTTTTATAGTAAAAAAGATAAATTTAGTTGTTTTTGCTTAAATAAATGGTTGATGATTTATTAGATAAAAGACTAATTTTGTTCATACATTAATTTCTAAGAGACAACACACACTTTTATAATAAAGAAGATAGATATATTGAGATAGAATTTACCTATTTGACCTTAGTCAATGGTGAGTGGTTAATTAAATTTATGGTTATTTTTGTAATTATTCATGTAATTGATTAGCTCATAACAAATTTACTTATTTGACATTATTCAATGGTGAGTTATTTATTGAATTTAGGGTTATTTTTGTAAAACCCTATATTATGGTTTGCTTGTGTTATGCATGAATTCATACATTTATAATCGTCATAAACATGTTAATTTAGCTCACTCATATGTTTAGAGTCAATAGCATGTTCATTGACGTCGTTTGAGATGCTCGTATGCATTTTTTCCTTCACGAGATGCTTTGGAACTCGGGTTTATGATTTATGTTTTAAAAACATGGATGATTGTTAGAGAGCATTCATAACATCATTCACATTCTTTAGATGTTGGTTGGATGCTAGTTGCATCGTCGGTTTAGTTGCTAGTTTGATTCTAGCGTTAACCCTTCTCCGTTTGACCTTTTCGGTTGTCGTTCGGGAGTGTTTTTCCTGAGTTCTTGGCCATGTTTGAATGAGGTTTGAGGCTTGATTGCCTTGGTTATAGATTGGAGGTCATTAAGGTTGAATTCTAGACACTTTTTGGTTATAGAATGCATGCGGGAGAGTTTGGGACCGAGCAAGGAATCAACAAAGGTGTGAATGGTGAAGGCTGGTTTGATGCGCTCGCATCATAGGGGTGGCAAGCGACTGCATTGGTCCTGATGCCCTGTTACGGGATTTTCCAATTGTTTCACGCATTGTCCGACTTATACCCACCCAAACCTAACCTAAACTAATCCTAAACCCTTTTAATTAACCTAAGACATGTCTTAAACACCTAATAGAGTTTTAGAGGTGGATTAGTTGGCTAATTAAGGAGAGATAATCCCACCCACTTAAATTAAACCCAATTACTCTCTAACTTATATCAGCCGCAGAATACGACTTCAGCCTTGCTTCTTCTGCGAACACTCCTAAAAAACGTGAGAAAGCTGAGAGAGGCGATTTCTAGGGCTCTTGAAGGGTTCGTCCTTGGTGGCCATAGCTTTGGTTGTCCTTTCCCCAATCTACACCGTGATTTTGAAGTGAGGGTTGAGGAGAACCACTCCATCACTAGAATTTCGGGATTACAGCCTGTTAGGGGCTGAACTCGGGTAAGTTTCTACCTCTCTTCCTCCTTCTTTTGGCTCCATTGACCCTAGGGAAACAATCATATTGCTAAGTGAGGTCAATGGGTGCAATTTCTAGGGTTATTAGAGATGCCATGAACCCTAGGTTTTCAAATATTGATATAGTTTGGATGAACCTATGTGAGACCTTGATTTGTATGAAATTCATATGTTAAAGGGTCTATTAAACCTTGTTATGTGGATTGTTCATGTGTGTTGAGCTTGAATGGCAAAGATACTTGGAGGGGATTTTGCCCTAGTTATGTTTTGGCTTATTAACTATGATTGTAAGCTTGATTATTATGTTATACATGCATAGCAGAGCATATTAATCCATGTTGTGTGATTTAATCATGTTTCGGAGAATATGATTGGTAAAGTGACTTAAATGAATTTATGCACAAATTGGCAAATTTGTTCTATGATGCATTGATAAGTATTTTGTTGAGTTTATGTGAGTTCAATGAACGTGGGAACATGGTTATGAGTGATAGTTATGAACATAGGGGGGATATTGAAGCCCATGCTTCTATTCCCTAAATTTTCGGAAAGTCTAGATTGGACTCAACGGAGTCAACCTTTGGGTTAGCATGAATCCTAGGAACTATAATCTTAAGTCCTACGGAATTTGGGGTAGAAATTATGGAGGTCAAGCCTCCAAGAAGTTTTGAAGTGTATGAAGGACACTTGGTTATGAGAGCTTATATGATTCTCTAATGTGAATGAAATGCATGACTAGTTTGATGGTAGAGTATATACCTACTTGTTTTGAGCATATGAGTATACATTACTTGTGCTTGGGTTTTGAGTCCAGCTGGAGTCAGTTTGTTGAGTCTTTGGTGGGACGATGCATCGTCTTCACGAATTGTGAGATTCGTGATCGCGATGGATCGCCGTGTCGGGTTTGCACACACCCCTCCATCGGTGGCCACGGTGGGGAAGTAGTTTATCTCAGTTGTAGTAATACACATGACTTTGATAACTATGGAACTTGAGCGGAGACTGTCTCGGGGACGTCGATATCCACGAAAGGGATATCGAGTGCACATAAAGGTTTTGCACGTGTTTTTGCAGGAGCGACACGGCGGAAGAATTGGTAATGGTATCATATCTAATGGTACATATCCCTTTTATATGAATTGTTTCACAAGTACTTATGTGAATAATGTGTTTTGTGATTTGGATATGATATGATGGTTGAATTGGTTTCATAATTGTTATACTTTATGGATAACATGATTTTAGAAAGAGGGTTCAGGGGCTAAGTTACGAGTTGGGAAGGTGCTAGACACCCAACTCGCCCTTTCGGTCTCAAAGCGTTTTTGGCTGAAGTATGATCATTGTTATATTAATCTAGCAAATAAATAAGGTCTTATTTTGACAAGGGAAAATTAAACAGATACATTCGTGGCTACATTATTTACGGACTCGCAGCCGCCTCCTTCCAATAATTACAAACACATTTAAGAATATTTGGTCATTATAACGGCTCTTTTACATAATATTTCCTAATCTAATCCGGGCAGCACAACGGCTTATATTGGCTACATTGCGCCGGATTTAAATAACAATTTTAAATAATAAATAAGAAAAGACAGAAAATGTAAAATAATAAAAAACAACGCTCTTAAAGGTATTACCTTTTAGAGCGGTGGTGTGCTCGCTCTGTCCTCTTCGGGAGAGGGAGTCTTGTTGTTGTTGTTGTTGTTGTTGTTGTTGTTGTTGTTGTTGTTGTGTGTTTGTGAGTTGTGTGTTGTGTGTTGTGTGTTGTGTGTTGTGTTAATTTGGGCAGCGTGACTGCTTGTATTTGTTGATTTTGTTGTCTGAAATCGGGCGGCGTAACGGCAGGATGTGTGTTTGTGTATGTGTTTTGTGTGTGTGTGTTTATGTATTTATGTGTGTGCGTGTTATGTGTGTGCGGGTAGAGAGGGAGTATATGTGGGTGAAGCGGGCGGCTAGAAAAAAAATTGAGAGAGAGGGCGCTGGAGTGAAGGAAATTGTGAGAGAAAATGAGGGAGTAAAATTGAGAGAAAGTGAGGGACGGCCTGTTGGGTTTGAGGGATTTATGAGAGAGAGAGGAATTGTGGGTGTGTCAATTGAGAGAGCTGGGAGTGAGGGATTATATATATAGGATAGATTAGTGGTTAAGGAAAGGGTGGTGAAACCGGCGGCTGAGGGGGTTTTTTTTTCTTTTTGTTTTTTTTTTGTTTTCTTTTTATTCTTTTTCGTTTCTTTTCTTTGTTTTTTTGTTTGTTTTTCTTTCTTTTTGCTTTTTCTTTTCTCTTTTGGTTTTGGTTTTGCTTTTTTTTTTGTTTTCCTTTTGATTTCTTTTTGCTTTTCCGTTTTTTTATTCTTTTTTGTTTCTTTTTGCTTTTCTTTTCTTTTCTTTTCTTTTTTCTTTTGTTTTGGTTTTTTATTTTACTTATCTTTTCTCTTTTTTTTTTGTTTCTTTTTCATTTCTTTTTGTTTTATTTGTCTTTTCGTATCTTTATTCTTGAAACATGTAAGAGAAAATTATTAGTACATTTTGCAATATTTATTGGAAAATATAAAATAGGGTACGAATTTGAGGTGTCTACAGAGCCCCTCAACGATGGAGTTTACGGGTAACCCGAAGCTTACCAAGTAAACGAACATCGTTGAAAAGATAGACTCTCAAATTCGAGATAAGAAATATTGGGGAAGATGTATATCAGATATGCAAATATTTTTATGTTGCAATGGTCGGACCTACTGATGTAGGCTGCCTACGTATTCCTTAATAAAGGAAATCAGACCAAGCGTAGTTCAGGCCAAAACCCTAAACTACAACTAAAGTGAGGATGTCATGTTCTTCGGGCCAAACCCGATCGAGAACACAACGGAAAAAGATTTTTGTGTTTTCGAAAAAGCCGTATTCTTCTGGTCCGAAACCGTTGTCAAATACGGTATAAAGATTTGAATGTTTTTCTGTTACCACCTTTCAACCGGTCAATACCTTGTAGTTGAAACGTGTTAAGAAGAATTTTCTAATTATGTCTGGGCCTTGATCGCTGTCTTGTTTCCAGACATAACCTGAAAACTTTCAAATATCAGAAAATTGTGTTTGACTAAAGATCCGTTGCCGAGCACTGCGAATTGCTTTTCTGTTACCACAATTTCAACCGGTCAATACCTTGGCATTGAAATGTGTTAAGAAAATTTTCTAGGTATGTCTGGGCCTTGATCGCTGTCTTGTTTCCAGACATAGCCCAAAAATTTTCAGATATCCAGAAAATTGTGCTTGACTAAAAATCTGTCGCCGAGCACAGCGAATCGATCATTCTTAAAGTATTTTCGAAAATTGTGAAGTAGAAAACATTCTTTTTCCTTCCTCTTTTGTTTTTTTCTTTTTTTTCAAATATTCCTCTTTTTTTTGTGTTTTTGAAATATTCTTTTTTTTTTTTTTGAAATCAAAACTCAATTTGACAAGCCCAAACTCTCAGAAATAAGCAGTCACTCTGCCAAAATCAAAACAACAACTACACAACAACAACAAAAGACTCCCTCTCCCTGAAGGATAGAGCGAGCACACCGCCACTCTAAAAGGTAAACCCTTTAAGGGCGCCGTTTATTTTATTTATTTACTTTTCTGTCTTTTATTTATTTTTAAAAGTTGTTATTTAAATCTGGTGCAATGTAGCTAATATAAGCCGTTGTGCTGCCCGGATTAGAATAGAAAATATTATTTAAAAAATCTGTTATAATGGCCAAATATTCTTAAATATGTATGTAATTATTGTAAGGAAATGACTGCGAGTCCGTAAATAATGTAGCTATGGATGTATTTGTTTTAATTTTCTGTCTTTTAATGCTTTATTTATTTGCGAAATAAATATAACAAAAAATATACTTCAGCCAAAAACTATTTTTGAGACCGAAAGGACGAGTTGGGTGCCTAACACCTTCCCAACTCGTAACTTAGCCTCCGAACCCGTTTTCTTTTTCTCTGGTTTATTTTTCTTTTCTTTGGTTTTGCTTTATTTACCTTAAAATAAAGATGGCGACTCTAAAACTTTCAAATTCAGGGGGGCCTCACAACACTCCTTCTTTGCACTTTCCCGTTCTCCCCTAAAAAAGAGAGAAATGGAAATGGAAGGGTGATGTATTCTCATATCCTGGTATCCCTTAAACAAGGGATAACTTGATGCGGGAAACTCAAAGCTTCCATAGTAATATGAATGGGCCATAAGGCTATTTTTAATAAAATACATAGTGGGGGCGTCGCAATATCATTTTTTGCACTTTTCCGTTTTCCCCTAAAAAAGGGAAAATGGGAATGAAAGGGTAATGCATTCCCATATTCTGGTATCCCCTAAAAAAAGGATAACTTGATGCGGGAAACCATAAGTTCCCATATTGATACAAAATCCACTAAAGGTAACCGAGGCACATTCCAACGTGCTAACATAGACAACACTCCTCTCGCACTTTTGATTTCGTCTTCCCATAAACAAGGGAGGGTGGAACGAGAGCAGTGGTGTCCCGCATCTGCACGTACGCGCACCCCTATCCAAGGGCGCGCGGGGGGCGGGAGCACACCTCGGGAACCTGACAGTGGTGACTCTGCTGGGGAGTTGTTTTATTTTAAATAAAATGGAGGGCTAGACTCATTAAACAAAAACTTTTTTTTGTTTTTCTTTGTTTCTGGCTAAAGTATGCTTGTTATATTAATTTATGCATTTGAATATTGTATTCATATACATCCGTGTCTATATTTGTGGATATGATCCTCCATCTTGCAGCAGTTTCGTTCCGATAACTGTTACAGGTGTCTTTAAAAATATACTAAAAAAAATTCAAAAATCAAAAAATTCAAAAAATCAAATAAATAAATAAATAATATATATATATATATATTATGTTGCAATAAAATTTCGGGCAGCACAATAAAAGGGCCAGGGCTTTATTTTCAATATTGCTTTATTCTCGGCTCTGTACTATTATTTCTTTCTGTTCATTTTCCTTTTTTTTATTATTCTGTACATTTGTACATATTTACATTCATTCTCTCATTTTACTTTGGGGGCATAGGACAAAAATTTGTAATTAATAGGGATAGATAGTTTCCCCACTTTTCTTTCTATTTCTTAATGTGGTGTGCTTGCTTGCTTGCGTTCAAACAAAAAAGTCGAGAAAATCCACACAAACAGCAAGACAGGCCATATATGTTTTATTTTTCTGTTTATATATCTGTAAATAAATAAAGAATTTACAGTTTTCTAGATACCACACACACGCACATGCATATATAGCTATATTCCGAACTGTTACCTTACACCATGGCCAGCCTACCCCCTGCATGAGCCAACGTTAGAATGCATATAGATTCTGAGGACACTTCATTGACCGACCGGTTTTTGCATCTCCGAATTGTGTGTCAGCCCCTGCAAAAAAAATGATATATGAAAATAAAATTAAAAAAAAGAAAAGCAAAAAAAAAAATATATATATATATATATATATAATTCGCAAGTTTAGAAAAAAAATGAATGATAAAAATAACTGCGCAACAAAAAAAAAAAGATAATAAGCAGTGGCTGATTTATTATTCTTTGATGCTTGACCTAGATCATTTCGAATGGTGGATCCCGGAAAGAGTATATGCCCTTCGCCTAGGACGATCCGATCTGGGAGTCGAAAGCGGTGGAATACGTTGGTCCTATACTCTGAAGAAAGAATCCACTGTTCCAGGAAAGTCCTGAGACTGTCAAAATAAAGCAGATGCTTATCCGGTCAACTGTAGGGAACAAACAAATAATAATAAAATATACTAATAAAGGCACGCTGTACTCCAAACCAAGAAAGCCTTCAGCCAGCCTCCTGATACATCCATAACCCATTTTCCTCAGAAACCTGACCCGAATTTGGAAAGACAGAGATAGTACTGGCCGGTTGATACGAGAAAGTAGTGCAGAAAGCAGACCAGAAGGTATTAGTATCAGATCAGACAAGGGCAGAATAAGTACAAAGAAAACATATCCAAGCAGTATGGGAACAACAGATGAGCAGTCCGATATGGGTACAGATTCAGGGGCTCAAGGATATGCTCCGACTCCGGCAATGCAGCAGTGGCTAGACCAGAATCTGGATGCACGAAATGAACGCTTGCTAAGCCAAATAGCAAGTCTTATACAAGGTCAAAAACCCAGTGGTGAGGTAAATTCTTCCCCTACAGTCCCCCAGGAAACATCAACATCCCACGTGCCTCCAAACCCAACTCCTCAGCCAAACACTAACCCACCAAATACTACCGCTACCCCAAATCTCAATCCTCCACCAAGTCCCTACTACCCAAATATCAGCCCTTACCCGTCATATCCTTCCTATCCTGCTCCAAACACCAAAATTCCCCAAAACCCAAATGACATCTATGTTCCCATAACCAACCCACTCCAGAACAGCCCAAATATGGACCCACAAAATTATAACCCGCCAGGCCAAGTTACCACTTATTTACCTTATAATGATCCTGGCCGCCCAACCGAAACCATCCAAAATCCACCTACCCAAAATCCACCAACCCAAAACCCTTATCCTACCCAAGCTCCACCAGCCCAGAATCCACATCCAACCCAATATCCATATCCAGCCCAAATCCCTTACCAGACACCACAGCCAGAAATTAACCCAGCCTTCCCTAATCCAGCCAGTATATACCAAAAACCAACTCCCCCAGCCACCAAAATAGAGGCCGACGTGGAAAATATAAAGACCATGGTACTCAAGCTTCTCAACAAAGGGGAATATTCTACGCGGGCACTGACATTACAACCTGCGGTAGTATTGCCTTTCAAATTCAAAATGCCCGACGTAGAAAAATTTGATGGGACTGGATGCCCTATATCTCACTTAAAATCTTATTCCACTGGCATGCAGTCAAGGGGAGCTAGCTTTGAGGCTATGGCTTCCAATTTTCACCTCACCCTAATAGGGGCTGCCAAACAATGGCTAATGTTGTCTGATCGCAGCACCATGAATACGTGGGACCAAATAGCTGAAGTGTTCCTGGAAAGATACAAAGACAACACCAGTCCTGAAAATAGAAGGGACCTTGAGTCGTGCACCCAGAGGGAAAAAGAAACATGTGTTGAGTTCGCGGTCAGGTGGAAAAGAAAGTTGGCTCAGACCTTTGACAGACCCGATTCGGCCGAGTCATGCCGAATGTTTATCAAAAACCTCCAGCCCATTTACCTGGAACACATGCGGTACCTCCCCTACACCAATTTCAAAGAAATTGTAGAGATAGGAGCCCGTATTGATGATGATATACGGACGGGACAATTACAAGCCAATACGCCTCCTACCTCTTTCCGTTATTCTAAAGGGAAGACAGCCGCAGCCACACCCGCACCAACTAACAATGCGGTAGGAAATGCATCAACCCTTTTTTCTACCCAAAATTATGGCACCGTTCCGTGCTTTTATGGAGCGAATAGGTCTGTTAACACAGTCGGAGGAAATAATGGCCCGAGCAGAAATTTCAGAAATCAGAACCGCCATTATGATGAGCTGCAAGCCTCCGATCAGTAATCTGCGAGGGGCTAATGGCACAATGAGTGTTAAAGCCTATGGAAAATTATAAGCCACTGACCCCGCCCGGGACACGGAATCATGCCCGATCTTGTGAATATCATCGCTGCAGTGGTCACCTAACCGATAAATGTTATCTGCTAAAAAATGCTATTCAGGATCTTATAGATGATAAGGTTATTGAAAAGCCCACTCCCAAACCAAATATAATCAATAACCCTCTACCTCAAATCAACATGATTGAGGTTGATGACAGCTTCCTGGGCATGACAGGCAGAGGTACTGATTATGAGAAGCTCCCTGCTGAGTTTGTGTCTATTTCTAATAAGCCTCTGCAGAACTAGTATACTACGACCGACCCAGTTTTGACACCCACAGACCTGGTGGACTACTTCGGATATATTACCCCTATTCCTTTCCCTAGCCTTACGGATTTGGTCATCTACCAATCCGCTCCCTAAAATTGAGGATCTCAAACCCCAGGTCCTCAATAATGCAATTAACCTTGTATGGTGTGCTTTTAATAATAATCTAAATGTCTTTGCTTATTTCTTAGTTGCACCTGCATTAAAAGACGCATTAAACAATTAAAATAATGAGTCATTTAATAGGACCCAAAAGATTAAAAAAAAAATTATTTGCCTGAGCTTGTAAAGTCAGTCGAGCACCAGAGACATCATTCACCAACAACAACTGAAGACTGATCCACTATCAATCTGGGGCTGGACAAGGAAATCAAAAGAAGTCAGAATCGGCAACTACTTGCAGGGCTCTGAATGAATAACACTCATGGATCTCCTTAAAAGAGTTCGTGGACATGATTACCTGGTCCTATGAAGATGTGTCGGGGGTAGACCCAGCCATAGCCAAACATCGGACCCTCATATGTCCGGATGCTCAGCCAATCAGACAAAAGCTCCATCGCATCAAGCCAAAATGGTCACTACAAGTTGAAAAAAAAAGAGGGCATGAAACAGCCGCACGTTAACTTCATTCGGGTAAAAAAGAAAAAAAAAAGAGAAGAGAAAAAAAAACACAAAAAAAAAAAAAAGAGAAAAATATCTGATCTGGCTGTCCAATGTAGTGACCATTCCCAAGCCCAACAAGTTTTCTTATCAACGACATGCTGAGCTATAGTTAAATCAAAGGCAGCAGAAGACCAAGAAAAAACCTCATTCATCACCCCATTGGGAGACCTACTGCTATCATGTCATGCCGTCTGGGCTAAAAAATGCTGGGAGCTACTTATCAAAGGCTGCTACCCCTCTCTTCCACGATGTGCCGTATATCATCAAAGAGATCCGGTCAGGAAATGTCGTACTCCTCACAAGCCATGAAAGAAAAGACCTTGTCCAGCTCTCCAATCTCAACGAGCTTAAAAGGTATTATGCTCGAACCACCCTATCCGACAAGTGCTTCCCTTTCCAGCCCGCTAGGCTGAAAACCCGAAAGGGCGGCCTAGGCAAAAGTTAGGGCACAAAAAAAATGAAAAAAAAAGAGAAATAAGGGCTCGCTAGGCTGAAAACGCGAAAGGGCGGCCTAGGCAAAAATTAGAGCAAATATAAAAAAAGAATAAAAAAATAAAGGCTCCCTAGGTTGAAAACCCGAAAGGGCGGCCTAGGCAAAAGTTAGAGCCAAATAAAATATATATATCAGGAGAATAAGGAAAGGAAAGCACTCTTTGAAACCTCGGCATCTTACCTCCAGTCTTCAGCATGCAAGGGGGCTCGTCTAACAGAAGAAAAAGAAAAACCACGACAGGAAGCTCACAATAAAACACTAAAATATAACATTACAGGTCCTAAGGTGCAACTTAGGAATAATTGCTAAAGAAATTTAGGTTATACATTAATTGCATGTTCATATCTATTACTGCCTCTATCCCCTTTGTTTTCCCCAAAACTATCCTTCATTTGCAGCATAAGCCCCAGAGCAGTCCATCAGTGCTTGCGGCATTCGCCCGGCCGGGCCCATATACTTCTTTTGTAGGGCACAGAAAAGGCTCAGTCTCATAAGGAACGCCAGAAGTGTCCTCGTCCTATTCATCATCTGCGTTGCCATTGTCCTGAAACAGCAAGACAACTTGGATTCCGACCATTCATTGCTGCCCTGTCTGATTTCGAAGGAAAATGCAGGGATTATGAAAGTAGCCTTATGCCAAGTATAGTCCTGCAACAATGGTATGGCCAAGAACAGGAAGTGAGTGCCTTTTCCTTTCCCCGCATAGACTCATAAAAAAAAAAAGGGAAGCCTGTTCGAACCCGAGGGTATATTCCTTTAAAATCCATTTTGGGGATACATCGTGCCATTACCCGTTAGGTCGGTATAGCTTTGATTTGTGCGTGCGTCTTGAGTCTACATGTGTTTATTTATTTTGCATCATATAAATTATATTACATTGTAAATATTTGTACAGGTTTTCAAAAAAACAAAAAAACAAAAAAACAAAAACAAAACAAAACAAAAAAAAAAAAAATGGATTGTTTTGCATATAAATAAACGTTTTTGCAATCTAAGCATTATAAATTCATTTTGCATCTTAAAGATATATGCTACATTTTGTATTACTGCATGCATGATAGAATAGGAAAATACTCATGCATCATGTTAATAAGCATCTTATAATTTTTAGGCATCACATGTGCATTAAATAAAATAGTACATGCATCCAACATTTGCATTTATTATCCAATAAGTTGCATTAGGGGTGCGCTAAAAAGAAAATAAAATGCCACCAATCAGAAAAATAAATATCCTCATGACATTTACTATGTCCCTGCAGCATAAGCATGCATCATTTAGCCCCATTTGCATAAATCATGCATAATAAAGTTACTTAATTTCATATAAATTTCATGCATCATTACTTAATTGCATCATTTAGGCATAAATAGGACATGCATAAGCATCATTAATAAAGTCAGGAATGCTTCAAAAGTGCCAAAAAGTGTCAAATAGTGCCAAAATCTAGCAGATCAGAAGTATTTCCAGGCGGATCAAACAAAAAAAAAGAGAAAAAAAAAGAGGTAATAAGCATGCAAATAAAGAAAAGTGGCAGGCATGCAGAAGACAAAAAAACAAAAAACCAAAAAAAACAAAAAAACAAAAAACAAAAAAAAAACAGAAAATGAAAAAACAAAACAAAAAAATCGGGAGAGGGGGAAATGCATGTACAAGAAAAAGAAAAATTTATAGGTACATGCAACAAGAACAAATGTGGTAGCAGAAGAAGAAATTTTCGGCTAAAGCTAGAAAATGGAGCAAAAAGAAAACAACAGCAAAGAAAAGATGATATCAGCTGATACCAAAAGATGCTATAGCAAGAAAAAGGAAGCTTCTGACCAAGGTTAGAAGGAACAGTAAAGAAAAATGCAGCATCATCAAGAAAGATTTTTCAGTTAAAGCCGAAAACAGCGGGACATGAAAAAAGATTTTCCAGCAAAGGCTGGAACAGTGATAAAAAGACAAATCCCCAGCAACGTGCAGCGACGAACAGCGTAAAGCAGCAAGCGGCAGCAAAGCAACAGTAGCAGCAATTTGTTGCATGGACACGACAAAGGTAAAGGAAAGGAAGGTATTTTCCTTTTTAACAGTTCATTTGTTTGATATTTGGAAACTTTCCTTTAATGGGTACACAGCCCCGGATTGATAGGGAAAGGTCTTGTTCTCCGTTGAAGGCTGAGTTCCTGAGGAGGCATTGCATTCCATTCATTTGGCTGTGTGGGAAACTTTCCTTTAAGGGGTACACAGCCCCGGATTTATAGGGAAAGGTCTTGTTCTCCAGTAGAGGCTGAGTTCCTAGGAAACAATTCACTCCGCATAGCCACAAGACGAACTACGTTTGGTCTGATTCCTTTAATAAGGATACGTAGGCAGTCTATCACGGTAGACGCGACCATCACAACACGTATTTACCCTTGCCGTACCTATTTGACAAAGCTTTGCCGCACTTGCTCATTTAGTATTGCCGCACTTGCACCACAACACTTACACCGCCGCATTTAGTCCCCAGCTGAGTGAACTACGTCTCGGTCTGATTCCTTGTTTAAGGATACGTAGGCAGCCTATCACGGTAGGCACGACCGTTGTACGAGTGATAGTTTAGGTTTTGGCCTGAACTATATTTGGTCCGATTTCCTTTAATAGAGAATACGTAGGCAGCCTACATTAGTATGTCCGACCATCAGAGCACATTAAATTCATATATGCTTAAAACTACAATAAGTTTTTATAACTGACTAAAAATGTCTAGGTTATGGAGTTTGGATAGCATGTTAACTGTGCATTATAACTGCTACCAATTGCATTCTCCCGTTCTTAAATGAACGAAATTGGAGAGTCTCTTGTTTATCAACGATGTTCGTCTACTCAGTAAGCCTTGGGTTACCCGTAGACTCCATCGTTGAAGGGCTCTGTAGACACCCCAATTTCGTACCCCTGGTATGTGACTGACATAAAATATCAGGAACTGTTAAAACTTAACAAATGTCAAGTTGCAGGAGTTAAAAATGCAAAAGAAAAGAAAAGGATGCGCGAAAGCTGAAGCTGGGGGGAAAGTGCAAAAACAAAACTTGAAAAGGCATGCTTGGTGCCGCACCAAGGTTCTCCTTGGTGGCACCAAGCCTTTCACTGTAGCACTCTCTCAGAATTAAAATGTACAAGCTTCGAAGCTCAAGGTACAAGTGGCTGATGTAGGAGGAACAAACTCAGAAATTCCCAGCGTGTCCTGCTCTCTCACTATAAATAGAAGCCATCGGTCTCCCAGTTTCAGTGCTCATTCTTCGCGATTAAAAATCGCAACGAAGTTCTGCAGCTTCGTTCCTTCGATACTATTAGTACGAGAGGTGCGAGATACGTGAGTGGAATCCCCTAAAATCTCCAAACCCCGTCCAAACTCCGCCAAAATAAAAACCCATAGGTTATAAGTGATCCCTAGCCTAGTTGTTAGGTATCCACCTCACTTCCCCGACCCAAAAATTCAAAAGTAAGCCGTTACTCTGCCGGAGTAACGAGCTGAAAAGTCAAAAAACTAAGCCTAGGTTCCACCCAACCAAAAAGGCCAAAACCTACCCAAATAAGCTATTACTCTGCCCGAGTTGACAAGCCCAAACTCTCTGAAATAAGCAGTCACTCTGCCCAAATCAAAACAACAACCACATAACAACAACAAAATACTCCCTCTCCCTGAAAGACAGAGTGAGCACACCGCCGCTCTAAAAGGTAAAACCTTTAAGGGCGCCATTTATTTTATTTATTTACTTTTCTGTCTTTTATTTATTTTTAAAAGTTGTTATTTAAATCCGGTGCAATGTAGCCAATATAAGACGTTGTGCTGCCCGGATTAGAATAGAAAATATTATGTAAAAAAGTCGTTATAATGGCCAAATATTCTTAAATATGTTTGTAATCAATGTAAGGAAATGGCTGCGAGTCCGTAAATAATGTAGCCATAGATGTATTTGTTTTAATTTCCTGTCTTTTAATACTTTATTTATTTGCGAAATAAATATAACAAAAAGCATATTTCAGCCGAAAACCATTTTTGAGATCGAAAGGGCGAGTTGGGTGTCTAACACCTTCCCAACTTGTAACTTAGCCTCCGAACCCATTTTATTTTTCTCTGGTTTATTTTTCTTTTCTTTGGTTTTACTTTATTTGCCTTAAAATAAAGATGGCGACTCTAAAACTTTCAAATTCAGTGGGGCCTCGCAACACTCCTTCTTTGCACTTTCCCGTTCTCCCCTAAAAAAGGGAAAAATGAGAATGGAAGGGTGATGTATTCCTATATCCTGGTATCCCCTAAACAAGGGATAACTTGATGCGGGAAGCCCAAAGCTTCCATAGTAATCTGAATGGGCCATAAGGCTATTTTTAATAAAATCCATAGTGGGGGCGTCGCAATATCCTTTTTTGCACTTTTCCATTTTCCTCTAAAAAAGGGAAAATGAGAATGAAAGGGTAATGTATTCTCATATCCTGGTATCCCCTAAAAAAGGGATAACTTGATGCGGGAAACCATAAGTTCCCATATTGGATACAAAATCCACTAAAGGCAACCGAGGCACATTCCAACGTGCTAACATAGACAACACTCCTCTCGCACTTTTGATTTCGTCTTCCCCTAAACAAGGGAGGGTGGAACGAGAGCAGTGGTGTCCCGCATCCACACGTACGCGCACCCCTATCCAAGGGCGCACGGGGCGCGGGAGCACACCCCAGGAACCTCACACCTCATGGTCAAGTGGCTTGCCCAGAGCCACGAGTTCATCAGCCCGACTTTTGACAGACTGCATGTAGTCGGAGATTGACTTAATTCCCTTGGTTGCTCGCTTGATGTAATCTTTGATTTGTTTGATGTGACCGCGAGTTGGGCGAGCATAGGTATGAGCCAGGATGTCCCAGGCCTCACGAGCAGTGGCGGCCTGTTGGATCAGAGGAACCAGGGGAGCAGACAGGAAGCCAACAAGAGCCCCAAACAGGAGTTTATCTTGGCGAATCCATGGCTGGTAGTGGGGGTTAGGGGTGGGAACGTCCTTGGATGATTGGGCATCCTTGGTGAGGACAGTGGGAGGAGGGCATGGATGTGACCCCTCTATAAATTTGTAGAGATCATAGCTGATGAGGGTGACCTCAAATTGGAGTTTCCAAGCTATGTAATTAGTGGAGGTGAGTTTGGTGATGTTGTGGTTGGAGATGTTGATGAGGTCGAAGGTTTGAGTGGGATCAAGAGAGTTTTTAACGGTGAGAGAGTGATTTTCGTTAGCCATTGTGGAGGGTGGTTAGGGAGGCGGCTAGACGAAGAGGAAGAGGGTTTTAGGAGCAAACCTCTGATACCATGTAAAAACTAATAAAGCTTAGGAATAAAGACATAGTTTTTCCATTGATTGAATCACCTATTTATAGGGAGAGATGCAATTAGGGTTACACTTGGAGTAGGGTACAAGAATCCTATATAAGGAAGGAATCAAAATAAGGAAAGAACTCTACAAGGAAATTATCATTAATTACAAATACAAATAAACAAAAATAATAAAAAGATATTATTCTCTAACACATATAACATGAATATTAAGCCTTCATCACCATATAACATGAATGTTAAGCATATCTGCATATGGCTCATAATTATTATAACGTTCCAAACCCAAAAGTTTATCTGTCACGCAAGCCTCACGCACCGATTAAGTAACTAGGTCAACTAGGTTCACCCAAAATTTTATAAATAATGGTGATGGATAGTGATAAAACGCTACATATAAGGCACACACGCCCTATATTTGACTGATATGGGTGGTGGGGTAGTACAATTACCACTTGTATAGTAAGATTTTAATTACAAGCATTTGACATGCAATATTATTAGTAAATTGAAGAGAAACTTGCAAAAAATCATTAAGAAATTAAACTCACCACTTCAATAATTTCTTTTATTTGACGTGTTTTGTGGACGGTGGATAGATAATAGATTTCATCGATTATGACGGTTTCAACCTCAATAGTTAAACGTAACACCTCCTTGGAGTTCTCGAGATAATAAAACTGCAATGAAAAAAGATCATTTATACATATATAAACAAAAAATAGAAGAAAGTGAAGAAGAAAACTTCTTGGGGTATCCAACTTCAATCTCACAAGCTAAAACCATTTAACGATTATGCTTGTATATCATATATGTTATTTCCCTACTCCCTCTCCATTGTTAAAAGAGTGTCATGTCTAACCCGACATACACATTAAAATATATTAAAAGTTTGAATCAAATCAAAGGTAAAATGATAAAAATAATTTCGAAAAAAAAGATTAAAAGGTGACAATATTTTGAAACAACCTTCAAAGAAAAGATGAAATAATATATTTTTAGGAATGGAAGTAGATTTTTTTTAAAAATAATTATGATATAATAAATAAGTAAATATTACGGAGTATATGATTTTGAAAAAAAAAATAAAACTATAACTCAAATTTTCTTTTAGAAAGCACTCGGTTTAACTCAAAGTCAAAATTGGACAATACTTTAGGAACGTATGAGTACTAAGCTACCTTTTCGAATAAACCATTTACTCTGATTCGGGTCTCTATTTTCCATCCTTCTAGTCGCTCAGCCAACGATAAAGGCTTCACTTTCTTGGTTTTTCTACTAGACCCTCGTACATAAAATCAGAACAATTTTTTTTTTAATATTATCGGACATGAATGAGGTTGAAATTGTTTCGTATATATGGTTGTTAATTATCTCAAGTCAAAAAAAGAATGCGTAAAGTTTTCGAATTTATTTATCCAATTTATTTTGATTACAAATTTGTTTCATTTTCTCAAGCATTAATGACAATATACAATGTGAAATGTTACCATTTTTGGAAAATGCATTTTTATGGCAACTTCTCAAAAATCGCACCTCTCATTATATATATATATATATATATATATATATATATATATATATATATATATATATATATATAATTTCAACTAATTAAAGCTAATGCATCACGGTACATTAATTAATGGAGCACGATGCACACTTATTAAGTGATTTTGTTGCGTGTCTCAGACTCATTAAGGGTATCGTAGTCCTTTTACCCCCAAAAGTTATTTTTTCCAGTTAAAAAAACATAGGGCACTTTAGTTACTGAAAACTTTACAAAATGGACCGGCCCAAATTTACCCCGAAAACCTAATACGGAGTATTAGATAATTATTTGGCCATATGATATTAGATTATTAGCCCTTACACTCACACATCATACACATCTTCCAAAACTGCCTCTTTTTTGTTTCTCATTCATCGCCTTTTCCCAAAATACCAAATACGATAAGTTTAGAAGTTTTTTTGGCATGAAATTTAAACAAATTTTCAAAAATTGATTTAGAATATTCTCGTCCAACGCCTTATCCTTCCATATGTTTTACTAATTTTTTTTGGATTATTTTTTGAATTTTTAAATATAGTTTCAAGGAAAAAAAGAAACTAATACACTTTGATTTTTTGAAAAGTTCTTAAGAATTTTTTTTCGATTTGTTTGTATTTTAAAAGTTAAAGACTTGCATATTTAAGATCTGAGAAAAAACCCTTGGATTTGGTTGCTTTTTCAAATTTTTTTGCAATTTGTGTCTGAATAAGGACTTGTACATTGAAGATTTGAAATACTAAAGTCAAATATTTAGAAAAATCACAATATAAAAAAATATAAACGATAAATCCCTTTTCAAGATTTCAAAGATTTACTCGTTTGTGTTTTCAATTGTTTTATTGCAATTTATTTTGATTATTTTAATATAGATTTACATTATGCCAAGTTGGTTGGTAAAAACTATTTTGTTAAAAATACAGAAAATAACATGTATATGTTTATATGTTATTTTAGATAAAATGGTTAGAAAAACTTAAACTGTTGTTTCAATGTTAAATTTGTGTATAAATTAAATTAATAAACTAAACCTCATATAAACTATAATTCCAATCTATAAGATTTACTCATTAATTTTTTTCGATAAGTTATGTTATTTGAATATATATTTTAATTATGTCAAATAGCAGATTGTTTATTTTATTTGACAAATATAGTACTCCATATGTAAGTATAAATTTATTTATTCCAAAATCGTATATTTTTTTATTTGAAAATTTATTATATATTTTCATTAACTAAACCTCATTGGTAACATATTACATTCCTTAATTTCATTTTGTTTTTATTTGAAAAATGTTTTCCTTTCATTAGTTGTGGTTCCTTTATGACATAGTTTCGATTAATAAATTAGGTATCATTGAAATGTGTCTCCCACTACAGGTTTATCAAGGGATTGAAATTTTATCACCAAAACTTTCATCGAGTGAACAAAAGGTAATTTTTATTTCATATAAATGTAGATGCAAATGCACGTTATTATATATATATATATATATATATGCTATTGGATAGTTTTACATTTGTTGTGATGATATTATATGCAATTCATTTAGTGTGATCTTTTGAAAGTATGTGATGTAGACTACTATTGAAATAAATAAACTTATATGCATGAGAAACATAAATTTAATATCGATCAAATTAAAAAATATTTACATTTGTTTTTTTAATATAACAATATTCACTTTCTATTATATTTCAATTTAGTTTGAGAATTGTGAATGTTCCATAAAAATACTAACATAAAATATCATTCATTTTCTGTATTGTATCATAATTCCTTAGAAGTTTTCTTCAATTTTTGCAACGCTTTTCAAACATCTTCAGTTAATTTAATATACTTGCATGAAAGACATATATCAAGTCATGAATATAAATTGATAAACGTAGATGAGTTTAATTAGTTGATAAAATTAACATATGCGTATGACATCGTTAAACAATGTTTAATACATGCGTTGACTTGATATATCATCATTTCATATGAATATTTTGGAAGTTTATCCTATTTTAAACATAAGATGTAATTCATAAATTAGAATGTTTGTATGATTATTGAAATTGTTTAGTTGGAAAAAATGAACCATGAAGAGAGAAGATTGAAATATCTCTTTTTGCCTTCAATGCAGGTACCATAAGAATTAGTAAGACAGAAAATAAAACATGTCAACATTTATATGTGATGCTAAATATAATGTCATAGTATTAAAGTCAATTTTTTTTTTCATGGAGAGCCTTCAACCGTCTTTTTGAAAAAAGACTTTTGCTAATCATATGCATTGTCTATACTTACCTTTTTGTAAATGTAAAATTGCTAATGCTTTTAGATATTTATAATTATAATGCTCGCATAATTCTTTATTCGATCGGTTTTTCGACTGCCAAGAAATGCTTCAACTGTCCAAAAAATCCAGATTTAGTTCTCGTTCACTACAATGCAGTAAATTGGAATACACCATTAAATTAATCTGGTTCCAAGGGAAGAAGAGATTTTTCAAATTAAATTAAAATACGATCTAATTAATTAGTTCAATCAATTATAATTGAGGAAAGAGAAAAGTTTTTGGATTGATTAATCTAATCAACCATAATGACAAAAAAATTAGTTTTCATTTCCAAAGCAAAATTGATTTTATACAAAACAAATGTGTTGCCATTTTTAAAAAGTGTATTTTAACATGAACTTTCTAAAAATCACACCTCTTTTTATATATATACATGGGCAGATCCAATTAGTGGAGGGGGAGTAGGCCTCAAGCACACCCCAGAATTCTGTAAATATATATTTTTTATTTCACCCAAACAATAATAATAATATAAAGCTAATTATTTTGATTATTTTAAACCAATACACCCTCCCTTGCATTTTGACACGATTTTTGGTATTGCTTAAATTGTTTTGATTATTCTAATTACTAAGATTAATTAGTACTTTATTTGTTGTAATTATATGATTATATAATAAAAATGTGATTTGTTTGAATTATAAGTTTGTATTTAGAACTTTATATTTTATACACATTTTAGACTTTTAATCCCCAAACGTGGACATTTAATTTAGCTTTTTGGTTGTTATCTTTAAAATATTTTAAAATGTAGTTTTTTTATGTTTAACTTTAAGAACTCGTAGAGTTAGATTTAATTAGCTTAAGCTTTTTTATAATTATTTATGTAATACCCCATCTCAAATCCGATAGGTGTGAGAATTGTCTTTGATTTATAATGTGGTCACACACTACTTTTGGACACGAACATCATCCATGGACTTTTGGGTCGGTTTGTGGTGGACCTGATGACCCAATATGTTACATACTCATTGTTGGTGCATTGGTGGTTGGGTGTGACAATGAAGAGCGTTTGTTGATTTGATTGTAATTTGTAAGTAGTGTGTTGTTGATGCCGAATCAACCAAGTACATTCTTGACGGTAACTACCTAATGTGGTGGTGGTTTTCGTAGTAGGCAGGTGGAGTGGTTCTATTAATGCCGAATCAACTAAGTACATTCTTGTGTTTCCTCGTTAGCTTAATTGACTAGCAATATTGTTAATCAAAATTTCATGTTGAGCAATCCTTCGAATATCCTTTTTGATATAGGTTGAGGAAGTAAGTCAAAGGGAGACAATCGAGTCGAGTTGAGGAAGTAAGTCAAAGGGAGACAAAACAATCGAGTCGAGGACTTATCGCCAAAAGGGGCTGTTTGGTGGATTGATAAGGGGCATGGGGTGCAAGTCACGCGGGCTGGGTTAGAGGGACTCTTGCATGCGATTTATCAAGATAGTCTGCGGCTACAAGACAGGTTTTAGTCACTTTCTCAACTTAAATAATGTGTCATTAATGTCAAATATTGGTTTGTAGGAATGAAATGATGGAATGGTGGGCCTACAATGTAATACCCCAAATTTTCTATATTAAAATAAATTTTTTCTTTTATTAATTTTTACCAAATATCAATAATTATCGTGGGCTTAATTATTTAATTTGGAGTTTATTAAAATTGGGTTGGGCCTAGTACACTTGAGTTTTATTTTAGTGGGCTTGATGTTAGTTATTTAATATACTTTGAGTGTGGGCTTGACCCATCAATTTGGCATTCCTTTACTCATAAAAAATAATGATTATATAATAATAATAATAATACAAATAATAACACTAATAGTAATATAATAATAAATAATAGTAATACATTGGTGGAAATCAATGGAAGAGAACTCGGTTCTCTGTACAGCCGGCCGGAAGAGCAAGGGTCTAATGAACTTGGGAAGAGAGAAGCACACCACAAGAGAGGATCAAAAGACTCCTCACATGGAATATAAAACAGTATGCCTCTAGTTTTGGTTTTAGACATAAACAAGCACACAACACACAGAGAGTGAGTGAGAGAGAGACGCCAGTGAGGGAGGAAGCAAGAATCGGAAGTTGTCCGCGAGATCTCCGGGTGGAAGGAATCGACGACGCACCGAGTCATCGTTAGACGAAATCGCGAATCGTGTGATTAGAGGTAAGATATTTCTTCTTCCGTTAAGTTTCGTAAGTAGTACGATTCCTCGGTATATAAAAATAAAATAAAAATAAAATAAAAATAAAATAAAAAATATTACAGTTTAAGGTTAGGAAGAAACAAATAATATTAAATAATAAAATTCTTGTAAACTGTTATTTGATCAACGGAGAGTTGTAGTCGGGATTGTGTTGATGTTTCAAAGAAAGAAGAAAGAGGTATTCAAAAGAAGCAGAGAACAAAAAAAAAAAAAAAAGAAAGAAAGAAAGAAAGAAATGAATAGCAGAGCATAGGAATGGCGGAAGAACAGAAATGGAAGAAACGAAGTGGAGGAAGAAGCTAGAGGTGAGATTTTCCTATTGAATGAAGAAATAACACAAATAATAAAATAATAAAAGTCAAACAAACATTCCAAGAAAGCCCAAAACAATACATGCATGAATAATTTGGGTGAATGATGATATGCATATATATATATTTTTTATTCACCCCCATGTACTTTGAAATTTACAAATAAGTTTATTTCCTATACTTTTGGGTTGCAGCAATAGTTTCCTTTCGATACATATACTTTCAGAAATTACCCCAAGTTACAAAAATTAAAAATAGACCCTATATAATGATATTAACTTTATATCAAGGAATTGTTAATTATGTATTAAAAAATTTAAAAATTAGTAGAAGGTCACTAAGTTCATAATTGTACTTGGCATTATGATAATTTAGATTCGGGTCGTTAAAAAAAAATTATTTCTTAGACTCTAAATTTTAGTAGAAGGTCTCTAAAGTCAAAATTATATTTTTGTATTTTATTTAGATTCGGTTAAGCGTGGGTAGCGGTATTTTGTGCTCAAGATATTGTTAGCATCATCACTAAGGTAAGGGATTATACCTCTTGTAGTCTCTATTTTTGTTTATCCTCCGTTAGACTTCCAATTTTTTTATTGACATCGATATTCTTTTGAAACGTACGCCGACTTGGGTCGGTAATTGATTTGAATTCCGTCGATTTCACTTCTTTGAAAATCATAAATTGATTCAAGTTTGACTTCATTTAATTATTGAATTTCATGTTAGTTATTCTTCATACATGAAATATATGATTGTTGCGATGCAAAATATTGTAATGCATAATTTTTGTGATGCATGACCCTTGTAGTTAAATTTGACTATCGTTTTCCTTGAAACTCTACCATGATCATTTAAATGATTTTTATGACTATCGAATGCCACTTAAAATGTGAGCATTTTATTGAATGATCGAACTTATCGAATACCACCTAGCTAGTGGTATATGGTTATCCGGATATACCAAATATGATCAAATTATCGATACTCTTCGGAGTAATTATTGATCTGCTTATCGATACTCTTCGGAGTAAATATTTAAAAATTGTTTTATGATCATGGGATTCTGTGAGTAATTTACTGTCTCCAATCGGTATGGGACGATTGGTGACGGTTGATCACTCGAGTCGTTTTATTGTTGAATGTTCATTTTCACTTCCTTTTTATTTTGAATTGAAATTTTGATAAATTGCTTCCGCTTATCGATACTTAAATCGTAAACTTTGAATATTGAAATTTATTCCTCTTTGATTTATTCTGGTCAACTCCTCCTTAGTAACCGGAGGGGTTGTATATGATCTTGCTGAGCATTGTTCGCTCACCCTTTCTTTTTCAAATTCTCCTTCTTCAGGTAATGAATAGGAATTATGGGAAGACTTAACTCGGACAAACCATGATGACGATTCCGAGAGATTTTGGATCTAGACATTATTTAAATAAAGGATGACTTATTAAGAATAATTTACTTTTGTTTAGCATCAAGTTTGTAGTAAAGTTTATTGGGTTATTTGACTTTATTTGAAGATGATTTAAGGTTTATTTATTTTGAGTTGGGAATAATTATGACTTTAAGATGTTATTGTAAGTGACGTGGTCAAATTGTGGGACCGCGGAGTCGGTACCGAGTTTGGGGCGTTACAGAATGGTATCAGAGCTTAGATTTCAGATCCAGATGGGTTAGAAAGTAAAATTTCTAAGATTTAATCATAGGGTAGGAGTTGGACGATTTTGCACTTGAGGTTATCCAATATCATTTTTTTGGTGCATGAATTACTTAGAGAGATAATAGTGATGTCGACACAACTGATATATTTTTTGGAATTTGTAGGAAATGGCATACAACAACACCGGTAGGACTCTGATCGCTTCACCCAGAACACCCGTGGGAACCAGAATGAGTACAATGCGTGCCAGGATACTCGAATTGGAAGAGATGAACCAGGTGTTAGTACAAGAAAATCAATTGTTAAGAAATGATAATCAACTACTCACTAATGAAAACCAAGCCCTTAGAGAACAAGCTAGAGAGACGGCGAAGGCATTGAAGCTGGCCCAAGATGCCTTATTTAAGCCTTTTGATGAAATAGACGACACTAGGAGGGCCAATGCAGAAGTAGAGGCAAGACTAAGCAACACAGAATTTTTGGTTAGAAATGCTTGGGATGCGGTTCAAACGGCCATAGCTATTGGACCGGTTGTAGAAGAAGATCTTGAAGAGGAAGAAGGAGAAGACGAAGAGATGGTTGTAGAAGAAGAAGAAGAAGATCCTGAAGAGGAAGAAGATCCTGAAGAGGACGAAGACTCCGATGCAGGAGATAGTTAATTAGAATTTTTGTTTTGGAATAATTGTTTTAGGTTGGAAGGATGGCCACCTAAGGTGGAATTTGGAGGACATTTTGTTTCCTTGTTGCTTTTGATTATTTGAACAATGGAACGCACTTAACGCTTCCAAGTTTTGTTTATTAGACAATTAAATAAAAATTGAAATAAATGAATTTTGGTATATATATTTTTTTTGTATGAATGTGAAATTTTGTATAGTGTACTCCTTAGAACTTGACGGTGTGTACCAAATTGTCTTATGATGTCATACTGATCGAATTATGTCAGTATAATAGTAGTGACCCTAAACCTTATTGACGCCTCAACGCTTTCCATCTCGCACCTAATGGCACGAGGAGGTCGCTACTGAGCTCGTGGTCGAGGACGTGGTAGGGGTACTCAAGCTGCTAGGGTAACGGTGAACTCCATTTCAGAGAGTGTGGGCGAATATAGCTCATCTGCACCAAACGTAAATGCCAATGGAACCAAAGCGCAAAGAACCCAATCAACGGCCGCCGGCCCAACGCCAAGAGACCCTACGCCTTGCACTACTCCAAACTATAGCACAAGCTCTGGTGGGAAATAGGAACCAAGATAATCCAACACCTGGAGCACCAGAAATACCTGCAACGCCGGCAACGTCTATAGCGACTACTACCCCACAACCACCACCTGCAGCACATCAACCTGGACCAATAGTAAAGGACCCATTAGACATCTTCCAAAAGAGAAGCCCTCAGACTTTCTCAGGAACACCAGGAACCATTAAGCCGGAGTTATGGATTGAAAGCATGAACAAGATTTTTAGGACTATGACTCTCACAAGTGAGCAGAAAGTTACTCTCGCAACGTTCAAATTCGAGGGAGAAGCTAATCAATGGTGGGAATCAGAATTAAGGATTGCTGAAGCAAATGGGCTAGGAGAATACACTTGGGAAACATTTCTTGAGGTCTTTAATAAGAAGTATTTCCCGGAGAGCGTACGGGATAATAACTTGATAGAATTCCTCAATCTGGAGCAAGGGAAGATGACAATAGATGAGTATGCCATGAAGTTCACAGAGTTGTCAAAGTACGCTCCAGGGCTCGCTGAGAATGACAAGCAAAAGGCCAGAATGTTCGAGAGAGGCCTCAATGGAGGAATTAGCCATCGGTTGATCGCTTTACAGTTGCAGATGTACGCTGAAGTCGTGGACCGTGCTAGGATATTGGAGCGATTATCAAAAGACTATCAGAAAAAGAAGGATGAGAAGAAGAGAAATTATGAGAGTATTGGAAATAGCTCTCGGGATCAGTCAGGCCACCAAGGAAGTAATAATGAGAATAAAAGGAAGAACATAGAGAGCAACAACAACAAGGGGTTCAACCGCATCTAATCGGAACTTTAATCGAATAATCGCCAGAATCTGGGGTAGGCAAAATCAAGGTCCAAACCAAAGCACTGGCGTAATCGAATCAAGGTCAAAACCAGAATCAGTGGCGTAATTCGGACCGGAATACCAACCAGAACAATAATCAAGCTTGTGGCAGATGTGGAGGAAAACATAGAACTGAGTCATGTTTTTGGACTAAGGGGGCATGTTTCAATTGTGGAAAGGTAGGACATAAAGCCAGAGACTGCTCAGAACCACCAAAAGCTGGCAATAACCAAGGAGCAAATGGGGAAGATAAGGCCAAACCAAGGGGACAAGGAAGAATTTTTGCTATGACAGCCCGAGATGCCAGAGCAACAAATGATGTGGTGACAGGTACCGTTCGACTTTACTCTCGTGAAGTTTATGCATTAATTGATCCTGGTGCCACACACTCGATAATAAGTACCTCACTTGCACGTCGTATGGAACTGTCTTCCCAAAGCTTGGAAGTGGATTTAGTGATAGATACGCCTACTAAGGAATCCATCCCTATCACTGAAATATATAAGTCGTGTTCTTTGATGCTAGAAGATAGAGAGATGCCTATTGACTTACTACCTTTAGATATCCAAGACTTCGATTTAATTTTAGGCATGGATTGGTTGTCAGCGTTTCATGCTAAGGTTGATTGTTTCGAGAAGGAAGTAGTATTTTGCATACCAGGTGAGACAGAATTTCGTTTTAAGGGATCTAAACCGACGGTTTTATCTGGCCTTATTTCTTCTCTGAAGGCAAGAAGACTTCTAAGGAAGGGTTGTCAAGGCTTTTTGGCCTCTATTATTGATAATCGAAAGGAAGGGGTCACACTAGAGTCGCTCGCAGTAGTTAAGGAGTTTAAGGATGTATTTCCTGAAGACTTGCCCGGTATTCCACCTGAGCGAGAGGTAGAGTTTGGAATTGATTTAGCACCTGGGACGGCGCCTATTTCTAAAGCACCATATAGAATGGCGCCAGCTGAACTTAAGGAGTTAAAGGAACAATTACAGGAGTTGTTAGAAAAAGATCTGATTAGACCAAGCGTTTCACCTTGGGGCGCTCCGGTGCTATTCGTGAAGAAGAAGGATGGAAGTATGAGACTATGTATTGATTACCGTGAACTCAATCGGGTTACGATAAGGAATAAGTACCCACTACCTAGAATTGATGACTTGTTTGATCAGTTGCACGGAGCGTGCTATTTCTCAAAGATTGATCTTCGCCGATACCATCACCGAGAGTCGAAGGAGGATATCCCGAAGACTGCCTTTCGGACTCGCTATGGACATTATGAATTTCTGGTGATGCCTTTTGGACTTACGAATGCCCCAGCTGCTTTCATGGATCTTATGAATAGGATTTTCAGGAGATTCTTGGACCATTGTGTGATCGTATTTATAGATGATATACTAATTTACTCGAAGACCCGTGAAGAGCACGAGCAGCACTTAAGGTCTGTACTCCAGATCTTGAGGGAAGAGAAGATGTATGCCAAATTTAAGAAATGTGAGTTTTGGATGGAGGAAGTAACTTTCTTGGGTCATGTAGTGTCAAAGGGAGGCATTTCGGTGGACCCAGCCAAGATTGAAGCAGTAATGAGTTGGGAAAGACCAACGACCGCAACAGAAGTAAGGAGTTTCTTGGGTTTGGCAGGATATTATCGCCGATTTGTGGAAGGATTTTCAAAAATAGCAACGCCTTTGACTAAGTTAACTCAGAAGAATGTAAAGTTCGTGTGGACAGATGACTGTGAGTCCAGCTTCCAAGAATTAAAGAAAAGATTGGTTTCGGCACCAATTCTCACCGTACTGTCGGGCACAGATGGATTTGTAATCTATAGTGATGCTTCCTTAAAAGGGTTGGGGTGTGTCCTAATGCAAAATGGGAAGGTGATCGCCTATGCATCGCGGCAGTTGAAGAATTTTGAGAAAAATTACCCGACCCACGATCTAGAACTAGCTGCTGTGGTGTTTGCATTGAAGATTTGGAGACATTACTTGTATGGCGTGACGTGCGAGATCTACACAGATCACAAGAGTCTTAAGTACATTTTTACCCAAAAAGAGCTGAACATGAGGCAGAGAAGGTGGTTGGAATTGTTAAAGGATTATGACTGCACCATTTTGTATCATCCAGGCAAAGCCAACGTGGTGGCCGATGCCTTGAGTCGTAAGAGCAGAGGAAAGTTGGCAAAGATGCTGACTAGGGAGAAGGGTATTCTCGAAGATATCAAGAACTTGGGTTTAGAAGTACGAGTAAGAGGAGGAAAAGGATATTTGGCACGTTTGAGACTGCAACCGTCATTACTAGAAAGGATTAAGATAGCCCAGAAAGTTGACCCGACGTTAGTAAAAATTTCTGAAGGAGTAGAGATGGGAGCTCAGATAAATTTTCGACTCTGAGGGGATGGTATCTTACGCTTTGGAAGAAGAATTTGTGTTCCATCTGACCCGGAATTGAAAAGAGAGGTGTTAGAAGAGGCTCATAATTCAAGGTTTGCGGTACATCCGGGGAGTACAAAAATGTATCGAGATGTGAAAGAGACGTTTTGGTGGGAGAATATGAAAAGAGAAATCGTAATTTGTCTCTAAGTGTTTAGTTTGTCAACAGGTCAAGAGTGAACATCAACGACCTGGGGGAATGTTACAGTCAATGCCGATTCCCGAATGGAAGTGGGAACATATCACGATGGATTTTGTGGTGGGGTTACCTAGGACGCAGAATGGGCACAACGCAATTTGGGTTATTGTAGACCGATTGACCAAGTCAGCTCACTTCCTTGCCTTTAAGATCACTGACTCCTTGGAGAAGTTAGCAAAGTTGTATATCGATGAAATTATCAGGTTACATGGGATTCCAGTTTCCATAGTGTCAGATCGCGACGCCCGTTTTACTTCAAAGTTTTGGGGCAGCTTACAGAAGGCTTTGGGCACGAATTTGAGTATGAGTACGGCGTTCCACCCACAGACTGACGGTCAATCCGAACGAACCATACAGACATTAGAGGACATGCTGAGATCCTGTACCTTAGATTTGCAAGGGAATTGGGATGACCATCTGCCATTAATTGAGTTTACATATAATAATAGTTTTCATGCAAGTATTGATATGGCACCGTACGAAGCATTATATGGAAGAAAGTGTAGATCGCCTACGTGTTGGGATGAAGTGGGCGAGCGAAAACTTTTGGGACCGGAACTAGTACAGATTACGTCAGATAAAGTGCAGTTGATCAAGAAGAAACTTCTTATGGCACAGAGTCGACAGAAATCATATGCAGATAAGCGTCGTCGTGAACTTGAATTTGAAGTGGGAGATCATGTCTTTCTTAAAGTTTCACCGACCAGAGGAGTTATGAGATTCGGCGTTAAAGGGAAACTCAGCCCAAGATTTGTAGGACCTTTTGAAATTTTAGACCGGGTGGGAGAAGTTGCTTACAGGCTTGCATTACCACCAACGTTATCTGGAGTCCACAACGTGTTTCATGTGTCGATGTTGAGAAAGTATGTCCCAGATCCTAGTCACGTGATTGCTTTTGAACCCTTACAACTACGAGAAGATTTGTGTTACGACGAGCAACCAATTCGTATAGTGGATCGAAAGGATCAAGTGCTAAGAAGACGAACTATTCCATATGTGAAAGTGCAGTGGACTAATCATACAGAGAGGGAGGCAACTTGGGAACTCGAGGAGGACATGCGAAGAAAGTACCCAAATCTCTTCGACTAATGAGGTACGCTAAGTTTAGAGGACTAAACTTCTTTTAAGGGGGTGAGAGTGTAATACCCCAAATTTTCTATATTAAAATAAATTTTTTCTTTTATTAATTTTTACCAAATATCAATAATTATTGTGGGCTTAACTATTTAATTTGGAGTTTATTAAAATTGGGTTGGGCCTAGTACACTTGAGTTTTATTTTAGTGGGCTTGATGTTAGTTATTTAATATACTTTGAGTGTGGGCTTGACCCATCAATTTGGCATTCCTTTACTCATAAAAAATAATGATTATATAATAATAATAATAATAATACAAATAATAACACTAATAGTAATATAATAATAAATAATAGTAATACATTGGTGGAAATGAATGGAAGAGAACTCGGTTCTCTGTACAGCCGGCCGGAAGAGCAAGGGTCTAATGAACTTGGGAAGAGAGAAGCACACCACAAGAGAGGATCAAAAGACTCCTCACATGGAATATAAAACAGTATGCCTCTAGTTTTGGTTTTAGACATAAACAAGCACACAACACACAGAGAGTGAGTGAGAGAGAGATGCCAGTGAGGGAGGAAGCAAGAATCGGAAGTTGTCGGCGAGATCTCCGGGTGGAAGGAATCGACGACGCACCGAGTCATCGTTAGACGAAATCGCGAATCGTGTGATTAGAGGTAAGATATTTCTTCTTCCGTTTCGTAAGTTTCTGTAGTACGATTCCTTGGTTATTAAAAAAGATAAAATAAAAATAAAATAAAAAATATTACAGTTTAAGGTTAGGAAGAAACAAATAATATTAAATAATAAAATTTTGTAAACTGTTATTTGATCAACGGAGAGTTTTAGTCGGGATTGTGTTGATGTTTCAAAGAAAGAAGAAAGAGGTATTCAAAAGAAGCAGAGAACAAAAAAAAAAAAAAGAAAGAAACGAATAGCAGAGCATAGGAATGGCGGAAGAACAGAAATGGAAGAAACGAAGTGGAGGAAGAAGCTGGAGGTGAGACTTTCCTATTGAATGAAGAAATAACACAAATAATAAAATAATAAAAGTCAAACAAACATTCCAAGAAAGCCCAAAACAATACATGCATGAATAATTTTGGTGAATGATGATATGCATATATATATATATTTTATTCACCCCCTTGTACTTTGAAATTTACAAATAAGTTTATTTCCTATACTTTTGGGTTGCAGCAATAGTTTCCTTTCGATACATATACTTTCAGAAATTACCCCAAGTTACAAAAATTAAAAATAGACCCTATATAATGATATTAACTTTATATCAAGGAATTGTTAATTATGTATTAAAAAATTTAAAAATTAGTAGAAGGTCACTAAGTTCATAATTGTACTTGGCATTATGATAATTTAGATTCGGGTCGTTAAAAAAAAAATATTTCTTAGACTCTAAATTTTAGTAGAAGGTCTCTAAAGTCAAAATTATATTTTTGTATTTTATTTAGATTCGGTTAAGCGTGGGTAGCGGTACTTTGTGCTCAAGATATTGTTAGCATCATCACTAAGGTAAGAGATTATACCTCTTGTAGTCTCTATTTTTGTTTATCCTCCGTTAGACTTCCAATTTTTTTATTGACATCGATATTCTTTTGAAACGTACGCCGACTTGGGTCGGTAATTGATTTGAATTCCGTCGATTTCACTTCTTTGAAAATCATAAATTGATTCACGTTTGACTTCATTTAATTATTGAATTTCATGTTAGTTATTCTTCATACATGAAATATATGATTGTTGCGATACAAAATATTGTAATGCATAATTTTTGTGATGCATGACCCTTGTAGTTAAATTTGACTATCGTTTTCTTTGAAACTCTACCATGATCATTTAAATGATTTTTATGACTATCGAATGCCACTTAAAATGTGAGCATATTATTGAATGATCTAACTTATCGAATACCACCTAGCTAGTGGTATATGGTTATCCGGATATACCAAATATGATCAAATTATCGATACTCTTCTGGAGTAATTATTGATATGCTTATCGATACTCTTCGGAGTAAATATTTAAAAATTGTTTTATGATCATGGGATTCTGTGAGTAATTTACTGTCTCCAATCGGTATGGGACGATTGGTGACGGTTGATCACTCGAGTCGTTTTATTGTTGAATGTTCATTTTCACTTCCTTTTTATTTTGAATTGAAATTTTGATAAATTGCTTCCGCTTATCGATACTTAAATCGTAAACTTTGAATATTGAAATTTATTCCTCTTTGATTTATTCTGGTCAACTCCTCCTTAGTAACTGGAGGGGTTGTATATGATCTTGCTGAGCATTGTTCGCTCACCCTTTCTTTTTCAAATTCTCCTTCTTCAGGTAATGAATAGGAATTATGGGAAGACTTAACTCGGACAAACCATGATGACGATTCCGAGAGATTTTGGATCTAGACATTATTTAAATAAAGGATGACTTATTAAGAATAATTTACTTTTGTTTAGCATCAAGTTTGTAGTAAAGTTTATTGGGTTATTTGACTTTATTTGAAGATGATTTAAGGTTTATTTATTTTGAGTTGGGAATAATTATGACTTTAAGATGTTATTGTAAGTGACGTGGGCAAATTGTGGGACCGAGGTGTCGGTACCGAGTTTGGGGCATTACAAAACGAGATTGCTTGCCTTTTTTGGCGATGAAATGGGACAAGGAAATTAGAGAATTACAAGCCGGTACATTTTCTAAAACATTTTTTCAAATCAATCCATCAATTTTTTTGACATATCTTTTAGGTACATATTTAGGATAAATGTACATCATTGCCCCCAACGCTCTTTCTCTCTCTCTCTTCTAAGCCGGTACGTTTTCGATCAACAGGGCTTGTATTCGCCGAAATCCAGCCCGAATTCACAATACTCCGCCTTGTACTAGTTGTGGCTTCTCCCCCATATCTCTCCCTCTCTACCTCACACGCACAGAGTAGCTATCAAATTGAATTCACGGTGGATACCTCAGTCGCAAAATCGCCGGAATTGAAGACCTCGTCATGGATACTTTCGGGAAAACCCTCCACCTTTAAGATGAGCGTATTACCGTCGAGAAGAGCCTGAGCGCTGTACCAAGCATCATCCACACAGGACCTGAATTCGATACTCCACCGGATCCAGCAAGCCGCCGAATGAGCCATATTCGTCCGAGTGCTCGGTGACCGAATCAGAGAACTTTTCTCCCGCTTGAAAATGGAGCACACAATGCATCAATTGCAGCCAAGTCGGTGAACATCATCCCTCATTGCCGTCGGTGTACCAGATCTCGTTTTGATAGTAATGATTCTTCCATATTCTCTCGGCGATTGTGGTTTATATTTTTCTTCTTACTGTTCTGCTACCGCTACTAGTTGGAACGGAAAATTGGTGGTGGTTGAAGGTGGATTGGAGGTGGTGCTTCACAGCGCCGGTGCGGTGACTACTGGAAATCCAGGGAATTGCGGGTGTTGTCGTGAACGTTAGACAACCCATCTCCATATCTACTCTCTTTCTCTCGCTCTACTCCGTTCTGATCAAAGCGTTAGCGTAGGATAGTTAAGTTTAGCAACAAAATCGCCATCTCCATGTGGTTTATATTTTTCTTGGTCTCAATTTTAGAGATTTCTGGTTGAATCTCTTCGAATAAGATTTCTGTTTTGTGATTGGAAAGATAACCAATCTAGCAGTAGGGAGTGATAATGATAATGGCGTTTGGAAATGTTTTGCTTTATGTGATGAATGCCGATTATGGAGTCGGTTTGCTAAATCGTAATCGGAATATTTTATGTTACTGAACGTTCTAATTTTTCTTTTTTCAATTTTCCTTTTTCAATTTCTGATGTCTGGCATCAAGTTGATTTTTGGCATCAGGTTGATTTCTGATGCCTGACATCAGGTTGATTTTTGACATCAGGTTGATTCTGATGCCTGGCATCAGGTTGATTTTTGGCATCAGGTTGATTCTGATGCCTGGCATCAGGTTGATTTTTGGCATCAGGTTGATTTCTGATGCCTGGCATCAGGTTGATTTCTGATGCCTGGCATCAGGTTGATTTCTGATGCCTGGCATCAGGTTGATTTCTGATGCCTGGCATCAGGTTGATTTCTGATGCCTGACATCAGATTGATTTTGACATCAGGTTGATTTCTGATGTCTGGCATCAGGTTGATTTTTTGGCATCAGAGTTTTCATTAATGACATTTTTGTCATTTGGCAAGCAATTTGTAGTTATATGAAATGTCCAAAAAATTGATGGTCCTAGATGAAAAGATGTTTTCAAAATTGTACCCACCTGAAATTCCCCCAGGAAATTACTCACCACTCACCTCTTGCATAACTTTGCCGTGTAGATTCAAGGGTGGGCCTACAAGACCCAAACCGACATTGCTATTGAAATGGCCGTCTAGCTAGGCAGTATAAATAAAACATTTGAAAGATAGCCAAGAAGATAAGATATTGGTAAATGAAACATCCCTCTTTCTCTCCAATTTCCAAAACTAGAAATGTTTTCTCCATATATTACCATCATCTTCTAGTTACAATTTACAACATACAACTCAATCATGTCTACCATTGGTTATGAGGTTGTGACATTCAATCCATTAGCATCTTTGCCCCGCGTTTGGACAAACGTTTCGAGTAAGTTCAACGACGCTTTCATCTCCTTTAGAGGTTATATCTCTCGAGAACATCGTATGCCCACTTTTCAGAATACCAATTTCATTTTTATAGTTTCTTCCCTCCTCGTGTACCTGCAAGTCCAGTCTCAAGGAAATGGTAACAACTCTCCCTTCCAAACACACCCTAAAACAACCAATGTTGCGTTCACTAGTCTGCTGCTGTACGGCTTGGCATACGACGTTGAACATAGATTTTCGTCAACCCATCCAAATTTAGCAAATGCAACTAAACGTGGTGCGACTATTTTTGGTTCTTTGTTAGTGGCATCCCTAGCATCAACTTTAGTACCAAATTGGGTCGCACCAATTCTATACCTAGTATACATGTTGGTTTATACAGAAGAGTGGATGGATTGGTTGCAGAGGAGATTCTTCGTGGCTGAAATTGAAGAAATAAACACACTTCCAGTGTGAAATTGAGATTCTTTGTGGCACATGATATAGTACTCCTTTTTTCACATATTTCCTCCGTTTTAGATAAATGTTGTTAGTCAGACAAAAAAATGTGAATGTGAAGATACCGTCTACATCGTTGATGTTAATGTGAAGATCAAATTCCCAGGTGGAGGCGTAGCCATCCAAGCTGTTTTAACAAAAGTCTTTCCCAGGTTATATAGTGGGAGAGTTCAAAATAAATTTTGGCTGCACTTTTTTGATTGCCAAATTTACCCATATTATAGAAATATATTCACGATCACCATCCTTTTTAAATTGTACCCACAACTGTAGATTAATCAACCACTTTTTCTATTATTTATTGATTGCCAAATTTTGGGATAAGTGAAACATTGTATTTCGTTGTCATGCTAAATTTAGGATTTTTAAGGCGGAGCTCTATTTAAAAATTTATGGGTTAATAAATAAACTAGCTAATAAAAGTCTAAAAAATGGGCAAGCCGAGTTAGTTACTGGTGTTCTTTAAAGCCTTAGCCCAAGTTGGTTAATGGTTCAACACTCCCCAGCTTCAAAATTAAGTTTTAATGCTCATTTTCTCTATTTGCTATGGTGCCCCTCCACTTTCAATGTTTGCCTCCTCTACTTTCAATGTTTGTCGCCGAATTCTCATGCTTTAATCATTTGTCAGCTCCGTTAGCCATCCATTAACATCAATTGGCTTGTGATACTTGACAAATCCTAACGGACTTATAAATGAAAATTTATTATAATGACACATTTAATGTGACACATTTTAATGTTAAAAGTGACACTATAAATGAAAATTTATTACTATAATTTTTATTAAAATACAAAGTAACATTCTTAATACTAAAAAAATGACACATTTAATACTAAAAAGTGACACTTTTAATACTAAAAAGTGACACTCTTATAATACTAAAAAGTAACACTTTTAATACTAAAAAGTGACACTCTTAATACTAAAAAGTGACACTCTTAATTCTAAAAAGTGACACATTTAATATTAAATGTGACATTATAAATGAAAATTTATTATAATTCTTATTAAAATACAAACTAACACTCTTATGACTAAAATGTGAAACATTTAATACTAAAAAGTGACACTTTTAATACTAAATAGTGACACATTTAATACTAAAACGTGACACTCTTAATACTAAAAAGTGACACTCTTATAATACTAAAAAGTGACACTCTTAATATTAAAAAGTGACACTCTATTTACTAAAAAGTGACACTCTTATTATTAAAAAGTGACACTCTTAATACTAAAAAGTGACACTCGTCTTAATACTAAAAAGTGACACTCTTAATACTAAAAAGTGACACTCTTAATACTAAAAAGTGACACATTTAATACTAAAAAGTGAGACTTTTAATTCTTTGATTCCTTTTCACCATAACTCTCTCATTTTTTAGTATTAAAAGTGTCATTTTTAGTATTAAATGTGTCACTTTTTAATATTAAATTTGTCAATTTTTAGTATTAAAAATGTCACTTTTTAGTATTAAGAGTATTACTTTGTATTTTAATGAGAATTATAATAAATTACCCTTTATAGTGTCACTTTCAACTTTAAAATATATCACTTTTGTCTTTTCAATGTGTCACGCTTGGCTTTAAACGTGTCATTTATCATTTTGTTAAAGTCTATTAAAATCCATCAAGTATCTCAAGACAATATATGCTAACGGGGCTGACAAAGGATTAAACTGTAAGGCGTGGAATACATAAAAATTTCGATGGCAAACCTTGAAAGTGCATGGGCACCGTAGCAAAATAACACATCTCTGTCAATAAAACTTATAAAAAGCGCTAGGGAGTTTCGAACCTTAGACAAAAGTGATATATTTTAAGAGTATTACTTTGTATTTTAATGAGAATTATAATAAATTACCCTTTATAGTGTCACTTTCAACCTTAAAATATATCACATTTGTCTTTTCAATGAGTTACGTTTGGCTTTAAACGTGTCATTTAGCATTTCGTTAAAGTCTATTAAGATCCGTGAACCATCTCACCTGATTACCTTTCATGAATTACTATAACATATTATATATTTATTATGACCCGCGAATTTCTAAATGGGGCTCCGTCTTACGGATAAGGATCCGTAAGACCGTCTTACAGGATACCACCCCTTATTTTTAAATAATTATATGTTGTTTCTCACTATATCTTAATTTTCATTTGCTCATTCATTACCTAATGTTCTATACTTAGTGGTTAAATGAACTGCGTATCAGTTAGCGTAGCAACTATGCATAGAATTTTGTCTTTAGAATAGTTTTTTTAGGCTTCACAGGTTTCGGCAGAAGACTTCGGCAAAGGCTTCACCAGTAGACCTTGTCTGCCTTCGGACAACATGACGTGTCAAGATTATTAGGATGTCCAGTTCATTAAGTGGATTATTAATTCAGACATATTTGAATTAAAGTTCGAATTAATCCATCTTCATTGACTCCTGATATTCAAGACACGTCTTTCTAGCTTTTCAGAAAAATGAAGACTTTTGCCTCCTGAACATGGCAGAACAAGTATACAGTCTTACACAAACAGACTGTAACAACTACTACAGGTCTGCAACTCTGTTTGTCACCCACCTGGTCAATCTTCTACCTACTCTTCTCCATACCTTGATTAGTCCAGTTGAAGATGAAGTCAACAAAGCAGCTCCATGTATTTAATGCAATCAACATAATAGAGTTGTTACTCACTTCGTCTTCTCCAACGGTTTCAAGAATGCTTCGATTTAAATACTGTCATTGAAGACTGAAGAAACCAATACTCTGAATTTATTCAAGAACATCAAGTCATCATACTTAGTGCATTCAAGATCTGCATCAACTGTTAATCATTTACTTCTTATTGTTGTGTTCATTTACTATTCTTCTACACCTTAAATATTCTGTTTTCTAGATATTGCACATTAAAACATATTGCACATTCAAATATAAGGTTGACTGCTTTAGCGATGGACGTAACACTCTTTATAGTGCGAACCAACTCAAAATACATGTGTTCTTTGTGTTCTGTTGCTTACTACTTTATTTAGTTATCTTCGTCTTAACTTATTCCTTTTAGCAACAAACTTCAGTAATCAGCCAAGTCTAGTGGTAGTGCTTCACCAGCAAACTTGGTATGTCTTTCTTACAAGTCTTCCGTTACTTTAACTTTTTTAATAGGTTGTAAGTACTTGTTTTAGGAACTATTACGAAAAGTTTTTATGTGTTACTAAGGTATTCAACCCCTTATCTAGCTTAGTATTGTCACTGCCCACAACTCTTGCTAAAGATAATAGAGGGGTTAGGTGTATCATTAATCCTTGTACTTTTCCTTATCTATCTTTGTATTTTGACTTTTCTTTTGGTTGGACAAATTACTACATATTTACGTGATGATAGTTCTTGAGTTGAATGTTGTTAGATGTTTGATCGTTCAATAATTTTTAGAGGGTAAGAATATAAAATTATATACTTTAATCCTCAAACTTCTTAATTTAAAATTCAATATATCAAAATTCATTTGATTTTTATACCTCTCACTAAAAAAATACTCCTTCCGTTCCACTCTAAGTGTCCCAATTTGAAAAGTCTAATTATTAAGGGCTATATTAATGTCATTAAAGTTAATCATAATTACAAAAATAGTTAAGCACAAAAAATATGGTTACAACACAAGTGGAAGGTAAATATGAAATGTTATATAAATTGTAAGCATAATTTTCTAAAGTGGAATATTAGAGTGAGAAATTTCAAAATAGTACAGTGGACTATTTGCACGGAACAGAAGAAATATAATTTAAAAATGCAATGAGATTCATTGCGAGTGGGATGGCAACGAATATAAAAGAAAAAATTACAGGCTGGTTCACTTTTTCAACTTTTTATTTGCTAAAGTACCATATTTTTATTTTCAACCACAAAAAAATCACTTTTGAATGAGAAACTGTGTTACCCTTAATAAAAGCGAGATGCGTGTAATGGATAACTAGCCTCTGAATTGCGGTTCATAATTGTATATATCACGGTGCAAAACATAGACTTCAAATTTAATTTATTCCGCTATATATAAAAAGCTGTATTGCGATACAAATATCTATTTACTTTAATTTTTATATTAAAGCTTAAATAATGAAAAAACCAATAAATGTTAATTGCTATAAACACTGGTTAACATATGTATCTTTCAAAATATTTGAATTCGCGGTGAATATAATTGTGAATCATGGTGAAAAAATATGTAAAATTAATTGATGAAGGAAACTTTGCACCGAGATACACTACAAGAAAAGTGGGCAATTATAACGTTTTATTTACAACATTTTTTAAAAACGTTGTGATAGGGTCATTTTTCACAACGTTTTTTAAAAAACGTTGTGAAATGGTCATTTTAGACAACATTTTCCGAAAAGTGTTGTCTTATTGTCATTTTACACTACGTTTTTGAAAAAACGTTGTGATAGGGGTTATTTTACACAACAGTTTTTCCAGAAACGTTGTGATAGGGGTTATTTTAGACAACATTTTTTAAAAAACGTTGTGCTATGGTTATTTTACACAACATTTTTTCCTGAAACGTTGTGATAGCCTTTATACAACGTTTTTTCTAAAAACGTTGTGAAATATTTTACACAACGTTTTTATCAAAAACGTTGTGAAAGAGTTTACACAACGTTGTGAAATATTTTACTCAAGTCCCATGATTATCACGTTTTAATGCAACAATTATTGGTCGTTGCATTGAGAGGAATTTTACCTAAAGGCCCAAGAAATGCAATATTTCGACTATGTTCGTTCTTCAACAATATAAGTCAAAGAGTGATTGATATAAAAAAACTAGAAGTCATTGAAGAAGAAATTGTTGAGACATTGTGCATGCTTGAAAGATATTTTCCTCCTTCCTTCTTCGATATCATGATGCACTTGCCAATACATTTAGGACGGGAAACACTTTATTGTGGACCAAATCAATTCCATTGGATGTTTCCATTTGAAAGGTACTCATTTACTATTGTTTTCATCAAACAACATTAGTAGTTTGTTTTTAGCTTTCTAATCGATCGTTTTTAGATTCATGAAGACAAGCAAGGGGAATGTTAGAAATCCGCACGCCCGTAGGATGCATATGTGAATGCTATCTTGCCGAAGAGTGCATGAGATATTGCGATGGGTATATCAAGAAAGCTTATGAAATTGGTGAAACACATAATCGTAATGAGGACTATCAAGATGATAGAATATTTGACGGACGACCGATTTCCAAAGCAGAGCATATTATATTGTCTGATGAAGACATGCAAAATGCTCATCGATATGTGTTGTTTAATACAGCAGAAGTGGAACCATATGAAGAGTAAGTTTAAGTTAAATGAAAACATCTCCGGTTTCTTTGTCATGAATTTTTTTCACTCTTTATTTCTTTTAGGATACGTATGCAAGAGTTGAAGAGGTTACATGAAAATCTTTCAAACGAAGAAGTTTCAAAGATGCATTCTGAGACTTTCTGTGATTGGTTTACGAATAAGGTTTTTATAACACTTTGGTCTATTTCAGTGCACAATAGGTTAGTTTACATATTACGAATAAATATGTTATTGTTTTGATTACTTTTACAGGTTAAAGTCGAAATGGCAACGGGAAATGTTTCTGAAACAATTAAGTGGTTGTCATATTGGCCTAGAAAGCAAGCACTCTCCTACTCTGGTTTTATTATAAATGGTTGTCGATTTCGCACAAAGGCAACTGAAAAGTCCACACAGAATAGTGGTGTTTCTCTCGAAGCAACTACAATGCGTAAATCAACGTCAAATGACAATGAACAATGTAGTAGTAGTACAATAGGTCACTATGGGATCTTACGTGACATTATCGTGTTGGACTATCTTCTTTTTCAAATTCCATTATTTAAGTGCGACTGGGCGAATATTTATCATGGTGTGAAAGTTGAAGATGGATTTACATTAGTCAACTTTGACAAATTTCAAGATCAATTTAAAGGAGATCCTTTTATACTAGCAACACAGGCCTCCCAAGTGTTTTATTGGAAAGAAAGCAAATCATCTAATTGGCAAGTTGTAGTGAGGCCACCACCAAGAGGTTACCACGATTTGGAAATGTATGATGAGGATCACAATGAGGAAGATGAATCATCCTATAACCCACTGGATTCAACTTTGCTTGATAGAGCCATGGACGACCAAGATGGTAGTTGCATAAGAGTGGGGTGTGACGATTTATTGGTAAAAATAATGAATGTTTCTTTTATTATGAGTGTAAGGTATTACATGAGTTGTGATGACATATTGGTTAAAATAGTTTGATCTTTATATTTTTGTTTTATTTTTCATGAGTAAATTGTTTATATTACATGACATATATACAATATTTAATCCATGGAGTTTTTCTTCTTTTTTTTTGAACTAACAGGTAGATTGTTAGATAAGTGATTTGAGTTTATCATCATCATCCTTATGGCTGGACAGGGGGAGGTAAGACCTGACCATATATGTTTTTCTTATCTTTCCTTGGCTTGGATGGTTCTAAGTTGTTTTAGTTTGTAAAGGTGGTTTATATATATAATGTTTGTGTTCTAACTCAGTATTTGATAATGAACTATGCAGGCTTCAAAACAAGGAAAGAAACGCTTAAAAAAATTAAATTTGGCAGCCATTTCCATTTCGCAACAAGGAAATGAAGGAATCAGGATATCAGAAAGAGGTTCCAATCCCTCTCCCAACCAAAATTCTATGGCGCAAAGAATGCCCCGTTCATCGCCTTCTACATCAAATGAAGCGCCTAATCAACATATTGGAGAAGATGAAGCGCCTAATCAACATATTGGAGAAGATGAAGTGCCTAATCAACCTATTAGAGAAGGGGATGTATCGGAAAGGAGGAAAAGAGGTCCAACAAGGATGAGAACACTAAGCTTAACTCCAAATGATCGAGCACATGTGGAATTTAATGGAAGAGGGCAGCCTATAGGTTTGCACTCTGAGTGGTTATCTTCGTACTTGGGTGCCTTGGCTCGAGATATGGTAGCTGTGACTTTTGAAGATTGGAGGAAAGTTGATGCTCATATAAAGGATTCTTTGTGGCAATGTGTTACGGTAATAATTATATAACTAACTCAAGTTTAAATATAACTTTATAAGTGCACTTGTTATAGATCTGATGTTATGTTTCTTTTTAACAGGCAAGGTTCAAAGTTGACGATATATTCAAGAAACTTTTTCTTCAAGTGATGGGCACTCGCTGGAGAGAGTTTAAGTCGAGGCTAATATCATCACTTAGAGAAGCCTCAAAACTCCCTAATAAGGAGTCTGTTTATGATGGCCTTAAACCAAGTAATATAAAATCTTCTGAAGACTGGAATGATTTTATAGCGAAGAAGCTATCTAATCAATTTGAGGTACACATTATAAGTTTTTATTAAGGCTTTTGGTAAGGTATGTTTATTTACAAACAAATTTTTGGTGTAGGTTAAGAGTGAAAAATACAAACAAATCAGGGCAAAGAATCAAACACCTCACACTATGAGTCGGAAGGGGTATGCCCGACTCGAGGAGGATATGGTAACTTGCTATGAACCTACACCATAGGATTTTTGGTAAGGTATGCTTAATACTTTGTCTTGCGACTTAAATTTTGCGCCATTTTTCAGAAAAAGGAGAGTCCAAATGTAGAAATAAGGTGAGAAGATGTTTGGTGTAAAGCACACACCAAAAAGAATGGGGAAGTACCTAACACTTTTGTCGGTGAATGTGTGGTGAGAGTACATTTTATTAAATTATCTATTTTCTAATTATGTTTGACTATTTTATATCTTATTACTCATTTGTTTATAAATTTTCTAGAGTAAAATCAAAGAGTTCAATTCCTCACAAACAACTGAGAATTCATTATCTATCACTGAAGATGCACTCTCTCACACCCTTGGACCTGAACGAAATGGAAGAGTCAGAGGGTTGGGATTTGGTATTACCCCATCTCAAGTAGGTGCCCGTATGTATGGCTCTAAAAAAGTACAATTACTTGAGAACCAGGTTTCAAGTTTGATGAACATGCAAAATGAAATGACGAATCAAATGGCAGACATGAAAAATCAAATGATGAATCTAATTATGCAGGCAAATATTCGACTATAAAATACATTGCTTTAAAGAGTTATTTTAATTATGTTAATTTATGTTTGTCATTTAAATGTTGTTTTGTTTTGTTTTGTTTACAGCTCGCTTCTAAGGGAAATGAGACTGTAAATGCCCCCCCTCCTCGTTCAATGGGTATTATAAATTGCAACACACCCTCTCCTCATTCACAAAATGGCAACTCTCATATCGGTAGTACTGATGTAAATGCAAGAGATGCTCCCGCTCCCATTAATGCTGATATTGGTAGGAAATGCAAGTTGCTTAATTGGCAAAAGAATGTTGTTGCAGAAGCTTCAATAGCATCAACAGACCCTAATGATGTGGCGCACCATATTCCCCTTGGAAAAGATGTTTGGAAAGTTTGGGTCCATGTGTCTTTGGATCCCAAGGCTCCACTATTTAGGACTAATTCTGCCATGTCGATCATTGAGGATGCAGTTGGGAGTACAGTTGCATGGAATAAAGATTACATCACTTTTGATTAATCTTTGTGTAGTACGGCTCTTTTGGATATGTATATTTTGTGCATGGACTTGTATTTTCAACTTTTAGACTATTAATCTATGTTAAGTCCTTTTATTAATTGCTTTGGCTATTGTTGATTATTGTTTTAGAGACTAATGCACCATTTAGATAACTAACCCCTTTTTAACTCCGCCAATGTAATTGCTATATATAGCATTGCATTGCCGGTCCCAAGCCCGGATAAAGGAGGAGGGAGAAGGAAATGCTTGGAAAATGTGAACAGGTATTTCAATGTCAATCAAGATTGAATTTAGTGTGGAGTGTATTTTCTTACATACCAAGCTTTGGTCATTGCTTTTCAGTTTTTTATGGAGTTGATGATGGTTCAACAAGTTGAGTTCATCAACCGAATACTAATCGTTCTAGTGCTAAACCATTGCAGGTCAGTTCAATATTTATATTTGTATATTTTATGTGGGTTTAGTTACTTAAGTTCGTATTTGTCCATTAATCTGCATCTAGGTGATGTCGAACATTGGATTATGCACTTTTCTAGGTATGATAATTACTGAATTTAAAATCAGAAGCATCAATATAAAACACAACCGATGTTACTTCTCCTACTACTCAAACCGCACGTAATGATCTTACAGTTTCTAGTATTATGAGTTCATCGAATAGCTCGCATGTCATTCACTTCCCTTCAATTTTTTACTCGGTTTGTACTTATCAAAAAAAAAAAAAACTACTCGCCGCCAAACCGCCACCATTAAATAGAATTTGAGATTAATGTACTCATAAAACAAGTTAATATGCTGACCAAGAAGCAAGTTTATTCATATCCTATTTCTCTTTGTTTCATGAGTGAAAGGCATCTTGGTTTAGTGAACATCGAAACTAATTCTTCTTAAGAACCCAAAAGACAAAAGTGATTATCGCCTACCATTTGGTGGTGGGCAAGCAGATCCCTCGAGAATATGTACGACAAGGCCTAATGAGGTTGACACTTCAGTTAAACCTATGTAAATTAAGTATGCCAAGTAGCATGTTATGGGGTTTAAACATATCAAAACGCCCATCCTTGTTTGATACTACAAAACTATCATGAAAAAGAGAGAAAGGGATAGCGAGAAGAAGATGAAAAAGAAGAATAAGAATAGACATACTAACCATGAACTAGGTAGAAGCATTCCGCTCCTCCATCAACTTTATAACCATCTCTTCCAATCTTTTACTTGAGCAAGTTCTTTATTTAATCTAACTCTTTCTTGCAATTCACATCTCCAAACTTCTTTTCGGTCATAAAAGAAAAAAAACTTAAAAAAGAAAGAAGGGTGGGGGGATGTTGGAGGGCAAGCAACTACCGAAAATTAAAGATTTCTCTACAATACATCTTTATTTTCTGAAGGCCGCACTTGGCCTATATGTAAGCTTACCCCTAAATGTCGGCTAGTTTAATTTGGGAATATACAGGGTGAAAATAACTAGTCGCTTGTATATATACAAAGTATTCAGATTCATATTTGAAACTTGATGGATAACAAATGAGTCTTGGACAATTGGAATATCAAATTCAATTAGGCTTGACTGGTTCTGTAATTTTTATGCATGTATGGGCCTTCCATTTGTAGTAGTTATTCGAACTACATACGAACTACTTTTTAAAAATGAAATACCTGTACACTTTTAAAAAATGAACTACATATAAGACCACTTTTAAAAAATGATACATGGATTAACTATTTTTTTGTTGCTTGTACTTTCATCCCTCTCTAACTGTACCCCCAAAAAAACATCTCTAACATGGTAGTAGTCGTTCTTGGCGGACCTTTTGTTTTAGGCATTTCCTTGGATTTTGTTTATCTTCCTAAAAAGATACTTTACTTTTCCTCTCCTTCCTATTTCCCCAAAAAGTCTTTTCATTAATTAAAGAGTTAAGGAGCTCAATTTTGTATCTTCAAATTGATAGGGTTGGTGGGTGGGTGGGTTCCATGGCCAAAACATGGTAATGGAGATGAATGTTGGGAAAAAAGATAAAGATAAAGATCTGAAAGGAACAATCTAAGACTGGCATTCTTATTACATAGATACAATTATTTTCCTTTTCACAGCAGCCTATATATTAAGTTGCTTATTACAGAGAATTCACTTTTGTAGGTACAAGTAAATAGAATTGTGTTATACACCAATTCGATTAGACTCGATAGTGATATCTAGGAGTAAGAACCGCACCTACAAAAAAGTACACCATATTCATGGTTTATCAATTTTAACCATTTCCAACCGACAAGAACTGCATTTAACAAAGATTTTGGGTGAAAATGGGGAAACTATGCTCCTCGTCAATATTATATGAAGAAATGAGCTGATTCTTGTTATGTGTCGAAGTAATACCAACTTCTTCTTGGTAACTCTAAGCATCATCAACTTAGTCTTATACCTTAATCTATGCGTCGTTAAAATGAAATTCAAAGTATATATTGTTCTGGTGATTCAAATCACCCAAAAGTTAAAGTTCTATAAAATTTTATGGTGTAATTGATAGTTTGATTCTGTGTGTGATGAATTGGACCTTCCTTCCCATCCCTTAATAAACTATTCAAACGATCTGTAGATGCACGAGGCACTTTACCGAGAAATACTTGAGTTTCTGTGGCCATAGTTTGAATAAATCACCTACGAAATGTATCTATGTGTCTACCAATTTTTTTTAATAATCCCCAAGCACTTCCAATATTCTGCCTATACAGTCATATAGAGACTTGAACATCTCCCCTTTCTTTATGTGACATCCATGCTTGAATCACTTGCATCGGTGGTTTGTGAATGGGGTAATTAGGTACAACAATTTCACAAACTATCTCAATTATCAAATCATATAAGAAATGCTCGAGGATCAAGCAAACATATCAACAAACTAAAGTCGAAAGCAGGAGAAAAGCCTATTTCATGATGGCATAGCAAGGAATTGTATGCAACAGAATCTTGACAACCATTAAGAAGAAGCAAAAGTAAGCTTTCCCCAATTCCATAGAGACTCAAAATAATTCATTACATAAAGCAAACAAGATTTTATAACCCTACAAAGAACATTATTCTTCTTTTGTTTAAGCTACGAGAAGGTTGTGAGATGTTGTTGCTCAAAATGCAACAACCTTCTTTAGCCATGTTATGTATGCAATTGGTGGAAATACAGCTGGTCCAGGTTAACGGTGTTCATTTATTGTTGATCTTTTCAAACTTACATAACCTAGTTTTCGCAATCTCGGTTTCTAACTTTTTTCTAAATTGGCAGCGATCTTTGTTGTTAATGTGTATATAAATCATAAGAAGAAGTTTGCTTTTGTGGAGATGAGATCGTGAAGGAGGCCACTAATGCCATGGCTCTTGATGGTATAATATTTGAGGTATTTAATCGTATTGGCGAAGCTGCTGTAATTTAAGCCAATTAGTTTCGTTTATACTCCCTGTGTACAAGAACGCTTCACTGTTTTGATGCTTTGATTTATATATACTTTTCCTTATCAAAAAAAATTTGTTTATAGGATTAGTGTTTGGTTTTTGTCTTTGTTCTTCTTCAACATCCCAAAAACTATTTTTCTCCTTCTCACACCTTCACATTCGATGGTTGAGCAGAGGAAAGATTCTTCCAGATTTTCATGATGAAAGGGCTCACTTTATATAATAGCACCTGTTTTTTCGTTGATTCAATTGCCCTTGCTTTGCTATTATGTTCATACAAGGGTGCTCCAAAGAAAGGTCGAAGACCTAGTGATTAAAATCCTTCGTTGGTCGCTACGCTTGGTCCAAGCCAACCGAATCCCAACCCGAACCGGCGCCTATTGGACTAACACTGTTCTGCTGGTGGGCTCGAGGGTCCTTACCATATCTTCGTGGGAGGGCTACCATATTACTTAAGAGGCACGATCGTGGGAGGCTGCTAGAGTCTTTTGGGGCTCTTCGTGGCTTTGATCTTGTGAAGGACAGAGAAACGGAAGCTCGAAAGGCTACGCATTCTGTGTCTACCAGATCTTTCGATTCTGATATTGCGTGTGCAACACTTAATGGAATCAAGATAGGCGATAAAACACTTGCGATTAGGCGAGCCAATCGGGGCCAAACTCAACCTAAGCCGAGCAAAAGAGTGTATTATTACACGTTCAACAAACAAATTGCATTGCGGTGGGAAAATTGGACTTCACTTTTATTAATTGGTTGTACTCTTTGGCCGTCTCAATCCATTTTGTCTATTCATCCATTTATTTTCGCTGAAAGTTTTCCTAGTACTTGATATTTGCAGAGGCTTATGTTACAACCTGGTGCAGTTGGCACCAAGGTGTTATGCTTAACTCATGTGGTTAATGAGGATGAACTCAAAGATGACGAGGACTATGAGGACAAATTGGAAGACATGAAAACAGAATGCAGAAAATTTGGTAACAGTCGCTCGGTTTTTGGCTAATCTGTGTTTTTTTTGTTTTTAGGTTGCCGATCCTTTTGTTGATGAATTGATTTTCTTTATGTTATATCTTTCTGTTTTACACCTATTGTAGCACATTCGCTATATAGAATCAACCACTAACATACGACATGTAAGTTTCCCTAATCGTCTATTATATTCCCCTGAAATTCTTATTTCACAAGTTTGAGGAAGTGCTGATCTCAATGTTGACTCTTATTTGCAGGTAACCTAGTGAATGTTGTTACTTCTTGATTTTTAGTATATTGGCCATTTTTTTCTTAAATCGGAATGAAGGGGACAAACAGATTCCCACTTTAGCTCCTACCAGTTCTGATTTTACTACTTACCATATCCAGAACAATTTCTCAACTTTAATGAATTTTAAAGTCTTCATTTTGGGCCCTGACCAAAAATCAATAACATACTATCCCTCATTAGAACTATGAACCTCAACTTGCAGAATCTAACGATTGTTTAAGCTAATAATAAAAACTTAAGAGTAGACAGTAGGACTTAGAGGGAGAGGGGGAGATCGTACCAGGACTCAGAGGGAGAGGAAAGCTGCTACCGACGGGGCAAAAATCAGACAATGATGGAGTGTCCTGGTGCATACAAACTTACAGAACGGGGCATTGAATTCAAAAAAGCAGAATGAAGAATGAAAGAGCCAAGTCAGGAACCGTGGACTTCTTCAATGAGAAGATCTGAGATGGCAGATAGCAGTCACCATATGAGATATTTGAATAAGATCGGTGAAATATAGCAGCTTGGCAAGAACATTTCTGCTAGCATGCGCTTTTGCAACTCTCTGAATTTGTATCTGCAATATCGACATCAAATCCGAAGTACTCGACATCTAGCAGTTCCAAAAGAAGATGATGAGTAGAAGATTGGCAGGACAATTTAGTAACTTCTTCACATCCAAAATTGAGGTACGGAGAACTAAATTCTTTGAAATAACTAGGACCGCTAGAATTTCCTTCTGGAAATCTGCACTACTCTTTATTGCAAATTCCATAATTTCCACAGATCATAGGATAGCCGCAGTAACCCTGACTGGTGATGGGTACATCAGAAAATCCCTCGGCCTATGCTACCTATGCATGTACCATTAAATCTGCAAACAATATTTTTATCGCAAACAGCTTGTTATGCTACCTATGCATGTACCATTAAATATGCTATTATGTTCATGAACTAATACAATTCAATGCATAGTGGTATCTGTAGCATCTGTCTATAAGAATTGAAGTCATTGGGACTTCTTCTAGAACTGTGGGTTAGGGTACATGTGTGTTTCTTTGTGCATGCTTGAGTTTTTAAAGTCTTAAGTGATGATGTAAAGGTTAATGCATCTGCTGTCTGAAGGGATGAATCTTCATACCAGAACCTTGGTCCTCTTCTTTCACTTTGGATTGAACAAACTTAATAAGTAAATAATTGCCATCTTACATTACAGTGTTCCATTCCTTGATATCATAGTTCCCTTGATCATAATGTTCATTGTCTGTATGCAATGGCTCTGTGGTAAAATTTGTAAGGTGGGCCAAACAGAACTTTTGATGCAATTGCAGCCTCTAACCCAAGATTTTTTCACAACCCAAGTGGAAATAAAGACCCTTATGCCTAAAGAGAAAAAGAATAGGAATCCATTTAGGCGTCACTCTCTTATCCTATCTGCTACTTCTAAAAAGAGTTAAAAAGACTAGACTAACAGCTATAGTTAGCTTACTATCCTTTGGATGGTAAAAAAAGGTATTAGATCGATGCCCAAAAGCATAAGATAGTCCAGAATCAGATAAACGATAAGGGCTCCACCTGGAAAAGTATAGAGTAGAAAAGAAATTGGTTCTTACCTCCCCTCTCAGCTACTCAACCCTCAAGAAGTGAATTTTTTGGCATTAATTTGGAACTTCATACTCATAGCCAAATTCATAAATCAAATGCCCTTCATCTTTATCCAATTTTATATGAGAAGAAAAATCAATCCCAATGATGATATCAAATTTTCTATTGAATGTGTTTAAAGCGTGTACAAACCCCGTGAATTAAATGGCTTAAGTCAATAAAATCAATATGAATTAGTAACACACTTGTTGCTTCTTGCCGAGGTCATCTTTCAATGTCTAATAAGGAATTCATTTTTTAGGAGCAAGGATTCGGGTTGGGTATTCTTCACAAAGAAAGCGGTGAAAGGCTAACCGTAACTTGAGCATTTTCTATTCATTCGGTTTTCGGAAGCATCATCTTATAACATTGCAAGGTCGGTCATATCACCCGGGCTTATAACATTTCACTCATTTGTTAGTACCTCATTTCCTCTTGTCCTGCAGGAAGATTCTCAGCAGTGGCACTCAAGTTACCAAATTCGACTCCTAGATTCGTCAAGTAAGTTACCAAATTCGACTCCTATATTCTTAACAGAGCAGAAGGTTATAGTGCTATGCTTTATAGGTTCTCTGTGATCTTGATCAAGTTAGTGATGGATCTGTTCTAAAATGAGGGTGTAATATTTTTTGAAGGGTTTTCATTTAGAAAGAGTTTATAAAGTAATCCTTTACGTAAGGAAGTGTTATATTCGGCATCATAGTCTGCGGATTCTATATACTTGTTTCGATCTTATTCAAAAACACTAATGAAGTAATGATGATCAGATGAACATAATGGATGTGGATGACGGTCTGTTGTATTGTTGCTTATGGACAGTGAGAACTGAGAACAATATTGTATGCATTCGAAGATTTACTAATGGGACAAAGTGTGCTCCTATACATTTTTTATTTGACATTACAGATATTGTTGTAAAAATGACATTACATTTTTCCTGTGGCCTTGTTCAGTTTCTATAATCATGATTTTGAACTTCAAACTTATATTCATTGTAAACTTAGTGCTTTATATTCTATGTAGTGTTAACTCATTTAGAATTGCAGGCTATGTATCTGCTCATATCAGGTTACATATTTCAGGAACAAAATGATCCAGGATTTGCTTTTAATTTTTTTTTTGGGAAAATAGCTATTACAACGTTTTATAAACATTGTATAAAGATTAATACAACGTTTATTAAAAAAACGTTGTATAAGGTTTTTCACAACGTTTTTCTAAATAAATTTTGTAGAAAGTTTTTATACAACATTTTTTAAATAAACGTTGTGGAATGTGTTTTACAACGTTTTATAAATAAACGTTGTCTAAAGTTTTCTACAACGTTTTATTAAAAAACGTTGTGGAAGATTTTTTACAACGTTTTTTTATAAAACGTTGTAGAAAACTTTAGACAACGTTTATTTATAAAACGTTGTAGAAGGGTTCTTACAACGTTGTATTATAAAAAGTTGTAAAAAACATTCCACAATGTTTATTAACAAAACGTTGTATAAACCTTTAGACAACGTTTTTTGATAAAACGTTGTAGTAAACCTTTTACAACGTTTTTTTAATAAACGTTGTAGTAAACCTTTTACAACGTTTTATTCTTAAACGTTGTGTTACATTATTAACAACGTTTTTAAAATGTTGTTTAAGATAGTCCACAATGTTGTTGTGTAATGACATAAGACAACGTTTTTTTGCAACGTTTTTTAAACCGTTGTAAATAAAAGACCTATTACAACGTTAGTTTCTAAACGTTTTTTAAAACGTTGTTAAAGACCTATTACAACGTTTTAAAAACGTTGTGAAAGACCATTTTTGTTGTAGTGATATATAAATTTTCACTTTATAAACTTTGCACCGCGACATATAAACTTGCTGTAAAAAATATTTAAAATGAATCTTTGAATTGCGGTGCAAAAATATATAAACTTAATTGATGAAAGAAACTTTGCACCGCAATATATAAACTTGCACTTTATAAACTTTACACCGCGATATATGAACTTCCGTAGCGCCTCTTGCTCATTAAGAGTATCACAATCTTTTTGTATCCAAAAGTGACTTTTCCGATTTAAAAAAAGGGAGTACTTTAACGATTAAAAACTTTATAAAGTAAACTGGCCCGAATTTTGCCCAACAAAAAATTGGGTAAAATTATGGCCGGTCCCTTTTTAAAAAACTTTAACCCCAAAAGTCCAACGTTCTGTTTTTCAACCGCAAAAAACCACTTTTTGAAATATTGTTAAAAAATGTCATCGTGTTCTTCAACAGTTTCGACAATATACTTTGGATTCGAAAATCACGATTGCGCGCAACGAAACGGGGGATCTGTCACGACCCGACCTGGATTCCAACACGAAATCCCAAGGTCGTATCGCTGGAACAAACATAAGATGAGGACAAGCACTTGTTAAACAGTAGTGCGAGTCCAACAGTCGAGCTAACAAGCTCTAAACATTAACATAAAGCCGCACTAAAATACGGTATTTCAAAAATCGAATTAGCGAAAGCAATAAGTAAAAGAAGCCCCGAGCTATGAAGCTCGAAACAAAAGCCAAAGAAACCAACAAAGACATTATCTATCAAAGGGGGAAAAACAAAATCCGCGTGCCGCAACATTGCAAACGCTGAACAAACCATCGGCACTCCAGGCTGACGTTTCAACAAAGAACCAACCTAATAACAATTACCCACGGCTAAAGCATATCGGGGTTTACCAACAACTATAACAATTTAAAATAAAGAAAAGCCCTAAAGCTACTGCGTGCCCGGGAGATCACTGAAATAAATACTAAAACCACGAATAATGGCACGACACAACCCGTCAGCCGAAGAAGAAACAATACAAATACCCAAGTATCTACCCGATCGTAAAGTCTAGATAACTTTACAAAATCGATCTCACAAAAATAGCAACGTACATAATATATGTGACGATGCTAAAAGTAAATAGGACTCCACAAGCTACTACTCGGGGATGTCTGCTGCTACAAGCATGAACCACACGATCTAATCTCGATCTATTGATCAGCTGCGCCCTGCTACAGTCACGATCTACTCGACCTCAACACGGCTACCAATTTACTGCACCTAGAAACAAAGTACGGAATGAGTCATAATGACCCAGTACGCTACTACAAGAGATATGTAACATATAATTATGTAACATAAAAATAATCATGGTGTCATTTAACAAATGACAGAAAAACCCGTGAAGAGGCGTCGTATCATTTAGATAGTCCACAAGATAGACATTTCTTCTTACTTACTAAACTGTCCAAATGAACCAGGGTGTAATTCCCTGTTCAAGCACAAATCAAATGAATTAGAAGGTAGTTTTTATAAAAACGTCATATGCAAGTATATCTATATATATATATATATATATATATACAAATCAAGTTGTTCACAGAATCATTATGTATAAGTGTGCATATTTATATATATACACATCAAGTCTCTCATTAACATTAATACATACTAACATGGTCAATATGATCTCATGTTCAACTAACACTTTGTTATCACATAAGTGCCCATAGGAAGCCACATAAGGGATTGAGATGATACCAAATCACTGTCGTTGTATTGCTCCTGCAATCACAACTGTTAATCATATCGTGCCAGTGATACCCGTGATCGGGTATCAAAGTACCGAGCTCTCTTCTCGGGTCCGAGCTCTCTACTCGGGAAAATAGCATTAGCCAATGTGCTCAATTGGTTACGACAAAGGGGGCTACTTCCCCACTGTAGCTAGCAGTGGAGGGGTGTGTGAAAACCGAATCCGGTACGCCGATACATTGCAACCACGAATCCCATAATTCGTGAAGACAATGCATCGTCCCACCTTCAACATGAAAACTCAAGTAATGCCAGCTGGACTTATATGCAATGCACAAGTAGATGTTTACTTGCTAATTCTCAAGTAGATATAATGATCTACGAAACTCATACGATTATGCACATTGTTACAAAAATCACAAAACCACAATAGGAGCTCATTTGAGTCTCTAAATCATAAGTGTCAAGTTGTTCACTCTATTCGATTCAAGTCCCAAAAGCTAGTAATATAGTGAAATGGAATATAATTATCATAGGATCTCACCACGATCCTTGTAAGGTTCAATTGTTCCTTAATTCGACTCCGTTGAGTCCTTACTACAATTTCATCCAAATAGGGTATAAATGCTATATGCATTTCTAGCCCTTCTATGTTTTTGTTTAAGGCATAGCTAGGTTCTCGTTCCATTTAGGAACCCTAGTTCACGTATCAATAAGCCAAGTAGAAGATAGAAGCCTAAGTTGATTAATATCAAATCAAGCCTTAGTTCAATTCAAGTTCATAATCCCACCTATTAGTGGAATCCAAATTTCATAGCATGTTAACAACCCAATAGTAGAACATGCTTGAAGGCAAGAAACACTATATGTTTTATAAGTCATATTCATCAAGTATGGAGAATCAATCCTTAATAAGTTCAAATATTACAAATCACTCGGCGCAGTAATCTTTCTAATTGCATTAAAAATTCCTCTCAACACAAAATGTACTAAATATTTCTTATTCAGAAACTAGACTCTTGGAACTATAATTTATCACTTTAAAGTACTCTATTTGGACCTGTATTCATCAAAATACAATCACCTCAAGTTCATGTTAAAAATCTGGTTCTCTGTTGTGACTCATTCTACTTAGTCAACTTGTAAATTCAGCCATCAATTTCTCACAACTCCAAATGAGTGGATTATTGCCTAGTCTGAAACTAGACTCTTGATACTATATTTTAGACTTTTAAATTTCTCCATTAGGACTTGTATTCATCAAAATACAACCCCTCAAGTTCATGTCAGAAATCTGATTTACTGATGTGGCCTGTACTGCATGTCCATCATACAAACTTCACCAAAAATTTCTCATTGATCCAAATGACACATATCTTACATTTCCAAAAACTAGACTCTTTTATCAAGAGTTTACCATTTTAAAACACTCCAATTGGATATGTATTCATCGATTTATGATCTCATGAATATCATGTTAATAACCAGTTCCCCGTGTTCAGACTCATTGTCGCAGCCATGGTTCATGATTCATTAAAAATACTTCCCGAAGTCCAAAATTTATGAAAATATACAGACCATCACTTAACATACACATGACCAACATAAAATATTTTTAGGCAATTCCATGTAGTAGATTAGTACCAGTAGTTTCCGGAAAATAGCCCCAAATTAGGACTGAATCTGTGAGGTTTCTTCCTAATTGGTGAAATCCTAAACTAGTCATCTCATTGAAGTTTCCAATTCCAACAAGTCCATGAACATTAGTTGTTCCAAGGCATGTTTAGTTTAGAACACTTTTAATGTTATACACAAACCCAATTTATTAAGTGTAGAGGGCAGCCCCAAAATTTACAGAATTTAACCCTAACATGAAAAATTCTTTAAAGTTAACAATTGTAATGAATTCCTTCACAAGAATTAATCCTAAGCACAATTAATAACTTAGCAAATCAGCCTTATAATTTCCAGATTTATAACTTGTTGAAAAGAAGATTTCTACTTCACAAGAAGTCTTCCTAAGCATGTATACTACAACTATTATGAAGGGAGTATGTCATTATATTGAACATACAAATTTTCAGGGACTAGAAGCATACCTTAAGCCTAGAAAAGGCTGAGAAAAAGGAAAATAAAGTAAGGATTAGTAGTCAGCTCCTCGTCGATAGCTACAATTGGGTGGTCTCGAATCCAAAATCGGGTGGCCGGATCTCCGGGAAATCACAAAACATACACTAATCTCACCAAGAATCTCTCACACTCAAGCTCTCATCCATGGTGGCTGTAAAAATCTGATTTTAGGAGGTGTAATGAGTGGAGTTCTCCAGCCATGGTACACTAAGAGGTGAGAGAGTGAGTGGAAAACAAGTGTCAAGCCCTTATAGGTCAATTTTTAAGTGAGATTAAGTCCCTAATTGAGGACTTAGTGCTAAAATTTTAACTTAGGCTTAATCCACTCTAATTAAGGTCTAATTAAGGTCTAAGTTCAGGTTTAGTGAAATTCATTAAGGGTCTCCAAGTAAATCCAATAAACTAGGCAAAACTCAAATTTCTGAAAATACCGAGAATAAATGATTCAGTCATCTTTAAAAATGCGTATATACTGAAATACAAATCCAAAAATAACGTAAGAGGAATGGTTAGAAAGATCTTGAAATCTAGTTTCTAACGCATCAAACGGATCTCAATTATTAATTGTCTACATAAAACTATGGCCAAATTACTACAGCCCTATCGTGTCCGAGGCGAATACACAAGTCACACCGGAAATGAAACATGAGCGTGTTCAAACTTAAACACGACCAAACCAAAATAATATCAAGTTAATCCCCAAGGTCCCCCTAGTCATCCAGGGCCAAACCTAGGATCAAAATAATACCAACCGAGTAATACGACAACACGATAACTAAAATCGCGAATCGGGGAATCAAACTTACGACGACAACTACTATGAACGTCGTGGCCACATGTAAACTTGTAAAAATGGTTATTATGAATGTAAATTCATCTAATAAAGTACATAAGTATTCGGGGTCTCACAGGATCTCTGCTGAATTGAATGATTTTTCAGTTGGGACGAAGGCGGAAAGGAAGAGGAAGAAGAAGGCTAACGATGGAGGAGATTGAAAAAGGAGGTAGAGGACGTAAACTGGGTATTTATGCTTTTGTATCGCGGTGGAAAAATGAATTAAATAATATTTTTGCACCGCGGTTCAAAGTTTAATTTCCTAGTCTATTTTTGAATCACGGTTCATAAATTTCTTTGCATTAATTTTTGTACCGCGGTTCAAAGTTTAATTTCCTAGTCTATTTTTGAATCGCGGTTCCTAAATTTCATTGCATTAATTTTTGCACCTCGATTCAAAGTTTAATTTCCTAATCTATTTTTGAATCGTGGTTCATAAATTTCATTGCATTATTTTTTATACTACGGTTCAATAGTATAATTTTATAATCTAATTGGACCGTGGTTTATAAATTTAAGTCGATATTTTTTAATCGTTATACAAAAACGTAGCGCGCCTCAGGCTTATTAAGGATATCGTAGTCATTTCACGCTCAAAAGTATCATTTTCCATTTAAAAAAAACACTGAATTAGAGGGGTTATAAACTTTAAGAAGTTGACCGACCAACAATTTTACCTAAAAAACTGCCTTTGGTAATGGGATCCAATACACCCCCCCCCCAACAACACACACATGCCTTAAAAAATTAACTCAACTCGAATTTGTTAAAGAAATGAGTGATACTCAGCTTTTTTTACTAAGCCAAATTTAAAAGGTAGTAATTCTTCCGTTTCGGGAAACGAGTCAACTATTTTATTTTGGATAAATTATAACTTCTTCAGTCTACTTTTTTTTATTCAATCGGTAAATTATACTTTTTAGGGTAAAATGTCAAATATACGCTTAAATGAATAAAAGACACACGCACAAAGTGACTGCCCAAATCTGGGCATCGCAATGAAAACATTGGGCAACACTCAAAATTTTCGGCATCGCAATGCAAAAAAATCATACCAAAATTTGGGCATCGCAATGAAAACATTGGGTATTGCTCAAAATTTAGGGTATCGCAATGCAAAAGTCACTGCCTAAATTTGGACATCACAAGAAAAAACATTAAGTATCACTCAAACCATTGGGTATCACTCAAAACATTGGGCATCTTCTTCACCTAAGGAATTCTGTAATACCAACATCTTAAGCAATGTGAAATTGGAAGAAGAAAAGTAAATAGCTATTTAGGATAAGAACTCAAGGAAAAGACATTAGGAAATAACGAATATCCACCTTTTGTTTTTCGATCATTTGGAGACCAATGCCCGCATCGAAACATCTTATGCTCAAATTGAAACATCTGATGCCGACATCGAAACATATGATGCTCTCATCGAAACATCTGATGCTCGCAAACAAATCGAGGTTGAATCTATCCACGTGTCCATTCTGGAATTGCAAATGCTTTGTGGAAGCATGGGTATGTATGGTTGGATATTAGTTGTCAAATGATAAAGAGAGAGAAAGAGAAAGGAAAAGGGAAAAGAAGATGGAGAGTTCAGAGACATAGAAAATGTGGAAGCAGACAAAACGCTAGCATAGAGTTTTGTTTAGGCAGGAGGAGGAGGGGTATTTGAAGAAGAATATTACAAAAATTGACTTATGCGATTGAAAAAAAAACAGAGGTACCGTTGCGGGTAGATATTTTGAAATGTGTACTGGCAATTATTCCTTATTAAAAAAGTAGCCAAAGCCACAATCGTTTCACTTTTGAATGTAATGGATGCGTACTCATAGGCTTCTTTGAGTACTATATTGAAGACAGTTAATGAGCTAAAATTTGAAGAAGAATATTACAAAAATTGACTTATACGGTTGAAAAAAAAACAAAGGTACCGAAGCGGTTAGATATTTTGAAAAGTGTACCGACAATTATTCCTTATTAAAAAAGTACCCAAGGCCACAATCGTTTAACTTTTGAATGTAATGGATGCACACTCATAGGCTTCTTCGTGTACTATATTGAAAATGGTTAATGAGTTAAAATTGGCCAATCAATCAATTAATATCGAAAGAAATTCGCCCACCGTGGGGCTCAAACCCATAACCACAAGGTTAAGAGCCTTGCGCTCTAACAACTGATCTAGACGGGCTTCTTGTGTTAAACATATTCTTTATCTTAGTTATTTTTCATATCGTACTAGTTACAACTTGATGAGCTCGACCCAAATCCTGGTCACGAGCCAAGTACATGTGCCTTCACGTGACAGTCACATGAGATACATGGACTAGCAAAAATGTCTCTCGAGCACGATCACCCGGGTTGAGCATAACAAATCTCTTCCAGCCAGGTATCCTTCTACAAGCGTGTCTGAGCAGAGAGCAAGGTTGCTCGAACTGACAGATACTCATCCTGACTACAACTAATGGATAACTCTCATGCCCGCGATTTTAGCCATGACTCCATCAGTTACGCGATAAACCCATATTTATGGCCATAAAGGCCTAAGATCTCTCTACAATAACTACTCAGTCCAGATTTCACTCCCAAAGGGCTATATATACCTTACAATGCCTCATTTGAAAGCTATGCTCACTTTTACACACCGAAACTATGTCCTTTTACTTTCAATAAGGCTTAAGACTTACTTTCGCATCGGAGGGGTTTCACGAGGCCTAGCCTTACATTCCTTCTAAGGTGTCTTATTTTGACAGGTTTCTACAAGATCCAACCTTTATATAGGCCCAAATATCATACAATCCGCGAAGAATGACCCAACACCAAATTGTGTAGCATCAATTTAGTTCAATTGCCGGGAAACAAAAATGTTCCAATCATTTTATCAACAACACTGTTAGACATGGCCAAGAACGATAAGGGACCAGTAGGAGCAAGTGGAAATATAGGTGGTGACGCGTCTGTTCACCAGGGGGATTTGCCATCGATGAATAATAGGCTAGAGGGAGTGCCCCAACCAGACCTTCCTCTAAGGAATAGACTTCCCCCAATAGGAAGAGGGATATATAATGAATAGGTTATAAGCGGTTGCTCAACATGCTCTTCTGGGTGATGCGAGATTTGTCCCCGTGAACGATCTACCTCAACTTGATTTAAGAGACCAGGTGAATCAACGCCGAGAGGCAACTCAGGTTAATCAGGCCACAGAACCTGTCCACTTGAATGAACAAGCACAAGCCTTGGCTCTACAGAATCAAGCTCTCTATTTGAACATAATGTTCCTTCTGAATCATCAACTGATAGCCATTGGTGAACCTCAGATCCCTTTGGAGGATCTGCTACTACAAATCATGCCCGTAATGAGTGTCTAGAGAATGGCTGAAAGAGCGCCTAGTATCGGTGGCCCTGCCCTACACAGAGCTCCTTTAGCAATCGAACAGCCAAAAGGTCAGCACCCAGCTGAAAGTGGTGGCAGCCACAAAGAAGGAACTCTTCTAGTTGAAGTCCACAAGAAAAGGTATGGACGCGATAAACGCAGGGCTAGTGAGCATAGCGTGGTCGCTGAATCAAATCCAAGCAGCAGGTGGAGCCAGAAAGATGAGCCTAAACGCTCATATCATTCTTATTCCTGCTCCTCTCATCGATCCCGGAGCTTACCACCACGGCGGGAACATGACTTATTGATACAACATCGGGTCGCTCGATGGCCACCAAGAGCTCCCTTACCAGTCGCAACACAGCCAGTGGTTGCACCGCAGCCAGCTGTAGTTCAGCCTGCGGCAGTTCCCGCGATAGTTACGCCAGCACGACCTCAAACAATGGCTGAGGTCCTTGCAATTGTGCATGTGTTGAATCTTGCCTTGTTTTTATTTTGCTTAAAATCATTCTACGTTTTGTCAGTCAAGAACTTATAATTCTTAAAATTATTTTGGTCAGCTTGCAGCGTAATTTTTGTCAGTCACTTAGATCAACTGACCAATAGTCTTTAAGATGTCACTTTCTTTACCTTCTCTGCTTGAACATTTCTTGGTACTGACACTTTCCTATTTTTTGTTTTGTTAGATATTTTGTATGTTATCCTTCTAACAGGATCGCTGTGATCTTGTGAGAAGATACGTATGTATTTCTTAACACATTTCATATTCAAATGTGTTCCTAACGGGTTGCACTTCAGGATCATCTATAAATACCCTTAGGAATCTCTTGAAAAACGACACAAGATATCTGAAGCATTCATACTCTCAAAGAAATCCTCACTATGCCTCAGCCTTCTTGAACTTTAGCTAGATATTCATCACTGATAATTTCTATCCAGTTATTGTTTAAGCAAACACTGAGTGACTTATTTCATATCCTTAAGAATTCAATTGGTTTGTCTCACGAGTGTGATTGTATTTCAATCATGCTCTATAAACACTGGTCTTTTGTTGTACACTGATCCATTAGAGATCATTTATATTTTTAATAAAATTAGTGCACTTCAAAAATCAAAGTTTAATCAACTTGGTAGTGGACGTAGAAGTTTTTACTGTGAACCACTTCAATTACTTTGTCAGTTATTTCATCAGCTCTTACAAACTGATCTGACACTTAAGAAGTCTTGATCTACTTAAGTGTCAGCCAGTTACATACATAAATTGTTTAATTATTTGTTTTGATAAATTGTTCTTCAGTTCCTTCTTTATATACAACGATCTATTTTTCAAAAGAAATTTTTTTGTGTCAAGCCAACTGACCAATTTATTGTCAGCCTAAGTCTCTTTAGCTGACACAGTATCAGCTGATTGACAAAATTACATATTTCCGCTGCAATCCTTGAAGTTTTTCAAAACTACCCGCAATGTTTTTTAAAAGACTATTCACCCCCCTCTAGTCTTGTCAGTTGTCAACTGGACTTACAATTGGTATCAGAGCCTAACTTTCTGAAAATTAATATTTTCCAGCTTTAATAACTTGAAAGCTCGATCATGACAACTATAAAAGATTTTCTATCAAACAATGTTACTTAAGTATCAATTTTTGATGAAGATCACTTTGATATTTGGAAAGAAAGAATTATAAGATATATGAACAATATTGATAAATGATTGATGGAATGTGTAAGAGGTGGTGGCCCTATGCAACCTATGAAAATCAATACTAAAGTTGGTAAATCTTCTACTACAGTTGATGATACCATAAATCCTCTTGCTCCTGCTATTGAAGAATATGTTCTCAAACCTCAATCTGAATGGACCAAGGAAGACAAAATTACATATGGACTAGATGCTAGCGCTGTACACATTCTTTCAAGTGCTGTTCCAGATGAAAACTATAAGCAAATATATGACTGTGTTACTGCCAAAGAATTATGGGATGCCCTTGTTTAATACGCCGAAGGAGATCAAAACACCAAGGAAACTCTGTGATTGCATACAAGAATTTGATGCTTTCAAAAAGGATCCAAAAGAATCATTGAAGAATGCTTATGATAGATTTTTTGAGGTAAGTAATAGATGCTCTTCTCTTGGTAAAGTTTATAACATGAAAGATTTGAATATTCGTTCTCTTAGTAGCTTGGGAAGTAGATGGCATGTTAAGGTAACTGTCATAAAATGAACAGAACTCATATTCGTAGTCTTGTTGCAAGTCTAAAAATTTATGAAAAGGAAGTTCACAAAACTCAAGAAATTGTGAAATTTTTTAAAGGTATCTCTCTGCAAGCTGAAGAAGAGACATGTAAAACTTCTACATCTCTTTCAAACGATAACTTTGATGAAGATGGATTTGCAGCTTTTGCTAGACAATTTAGAAAGTTTAAATCTTTTAAAAAGAACTTCCAAAAACCTTCTTCAAGTTTTCAAAAATCTTCGTCTAATACTCAAAAACCTTCCTCAAGCTTTCAAAGACCTTCTTCTTCAAACTTTCAAAAGCCTTACTTCAAAGCAAATGAAGACAAGGATGAGAAAGAAAAATTGTTGTGCTTCAATTGTAGAAAACCTGGTCACTTTGCTTCAAACAGCCCTTCTACCAAAAAATGAATACTACAAGAAAGCTCCTAGAAATTTTGAAAAACAAAAGGGTTTGGTTACTGAAAATTAAAATCTTGCAACATAGATTGAGACAAATTTTGAAGATGAATATGTCGATTTTGTGTAAGAAGCAAATATGTGTCTTGTTGCAGAATCAGCTATGTATGATTCAGAAAATGATTTTCCTAGTCCAAAATATTCAAATGAGTCTGATAATGAGCTGCCAAGCTCACCTATTAAAAACCCCAAGCTGACAAAGGTCATCAAACCTGATCAGTTTGTGGTTAAGAAAATAGGAAATGATTTTTATGGACAAGGAATCATAAGTCAACCAGAAAGAAAAATCAAGTCAACCTCTCTAAGGACTGCTGACATCAAAATAAACAATACGTCAAAAAGGTAAGAGGAGAAGGCTACTGACATAAGTGTTGATGATCTACTGGAACAAATGCAAGAAATGTATTCCAAGTTTGAAACTCTCAAAAGAATTCATGTTTCTTTATCTGGTGACTTCAAAAGAATCTCTAATGAAAACTGTGAGCTTCAAAAGATCAACAAGCTTTATAAAGTTTAGCAAAACGAATTACTGCAGCTTAAAAGCATCAATGAAAAACATGAGATTCAAGCAAAAATCTCAGATGCCCAGATTGCTAACCTTGTAGAAAGGAATCTTCGACTGACCAATGTTGATACTTATTAAAAGTCAAAAGCTGCTATTGAAACCATCATTAGTCAACAAAAAAATCATGAAGACCAACATGGTCTTCGATATTCAAAAGATGATGGAAACTGTGAAATCAAACAGTCAAATGGTGAACCTAAGATTCTGCTAAAAAAGAATAAGGGATTAGTTTATAATGTTGTACCTTACAAATATCCCAAAAATGTGAATCAACTTAAGAGGTCCATTAACAAAAAGGATAAGCTCAACAATGACAGTTGTCAGTCTTCTGTTGATAAGCCTAAAAAACTGTCAGCTGCTGCAACAGCTGATAAGTGCCAGTCAACTAATAAGTGTCAGCCAGTGACAAAAGAAGAGGAATCAGAAGGAAGACAACTGACAAGTTTAAGCAAGTCAATTTTGTTGATGCTAAGATCTCTAAGCTGAGTCAAAATGAATCAAAGAATTCACCTTAAATGACTGATAAACCTGGTTATCATAGATGCAACATTTGTTCTACTTTTGGTCATCAGTCTCATGAGTGCCTGCTCAGATTTAAACCTATTGACAAAGTCAAGATGCCTAGTTTTAGGCAAGTTTGGCTACCAATGAAAACTAACCCTTTGGACCCAAATGTATAAAGGGTACCATGATTTAAATTTTCATATTTCAGGTATGCTTAATGGCAGATGATCAACCAACTGACATATGGATATTAGACAGTGGATGCTCTAGGCACATTACTTAGTCATTTGAACTTCTTACTGACATTATCTCAGCCAAAAGGACCTTAAGTCATTTTTGGAGACAACTCAAAAGAAAAAACAATAGGTTATTGATCTATTATCAGAGGATCTATAAAAATTAAAAATGTCTCATTGGTACAAGGTTTGAAACACAATCTTCTAAGCATTTCACAATTCTGTGACAAAGGTATGAGCTGCACTTTATCTACTACTCACTGTTTTATCAAAAATAACATCACAAATGAAGTTTTACTTAGTGGTTCTAGAAAAAGAAATGTTTTTGCTAGTGATTTACTTGCTTTAAATCACAATAATCAAATATGTTTAGTAGAAAATAATACTTCAAAAACTTCATGGCTTTGGCACAAAAGACTTTCACATTTAAATTTTAAATATTTTTCCAAACTTTCAAAAGGAGACTTAGTGAAAGGTCTGCCATCTATAAATTTTTCTTCTGACAAAAAATGTGATGCATGTATTTTAGGAAAAATAACAAAAGCTTCTTTCAAACCCAAACCATGTCTTTCAACCAAAAGAATTCTTGAACTACTTCACATGGATTTATTTGGTCCTATACAACTGCCAGTTTGGGTGGAAACAGATATGCTCTGGTTGTTGTAGATGATTACTCAAGGTACATATGGGTTCAAATGATGCAATTTAAGGATGAAACTTATGGCATTCTCACTACCTTGTTCAGAAATCTTCAAACTAAAAAAGAATGTGAAATCATAAGTGTAAGATCAGAAAATGGTACAGAATTCAAGAACCTTAGCATGGATACATACTGTGATGATCATGGCATTGATCATAATTTTTCAGTAGTCAGAACACCTCAGCAAAATGGTGTAGCTGAAAGGAATAACAAGACACTGATTGAAGCAAGGAAAACCATGCTAGCTGAAGCAAAGTTACCAAAGTATTTTTGGGCAGAAGCTGTCAACACAACTTGTTTCACTCAAAACAGATCCATCATAAACAAGTTTCATGGAAAGACTCCATATGAATTATGGAGAGGAAGGACACCCAACATTGCTTATTTTAAAACTTTTGGGTGCAAATGCTTCATTCACTACAATGGTAGTGACCACAGAGGTAAATTTGATGAAAAATCTTATGAAGGTATTTTTGTTGGTTATGCTAAACATAGTAGAACTTATAGAGTTTTTAATAGAAAAACTCAAATAATTGTTGAATCTATGCATGTTACATTTGATAAATTCAATTTACTTGAGTCTGCTGAGACTCATGATGCTATTGACAATTTTGAGATTTTTGAGACAGGAAACATTGGTAGCTCAACCCAAAATAACTCTTTATCTTCCATTCATCTAGTTGTTACCTTAGATATTCAGAATGAACATCAGTAGGATGACAACTTCCAGCCAGCTGACAATTCAAACCAGTTATCAGATCATGTCACAACTGACACACTTCCTTCTGAAACTCTTCAGTCAGCTGACACCCTATCTTCTTCACTTTTGCCAACTGAACCTCTTCCAGACCTTCCTAGAGAAATCAGAGAAGCTAAACATCATCCAGTTTCAAACATCATTGGTGATCCTTTTTCTGGTTTAAGAACAAGAAACAGTTCCAGAAATGAAACTCTTGACTCACATGCTTTTGTCTCCTCTATTGAACCCAAAAAGATTGATGAAACTATGTATGATCCTCAATGGATTGAGGCCATGCAAGAAGAATTAAATCAGTTTGAAAGATGTTAAGTTTGGGAACTTGTTCCAAGACCTTCAGATCAACAAGTTATTGGAACAAAATGGGTGTTTAGGAACATGTTGGATGAAGATGGAAATATCACTAGGAACAAAACAAGATTAGTAGCCCAAGGCTATAGACATGAGAAGGGCATGGACTATAATCAAACATTTTCTCCTGTTGCCAGTCTGGAAGCTATTAGATTATTTCTTGCCTATGCAACTTTCAAGGATTTCAAGGTCTATTAAATTGATGTAAAAAGTGCATTCGTAAATGGTGATCTACAAGAACAAGTTTTTGTTGAACAACCTCTTAGATTTATTGATATAAAAAAGAAGGATCATGTATACAAGCTAAGAAAAACTCTTTATGGTCTCAAACAAGCCCCAAGAACATGGTATGAAACTCTATCAAAATTTCTCATGGAAAAAAGGTTTCAAAGAGGTAAAATTGATACTACTCTCTTCTCTCTTAAGCACAAAGGTAATATCTTACTAGTTCAAATTTATGTTGGTGATATTATTTTTGGTTCTACTAATGATACATTGTGTAAAAGATTTGAGAATCTTATGAAGGGAAAATTTGAGATGAGCATGATGGGAGAACTCACATACTCTCTAGGTTTGCAAATCAAGCAAACTGAAGAAGGAATTTTTATCCATTAGTCAAAATACACAAAAGAACTGATCAGGGAATATAATCTTCAAGAAGCAAAATTTAGCAAACACTCCAATGGGAGTTGAATGTCATTTGGTCAATGATGAAAAATGTAAATCAGTTAATACAACTGAGTATAGAGGTATAGTTGGATCTCTCTTATATTTAATTGCTAGTAGACCAAACATTATGTTTGTTGTATGTATATGTGCTCGGTTTCAAGCTAATCCAATGGAATCTCATATGATTACTGTAAAAAGAATTATTAGATACTTGATTGATATTGAGAAATTTGGAATTTGGTATCCTAGAGATTCTTCTTTTAACTTAATTGGATATTCAGATGCTGACTTTGCAACTTGTAGAGTTAATAGGAAAAACACTAGTGGAACATGTCAGTTTCTTGGTAACAAATTGATATCTTGGGCATGCAAAAAGCATGCATCAATCTCCACCTTAACTACAAAAGCTGAATACATTGCTGCTGGCAGTTGCTGCTCACAAATCCTTTGGATGAAACAACAACTATTGGACTATGAAATGCTAATGGGAACTTGTCTTATTTATTGTGATAATACTTCTACTATTTCTGTTTCTAAAAATCATGTTATGCATTCTAAAATCAAGCATATAGACATAAGATATCACTTCTTAAAAGATGATGTTGAAAATGGTAATGTTCAACTAGACTATGTTCCCACAGAATTTCAATTAGCTGACATATTTACAAAAGCTCTAAAATCTGATAGATTTGAATTTCTAAGAGGTGAATTGGGAATGCTTATAATGTCATAGAAAGATATTATGTATTCCTAAGTGTTTGCAAGTGATCTAGATCAGCTGATAAAGGAAATCATCCTTGACTTTTTTCAGTTGACCTTAATCAAGCTGACAGATCTTATCGGCAAATAGCTGACAACCATACATATTGGTCTAGTATCTAACAGATGACATTCCTCAGCTGACACTCTTCAGGTAACAACTGACATTCCTCAGCTGACACTCTTCAATCAACAGTTGACATCCCTTAGCTAACAAAAGTCAAAATGCTGACATCTTTCTATCTATCTTTTAGCTGACAACTCAGTGACTAACCTTATAAGTCACTGTTCAAGTAGCTTCTAATCCCTAATCAAAACTGATCGTATCACAGCTAAGATATCTATTGAATTAAGATGTTTATAAAAATCCTTCATTTATTTCCCGCCTTTTAAAAACAAATTGGGACTCGCGAAGCTTCCTTGAAAAGCCAAATCGACTTTTCCACTATCCCACCAACACTGGCGATTGAAGTAACATGGTTTACGCAAAAACGACTTTTAATTATAATCATTGTCACTTGTCATAAATCACCTTTTTATCTCAAAAACCAAAATTCTATGTACTTTTTCACTACACGCCATATCTTCGCTTTTAAAACCCACTCACTCAACTTTTATAAGCATCCGTACTTATAAAACCCCTCATATAAATACCCACTTTTTGCATCTTGCTTCTACACTTCACTTTTTTCTTCCAAAAGTTTCTCTTTCTTCTTCAAACTCTCTCTTCCTCAAACCCTAACTTTCAATATTCCGATACTCATTCTCCCTGCTTTCTTTCTCTCTCTCTCTCTCTGTTTCTATTTGTTAACCTTGTTGTTGTGTTTATTTTAGGAAATGGCAACCAATCCGGCATTATTATTATTATTATTGTTTTTTTTAGGGAAACAGGGGCGGCACCCTGCTAGATTTTATTAATAAGAAAAAAATAGGACAAACTTGAGGGGGACAACCAGCCTTGCCCTTATAAATGGGAGGACGGAGGAGCCTGACCTCTAAAACGGAAATAAGAACAACCAAAAGATAGCTAGAAAGAAACATATTAAGAAAGCCTGACATAAGCGGTGTCTATCGAGTCCAGATGAAGGAGACCTTGGACATGTCGAGGAAGATCCGAAACTGATGAGAAGGTGAAGTCTTTACCATTATCGCAACCCATGTTAGCAAGAGCATCAGCCACACTATTAGCTTCACGAAAGCAATGAGATAAGACTAGCCGCAAAGAATACCACATTGATTTGATGGCTCGAACATGATAAAGAGAAACCCAAGGAGGATTAGACTTGTCGGTGATACAATCAAAGAGGACTTTAGAATCAATTTCTACATGAGCTCCCCATAATTGTGCAAACAAATCCATTCAACTCCTTGCAGCAGAGCATAGCACTTGGCCATGAAACTAGATGAGTGACCAAAATGAGAAGAAAAAGCATGGATTAGACCACCACTAGAGTCCCGAATAACTCCCCCTCCTGCACTATTACCCGGGTTTCCACGACAAGCGCCATCGGTGTTTAGCTTGACCAATCCTGGCATAGGCTTCAACCAGAAAACAACACGATTTGATTTTGGGATAATACTACGCCGGCAAAAGGGAAGGTCAAAATACATATCCCAACTATCCAAAGAATAGGAAGGAAGACCAGCCACTGTTAAAATGCTAGCGATTTCCTATTTGATATGAACCAGCAAAAGACGACCTGAAATTCGCTTTCCTTCATGAAAAGCTGTATTACGAAACTTCCATAACTCCCACAGAATAACAGCAGGCGCAATTAAGAAGATCAATGATTTATCTTTAAGCCACCAAGCAAAACAAGTTTGCTGGATAGAAGCTCTAGCCGTGGTAACAGCCCCTAAAATATGAAAATGATTCCAAATATATCGGGCAAGAGGGTTGTGGAGAAACACATGCAAATAAGTTTCACAAGAGCCTTCATTGCAACAATAACATTGAGAGGCGAGAGAAATACCTTTCCTCATAATACTCTCATCAATTGGGAGACGACGATACCACAGCCGCCACAAAAATAAGCTAATCTGCCTTGGGATACATTTGTGCCATATAAATTTGGCAGAGCCGAGGTGAGGATGAGAAACACGGATCAAATCCCAAGCTGAGAATAAAGAGAAGTGACCATTCACTTGAAGGCTCTAAAAAGCAATATCTGGCTGATCTGAAATCTGAATACGGTGAGACCGAATGGCAGAAACTGCCGCATTACCAAGAGAAGAAATAGCTTGGGCAGTAAGCTGGCCTGAAGAGGAAAATAAGTCAGCCACAATAGATAAAGGACTCGAAACAGGCTTAATGAGATTAACATCTGGCAGCCAACTGTCCAGCCAAATAGAGCAGTTTCCCTTGCCTATAATCCAACGAATGTGAGGATTTGCTATATCTCAGATAGAACACATCCAACGCCATATATGAGAACCAGATCCCGAAGATGAGACAGGATGGGAAGAAGAGCAATATTTAGCATGCATGAAGCGAGACCAAAGACTATTAGTCGTTCGAAAGCGCCACCAAATTTTAATAGCAAAAGACCGCATAACATCAGAAAGAGATTTAATCCCCACACCACCTTCTAGAACAGGCCGACAACACTTATCCCAAGCGATCCAGTGCGCTTTATGCTTACCTTCGATGAAGCCCCAAAAGAAGTTTGCTAGCAGCCGGTTAATCAGATTAAGAACAGTCACCAGCGGATCAAGAAAGGCTAAATGATACATCACAATGGAATTCAAAACAGAGTTGATTAAAGTGACTTTGCCCGCTTGGTTAAGGAAAGCACCAATCCACAAACTGATTTTCATATGTAGTTTTTCAACTAAGGAATCAAATAAAATCTTTTTTTCCTTCCTTCGAATAAAGGACATCCCAAATAAGTTACTGGAAGATCACGAAACGGAAATCCAAGATGATTACGAATCGAGTCAATTCTAGATCGAGACGTATGAGAAGAAAGCATGAAACAACTTTTGTGGGCATTAATGAGCTGACCCGAGCATTTTTCATAGTTGTCAAGCAATATTCTATGCTGGGACATGGAATGACGATTTCCATTACAAAAGATAATCACATCATCTGCAAAAGCAAGATGAGAAATGATCGGGCAGCCACTAATCGAAGAGAAAACATAATGGGGATGCATAGACTGAATTTTATTGAGATTCCGACTGAGGACTTCCGCTGCAATGATAAATAAACTTGGGGACAAAGGATCACCCTGACGGAGGCCTCGGGATGAGGGAAAAAACCAGCAGAACTCCCATTGATAAGAACTGAAAACCAATTTTCTGAGATAGTACGCCAAATCAAATCAATGAATATTTCCCCAAAGCCAAATTTTCGCAATACTTTGATCAGAAACAGCCATGAGACCTTGTCGAAAGCTTTTGCCATATCCAGCTTTATAATAACATTAGAGCCATTAATTTTCTTCTTAAGATGTTGCATCAATTCATGAGCTAAAAGGAGATTATCATGGATGATTCTTCCTTTTGTTAAAGCACTTTGGTTGTCGGAAATAATCAAAGGGAGCACAGAAGCTAGCTGAGATGACAATAATTTCGATATAATCTTGTTGCAAAAGTTGCATAGACTGATAGGCCGAAGATCCTTAAACGACGTAACCTGATCCGACTTTGGAATAAGAATAAGGAGAGTGTTGGTCCAAGATCGAGGCATAGAGAAGCCGACAAAAAATTCCAAAACTGTAGAATATAGATCAGCCGCTATGATATCCCAACAAGCTGTAAAAAATTTACCCGTTATCCATCTGGACCAGCCGCGCTGTCACCACTAAGAGAGAAAACTACATCCTTAATTTCGACAAGAGATGGAGGATCAGACAATGAAGAAATCTGGGCAGTGGAGATACATGGAGGAATGACATCAAGAAGATCAATCTTCTAAAGCTGTGGCCCGAAGTTGATCCTGAAAGAAAGCTATAGCGGCATCTTTGATAGCACCTTCATGAGAGACCAAATTCCCATGCATATCGGCAATGGAATGAAGGTGCAATTTAAGGTGAGACTGTTGAACCGAAGAATGGAATAAATTAGTATTTCCATCACCCTCCTTAATCCATTTCAAATGAGATTTCTGTCGCCAATAATTTTCTTCAGTCTTTAAGTTTTTCTTAAGAAGAGCCTCAGCCAGGTGTAGCGCTTCTCGATTGGACACCGAATTATCAATCTCATAGGCCAATTCTTTTTCAAGAACCACATCTTCAGCCTCTTTTATTGCCTGGAAAATATTCCCAAAAGTATGTTTATTCCATGACTTCAAGGCATTCTTAACAGATTTAAGCTTTGCCGAAAATTTCGTCATTGGGCGACCCGAAGTCGGAGCATCCCAAGCATCTTGTACCACCTTCAAAAAAACAGGATGATCAGTCCAAACATTTAAAAATCGAAATTGATATGGCCTTACCCCAGAACTAGATTCGGCAACTATAAGAAGAGGAGAATGATCCGAACAAGAGCGATTTAAATGATCGACCCGAGTGCAATCAAAGCGAGCAGTCCATGCAGTATTAGAAAGAGCTCTATCCAGCCTTTGGTAAATAATAGCCTGGCCATCTCGATGGTTACACCAAGTAAACTTACTACCATTAAAACCAAGATCTACTAAACCAGCCGATGAAAGGCAGTTCTGAAAGTCAAGAGCGTCATGTCTATCCCAACCCACACCACCTATTTTCTCATGGGAACTGAGAATAATATTAAAATCTCCACTAACAAGCCAAGGCAAATCTTTTAAGTCAGAGCCCATCTCAATTAAATCATCCCAGAGACACTTACGATCGGCAACGGAACATTTGGCATAAACCGAAGTTATATAGGCTGGTTGAGACCATGTAAAGTGTTGAATACAAAGAGATAGATGTTGAGTGGAATCTTTAATAACCTGACTCTGGAGAGCTGACTTAGCAATGAGCCAAATAGAATTAGCTGAGTTGCAAAAGTAAAAACAAAATTTAAGTCTACGGGCAAGATAATGAATGCTAGAAGAATTTATCATGGGTTCACAAATAGAAAGAAAAGAAATATGGTGGAGTTTAACAAGCTTTTTTAGACAGGTAATTGTGACTTCATTACCCACACCCCGAATATTCCAAAAAAGGCTATTTATCGACATGGGAATTATCTGGACGACGAGAAACATGAGGCTTTGCATGCGCTTGAGAACGAGTAGAAATATTCGAGGGAGGGATAACTTGAGGCTTACGGGTTACTTTGGGGTTAGCAGGAATCTCAACATTTAACACAGTCGGGTCCTCTTCTTCCCAAATGGACTGCAGGATCTCAAATCGGTTAGGAGAAGTAACATGATCGCCTTCCTCCGGATCAGGCTCAGGATCATCAGGAGGATCTTGAATAACAGTTGGCTGAGGATCTTTATTAATAGAGGCTGAATTGGGAATGGGCTCCACTTGAGCAGAAGGCTCTTGATCATTTTGATTGTCCACCACACCAGTTTCTTTACTATCCATAGAATTCAAATTTTGGCTTTCTCCCCGAGGAGCATCCTGTTGAGTGTTAATTCTCGGATCAACTTGTGAGTCGACTAATACTTCTTCTTCAGTATTACTGTTATCTTGAGGAACCTGTTGATGGGCAGATTGCATGGGAGGAGTAGTTTTTGGCTTCCACATAAAATTGCATGTTGCCTTAGCAGGCACAATATTAATTTTTTCCTGAGTGGGAGCATCAAAGTTTTCAGTTTCCTTGCCTTTGCCAGTCTGTTTGAGATAAACTTTGCACGAGTCACCATCATGACCTTGTCTATGACAAAAAGTGCAATACAACGGAAGCCGTTCAGCCTCAATGGGCTGCCAAAATCCTGAAGATGAAGCGGTGTCGCTATCAATCCAGATACGAGAAGGAATAACAGCTATAAGATTAACTTCAATACAGATCCGAGCTACACTAGGTCTCTAAAGATTAGCTGTTGGAGAGTCAATTAGCAAAGGCTTACCAATCATATTACCAATAGAGAAGAGAGCACTTTTATTGAACAAATAAATGGGAAGGTTTGGAAGTGAGAACCATACTGGCACAATGGGGCTTTCAACCTCAGGCCGAAAATCTGGAGTCCACTTAAATACGCGCATAGGAAAAGCACCAACGAACCATTGGTCTTTGATCCAAAGACGTTGAAAATCTGCTTCATGATTTGCTTGGATTAAGACGGGCTTTGTATCGAGATGGCCGAGGGTAACAGCAGCTTTAAGACCAAATGCTTGGAATTCTTTACGCATGACCTCCATGGATGGCCGGCCATGGGAGAATTTCCCAACAAGCGTAAACTGGAAGGGTTGAGAAAGAGCCGAGATAATAGAGGGAGTTAGGTGAAGGGCCGGCTCTCCCTTATATGTTGATGGTGGAATAAGAGGTATAGGATGTTGAGAGGATGATGAAGGCGAGGAAACTAGAATGTCAGCGAAGGACTTCTTGGAAGTAAGAGAAGTCGGTGCCAAGGGGGGATCCTCAGCCGGCAGAGGAGCTACGGCCGAAGCCGCAGCCATGCAAGCGGCGCCTTGAAGAAGGAAAACCCTAGAGAGAAAACCCTAGAAAGAGTATTTATGAGTATGTCACCCACACCAGTCATAACCAATACGACATTAGGATATCTTTTCGACGTGGTGTCTCTTAACACCGAACCTGTAGGGCTTGAACTTCTCCATCTTTTAACAGCTTCTGGGTTGATTCCTTTTCTCACCTTCAACATCAGGACGTACAGTTGCCAGTTGACAGAAGATTTCTTCATATCCATGGAAGAAAATCCTACTGACTCCTTCTCGCTTACTAGAACAATCAGAGGAGTCCCTATTGTCTTTGAATCAGAAACCATTATTGCTGCCTTTCTTGACTTGTTAGATGATGGTTCAACCATCTACACCATCCCAGAAGAGACTCAACAGGCTGAGTGGATTTCTATTCAAGGAGAAGTCCCCATATAACTTGCCTTTGATAGGCAAAATAACAAATTTGCTCCTCTCTGATGTGCGCAAAAACGCATCTCGGGCAAGATTACCCGGCCGTATCAAGTAATAAAGTACATAAGTACGAGTCGATCCCATGAGGAATGCGCGTAATTCTCACTCCAACTAAGTACCGAAAATATGCTAACTAATTATATTTGAGCGAAAATAAATTAAATTAAAATGAAAAAATATAAACAACCTAAGAAAGCAATTAAATCTAAACTAACGCGAATGTGGTTTGGCAACAACAAATCAAGATAGAAATATCAGAATGCATTATTTCTTGTCTAGCCGGTGTTTTAATTTAATTCTCTTTTTGCTTTTCTTTAACTCAAGTCTTGCTAGTCGGACGCGTTATTTTATTCGCTACGGGCTTTCGCTACGTATAGCAAATCTAGCTATCTCTCAACCTTGCTACGGGCTCATATCATCGCAACACATAACATAGGGGAGAAAATAACTGCATGTGTAAACCAGCATCCAATGACTATCTACGCACGATCTCCTTTCGGTCTCACGCCACGCAAACTACTATTGTGATTTTCGAATAGGAAGGGCTTTCGCTTCGTATCCTATCATTCTAGTGATCATCTAATGGTTCGCTATGCCATTAAAAGCATTAAGAAAACACAATAATAACCAAGCGCATGGGTAATACTTCGCATAAAGAAACTCTCTATATTTTTCTACAATTCATGTTGGTAGCCAAGACAACTAAATTGGTTAACTACGGGCTCTCGCATCTTATAGTCAACCCTAATCTCCCCGACCTCGCGAATGGCTAAGGTGGTTCGATCGCGTGTCAAACCTAGTCTCATTTTGGCTATCGCTGTGTGTCACAAAACACCAACTATTAAATTGATTGGTCCGAAATAAATAGGTAGCTCTCGCGGATCCTAAATATTTCTAAAATCATTTAATTATTGGCCAGATAATTAAAAGCATTAATTTCAGAAAATAATAACCAACATGCTTGTGTACTAAATAAAGAGATAAATTAAATTAAAACACTACATTGGACATAAAAAATAATTGCATTTCCATAAATATTCTAAGCACAAACCAATTCAAACATTTACAAAATAAATCATCCCATGAAAATACAACAATAAATCAAAATAAAGGTTGAAAGAATTAAACCAAGTGTTGCTTGAATCCAGGGTTGAAATCTTTCGCAAATGCATCCTTGGCTCTTGATTTGAAGCTCCAAACCTTCAATGGTGATCAAGCATCGGAGGAATGGAATAAATTTGAGATGAAATGGGGCTGGTGCCCCATTTAGGGCTAATGCCCGTAAATGGGGCTTGTGTTTTTCTAATTGATCGCTGCCTGGAGAATATCGAGAAGCAACAAAGGCTGGAGGTAAGTCAGGGGTAGATTAGGAAGAACAGGAAATAATTAGGGGCAAAAAAGGGAAAGGAGAAGGGGCTGGGTCGCGGCATGGAGCTGGGCTGAACCAGGAGGGAAGCCACTTGTCACTCCAGGGATGAAACGGGTGAGGCTGAGTGAGAGAAATAGGTTGGATAGGGGGTGATGGGCTGAAGGGAATGGCTGGACGGGGGGGCTGACCCGGATCCAGGAGAAGCACGCGGGTCACGCTTAGTGGAGAGAAGCCAGCAGACGTTGACACGTGTCTTCAGCGGATGATCGACAACGTGCAGGGGGCTTTGTGGAATTGCACCGGCTTCCCTTTACTTTCTGATTATTACCCTGGTGCCCCTAAGCTTCCAGAAATTGGCGCCGCTGGCCAGTCTTCTTCCAGGTTATCAATTTGGTCCCTTGTTAGCTTTTTCAGCCTTCGTTAGCCTGATTTTGCCTTGGATCTCTTAACGGGCTTAACGAACTTTGTCCAAACAATTCTCAAAACAAAGTTTAAGCCCGGACTGTTGTGCAGTCCAAGGGGTCTAATATCTGGTTGCGTCTTCTCCAAGCTAGACCTAAGGCTGAACCTTATATTTTTTGGATTATTGGACAGGGGGAATGTTCCTTATGGCATGATCGATGGCTTCTAGCTCTTGTTAGTCAGCCTTCTTCTTCCAGATTCTCCACAGTGCGAGATTTTCTTCAATCTGAGACCTCGATTGGTGATTCTGTCTTAGAGCTTCCATCTCAGTTGTCTCAATTCATCAAGGATTCTCACATTCATCTTAGTGATGTCAACGATCAACCTTGCTGGACTGTAAATGCTAATGGTAAGTTTTCTCTCAAATCGGCCCTTGCCTTGGTTCGTCCAGTGGTTTCCAGATCTTTCTCATCGAAATTCATATGGCATAGACTGATTCCGAAACATATCAGTATTTTTCTCTGGAGGCTTCTACTGTTTCGTCTTCCATTGGATGAAGCTTTAATCAAGAAGGGGTTTAGTATGGCTTCTAAGTGTTCTTGTAACGCCCCGTATTCTTGCATGTGTATTGTATGCTTGTCTTCATACTTTCTTGATTGATTGTGAGCATGTTAAATTAGTATAGATATGTCTTAGAATCATATAAACTTGTTTGTTGAATCGCCGGTTTGATCGCTTTAATTTTGGCCTTAGCGATTCCCCTCGTTGCTCGTATTTGCCTCTATTTCGTCGTACGAAGTGTTCGTTGAGTTCTCGGCTTTGTATTCAGGTCTTAATGATGTTGAAACAAACCTTTTTCATGTCCAAGATATCCTAGTTTGATTGGTGTTTGATTGTAGTTTGATTCGTTAACCATTCGTCGCGTGATTCGAGCCTTGTTCTATCTTGTTCCGGGTGTTGTTCGGGTGCGTTTCCGACTTGTTTTGAGTAGGGTTAGACCTTAGAATGGTTGCCCATAAGTTTGGGACCATTTAGGACAAGTTTAGACCAAGTTTTGAAGGTTCAGAGGCCCAGGCGCCCGCCTGGCATCTTGTGAGGCGCCCGCCTCAAGTGCTGGGAGCAATTGCTAAATATTCTGAATTGGGAGGCAGCCTCAGAGGTTGAGGCGCCCGCCTGGGAGAGGCTGAGGCACCCGCCTCAACTGCTGGTATGCTACGGGATTTTTTTCCCCTGTTTTTGTATTGGACGACTTGTACACCATAACCCCCTATCTAAACCTATCCTAAACCTCCCTAACCCTCCTCACTTAAGTCCTAACATCCCTAACTAGTTTTAATGATGGATTAAGAGTGCATTAGTGACCAATTAAGCCACAAAATCAGATTTGAAAGGGACCACATTGGCTTGACACTTGTCCCACTCACCCTTTGACCCCTTATAAGCCACAAATCAGCCTCTTGCCCTCTCATTTGCTGAGAGCTCTTCCAAAAACGTGAGAGAGTGTTCTTGAGAGTTCTCCCATGGCTTCTTGAAGACTTTCCCTTGATCTTCCCTCATCCAATCTCCATTTGCCCAAGACTCCTTCATCAAAGGTGTAGAGCTCAAAGAGTAGAGCATTTCCATCCGAATCCATTTTTTTTCTTTGCTTTGGTGTAGAACAAGTAAGTTACTCTCTTCTTCTTCTTCTTCTTTTAGTTCTCATTGACCCTAAGGAAACAAAGCCTATGGTGGTTGAGGTCAATGAGGACACATATATGCTTCCTATGCTATCTTCTTGTGTTTTAAAAATATGAACTTGCTAGGAGCATGTATAGGAGGATTTCTTGCCTATGAGTGTTTATAATACTCTTTCATCTTGTCTATTTAAGGTCTTGAACATGTTAGAGACATGTATTATATTTGTGATGGAAGTGTTGATATATGTGAATGCCCTAGTTTAAGCCTATATGAGATGTTGTGAAATTGTTATGTGTTATATCCTCAATATTGGACTATATGTTGAACATGGATCACCTTATAATGCCTTGGTGAATTTACAACCTTGTTGAACCTAGAAATGACCTAGGTTGGGTTATGAAGCACATAGCTTCAATTTCTCCAAAATTGGGAATTTAGAGAAAAGACTCAACGGAGTCGACTCTAGGGAATATTTGAACATGTTGAACTCTAGTTTCAATCCCTACGAAGTTTGGACACCGTTTGATTTGGTTTACTCAAGTATGAGCTTGGTTTAATTGTTTATAACAAGTTGTTATGAAAGGTTGGTTTTGTGCAATTTATTGCTTTGACATGTTTTATGGTAGAGATTAATACCCTACTTGGTTGGTCGAGTGGCTCGAGTTGTCGAATTCGGTCCTTGATTGGTTTAAGTCAAGTAAACATCTACTTGTGCATCACATTGAGTCCACCGGCATTATTTGGTTTGTTTATTAAGTCGGTGGGACGATGCACGCCTTCACGAATTATGGGATTCGTGTCGCTATGGATCGCCGCACTGACCTCACACACACCTCCATTGTTGGCCGCAATGGGGAAGTAGCCCCTTTGCCGTATCAATACGTGCCGCATTGGCTTGCTATCTAGATCGAGTGGTACTTGATGAAAGTCGATGCAATCACAGAGCATCGATGTTGCACGATAAAGTATAATAAAGTTTATTGCAGGAGCTACGAAGCGGCCGTGACTATATCATATCCTACTTGTATGACTTATCTTTCCCACACTTATGTGATTAATGTGCTAAGTGCTATATGATGATCATGTTCCGTAATTGAGATAAATGTCATGCTATAACATGAACATGCATTGTAGTAACTTACTAAGTCTTTCGACTTACCCTATTTGTTTGTTTTGTTTCCTTAGATCCGAGCCGAGGAGACGGTCCGAGATAGACTCGCTTATTTGCTTGGTCGTTTGTGAGCAAGGTTGCTCTTTTGGACTTTGTTGATTAGACTTTTATTTTGGAAAGGACGTTGGGAAGCAAGTCATGTAGACTTGGCTTGGGGTTTTTGTTGTTGTAAGAAACTTAATGATTTGACAGTTATGATCTTTTGTATGCCGACTTGTAAGTCGAGCCTGTTTATATGTTGTTGGTTCGCTACAGTTTCTTCCGCTAAAGCTCGTTTAATTATTATTGTTGTTGTTGTCTCCGGCATGTTGTGGCCGTTGAGGTTATTATAAGCATGTGTTAATATTATAGGAGTAGTTGTTGGGTTCCGGCTGTAACGTCGCCGAAGACTTGTTTATTTTAAGTTGTTTTTTTCGGCCAAGTGTAGCCGAGTTGTTATTCGTATGCGATGTTGCGCCACATGAAATTTATAATCCTACTTGTGCATGCTTGTGTTATTGATTATTTGGACGGCGTGACTCGGGATCTCGCATTGGGGTCCGGGTCGGGTCGTCACAGTTGGTATCAGAGCTATAGGTTAGCTGTCGGCCAGGATAGGTTCCATGGCCTAGTTGGGTTGGTTATTTGTGTGTTGATTTTAACGTCGAGTGAATTCTTGTAGGAGGCCGATGGATAATCCCAGGAGAGGTAGACCCAGGAGAGTTCCGGTTGAACCTGAAGTAGAGGTACCGCCGCCAGAGAATCCGGTAGGACCGCATATGGCTGAATTACATCGCAGATTATTGGCTTTTCTGGCAGGGGCAGGCTAGGGAGGTCAAGCAGGAGGAGCAGCACCACCACCACCTCCACCACCGAGACCAAGGACTGATACTACTCTCCTAGAGAGATTTCTTAAGTTAAAGCCTAGTTCGTTTCTTGGGGAACCAAAACCGAGGGAAGCCGAATTATGGATGGAGGAAATGATCAAAGTATTGTCCATGTTGGGGTGTACCGACGAAGAAAGAGTTATGCTAGCAACGTTTAAATTTAAGGGAGCCGCCGAACATTGGTGGACTGTGTTGAAAGAAAGTTGGGAGATGCAACAAGTTCCCATTACTTGGGCTAATTTCCAAAGAGAGTTTAAGAATGAATATGTGCCGGATGTAGTGCGCAACCAAAGGGAGAAGGAGTTCTATGATCTTGAGCAAGGTAGCATGACAGTCGCGGAGTATTCCGCGAAATTCACAGAATTGAGCCGATATTGTACATATCTGATTCCCACGGAGGCACGGAGAACACATAAGTTTGTAAAGGGGTTAAGAACTGAGTTTAGAAAACAGATTCTAGCGCTTAAGCTCATCGATTACCGGAGTGCAGTTGATCGAGCGTATGAGGTGGAGCAAGACATTGAGGAACACCGGGTCAAGAATAATTCTAGTAATGCACGGCAGTCTACTCAAACCAATAATCAGGGAAACAATTCGGGTAATAGAAGGGGATATCAAGGAAACTGTGATAGGAGAAGTGGAGGCCAAGGTAGGCCACAGTCTGGGAAGCAAGGTAACAATACTTCTTCTACTCAGGGGCAGCAAGGGTCGCGTGGTGAGGCTATGATTTGTTCGTTCTGCCAGAGGTCTGGGCACACATCTGATAGGTGCTGGGGGAAAAATGGGAAGTGTTTCTATTGCGGAGATGGAACTCACATGAAGAAAGATTGTCCGAAGTTTAAGGCTAGTTAGTCGGGTAGCGCTGGACAGCAGCTCTGGGGCTAAGAGAGATGGGGACGGTAAACCCAAGGTTCAAGGCCGTGTGTTTGCGCTTGATCAGCGCGAGGTTCAGGGGTCTACGGCCGTGATAGGAGGTACTCTTTCTATATTCGATCATAAGGCTCGAGTTCTCATAGATCCAGGGTCTTCGCATTCTTGTGGCGACCCGACCCGGGCCCGAGGTGGAACCGAGGGTCGGACCGCCCAAATAGGAAGGAAACAAGTAGACAAATAAACATGCAAGGACTTAATTTATAAAAACGACGTGACGCAACATTAGAGACGTAGCACGCCTCGGCACCAAAAGGCCGGTATTTTTAAAACCTTTTCAACCTGATAAACAGTTAAACAATATAACCAAGTCATCGGCGACACTACATGCCGGAACCCAAGCTAACAGTTCATGGACAAGAATTAAATAGGAGCTAATAGCATGCTCAGCGGAAGACTAATACGTAGTGGAATAATAACAAGTTAACCAAAGCTCGGCTTACACAATGCCGGCACAAAAGGGTTACAAGTACTACAAGTGATATAACTACTAGTAGCTAACAAGAGTTACAAATCAAGTTCTACACAAATACCCAAGCACAGTCTAGTTGACTTGCTTAAACCCGTCGTCCTTACAAAATATAAACAAGAGGAAGAGGACATCTAAACCACCTCTTCAATTATCGACGGCGAACCAAAAAGAGCACAAAGCACGAACACAGCGAGTCTCAACGAGCTGGACCTGTCTTGCTAGGATCTAAAGCAGTAAAGGGGAAAGGGTAAGTCATAAAGACTTGTAAGCTATCAATCATGCATGTCATGGCAATATGCAACATACAAGGCAAGATATCGTCACATAAGCATAGAGGTCATATATCCAAGATGCACATTGTTTCATATAAGTGCGTATAATTAAATCACATAAGATGAGGATATATGGAGAGCCGGGCCGCTACGTAGTTCCTGCATACAAGCGTTATCTGGAATGTGCGGGTATCGAATGTGTGTAAGTACATCGATCTTCCGAGGAGATGCCCGGGATAGTCACCAATGGTGCTCGTATTGATTACAGCAAGGGAGCTACTTCCCACCGTGGCCCAAGTGGAGGCGTGTGTGAACAAAGACGGATGCCACTGACTCATGCAAATGCCAAGTAATGTATACTTAACAAAATTTCAAGTAGAGAACGAGGTCGACAAGAGCGATCTCGTTCATGACAAGTAAATTATTCTCATCAATAACCAAGTAGGATTGAGTTCGACAAGAGCGAACTCACATGTCAATTAGGTATTCTATAATATGACATTCAAGATCAAGCAAGGTAATCAATCCAAGTTCAAAAGTCTAGAATTATTATTCTTAGGGAAACGCGTTTAGAACGTCGTAGGGATTGATCGGTGAGCCGGTATTGTTCAATAGCTCGCTAAACTTGACTCCGTTGAGTCGTCTCTAACAATTCATCCAATAGAGTTAGGACGCTAAATGCATCATAAACCCTTTTCTAAGTTCTCGTATATGATCGGCTAGGTCATTAATCCATTTAACAACCGTAGTTAAGAATTATCAATAATTCGAATTCAAGGGGACCTTAGAATCATTATTTCAAAGGTTATTAAAATGCAAAGGTCCAAGAACATTAATTATTCATAGGGGAACATAGAACACAATTAATTCTAAGCCTAGGACCCAATTCAATGGAATGATCAATACATGGCATATGACACCCTAGAAATCATAATCTCCAAGAATTATCAAAATCTATTAATCCAAGAACATTAGTTGTTCCTAAGGAAGCATAGAACATAATTAATTCTAGGCATAGGTTTCAATCAACAAGATGAACATATTATTCAAAATCTCAAAAGATCAAAACATCCACAATCATGGCTTGGACATGGTAGGAGCATGGAAATCAATAGAAGAGGGGAACATGGCAAGTCTAACATACAACCTAAGGGGGAATCAATAGCTTACCTTCACCAAGGAAAAGGATGGTTTGAGCATAAACTAATCGGATGGAATCGTGCTCCTCGTCGGTAGCTTCACTTCGGTGGTCTCGGTTTGGCAATCGGAGGTCGGGAGTTCAATCCATGGAGGCAACACACACTAATCTCACCTTTTCTCTACACACACAAAGCTTGGTAGGAGAGAGGAGAGAAAAATCTGAGAATGGGGCTTAATGGTTGGTCAACAAGAGGAACCCTTTTTATATGTTGCATGAATTTGGTGGAAATCCACATGTCAAGAGGAGAAGGGTGGACAAATCCACATGTCAAGAGGAGAGAGATTGAGGTTAATACTAATCTAACTTGATTAAGGTCTAATAGGTAGGATTAGGGCCAATTAGGAAGGGGTTTAAAGTACCAAAAGTCGGATATAGCAGAACAGGGGAAAAATTCCCTGCAGCAAATCATGTTGAGGCGGGCGCTCAACCTCGGACCATGCGGCCGCCTCAACCTCTGGGGCCATCTCCAACTTTCAATTGCTCTCAAGATTGGGCGGGCGCCTCACTGAGCCATGCGGCCGCGGGCTTCGGAGCTCCAAAACTTGACCTAAACAAGTCCTAAATGGTCCCAAACTTATGGGCAACCATTCTAGGGTCTAACATAACTCAAATCAAGTTCGAAACACACCCGAACAACACCCGGAACAAGGTAGGACAAGGCTCGAATCATGCGACGATTGGTTGACGAATCAAACCCGAATCAAACGTCAATAAAACTAGGATAACTTGGGCATGGAAAGGGCTTGTTTAAACATGGTTATGACTTGAATACAAGGCCGGGAACTCAATGAACACATCGCACGACGAAATACAAGCAATACGGGAGACGAGGGAAATCGCTAAGGCCAAAACAAAGCAAGAAGGTTTCTAACTTCCCACCAAGCTTACTAGGATCAAGGTGAGCGTTCTAGGTCATCTATGAAGGACAATAGAACTCTAACAAGTCTTGGTTGAGTGCTAAACGTGCTAAGGCAACACTCAAGGCATAACGGCAAGGTATGCTAAGCATAGAAGGTATTTCAAGCAACTAGGCACGTAATAATTATAATACGAGCCAGACATGGACAAATAGAAGTATCTAACATGTTAAGGCATAATACAAACATGTTAATAAGGTATAAAACAAATGATGCAAGTAATGGGTTTGGGTTCTCACATCCTCCCCCACTTAAAGGAATTTAGTCCCTAAATTCTTACCGGAGTCATCGAATAGGAAAGGATATCTCTCTCTCATATCAAGCTCGGTCTCCCACGTGGCTTCCTCAATATCATGATTCTTCCACAAGACCTTCACTAATGGAATCTTCTTCGTTCTCAACACTTGCTCTTTCGTATCAAGAATCCTCACCGGCTTCTCATCATAAGAAAGGTCAGGCTCAAAAGTAATCTCATCATAAGTCAGGACATGCGACTCATCCTTCAAGTACTTGCGTAGCATCGAGACATGAAAGACGTCATGAACATCCGATATAGAAGGTGGCAATGCTAACCGATACGCCAAAGCTCCAATCCTTTCTAGGATCTCGAATGGTCCAATGAATCTAGGTGTAAGTTTACCTTTCTTCCCAAATCGCTTAGTACCGCGTCGGGGCGATACTTTCAAGAATACCGAGTCGCCAACCTGAAATTCTAGGTCACGTCTCCGGTTGTCCGCAGCTCTTCTCTACTCGGGTAAGCAATCTATCTCTAATAAGCTTCACGCTCTCAGCCGACTGTTGTACCATTTCCGAACCCCAAAGCTTAGCTTCACCAACCTCATCTCAGCAAATAGGTGAACGACACTTACGCCCATATAAAGCCTCATATGGCGCCATCTCAATACTGGACTGGTAACTATTATTATATGCAAATTCGGCTAATGGCAAATGAGAATCCCAACTACCTTTGAAATCCATGGCACAAGCACGCAACAAATCCTCCAATACCTGAATCAATCTCTCCGACTGACCATCAGACTGCGGGTGAAAAGTCGTACTAAAGTTTAACCTGCACCCAAAGCCTCCTGCGAGGAATGCCAAAATCTAGAAGTGAACACGGGTCTCTATCGAAACAATGCTAAGCGGAATGCCGTGCAATCTCACGATATCTGGATATACAACGCGCTAACCGACTCAAACTATAAGTCATCGCAACAGGGATAAAATGTGAAGATTTGGTCAATCTATCTACAACAACCCAAACTGCATCGAAACCTCGGCGAGTACGTGGCAATCCTGTCACAAAATCCATGGTGATATGCTCCCATTTCCACTCCGGTATCTCGAGTGGCTGAAGTAAACCGGCAGGTCTCTGGTGTTCAGCCTTAACCTGATGACAAGTCAAACATCTAGATACATAATCTGCTATCTCTCTCTTCATCCCACTCCACCAAAACTGTCTCTTCAAGTCCCTATACATTTTGGTACTCCCTGGATGTATAGTATACTTGGCCTTGTGAGCCTCATCAAGAACCATACGCTTAACCCCATCGGTAGAAGGAACACAAACTCTACCCCGAAAAGTTAAGATACCATCACTGTTAATAGCATACTCCGGTGTCTTACCATCACCCAATCCATCAATAATCTTCCCTAACTCAGAATCAGAAACTTGAGCCTTCTTAATCAACTCAAACAACGCAGGCGTAGCACGCACGCTAGCAAAGATAACCCTATGCTCACTCGCAACTGGACTCCATTCTCGACGTCCTCGAGCATCTTCCACTCCTTCATCATCAAACAAGACATATACGCCTTCCTACTCAAGGCATCCGCAACAACATTAGCTTTCCCCGGATGGTAGGAAATAGTGCAGTCATGATCCTTAAGTTTCTCCATCCATCGCCTCTGTCGCATATTCAACTCCTTCTGTGAGAAGAGATACTTCAAACTCTTATGATCGGTGAATATTTCAAACTTAGCCCCGTAAAGATAATGCTTCCACTTGTGAAGCGCAAAGATAATAGCTGCCAGTTCAAGGTCATGTGTCGGGTAATTCTGCTCATAAGGTGATAGCTTCCTCGAAGCATAGGCAATAACTCTCCCATTCTGCATAAGTACGCAACCCAAGCCTTCTAACGAGGCATCGATAAAAATCACAAAGTTCTCCGAACCACTAGGCAATGCTAAGATAGGAGCCGTAGTCAACCTCCTCTCGTGACTTGGAGTACACGAGGATATCATCAATAAACACAACCACACAGCAATCAAGATATTCATGAAAAACCCTATTCATCAAGTCCATAAAACCGCAGTGCGTTGGTCAACCCAAACGGCATCACAACAAACTCATAGTGGCCGTAACGCGTACGAAAGGCTGTCTTAGGAACATCCTCCTCTCGAACTCTCAACTAATAATAGCCACTCCTCAAGTCAAGCTTGGAATAAACAACTGAACCCCGAAGTTGATCAAAGAGATCATCAATGTGTGGCAAGGAATACTTATTCTTGATAGTAGCCTGGTTCAACTGTCGATAGTCTATACAAAGGCGTAAATTACCATATTTCTTTCACAAACAATACCGGTGCACCCTACGGTGACACACTCGGTTTAATGAACTCCCTATCTTGAAGTTCTTACAATTACTCTTTCAATTCTCTCAACCCCGCTGGAGCTAATCTGTAAGGCGCTCTAGATATAGGCGAAGTCCCTGGCAAAAGCTCAATGTAAAACTCTAATTCTCGGCCGGGAGGCAAGGTAAGAAGAGGACAAGCACTTGCAAAACAGTAGTGCGAGTCGGACAGTTGAGCTAACGAGCTCAATAAAGGTAGAGAAGTCGTATACAAAAATACGGGTCATGGAGAAACGAATCTGCGGAGGCGGTAGGGAAGAGAAATACTTAAACATCATCTCCAATCAATTCCAAATTCGAGTCACCTTGACTCTTGACAGGGTTCAAGGACATTATCGAGGTTTACAAAGTTCCAACAAACGTGGACATTGAGGTGAAAATTCCTCTTTATCAACTAAACAAGTGATTCGTATGCATGTACAATAGTTGCACCAAACTAACAAGCTTTCTAACAAAGAGTTTTCCGGGCTAACTAAATTATTCCGGTCACAACACGAATCTCTAGGGTCTAACGCCCTTACAAAAAAAATCAAGTAGTCAATCATCATGGACCACATATTCGCCTTTCAAAGAAGGCATTCAATACCATGCAATTCATTCGATCATGTCACAGGTTCAATTTATTCGTAGCATGATTTCAATATACACGTTGCACATATTTGCACAAGTAAAACAAGATACCACTTTCAATTTCATTCCAGTTGGTCATGGGTTCAGTCAATTCCTATATCATATTATACCATTCTAGTTCTCCGATGAATACCTCTTGATAATCAAGTCAGGGGCCCTCTGAAGTGACTTCAAAAGCTTTCGTCGTTTAGGATGCGGGAGGAGTTACAAGTCACATAAGAGCATCCTTTATGAAGGTCTCATGCACATATAATATAGTTACACTTAGGCATGGAAATCAATATCATATACATAGTATTTTAATCTACCATGCAAGTATACCAAGTATGGAACATTCATACTCTTAACGATCCACTAATGATAGATAAATCATTTTACAAAATGCTAATACTCTATTAACGTATTAGTCGAATAACGGTACAAGATAATAACTTAATAATCCTTGGCTAGCAAATAGTTATTAACTAGAAGACCTCAAATCACTATGGGTCAAGACGTAAACGAGCTAACGATTAGTCCAATCATCGGTCATGTGATCACCTATTGGGTACTCACCAAGTCTCAACTCGAAACCGCAACAATACCTTGTTTATTAGGGTTTTCCTTTAATCTCAATAACATGCAGCAGGAAAGAATCCTCCAATTCCTGACACTAGGCAGCACAAGTACTCACGATTAGGCACTACAGAAGATATATATACTTATGTAGGAATCAAGGAATACACTAGGTACTACGGGAGGCTTAGCCACTCCGCTCAAGAAGGTGTAACACGTTCAAAGGCACTAATGGACACCACGACGATCACGCTCGGAATCAACAACCTGAGCTTATAGGGTCACTCACAACGGACAAGAAACAATAGCTCTACAAAGCAGCAACACACACTCTTGGTATAACTGCGCCTTGAAAGTAAAACGGGTGAAAGGTAATATTCCTTGACACGAACACTGTACTCACGAGAATCTAGATTACAATGAACTTAGGATTCTAAGTCCTATTCATTAACGAAGAATCTGCCAATAAGGCACGAAAGAGAACACTCAACGTCATGATTCACACAAGAACTAACCCAACTAGGCCATGGAACCTATCCTGGCTTATAGCTAACGAGAGCTCTGATACCAACTGTGGCGACCCGACCCGGGCCCGAGGTGGAACCGAGGGTCGGACCGCCCAAATAGGAAGGAAACAAGTAGACAAATAAACATGCAAGGACTTAATTTATAAAAACGACGTGACGCAACATTAGAGACGTAGCACGCCTCGGCACCAAAAGGCCGGTATTTTTAAAACCTTTTCAACCTGATAAACAGTTAAACAATATAACCAAGTCATCGGCGACACTACATGCCGGAACCCAAGCTAACAGTTCATGGACAAGAATTAAATAGGAGCTAATAGCATGCTCAGCGGAAGACTAATACGTAGTGGAATAATAACAAGTTAACCAAAGCTCGGCTTACACAATGCCGGCACAAAAGGGTTACAAGTACTACAAGTGATATAACTACTAGTAGCTAACAAGAGTTACAAATCAAGTTCTACACAAATACCCAAGCACAGTCTAGTTGACTTGCTTAAACCCGTCGTCCTTACAAAATATAAACAAGAGGAAGAGGACATCTAAACCACCTCTTCAATTATCGACGGCGAACCAAAAAGAGCACAAAGCACGAACACAGCGAGTCTCAACGAGCTGGACCTGTCTTGCTAGGATCTAAAGCAGTAAAGGGGAAAGGGTAAGTCATAAAGACTTGTAAGCTATCAATCATGCATGTCATGGCAATATGCAACATACAAGGCAAGATATCGTCACATAAGCATAGAGGTCATATATCCAAGATGCACATTGTTTCATATAAGTGCGTATAATTAAATCACATAAGATGAGGATATATGGAGAGCCGGGCCGCTACGTAGTTCCTGCATACAAGCGTTATCTGGAATGTGCGGGTATCGAATGTGTGTAAGTACATCGATCTTCCGAGGAGATGCCCGGGATAGTCACCAATGGTACTCGTATTGATTACAGCAAGGGAGCTACTTCCCCACTGTGGCCACAGTGGAGGCGTGTGTGAACAAAGACGGGATGCCAGCTGGACTCATGCAAATGCCAAGTAATGTATACTTAACAAAATTCTCAAGTAGAGAACGAGGTCGACAAGAGCGATCTCGTTCATGACAAGTAAATTATTCTCATCAATAACCAAGTAGGATTGAGTTCGACAAGAGCGAACTCACATGTCAATTAGGTATTCTATAATATGACATTCAAGATCAAGCAAGGTAATCAATCCAAGTTCAAAAGTCTAGAATTATTATTCTTAGGGAAACGCGTTTAGAACGTCGTAGGGATTGATCGGTGAGCCGGTATTGTTCTATAGCTCGCTAAACTTGACTCCGTTGAGTCGTCTCTAACAATTCATCCAATAGAGTTAGGACGCTAAATGCATCATAAAACCTTTTCTAAGTTCTCGTATATGATCGGCTAGGTCATTAATCCATTTAACAACCGTAGTTAAGAATTATCAATAATTCGAATTCAAGGGGACCTTAGAATCATTATTTCAAAGGTTATTAAAATGCAAAGGTCCAAGAACATTAATTATTCATAGGGGAACATAGAACACAATTAATTCTAAGCCTAGGACCCAATTCAATGGAATGATCAATACATGGCATATGACACCCTAGAAATCATAATCTCCAAGAGTTATCAAAATCTATTAATCCAAGAACATTAGTTGTTCCTAAGGAAGCATAGAACATAATTAATTCTAGGCATAGGTTTCAATCAACAAGATGAACATATTATTCAAAATCTCGAAAGATCAAAACATCCACAATCATGGCTTGGACATGGTAGGAGCATGGAAATCAATAGAAGAGGGGAACATGGCAAGTCTAACATACAACCTAAGGGGGAATCAATAGCTTACCTTCACGAAGGAAAAGGATGGTTTGAGCATAAACTAATCGGATGGAATCGTGCTCCTCGTCGGTAGCTTCACTTCGGTGGTCTCGGTTTGGCAATCGGAGGTCGGGAGTTCAATCCATGGAGGCAACACACATTAATCTCACCTTTTCTCTACACACACAAAGCTTGGTAGGAGAGAGGAGAGAAAAAATCTGAGAATGGGGCTTAATGGTTGGTCAACAAGAGGAACCCTTTTTATATGTTGCATGAATTTGGTGGAAATCCACATGTCAAGAGGAGAAGGGTGGACAAATCCACATGTCAAGAGGAGAGAGATTGAGGTTAATACTAATCTAACTTGATTAAGGTCTAATAGGTAGGATTAGGGCCAATTAGGAAGGGGTTTAAAGTACCAAAAGTCGGATATAGCAGAACAGGGGGAAAAATTCCCGTAGCAGAAATCATGTTGAGGCGGGCGCCTCAACCTGGACCATGCGGCCGCCTCAACCTCTGGGGCCATCTCCAACTTTCAATTGCTCTCAGTACTTGGGGCGGGCGCCTCACTCGAGCCATGCGGCCGCCTGGGCTTCTGGAGCTCCAAAACTTGACCTAAACAAGTCCTAAATGGTCCCAAACTTATGGACAACCATTCTAGGGTCTAACATAACTCAAATCAAGTCCGAAACACACCCGAACAACACCCGGAACAAGGTAGGACAAGGCTCGAATCATGCGACGATTGGTTGACGAATCAAACCCGAATCAAACGTCAATAAAACTAGGATAACTTGGGCATGGAAAGGGCTTGTTTAAACATGGTTATGACTTGAATACAAGGCCGGGAACTCAATGAACACATCGCACGACGAAATACAAGCAATACGGGAGACGAGGGAAATCGCTAAGGCCAAAACAAAGCAAGAAGGTTTCTAACTTCCCACCAAGCTTACTAGGATCAAGGTGAGTGTTCTAGGTCATCTATGAAGGACAATAGAACTCTAACAAGTCTTGGTTGAGTGCTAAACGTGCTAAGGCAACACTCAAGGCATAACGGCAAGGTATGCTAAGCATAGAAGGTATTTCAAGCAACTAGGCACGTAATAATTATAATACGAGCCAGACATGGACAAATAGAAGTATCTAACATGTTAAGGCATAATACAAACATGTTAATAAGGTATAAAACAAATGATGCAAGTAATGGGTTTGGGTTCTCACAATTCTTATGTTGCTTCGCACTTTGTTGAGAATCTATACATATTGCCTCAATCTTTGCCATATTTGCTTGAATTGTCTACCCCGCTCGGGGAATATATGCTCGCGTCTGAAGTGTTTAAATCTTGTGATGTTTTGGTGGGTGACCACACTTTGCATGCGGACTTGGTAGTTCTACCTATACGTGATTTTGATGTGATTCTTGGCATGGACTGGTTATGTGCTTATCATGCTATAGTTGACTGCCATAAGAAGCGGGTTACTTTTTATATGCCGGGTGTGCCTGAGTTTACTTTTGTGGGTGATCATGCATCGAGTGACTTGCATTTTATTTCTGCTCTACGGGATAGAAAATTACTGTCTCAAGGGTGTACGGGTTATCTTGCATGCGTAGTTGATAAGAAGAAGTCTTCGCCTAACTTAGAAGAGGTTCCGGTAGTATGTGAGTTTCCCGACGTGTTTTCTACCGACCATGCTATGCCACCCGATAGAGAACTAGAATTCTGTATTGAGCTCATTCCGGGGACTTCGCCGATTTCTAAGGCATCGTATAGGATGGCGCCCGCGGAGCTTAAGGAGTTGAAAACTCAGTTGCAAGAACTCCTAGAGATTGGTTTTGTTAAACCAAGTGTGTCGCCTTGGGGCGCACCGGTCTTATTTGTGAGGAAGAAAGATGGGAGTTTGCGGTTATGCATAGACTACCGAGAATTGAATAAGGTGACCATTAAGAATAAGTATCCTCTACCCCACATTGATGACCTCTTTGACCAATTGCAAGGGTCTATTGTCTACTCTAAGCTTGATTTGAGATGGGGTTACTACCAATTGAAGGTTAGAGAGGAAGACATTCCGAAGACGGCTTTTCGCACTAGATATGGGCATTTTGAATTTGTAGTGATGCCATTTGGGTTGACAAATGCACCAGCGGTGTTCATGGACTTGATGAACCGTGTCTTTCACAGCTATCTTGATTGTTTTGTTGTAGTCTTCATTGATGATATCTTAGTGTATTCGAAATCTCGTGAGGAGCATGAGAAACACTTGAGGATTGTCTTATCCATTCTTCGGGAGAAACAGCTTTACGCAAAGTTTAGCAAATGTGCCTTTTGGCTCGAGGAAGTATCATTTTTGGGGCATATCGTTTCTAGCGCCGGGATAGCCGTTGATCCTTCTAAGGTTGAAGCGGTGATGAATTGGAAGAGGCCTAGTTTAGTTACCGAGGTTCGGAGTTTCTTGGGTTTAGCGGGTTATTACCGAGGTTTATTGAGGGTTTTTTCTCGGATTGTGACTCCTATGACGAGATTGACGCAAAAGAATGTGCCATTTGTTTGGAACGAGAAATGCGAAGCCAGTTTCCAAGAGCTTAAGAAGCGGGGGAGATAATTTCGTGATTTATAGCGATGCTTCTAAGGAAGGTTTGGGTTGTGTTTTGATGCAAAATGGAAGAGTGATCGCCTATGCATCGAGGAAGTTGTCTATTCATGAACAGAATTACCCGACACACGATTTGGAGTTGGCTGCGATTATTTTCGCGTTGCATAAATGGAAACATTACTTATATGGGGCTAAGTTTGAGATTTTCACCGACCACAAAAGTTTGAAATATTTATTTTCTCAAAAAGAGTTAAACATGAGGCAAAGAAGATGGATGGAAAAATTAAAAGATCATGATTGCACTATTCTGTATCATCCGGGGAAGGCAAGTGTAGTAGCGGATGCCTTGAGTAGAAAGGTTCACATGTCGTGTATGATGGTTAGAGAATGGAAGATGTTGGAGGATTTGCGAGATTGGGGTCCTAGTGTTTATGATAGAGGTGTAATTTTCGCAAATGTTCGTGCTACGCCAGTTTTACTTGGGAAAATTAGAGAAGAGCAAGGGAATGATCCGGAGTTGAAGAAAATTTTGGATGGGTTGGTTGAGAATGTATCGCCCGATTTCGTGATTAATAGCGAGGGTACTTTAACATTTCGAGGTAGGATTTGTGTTCCTTCTAATACTGAATTGAAGAGGTTGGTTTTGGATGAGGCTCATAAAACGAAGTATACCATTCACCCGGGGAGCACGAAGATGTACTTAGACTTGAAAAGACAATTTTGGTGGAAGGGCATGAAGAGAGAAATTGTGGAGTATGTGTCAAAGTGTTTGACTTGTCAGCATGTTAATGCTGAGCATCAGAGGCCTGCAGGATTTCTACAACCACTTGAGATTCCTGAATGGAAATGGGAGTTCATTACCATGGATTTTGTGACAGGGTTACCGCGCACGCGGAGATGATTTAATGCAGTTTGGGTTATAGTCGACAGATTGACTAAGTCTGCACACTTTATTCCGATAGCTATCACTTATTCACTGACCCAGTTGGCAGCTTTGTATATTCAGGAGATCGTGAGACTTCATGGCGTACCTGTTAGTATTGTGTCCGATAGAGATCCGAAGTTCACATCTAGATTTTGGAAGTCGTTGCAGGAAGCTTTGGGGACCAGATTGGACTTCAGTACAGCTTTTCATCCACAAACGGATGGCCAGTCCGAGCGATTAATTCAGATTTTGGAGGATATGCTGCGAGCTTGTGCCGTGGATTTCAAGGGAAGCTGGGATTCTCACTTACCTTTAGCCGAGTTTTCGTATAATAACAGCTATCAGTCGAGTATCAAGATGGCGCCGTATGAAGCTTTGTATGGGCGTAAGTGTAGATCGCCAATTTGTTGGGATGAAGTTGGAGAGGCGAAACTTTGGGGTTCCGAGTTAGTGCAACAGTCGGTTGAGAGCGTGAAGTTGATTAGAGATCGATTGCGCACCGCTCAAAGTCGACAAAAGAGTTACGCGGACAATCGAAGACGAGATCTTGAGTTCCAAGTGGGAGACTACGTGTTCTTAAAGGTAACACCGAGGAGAGGTACGAAGAGATTCGGCAAGAAAGGGAAGCTTACACCGAGGTACATTGGCCCATTCGAGGTTCTTGAGAGAGTTGGGTCCTTAGCGTATCGTATTGCATTGCCACCTTCACTTTCGGAGACTCATAATGTATTCCATGTTTCCATGTTGCGAAAGTATTTGAAGGATGAGTCCCATGTACTTGAGTATGAGGAGATAACGTTTGAGCCGGATATGTCTTACGCTGAAGAGCCCGTGAAGATTTTGGATACCAAAGAGCAAGTGCTACGAACCAAAAGAATTCCCTTAGTCAAAGTTCTTTGGAGAAACCACAACATTGAAGAAGCGACTTGGGAAACGGAAGCGGAGATGCGCGAGAAGCATCCATATTTGTTTGACGAACTTGGTAAGAATTTAGTGACTAAATTCCTAAAGGAGGGGAGAGTGTAACGCCCCGTATTCTTGCATGTGTATTGTATGCTTGTCTTCATACTTTCTTGATTGATTGTGAGCATGTTAAATTAGTATAGATATGTCTTAGAATCATATAAACTTGTTTGTTGAATCGCCGGTTTGATCGCTTTAATTTTGGCCTTAGCGATTCCCCTCGTTGCTCGTATTTGCCTCTATTTCGTCGTACGAAGTGTTCATTGAGTTCTCGGCTTTGTATTCAGGTCTTAATCATGTTGAAACAAACCTTTTCATGTCCAAGATATCCTAGTTTGATTGGTGTTTGATTGTAGTTTGATTCGTTAACCATTCGTCGCGTGATTCGAGCCTTGTTCTATCTTGTTCCGGGTGTTGTTCGGGTGCGTTTCCGACTTGTTTTGAGTAGGGTTAGACCTTAGAATGGTTTCCCATAAGTTTGGGACCATTTAGGACAAGTTTAGACCAAGTTTTGAAGGTTCAGAGGCCCAGGCGCCCGCCTGGCATCTTGTGAGGCGCCCGCCTCAAGTGCTGGGAGCAATTGCTAAATATTCTGAATTGGGAGGCAGCCTCAGAGGTTGAGGCGCCCGCCTGGGAGAGGCTGAGGCACCCGCCTCAACTGCTGGTATGCTACGGGATTTTTTTCCCCTGTTTTGGTATTGGACGACTTGTACACCATAACCCCCTATCTAAACCTATCCTAAACCTCCCTAACCCTCCTCACTTAAGTCCTAACATCCCTAACTAGTTTTAATGATGGATTAAGAGTGCATTAGTGACCAATTAAGCCACAAAATCAGATTTGAAAGGGACCACATTGGCTTGACACTTGTCCCACTCACCCTTTGACCCCTTATAAGCCACAAATCAGCCTCTTGCCCTCTCATTTACTGAGAGCTCTTCCAAAAACGTGAGTGAGTGTTCTTGAGAGTTCTCCCATGGCTTCTTGAAGACTTTCCCTTGATCTTCCCTCATCAAATCTCCATTTGCCCAAGACTCCTTCATCAAAGGTGTAGAGCTCAAAGAGTAGAGCATTTCCATCCGAACGATTTTCTCATTTGCTTTTTTTGGTGTAGAACAAGTAAGTTACTCTCTTCTTCTTCTTCTTCTTTTAGTTCTCATTGACCCTAAGGAAACAAAGCCTATGGTGGTTGAGGTCAATGAGGACACATATATGCTTCCTATGCTATCTTCTTGTGTTTTAAAAATATGTTTATAATACTCTTTCATCTTTTCTATTTAACTTGCATGTTAGGAGCATGTATTATATTTGTATAGGAGTGTTGATATATTGAATGCCCAGTTTAAGCCTATATGAGATGTTGTGAAATTGTTATGTGTTATATCCTCAATATTGGACTATATGTTGAACATGGATCACCTTATAATGCCTTGGTGAATTTACAACCTTGTTGAACCTAGAAATGACCTAGGTTGGGTTATGAAGCACATAGCTTCAATTTCTCCAAAATTGGGAATTTAGAGAAAAGACTCAACGGAGTCGACTCTAGGGAATATTTGAACATGTTGAACTCTAGTTTCAATCCCTACGAAGTTTGGACACCGTTTGATTTGGTTTACACAAGTATGAGCTTGGTTTAATTGTTTATAACAAGTTGTTATGAAAGGTTGGTTTTGTGCAATTTATTGCTTTGACATGTTTTATGGTAGAGATTTATACCCTACTTGGTTGGTCGAGTTCGCTCTTGTCGAATTCGGTCCTTGATTGGTTTAAGTCAAGTAAACATCTACTTGTGCATCACATTGAGTCCAGCTGGCATTATTTGGTTTGTTTATTAAGTCAGGGTGGGACGATGCATCGCCTTCACGAATTATGGGATTCGTGCTCGCTATGGATCGCCGCACCTGGGACCTCACACACACCTCCATTGTTGGCCGCAATGGGGAAGTAGCCCCTTTGCCGTATCAATACGTGTCGCATTGGCTTGCTATCTAGATCGAGTGGTACTTGATGAAAGTCGATGCAATCACAGAGCATCGATGTTGCACGATAAAGTATAATAAAGTTTATTGCAGGAGCTACGAAGCGGCCATGACTATATCATATCCTACTTGTATGACTTATCTTTCCCGCACTTATGTGATTAATGTGCTAAGTGCTATATGATGATCATGTTCCGTAATTGAGATAAATGTCATGCTATAACATGAGCATGCATTGTAGTAACTTACTAAGTCTTTCGACTTACCCTATTTGTTTGTTTTGTTTCCTTAGATCCGAGCCGAGGAGACGGTCCGAGATAGACTCGCTTATTCGCTTGGTCGTTTGTGAGCAAGGTTGCTCTTTTCGACTTTGTTGATTAGACTTTTATTTTGGAAAGGACGTTGGGAAGCAAGTCATGTAGACTTGGCTTGGGGTTTTTGTTGTTGTAAGCAACTTAATGATTTGACAGTTATGATCTTTTGTATGCCGACTTGTAAGTCGAGCCTGTTTATATGTTGTTGGTTCGCTACAGTTTCTTCCGCTAAAGCTCGTTTAATTATTATTGTTGTTGTTGTCTCCGACATGTTGTAGCCGTTGAGGTTATTATAAGCATGTGTTAATATTATAGGAGTAGTTTTTGGGTTCCGGCTGTAACGTCGCCGAAGACTTGTTTATTTTAAGTTGTTTTTTTCGGCCAAGTGTAGCCGAGTTGTTATTCGTATGCGATGTTGCGCCACATGAAATTTATAATCCTACTTGTGCATGCTTGTGTTATTGATTATTTGGACGGCGCGACTCGGGATCTCGCATTGGGGTCCGGGTCGGGTCGTCACAGTTCTTGTTGCTCAGTTCCTGCTTCGGATTCTTTTATGCATGTTTTTATTGGTAGTGAGGTTGCTGGCCCAGTTTGGTCCTTCTTTCAAAGTAACTATGGCATATCTGTTACTGGTTTTACAATTCGACAGATTTGCATGGCATGGTGGTTGCATGGAGGCTCGGTCATTTTTACCATCCTTCCTATTATTATTCTTTGGAATCTTTGGAAACATCAGAATGTTGCCTTGTATGAGGGTACTTGTATCTCGGTGGCTGGAATAATTTGGCGTATTCAAAATGATCTTCATAGCATTCTTCAAGCTGCGAACTATAAAGGCTTGCGTTGGGTTGGTCCGGCCTTAATTTTCGGTAAGTCTGAATTGATCTCGATTTCTCCGATTACTTGGCTTAAGCCTCCTGTTGGTATAGTCAAGCTTAACACGGACGGAGGTTCCAGGGGTAATCCTGGGCCAGGAGGGGGAGCGGGTGTTGTTAGGAATTGTAATGGTACGATTATTTTTGGCTATGCTCTCTCCTTTGGTTTTTGTTCTAATACGGTTGCTGAGGTTCGTGCCCTTCTTCATGGTGTTCGTTGGTTAGCTAATAACGGATACCATAATTCCATTGTCGAGATGGATTCTGCTTGTATTTTTGGTTGTCTCACTTTGGGTCACTCTCCTCCCTGGAGCTGTACTTACTTTATTCGGGCTCTTCTTGATTTGCAAAGGCTTCATAATTTTATTTTTAGGCACTGCTATAGAGAGTCTAACTCCGTTGCTGATGGTCTTGCCAACTATGGTATGGATATGGGATAGGACTTTGAGTTCCATGCTTCTTCTGATATTCCTGGCTCCATTTGTGGCGATCTTCGGTTAGATGTCATTAGCCTCCCTCGGCTTCGTATAGCCTAATGTTTATTCTTTTAGTTTGTTCGGCTTGGTTTTTGTTAGGCATTTTATTTCTTTGATCCTGTATTTCCATTTTCGAGGTAAGGCTCCTCTGTCCTCCCATTTATAAGAGCAAGGCTGGTTGTCCCCCTCAAGTTTGTATTATTTTTCCTTATTCTAATAAAATTGTGCAGGATGCCGCCCCTGTTTCCTAAAAAAAAAAACTTTTAAGCCCGGAATTGTCTCGAACTTCGTGCTAAACACCATATTAAAGCTCGATTATGCATGGAAACCTACATTAAGCACAAAACCACAAATAATAATATTTCCAAAGCATAATTCACTCAAAAATAGCACAAAATAAAAGAAAATTCCCGGGAAAATTCGTGGAAATCTTGCGCTCATCACTCTCTACTACGCCCTAGCTACTGTATTGGACAAATGTCTCATTATCAAATCTGGAGGGCACGATAAGATCATTGAATCCCAGCTGTTTCTCATGGAGGCTATTTTGAAAATTTTGAAATGAACTGGGGTGCTGTCCTAGTGGAGTGTGTGAAGACCAACATAGCCAAATAAAAGGAGAATATGACTACTAGCAATCCTTGACTTACCCATCATCTCAGCATCAACAAGTTCCTTAGATCCCTGCCTGCTCTTCAACATCGTCTTCTGACTATTGGAGATTTAGAGCCAGTAAGAATCAAGAAATATATTGGTACAGACATCAAGCGAGCTAATGTATCCAACCACTTTGGTCAGGAAATCTCCACAGCTCAAATAGGTTGTAGACCTCGAAGGACCAGGACCCAGGCTCTTACTGCAACGTCTACTAGTCAGCCAGCTATTGGTCAGCAAGCTGATATTTGTAAGCCAGTTGGAGTTGGTCAGCCAGCTGGAGTTGGTCAGCAAGCTGAAGGTGATCAGCCAGCTGACATTGGTGGTCAATCAGCTGAAGTACAACCAATTGACATCTCTCTTATTCTCGTGCCCCGAAGATCCAGAAGAAGGAGATTGATAACAGCTGATGAAGATGAGCCTACTTAACCTACACCTTCTCCCTCAGTGCCACCTCTATCAATGAAACAAATAAGAAATCCTGATCCCAATTCAGGTAATTTTGTTCCTTTCTCTACTACTCCAGAAATCCATGTTATTGATCCTATATCAAATTCTCCCCCTTCCAATCCTCGTTCCCCAAACACTGCTCCAATCAAATTCTTTCCACCCATAAGAAATCCTACATTTCATCCTCGACATTCCTATTATCAAGCCAATCCAGTCCCCATTCCTCCAAACTAGGTCTTTCCAATAGATCACTTACCATACTTTGTCCAATTCCTTCTTTCTTTTCATGGAGAAAAGAAAAATGAAATGCCCCTAGTCAATCCCATAAAATACATTGATCACAATCTGAAAATAAGACCTTATGTCTTGCATCCTACAACTCCCAACCCAACCCAAGAAGATCTGGTGGTCAATTATGACAAGTACTTTGATCCCCTTCCTCTTCTCTAGAATAGATTCTACTTGTCCAATGATCGCTTTGTTCAGGATGAGATTATCTTTTTGGCATGGACCATATACAATAAAGTCCATCAACTCCCTGCTCTGCCTCATGATGACCCATATCTTGTTGGGAGGGCTGCTCTGCCAGAAGATGATTTGCTACATTAGGACTGGGAACAACCAACAGTTGACACAACTAACATGGCAAGAATGCAACGAGCAGCAAATAAATATGTACGAGATATTGTTAATGCAGCCAACCAGGCCTACATCGAACTCCATAGACAGATGGCCTCGATTCAAGGAGGAGCTTCTATGACCACAGCTTTTCCTGATGCTTTTACTTGCGAACCTGCTCTTCTCATGTCTGAACCTATTCCTTCTGCTCATATCTTAGTATCCCTCCTACTATCCCTTATGCTGTTTCTTCAACCTTTTTACCCTCTTCTACCCCAGCTGAACCTCTACCCACCTTCACTTCTACCCTGCAATCCATTTCGGTACCCACTTTTGTATAAACAGTTACAACCTCATCTTCCGTCCTTCCAATCTGTACACCCATTCCTGCACCAACTTCTATGTCAGCCACTGCTATGTCAGCCACCCCTATTACTCCAGCTGATCCTTCAACTGATGTTGTACTTTCAACCATCCCAACTGACATTGTGGTTCCTTCTCTTGAACTTCAACCTACTCTAGCTGATACACCTGCTCTTCCATCTACAGTTCCTGATCAGCTTATTCTACCTGAATTATCTCTACACTCCACTCTTCCCTTGTCAGTCAGTGATATCAATGCCCAAAGAACTGCCCTGGCTGATGACTCTTCAGCTGATGAGTCTAATCATCAGTCAAGTCAGCTGAAGCAACAGTTGAAGAATCTTCCATGGCCTCCTCTTCTGACTCCTCCGAATCCACATCTATTGATGAGTCTCTTCTTACTCCCTTTAATTTGGCCTCCAGAAAGGTTAAAAAGCAACAGGCCATCCTTTCTCAAGCTCTTCAGCAACCTATAGGGAAGAAGACTATTTTCTCTGTTGTCTCTCCTGAGTCCGACCCAGAGCCTACTTCACCTGATCCTGGATATCCCATGTCTACATTCTTTCCACCTGACCCTGAAGATGAAGGCATTCAGAACTTTCAGTTGTTCATGATTGCCCCAGGCTCTTCTCAAACACCAGCTCATGAGTCTGCTCACCCTTCTCAACCTGGCAAACTTTCTGTTTTAGCCAAATTGGATCTACTCTATGTACATCATCTCCAAACGAAAGCAGCTTTCACACATTATACCAATCAGCGTGCCACCCTCCAACAATAGGTTGCATCTCTGCTTCCCAATCTTATGCAGATAATCACAACTGAGGTACAAGCTGCCATTGGTGCTAGTGCACCTAGGGAAGCTAATATGGATGATTGGAGATCCATTCTGCTTTATCAACAGGAGTGGGCAAATAGAACCTTTAATGCTGAAGCTGTTATGCTTCAAACCATTCAGAAGGAGAAGAAACAGAGAGTAAGAGCTGATGCATTCCTGGCAGAGAACAAGATTCTCAGACAAAGATTTGGTCTTAAGCCATCTCAGTCATTGACTGAAGCTGAAGCTGAAAAGGAACCGGAAGCTAATGTTGGTCCATCAGCTGCTGCTCAAGCTGACAAACCCACTGAAGGATCCACATCATCAACTGAATGAACTGAACTAAACTCTCTCTTAAACTCTTGAACTTTTTAGAACATCATTTTTACTTGGAGTAGAGAATTAATTCCTTTCTCGTTTTTAATTTCCTGCAACTTTAATTTATCTCTTATGTGCTTGGCTTACTAACATTGTTTCGCAGGAATGTAAGTTCTTTATAAAAAGCTCTCTTCTTTAAGTGAATGGTTTAAAGCAAATAGGAGGAGATTGTTGAATTTTGCCTTGTTTATAATTTGCTTAAAATCATTCTACCTTTTGTCAGTCAAAAACTTATATAAGTTCTTAAAATTATTTTGGTCAGCTTGCAGCACAATTTTTGTCAGTCACTTAGATCAGCTGACCAATAGTCTTTAAGATGTCAGTTTCTTTACCTTTTTTTCTTGAACATTTCTTGGTACTGACATTTTCCTATTTTGTGTTTTGTTAGATATTTTGTACGTTATCCTTCTAGCAGGATCCCTGTGATCTTGTGAGTAGATATGTCTATATTGCTTAACACATTTCAAATTCAAATGTGTTCCTAACGGGCTGCACTTCAAGATCATCTATAAATACCCTCAGGAATCTCTTGAAGAACGACACAAGATATCAGACGCATTCATACTCTCAAAGAAATTCTCACTGTGCCTCAGTCTTCTTAAACTTTAGCTAGATATTTATCACTGATAATCTTTCTCTAGTTATTGTTTAGGCAAACACTGAGTGACTTATTTCATATCCTTAATTAAGAATTCAGTTGGTTTGTCTCATGAGTGTGATTGTATTCCATTAGATATCAATTAGTTTTTTAATAAATTAGTGCACTTAAAAAATCCAAGTTTGACCAACTTGGTAGTGAACGTAGAAGTTTTTACTGTGAACCACTTTAATTACTTTGTGAGTTATTTCATCAGCTCTTACAAACTGATCTAACACTTAAGAAGTCTTGATATACTTAAGTGTCAGTCAGTTACTTACATAAATTGTTTAATTATTTGTTTTGATAAATTGTTCTTCAGTTCCTTCTTTATATATACAGTGATATATTTTTCAAAATAAAATTTTCAGTGTCAAGCCAGCTGACCAATTTATTGTCCGCCTAAGCCTCTTTGAAACATCATCCAGCTGACACAATATCAGCTGACTAAAAAAATTACATATTTCCGCTACAATCCTTGAAGTTTTTCAAAACTACTCGCAATGTTTTTTAAAAAGATATTCACCCCCCTCTAGCCTTGTCAGTTGCCAACTGGACTGAGATGGACGGATGGGAAGCTGGTCGTCACCCTGATGGGACAACCCGGCCAACGGATGACAGTCTTTTTGCAGAATCGATTGAAATTCCAAATTTTGACAAGTACTCGGGAAAGTCCAGAGCAGGAGATTGGCTACGATCATTTGAAGCCCAAGTTGTCATGGTAACCAGTAGTGTGGTGCTCAAAATGAAGACTTTTGCTAGGGCTATATAGGGAAAGGCCCAAAGCAAGTTGGGAAGATTCCCAAGAGGATCCATTACTGCGTGGAAGTATCTGAGGGAATTTTTTTTAGCTGAATTCAACTCTACATGCTCCTTAGCTAAGTGTCGATTTGACCTTTATAAGGTGGTCCAAGTAGCTGATGAATATTCTCATAGTTATATGGAAAGATTCACTAAAGTGCTCGAGCAAATCATGGGCATGTCAGAAGGTGAGGTCACACTCTGTTTCTTGGATAACATGTAGAGTGGGTGCCTAAAGCAAGAATTGGTGATGCATCCGCCAGCAACTCAGGGTGAGATGCTTGCTCGCGCTCAATTATTCATCTCAACTGAGACGGATCGAAAAGGCAAAGGCAAAGAGAAAGCATAAAGTAACTCGGCAGCGGCTAGAAACCATAGCTTGGGTAATAACAATTCTCGTAGAGATCGAAACTGGACACCTAATCCGACTCAATGATTTAGAGAGCAATATTTCACTTCCTTGAATGCTTCAAAGGAGGAAATTATCGTGCTAATACAGAATGACCTCCCTACTCCCTACCCCCATGAATCCAGACACGACTCAGTATCGTGATAACACCAAGTTTTGTGCTTATCGCAACGACGTAGGACATGTCACGGAAGAATGAATCATCCTCAAACGGGAGATCCAGAGTTTAATCAATCAATGATGTCTTGATAGGTTTAAACATGGCCATAATAATGACAATAATCGACGTGACCCTCCTCTTCGGGGAGGAAATGGAGGGAACATAGGAAATGCCCCTCAGAAACAAGGCGTGGTGAACATGATCCTCAAGGAGGAACCTACCTCAACTCCGCTTGGAAATCACATTTACTTGATGTCAGAGGTGATTAGTGTGCCACCAGTTGCAAGGGTGGGCGAGTAGACCATCCACTTCACTCGCAGTGAGTTAGCAAGCATAACTCTGGCATCTGAGCAACCTTTGGTTATCTTGGAAATAATCAACAACTGGCAGGTGCATCGCGTGTTGATAGACACGAGGGCCTGTTGGGATGTGCTTTATTACAACAGCTTTAAGGAAATCAGTCTCACCGATGCTCACTTGAAGCCCTACTTGGGAACTCTGGAGGGGTTCACCAGCCATAAGGTCAGAGTCAAGGTCACTGTCGACCTGGAAGTGTACGTCGGTGACGGGGAACATACAAGGCTTGAGGTCATTACATTCCTTGTCATTGACCTGAAGTCATCATATAATGCTATCATGGGCATCCCTTCCATGTCTTGTTTCCCGATGGTTGCATCTATACCCCATGAGCGAGCAAAATTTTATTCTGACAGCGGTATTGGGATACTTCATAACCAACCCTGAGCAATGTGGGAATACATTCGGGACACTTAGAAAAAAAAACAAAAAATCACTTTTTCTACTCCCAATTAAGAGATCACCTTTTCGGAAAAAGAGAAGACCTATCAGACTAAGGGCCCTGTCATCATGGGAGTGATAACAGAGGGCGAATGCTCAATCGACGACTCACCGTATGGTGAACAAGGTTTTTTTCTGACAGATTGGTCGAAACATGGAGGCATGCATTGAATACATGGTCCTCAAATCTAATGGAAGAGACCATAACAAAGATCTGGAAGAAACTTTCACCAACCTATGAAAGAATAACATTAAATTAAACTCGAGCAAGTGTGTGTTCGTGGTACGGGTTGGAAAGTTTTTAGGCTTCATGGTCAATCAAAGGGGCATTGAAGCTAATCCAAAGAAGATCCAGGCTCTACTTGACATGAAGCCACCGAGATGGATCCAAGATATAAAGCGAGTGTAGGTATGGAAGCCAAGGAAAATCAATCAAGAACTCACTCAATCCCCTATGAAAGCTCTCTCACATTTTCGGAAAGAAATGGTTGAAAAGTGAAGTCACAAAGGATGATTTGTGGTCTTTGTGGAGTAAAAATCTCAGTGGGACAAGTGTCCAACTGATGTGGTTGGCGAAAATCTGATTTTTGTGTGTTAATCACCTCCATTAGCCAAACTAAATCACACTTAAACTAATAAAACAATTTAGGATTAAGACTAATTAGGAGTGTTTAGGGAGTGTTTTGGACAAGTTTTATGAAGGTTAAGATAGTCATAGCAATCCAAAATTCAAAACAACACATTGCTGCTGGACACACTAGGTGCTCGCCTAGCCCCAAACACCAGGTGACCGCTTGTTCCTTTTTCAGCTTGGGGGAAGTTCTGTAAAATGCGCGACAGCCTAGCCGAAACACTAGGTGACCACCTAACCCCTGAACCAAAAAACCTCAAAACTCATCCTAATTGAGTCCTAACTCAACCTCAAACATTCTAGGTTGGATCCTTCCTCAAAATGAGTTTGAAACTCTCCCGAACAACACTCTGGAAGTCTAAAACAATGCACGAAACTTGAAGTATCAAAGTAACAATTGAATTAATGATTAGACAAGTAAACACACACGATTATGAACATGTTAAAGATCTCATGAAAGGTCTACAATACATGTATGTGCTAGATCAATACAATAATGAAATCAAAATGTTAAAAGACATAGTATAATCAAAGTATGAATTCATGTAACGAAATGACAATGAATGAGCTACTAATGATTCCAAACACACACATGAACTAAGTAAACATGATTATGAAGAATATAAATGCATGTAGACAAGTTCAAGTCAAGCATGCAAGACTCTAGGGTATTACATCACCTTTATTAAGGAACTCCCGATAAAGGCCTTCTTTGGGACCTTACAAGGAAACGCCTAGAGCTTGTTGAGGAAATTCCCACAAGGATACATCACGCAATGGATGGGATTAAGGGAGAAGTTCTTAACAGAATTTGACTATGCTGGAACCCTACCTAAAAGTTGTTTTGATCTCTGCAAAATCATACAATTATCCAATGAGTCCTCCATTATCTACGTTGAAAGGTTCACAAAGGTGCTAGAACAAGTTACGGGCATGATAGAAGCGGAAGTAACACTTTGCTTTCTTAGTGGCCTGAAAAGTATCGGCCTAAAATCTAGGCTTATCATGCGTCCCCCGACGTCACAAGGAAAGATGAACTTTTTAGTTCCACAGAACCTAAACATAATGGAAATGAGAGCAACTCGGCCTTTCAAGATGGACCGATTACAAGGAACAATCATGCTCGCAGAGATCAAAACAGGACCTTAGATTAGTTGTGGGGTTCAATGAGCAACACATTATGTCCTCAACGCTAATCGAGACGAGATATTACTACAAATTCAAGTCGAGCTGCCTCTACTAAACCCTAACATTTCCAAATTAAGTGATAGCAGAAAGTTCTGCATGTATCACAATGACATTGGGCATGAAACAAAGGTATGTAGAAACCTGAGAAAGAAGATCCAAAAATTGATCAACTAAGGCAAACTTGACTGATTCAACAACCATGCGTAACCTGTTCAGGCAAAGAACACTCCATATCTGAGGGATCAACACATGATCATCGAGGAAATATCAACCACAACATAACACAGCTCGACAAACACGACAAAAGTTACCCATAACAAGATAGCGGGCATATCCTTCGCCACTGAGCAACCAAGGGTAATAGGTCCTCGCAACTGGACGACTTAATAAAATTCAAGAAGAGATTCGTTATGTAACGACTTATCAAGAAGTTCAATGAGAATGATCAAATTTCTTTATAGTTATAGATTGTCTTCCTCTATCTATTTGCATCAAGTTCACTTCAACAAAATTATTTAATAATTAATTATCAACATTACTGGCAAGACAAGCATTTAGGGCATTGCCCGACTAATAACTATTCATACCCGAGAAATGGTTAGACTTGTCCTGACATCCTTGCAAGCAGGCATGGCATTATCTGATTTAATCATTGTTTGGATGCCCGCTAAATCGAGTAGTAGGGGCCTTGGCTACAGCCTAATTGCCGCGTATTTCCCTGGATTTCATGGGACCAAGTACCCAGTTGTTGTTATTCATACTTGGGTAATAGGTTATTAACAGATCTCATGAGAAGCCACCAGACAGGGCCATGCTCGGTGATGATACTTTGAATTTGGGCATTGATCAAGTTCCCTACATAACTAGAACTGTCAGACAAAATGGCGAAGATCAGAATAGTCCTATGCCATGACACAATGTGTCGGTGCGTAGAAGGCATAAGGCGTGCACAAATAAATTTGAACACCATATTAGCCACATTGGTTTGATGGGCTTCGTCCATATTGCGGGGGCCAAACTATGTACCTTGATGATAGGTCTAAACCGTGCCAGGAGTTTTGATCATCATATTAACTACCACTTTAGTTATACGACGGGCAACGTGAGCACGATAGTCATCGGTGCCCTCAACATTAAGGGTGCCATAATAAACATTAATACTGTTGGGCGAAAAATTGACACTCTTATTCCGGACATTACTAGAATAGCCCACCCTACCGGTCAAGGACATGGGCCCATTGGTGTAAACTTCATGGACAATGGCCACTTCTAGAGATACGTATAGATTCTACCATCTCTGTTGGGCAAAATAAATGGGAAGGTCAAAGGTATCATGCTGGAATCCTCTCTCAGGGACTATTCCCTTGGACAACTTCCTAGAGTATCTATTAGCGGCTTTAGCGGAGATGAACCGATGAATATCGAAATCATTCGCCTCCGTGGAATGAGAAATGGACGGGTCAATGTTTCTACGCTTAGGGTCCATGGTAAAAGGGACGCACAAACTCTCTCACTCCAAAAAATCAGAAAATCCCAACAAAGTTGAAAAGCATGCATGCATTATAGCAATTACGTATTCTAACCCCCTAACATGAAAAATTTCGCTAAATATTTTTCAAAATAAATTTTAAATATAGAAGGGTGGAGAATACTTGTATTGCGCAAAAAACATGTAGTCTAATATGTTTGGATGCTGGATTTTTGAAGCTTCACGTCGGCGAAAATGGTGGTCAAAAGTTTCAAACTTCCATGAATGAGTGATGAAGTTGGAGGTGAATGAAGTGAAGGAGGCTTGGAGGATTGCACCACGGAGTTGATCTTGGACGGAAATGGAGTTACTTCACCAGAATTTGAGAGAGAAGAGATAAAGAGTGGGGACATTGAAGAGTTTAGGCTTTTGAGTTTTGCACAAACTTCGAATGTGGCAGCAGTCATGTTATAGTCGACTACCTTGCGGTCGCAAGGTCCTCTAAGAATCCGACCGAAAGGGTTACATTTATGGTGCATTGACTACTGGGGCAAGGTGCAAGGGCTTGCATTTGTATGATACCCGAAATATGAAATTTTTGAGGCCTTGCGGTCGCAAGGCCTTAAGGGGCATGCCTTCGCAAGGTTCACAGTCTTTTTATTCTTTTTGACCATACCCATTCGATCACATGGGAAACATAGAAACAAATTCTTTCAATCGTCCTCTCAACTGATAATGGCTCAAAGTAAGGTTTGACGCACTGTCCATTCACCTTGAATGTCTCATTCGAGTGGTGTTCTCATATAAGCACCATGCGGATATACTCGTACTATTACCAACATACCTGACCATTTCGATTTCAGCTTACCAGGAAATAGTCTTAGCTTGGAATTGAAAAGAAGCATTTTCAATCCTGGGCATTGCATTTTTTTAGTGATACACATATAGTGATAACTCTTGTTTTCTCTTTGTAGGTCTCAGTATTTTCATACGAAGTATGCCATTGTTCTTCTAATTCATTTAATTGGAACATACATTTCTCCACTGCTAGAGTCAAATCCAAATTAAGTGATTTTTTTTTGGAAACAGGGACGGAACCCTGCTAGATTTTATTAATTAGAAAAAAATGAATACAAACTTGAGGGGGATAACTAGCCTGGCCCTTATATCTGGGAGGACTAAGGAGCCTTACCTCGGAAAATAAATTACAAATCAAAGAAAACATCTGTAACAAGCCAAAACTAAGAGCAAAGGAACAATCAGGAGACTCGAATATATGGGGTTTCCACTTTGTCAAGAGCAATAAGACCTTTAATTTTAGAGGGAAGAGAAGAATATGACTCAAATTAAGTGATTTAATAGTCCAATAGGCTCTATGTTCAATTTCCATAGGTAGATGGCATGTTTTGCCATAGATCATTCAATAAGGGCTTATGCCTATGGGATTTTTGTAGGCTGTCCTATATGCCCAAAGAACATCATTGAGCTTTAACGCCCAATCCTTCGTATAATTTGGTCTTTCCATCTGCTCAAGAACTCCCTTGATTTGACGATTACTAACTTCTACTTGGCCAGATGTCTGAGGATGATATGAGGTGGCTAGCTTGTGAGTTACTCCATATTTTCTTAGGCATGCATTCATCAAACGGTTGGTGAAGTGTGTTCCTTGATCACTAATGATGACCATAGGTATTCCATACATACTAAAGATTACATGACACAAAAACTTGACAACCACTTGGGCATCATTTGTGTGTGTTGGAATAGCTTCTATCCATTTCAATACATAATTCACAGCTACTAAGATATACTCGAAACCATGAGATATCGAAAAAGGACCCATATAATCAATGCACCATACGTCGAAATTTTTAATTACAAGGTTCTAATGTAAGGACATCTTGTTTCTTTTACTTATCCCTCCTGTCCTTTGGCATTTATCACAAGTTTTGCAAAATATTTCAGCATCTTTAAAAACTGAAGGCCAATATAGACCAGACTGTAAGACTTTTATGACTGTCTTTTCACTACTAAAATGTCCACCACAAGAATACTCATGGTAGAATGATAATATGTTTTGTTATTCATTATCTGGAATACATCTTCTAACTAATGAATCATGACACATTTTAAACAAACAAGGATCTTCTAAAAAATAGTGTCTAGCATCATATAAAAATTTCTTCTTTTTATTATAATTGAAATCTAGATTTATTATTTTTGCTACATGGAAATTTACTAAATTAGCATACCAAGGTTCATGAATATTGACTGAGAATAATTGTTCATCTGGAAACTTCTCATTCATAGGTATTTTGTTTTCAAACAATTGACGTTGAAGTGAAGGTAAGATCTCTAATCAGGATAAATGATCAGCGACGACATTTTTCAGTTTCCTTTTTATCTTTAATTGTTAAGTCAAATTCTTGCAAGAGAAACATCCACTTAATGAGTCTAGGCTTAGCATTCTTTTTTGTCAGAAGGTACTTCAAAGCAGTGTGGTCTGAAAATATTACTACCTTAGCACCTAGCAAGGACGAAAATTTTCAAGTGCAAACACAACTGCTAAGAATTCTTTTTCTGTGGTGGTATATTTCAGTTGTACATCATTCAACATCCTACTTTTATAATGAATTACATGGGGTCTTTTATCAATCCTTTTCCCTAGCACACTACTAGAAACAGTGCCTTCAGCAACGAAATTCTCAGCGACGAAAATTTTCCATCGCTGATTAGCGACGGAAATTTAGCATCAGCGACGGAATTTAGCACCAGCGACGGAATTTATCAGCGACGGAATTTTCCGTCGCTGAAGGCCACCTTTAGCGACGGAATCAGCGACGGAATTGAGCATCAGCGACGAAATTGAACATCAGCGACATAATTTTTAAGTGACGGAATTTTCCGTCACTAAAGGTGACCTTTAGCGACAGAATTTTCCGTCGCTGAAAATAAACCGAAATTAAATTCTGAAATATTCAGCGATGGAAAATTCTGTTGCTAAAGGTGACCTTCAGCGACAGAAAATTCCGTCGCTGAATATTTCAGAATTTAATTTGGTTTATTTTCAGCGACAAAAAATTCCGTCGCTAAAAATAAATTTAAATTTAAATTATAATTAATATAAAATATCAATACTATTTGAAATTAAATTGAAATTAAATTAAAATAATATTTGAAATGTTAATTTAATAATATAATATCAATAATTAAAATGATTAGCATCAATATAATTACAAAAATTAAAACATTCACATTACAACTTAACTTAACATAACGTAACGTAACGTTAACTTAAATTGAAATTAAATTAAAAATAATGTTTAAAATGTTAATTTAATAATAGAATATCAATAATGAAAATGATTAGCATCAATATAATTACAAAAACTAAAACATTCACATTACAACTTAACTTAATGTAACGTAACGTTAACTTAAATCGAAATTAAATTAAAATAATATTTGAAATGTAAATTTAATAATATAATGTCAATAATTAAAATGATTAGCATCAATATAATTACAAAAATTAAAACATTCACATTACAACTTAACTTAACGTAACTTAACCTAATGTACGTTAACTTAAATTGAAATTAAATTAAAATAATATTTGAAATGTTAATTTAATAATATAATATCAATAATTAAAATGATTAGCATCAATATAATTACAAAAATTAAAACATTCACATTACAACTTAACTTAATGTAACTTAACGTAACGTAACGTTAACTTAAATTGAAATTAAATTAAAATAATATTTGAAATGTTAATTTAATAATATAATATCAATAATTAAAATGATTAGCATCAATATAATTACAAAAATTAAAACATTCATATTACAACTTAACTTAACGTGACTTAACGTAACGTAACGTAACTTAACTTAACTTAACTTAACGTAACTTAACGTAACGTAACTTAACTTAACGTAACGTAATGTAATGTAATGTATCGTAACTTAACGTAACGTAACATAACTTAATGTAACTTAACGTAACGTAACGTAACGTAACGTAACTTAACTTAACTTAACTTAACTTAACTTAACTTAGCTTAACTTAACTTAACTTAGCTTAACTTGACTTAACTTAACTTAAATGTAACATAACTTAACTTAACTTAACGTAAAGTAACTTAACTTAACGTAACTTAACTTAACATAACTTAACATAATTTAACTTAGCTTAACGTAACGTAACTTAACTTATCTTAACGTAACGTAACTTAACTTAACTTAAATGTAACGTAACTTAACTTAACTTAGCTTAATTTAACTTAACTTAACGTAACATAACTTAACTTAACTTAATGTAATGTAACTTAACTTAACATAACTTAACGTAACTTAACTTAACTTAACTTAATTTAGCTTAACTTAACTTAACTTAACGTAACATAACTTAACTTAGTTTAACGTAATGTAACTTAACTTAACTTAACGTAACATAACGTAACTTAACTTAACTTAACTTAGCTTAACATAATGTAACGTAACTTAACTTAACTTAAACGTAACGTAACTTAACTTAACTTAACTTAACTTAATTAGCTTAACGTAACGTAACTTAACTTAACTTAAACGTAACGTAACTTAACTTAACTTAACATAACTTAACTAAACTTAACTTAACGTAACTTAACATGAAAACACGCTACGCCTATTGGCGAAATGGTATAATTGATAACGGAACGGACCCCAAAGATCTCCTAGAAAGGTATTAGGATGATTGACTCCGCGACCCAACGCCTTCGAGATGACGCGAACCTTGGAATTGTGAATGACGCCACAATTGGGATGACTCTCCAACTAATAAGTCGAATTCAATTATAAACAACGAATCCACGATGTTTATAATCCGAGCTTGCAATCCAGGACACTCAAATAAGAAGACAATTTTCAAATCAACTCACTTTGTATTAATCAAAATTCTCCACCAAACAATATTTAAGAATGCCTTTTTATAGGCTTACAAAATAAGTCCTAATTCTTGTAGGACAAGAAAACTAAATAAAAGGAAACTCTTAAACCCTAAAATTTAGGAACAAGAAACTTATTTAAAAGGAAACACTAAATAAAAAGGAAACTAAAATTACCCAAACATTAAAACAGGAAAATAACAAAAACGGCAGCTTTCTGGAGACCTTACGGTCGCAAGGTCTATGGACCTTTGCGGCCGCAGGCTTCACAGCTTCTCCGAATTTGCTGACTTGCCACTTTGACCCCCTGAAGTATCCAAACAGTTTTCCAAGCTTCCAAACTTGCCTACAAGTTGCCAAACTTAACAAATAGATCCCTGAAATCTTAGAAACACTTTTATGGCTTGTCAATATCATATCGATAATGGACTACGATGGACTATTATAACATGAAAACACGCGACGACTATTGGCAAAATGGTATAATGGAGTACGATGGACCATTATAACATGAAAACACGTTACACCTATTAATGACGAAATGTTATAATGGACTACGATGGACCATTATAACATGAAAACATGCTACGCCTATTGACAAAATGGTATAATGGAGTACGATGGACCATTAAAACATGAAACACGATACGTCTATTAGCGAAACGGTATAATGGAGTACGATAGACCATTATAACATGAAAACACGCTAAGCCTATTGGCGAAATGTTATAATGGAGCTAGTACGAGGGACCATTATAACATGAAAACACACTACACCTATTGGCGAAATGGTATAATGGAGTACGATTGACCGTTATAACATGAATACACGCTATGCCTATTGGGGAAATGTTATAATGGAGTGCAATGAACCATTATAACATGAAAACACCTGCCTATTTGCAAAATGTTAGAACTTAACGTAACGTAACTTAGCGTGGCGTAGCGTGGCGTAACTTAAGCTTAAGCAACAGCAGCAGCAGCTTAAGCACTTAGCACTTAAGCAGCAGCAGCGTAACTTAACTTAACGCTTCAAGCGTAACAGCTTAAGCAAGCAGCAACAGCAACGTAACTTAAACTTAAGCTTAAGCGTCAGCACTTAACAGCGTGCGTAAGCAGCGACTTAAGCGTGACTTAACTTGGCGTGGCGTAACTCAGCGTAATGTGGCAACGTAAGCAGCAACTTAGCAAGCGTGGCGCAAGCGTGGCAGCAGCAACGTGGCGTGGCGTGGCGTGCGTGGCAACTTAACATAAATTAACTTAACTTAGCAACTTAAGCGTGGCAATTTGGCTTAACGTGGAACCTAAGCGTAACTTAACGTAACATAAACATAACTTAACTTAACTTAACTTAACTTAAGCTTAACTTAAACAACTTAACTTAACTTAAGCTTAACATAACTTAAAGCTTAGCGTAACGTAACTCAACATAACATAACTTAGCAAGTTAACAACTTTAAGCTTAACTTAACGTAATTTAACTTAAGCTTAACGTAACTTAACCTTAGCTTAACTTTAACTTAACTTAGCACGCAACAACTACGTAACTTAACGTAACTTAATTCAACTTAACATAACGTAAGCTTAACTTTAAGCTTAAGCAACAAGCTAACTTAAGCAACTCAACTTAGCAGCTTAAGCGTAACGTAACTTAAGCAACTTAACGTGGCTTAACAACTTAAGTTAACTTAACTTAACTTAGCTTAACGTAACTTAGCTTAATTTAACGTAATTAATAGCTTAACAGCAGCAGCTTAAGCTTAACTTAACAAGCTTAAGCTTAAGCAACTTAGCTTAACGTGGCAACAGCAGCAACTTGCAGCAGCACTTAACTTAAAGTTAAACTTAACTTAAGTTGGCTTCAACTTAACGTGTAACAACTTAGCTTAACCAGCTTAAGCAGCTTAAGCGTGCAACTTACGTGAACTTACGTGCGTAATTTAAGCGTGCGTAACTTAACTCAACTTAACTTAACGTGGCTTAGCTTACCTACGTGGCGTAACTTAACTTAACATAAGCGTAATTTAACTTAAGCAACCAGCTTAACTTAACTTAACTTAATTTGGTTTAACAACTTAACTTTTAACTTAAACTTAACCCCTTAACCCCAACTGACCCCATCCCATCCCAACCCTGACCCCACCCCAACCCCCAACCTAAAACCTAAACCTAAAACCTAAAACCTAAAACTTAAACCTTAAACCCAAACATAAACCTAAACGTAAACCATACACCATAACACTAACCCTAAACTTAACGTGAGTTATTATTTTCTTAAATATATAAATTAATGTGAATATTTTAATTTTTGTAATTAGATTGATGATAATCATTTTAATGAATGACATTATATTATTAAATTAATATTATATTAATTTAATAATAAAATATCATTCATTAAAATGATTATAATATTTCATATATATATATATATATATATATATATATATATATATATATATATATACATACATACATACATATATATATATATATATATATACATACATACATATATATATATATATATATACAAAGAGATTTTACAAAAAAACAAATATTTCAAAACAAATATTAATTCTAGGTGCCAACCCCAAAATCTCCAAATATTCCTTTCACCCCAAAATCCCCAAACCTTCCAGCAACCCGAAAATCCCGAAAAATTAAAACTCCCTCCACCGCCAACCCCAAAATCCCAAAATATTCATATTATCGCCAAAAAAAATCTCAGTGAAATCCCTAAATCAAACCCATTCCGGTTTTACTTCCCTCCACACATGTTTTTGCCAAATTCCCAAAAATTCCCTCTGCATAGGTTTTCCCCAAATTAACTTAGACATTCAATCGATAGAGAGTAGAGACTTTGCACAAGCAATTCGAGGATCCAAACCTCCCATGATCCTTCCTCCTCTTGATATTGAATGGGTTTGGTTTTGTCACTCTCTAAATCCCACAGCCGTCGTCTTCGCCCATCCACATCCAGCCGGCCAAGCTTCATCTCCATCTCTCTCCTCCACCCCGTTCGCCTAAAGCCTCCACCAAACCTCCAAATCAAATAACCCCAAATCTGGCCGCCATCCTTAATCGCCAGTCGCCATCTCTGGTTCCAGCTCCACCGTTATTCGCAGCGACCAGCTCCCTCAGCTCCCCTTCTTCGTTTGTGGGTCTATTTTAGTAGGTTTGTATTTTTGTTTTTGGATTATTTGATTGGTTTATGGAATTTCTTGGGTTTACTTTGATGGATATATTGATTTGATTTGAATGTTGATTTGTGGGTCTGAATGTTGATTTTCAGCATATTATGTTGATGAGGAAAGAAGGACTAATGCTAATAATACTTTTAATGGTTTAGAAGCTAAAAAATTATATGATCAGTTTTGAGCATAAAATCATCTCTCCATGATGTTCCTCGTTACTTGGAGGATTTTGGGACAGAAAACTAGTTTTAGTAAAGGATTGTAGTCTCTTAACTGATGACTTGTGGAAAATTGATACTGTCCTGCAGAGTCACTTTCATTGCAATAAAACCTTTAGGGCAAATGAAACTTGGATGTATAACAGAGGTCAGGTAGCATAGATTGTCTACTGTTATAGGACACTTTTGGAGCAGGTCAAAGGCATGCTGCATCTTATTTACACTTTTTTTTAACTTAAAAACTAGATTATTAGTCAATGTTCTTTCATTTTTCTGGAATTATTGTCTCTAATCTATTTGGAGTATCATGGCTACTCTCGTTTTAGTGTTTACAAGTGTTTCTTTCTCATGATTCAAAGAACATAAGTTTTTCCCTTTTTCCTTATTTGATGCAGTTTCTAGGCCCAATATGTGTCTGAACAGTTTGTAGTGTTGGGATAGTTATTGTTGATGTCGGGTTTTGAGTGATGAGGGCTATTGAGTAATATTTTGGATAGAAAGTTGGGACAGAAAAATGGAATGAAAATGAATAAGAAATAAAGTCTCATCAACAGGAAAAAATGGGACAAGATAACTCTCGGTGTTGCTGCATGTATCACTATCTGCTAGTATTATCTAGAAGGAACATATAGAAGCCAGATTAGTATGATATCGAGTGGGTTGAAGAGAAATTCCAAATTTTTTACGTTCAAGGGAACTTTGACAATCAGTCATGAGCATGAACCAATTGTCTTTCTTATGATTAACCGAATAGTGTAAAGCGATTATTTGCTTACTATTGAATCAAGTTAAAACTGGGTTTCATCATTATACTTGTGTGTGTTAAGTGAATTTTTGAATTCTGTCGATTCAAGTTACAATGACATTTAATCACAATACTTTGTGTATGAGTGAACATTTTTTTTGATTCATCTGGGAGATTTGTCATTTTGATCACTTGAAAAACTTTTTTTTTGATAGATAAATATGGCCCCTTGGTATGATCACTTGAAAAACTAAGTCCGCAGCCAAATTAGTTTTGATGTGTTGGTCTTAATATGATGGAGTTCCAAAAAATGTCAATATGCTTCTTTTTGGTTTTTGCTGAAACAAGGTAATTATCATGCTTTTCTTTAGGTGTGATATGGTCTGAGTGTTTTTTCAGGCTTGGAACCAATGCCAATCTTTTAATGCCATACAAGGTATCAGTGTTGTAGCCATTTCCTTGGGCAACCTAAAGTTTGATCCACACATTCATTTCAAGTTCTCTGGTATGTTTAGTGAATCATGTTTTCTCTTAGCTTTCTACACAGTTGCTGATTGGTGTGATTGGGTTTTTGCTGCTGATTGTTGGGTTCCATGTAATGATCTGAATCTTAGTAGGCAGGTGCATTTTGTTTTAGTGAATCCTGTTTTTCATTTATTGCCAACATTGGTAATTTTTTTTACTCCTATTCCATTCATTGAGTTTTTTGTTTAGTTTTTTTTTTCATGTATTGCCAACATTTCATTATGCTGAATATTGTTGAACAATTACTTATAAAAAACATGCTGAATGTTGAACAATTAAGTTTGTTTTGTAAAAAAAAAAATGTTGAATGTTGAATGTTGAACATAAGTGACCAATTTCCCAAAAACAACAACTATTTTTGACTGGAACATTGAATCTTAAACATGATTCATGTACTAGGTTACCTTAAGAACCCCAAAAAAAACTCATAGAAAAAAGATAACTAGGACAAAACTGGTGAAATATGCCGAGTTGTATTTTCTGTTGTGTTTGCTTCATATTTTTCTGTTGTGTTCTGGTATTATGAAATTTCATTTTTTTCTCAATTTTTAAGTCTCTTGATTCCATCTATTTTGCTCTCAGTTTTGTATCAAGTTTTTTCTCAATTTTTTAGTCTGTTGTGTTCAGTTTTTAGCTGAAAATATTGTGCTATCAGTTGTTTATTTCGATTTGAAGTACGGTTTGTTTTGAATTTGAGCTTGTTAAACTCAAATGCAACCAAGTCTCTGTTTTTAGAATGTTTGTATTAGATGAAGCTCAATCCAGTTCAAATTATTCATATTTCCATGATCCCTTGGTACAATGTGATTAATTTACACGTTCATAAGTTTCCTATTCAAAATTAACTGCTATTTCCATTTTGAATTACTGTTTACTTTGAATTTCTTCACTTGAATGCAACAAAGTCTCTGCTCGAAATTATCTTCTGATGAAAGCTCAATCCACTAGTTAAATATGTTAACTTAAGAATCCAAACGATTGTGCTTTGTGAGAACCCGAACCCATTTCACGTTGGTAATCATTATAACATGTTTATTAAGTGTCTTGACATGTTAGAGACTTCATTTCATTCATACCATGTTTGCATTGAGTTGGTTGAGATCATATTAGAGTGTTGGTCTTCCATGCGTTGCATGTCGTGTTGTTGATGTTTCAAGTGTTTATCTTAACATGATAGCACCTAAATAAGTCTCATTGGAGTCTTAGTGCCTTGCATATAAGATTTACAATGTTCATCTTAGTTGTTGTATGCTTGGTTGAGAGTTTAGAAGCATTGTTGCTTCGTTTGAGCCTTAGGGTTTCTCGGGATTGCCTTCGTTGCTTGTATTGTTTGTGTTTTCAACTTGCGAGAAGTTCATTTGAGTTCTAAACCGAGTGTACAAGTATTTCACATGCTTGCATCATTGTTCATAGACTTCTTGCATTTGGAAATAAGATGACCAACATATTACTTCACAGATTCAGTCCGGTTTTGGGTAAACTTCAGGAAATTTCTGGTACCAATCTACTAAATAGAATTTTCTAAATATTTAGTATGTTTTACCTACATATGTTAGGATACTCCCTGTAAAATATTGTATTTTTCCAAGGTGTATAAGTACCTCATTTAGGTCTTGACTTACGGCTGTGCCAGAATTCTGTTTTCAGGAAATCAGCTTCTGTACTTGAACTTGTAGTAGCCATATTTTGATGAATATAAGTCCAAATTGAGTAATTTAAAAGGCTAAACTATAGTTTAAAGAGTATAGTTTCATAAAAATCAATAATCACCTCATTTGGAGGTGTGAGATATTTTTGGTCGATTTTACAAGATTGACTGTCTGTTTTCCAGAATCTGGTTTTGTGAGTTTTGAGTGGGTTTTGTCTATTGACCCTTGAGCCCTTGCCCCTTGGCCGACCTTGGTGACTCAAAGCCCTCTTTGTTGACTCTTCAACAACCCTTTTGATCCCTTTGATCATTGCTTATCAATGGTTCACATTTCTTGGCCAATGAGAAGCCATATAACAACCATCACTTGGATTAGGGACTTCTTGGGAAGTATATAAACACAAAATTCAGCTCTACAACCATTGTTGATCAAGAACAAACCAGAGAATCAGAGACTTGAACTCCAAATTCGTCCATGGAAGAAACCCTAGGTTGAGAGACCATTTCCCGGAGATCCGGTGGTCCGATCGTCGAACCGAGACCGCCAAATCGAAGCTCTCGATCTTCTCTACAACAATCCTTGCTCTAATCAACCTTTCCTCCATTAATCATAGGACTAAGGTGAGTGACAATTCCCTGAGATTTCCATGTTAAATAAAATAGCATGACCCATTCATTATAGTTGTTCTATTAGTGATTGTGAACATCTTTTGTGAAGACAAAACCTTCAATTCAACATATAAAATATGAGTATGATTTTATGAAATCTCTATGAAGTTATGATTTTGACATTTTTTAAAACATGAATGTTGTTTATAATGAGCTTGGGAATAACTCTTGTGAAAGAATTCGGTTCAATTCAAGGTTTAACAAAATCACCGAAACTAGGGTTTGAAACTCGGGATTGTGTTTAAGGCTAGTTCGAGAACATGAATGGCTTAGTTATCGAGTTCTAAATGAACGGAGAACTTAGAAAAGGGCAATGTGGTATATATAGTATCAATGCTCTACTTGGTTGAATTTTAGTAAAACTCACCGGAGTTGAATTTAGGGAGTTATCGAACAATAACGACTCCACAATCAATCCCTACGACGAATGTAGTTCGTTAGACTAATGAATTAGCTTACGATACTTTGAGATGGATTGATGTTTATGCCTTGATGTTTGTGTTCTTGTAAGACTCGAATGAGTTCTTCTGCGGTTTATGTGATCGTGTGAAGTAAATGCATGATTGAGAGCATGTTGTAGAATAATGTATCTATTTGACATGTTGAACTCGCTCTTGTCGAATTCTTGTTTGATTCCTTAAATGAGTAAACAACTACTTGTTGAATAAGTTCGCTCTTGTCGAACTTGTTCCGTATTTGAGATTATATGACGAGTAAACATCTACTTGGCATTGCATGAGTCCAGCTAGCATATTTGATTGAGTCGTTGGTGTGACAATGCATCGCCGTCACGAGTTATGGGACTCGTGATAGTGATGGGTTGTTATACCGGGTTTTTATCACACACGCCTCCACTGTTGGCCACAGTGGGGAAGTAGCCCCTTTGCTGTAACCAAGAGAGCACATTGGCAAGTCTAAGTACCATGGAGAGAGCTTGGTACCTGAGTAGAGAGCTCGGCACTTTGATACACTCATCACGGGTATCATTGGCACGAAATATTAACGCTGTGTATTGCAGGAGCTATGTAGCGGCACCGGTTCCATAACATATCCTCCTTATATGTGATTTACTTTATAGCACTTATGTGAAACAATGTGTTACCATGGATATGTGATTTAAGTGTTTATTAAATGAATGCTTTGAGTGACTTGATATTAAAGATGATATCTTGCTATGTATGTTGCATGATGCCATGACATGCATAATTGTTAACTCACAAAGTCTTTATGACTTATCCCCTCCCTTTTACTGCTTTAGATCCGAGCCGTTCAGGTACCGCTCGTTGAGGTGTTGCAGGATTTGCGTTTGTCCGTGATCGCACGCGACGAGGTTGTGGTTATAGATGTCCTTATTTTTTTCTCTTTTGTAAGGACGTTGGGTTTAGCAAGTCATTTAGACTTTGCTTGGGAACTTGGTTTTATTTGGATTTATGTCTATACTTGTAGTTCATGTATCCTATTTTGAGTGCCGGCGCATGTACGCCGAGCCTTGTATAGATGTAGTGTGGTTCACTTGATTTCACTTCGGCTGGGCATTACTTTAGCTCTTATTTATATATGTTGTTCTTCGGCATGTTGTAGCCGTCGAGGTATATTTGCCTGAACTGTATAGTTTTGAGTTCCGGTAGTAAAGTCGCCGATGAATTGATATACTTGTCTTAAATTGTTATATCAGGTTTAAAATGTTTTAAAAATTTCCGGCCATCTGGTGCCGAGTCGTGCTTCATCTAAAATGTTGCGTCACGTCGTTTTCTATAATTGATTATTTGCATGTATTGTTGTCCTATTTGGACGACTTGACTTGTGATTCCATATCGGGTCCGGGTCGGGTCGTCACATGCTTGTTTTGGATGCAGTGCTCTGTTTGGTTTGTGTTCGTTAGACTGATAATTTTGAATCTCTCATATATATATATATATATATATATATATATATATACACATATATTGTAGTATAGGGCCTACTATTCAGAACTCGCCTTCACTGGAGACTAAGTTGGGATTGTACTGTTATTTTTTTGATATATACTTGTTGCAGATTTTCTACCAGTTTAAATTTATTACTATTTATTCTCTTTTGTCAATGTTTGATGTATGCTTTCCCAGCTAAAGGTTGGTTCTATGACATTAACCGAGATGTTAATTTGTTTTTGTTTCTCGCCTGCTGGTAGATTAATCAATTTCCAAATCTCTTTTTCTAATGATGAGATAGATTCCTCGGGCGTCGAGTGCTATTGCATTTGGGATGGGGTTGTTTAGTGAAAGAGGAAAGCTTGGATCGGGAAGGCATCGAGCTTTGCAGTTACCAGCGAAAGTCGTGCTAGTGATATACACACATAACGACTGCAGTCTGCACAGACTTGGAAATCATAGTTTTTGTCACCTTTAGTTTTTTTTTACTTGGTGTTCGTTTGGCAATTGGCACGCAAGACAAACTTTTCGGATCATACCATTTTATTTTAGTGTAAACCTTTTGTTCTTAAGTAGCAGTTCAAATGGCATTGGATATGAAATAACCATTCTTGAGTTCCAAGAGAGTAGTTAGTGGTTTAGTACTCCATCCATCCCAATTGAATGGGAATTAGCTTTGACTTTTATGTGGTCAATTTACTAGTTTTTAGATGGATATTTAATACATTTTTATATAGTTAAAAACCATAAAAATATAACCTTTGGAAACTATCCTACACGAGTACTATAATCCACCGGTTTTATAATTTTGGAAATTTAATTATTTTTTAAAATTTTTTTCCATTATTAGCGACGGAACGCTGAAATTCAAATTTAATTAATTTTTAAACACCTTTAGTGACGGAATTTTCCGTCGCTGAAATTCAATTTTAATTAATTTTAAAAAGCCTTTAGCGACGGAAATTTCCGTCGCTGAAATTCAATTTTAATTAATTTTAAAAATCCTTTAACAACGAAAAATTCTGTCGCTGAAATTCAATTTTAATTAATTTTAAAAAGTCTTTAGCAACAGAAAATTCCGTCACTGAAATTCAATTTTAATTAATTTTAAAAAGTCTTTAGCGATGGAAAATTCCGTCGCTGAAAATCAACCTTCAGCGACGGAAATTTTCGTCGCTAAAGGCTACCTTTAGCGACGGAAATCGATCCATCGGACATCAGTGACGACAAATCAGCGACGGACCTCCAACGGAAAAATTCCGTCGCTGGGGAGCCATTAGCGACAGAATTTTGCCTTTAGCGACGGAAAATTCCGTCACTAAAGGTCATTTTTCTAGTAGTGGCACTGCCCCAGCCGTAAAGTTTGATGCGTCACAAATGATCTCAAAAGGAAGAGACCAATCGGGGCTCGCTAATATTGGGGATGTGGTCAATTGTTCTTTTAACATGTTGAATGCATCTAAGCATTATTGATCAAATATAAACTATGTATCTTTGGCTAACATGTTACATAGGGGTTTGTAGATTTAAAAACAATCTTTGATGAATCTTCTATAGAAACATGCATGTCCTTGAAAACTTGTGACACCCTTGACCGAAGTTGGAGGAGGAAATTTTAATTTACTTCTATTTTAGCTTTATCCACTTCAATTCCTTTATTAGACACTATGTGTCCTAAAATAATTATATGTTTCATCATGAAGTGACTTTTCTCCTAATTTAAGGTCAAATTGGTCTCACAACAACGTTGGAAAACCGATGTCAAATTTTTAAGCAATTATCAAATGATTTTCCAAACAACGAAAAATCATCCATGAATACTTCTACACACCTTTCCACTAAATCGGAAAATATCGAGATCATGCATCTCTGAAAGGTGGTAGGGACATTACATAATCTAAAGGGCATCCTTTGATATGCAAATGTACCAAAAGGGCATGTGAACGTTGTCTTTTCTTGATCCTCATTCGCATTAGGAATCTGATTATATTTTGAGAAATCATAAAAAAAAAATAGTATTCATGGCCTGCTAATATTTCTATGATTTGGTAAATGAAAGATAAAGGAAAGTGATCTTTCCTTGTGACCGTATTCAACTTTTGCAAGTGAATACACATCCTAATTCTTATAGCCTGTAATTGTTCTCATAGGAATTAACTCATCTTTCTCATTTTTAACAACTGTAATTCCAGATTTCTTAGGAACTACTTGGACTGGACTTACCCATTTACTATCTGAGATGGGGTAGATTATACATGCATCTAGAAGTTTTAGAACTTCTTTCCTAACCGCTTCTTCCATGTGTGGGTTAAGTCTTCGTTGGTGTTCTCTTGATGGTTTAGAACCTTCTTCTAAATAAATCTTATGTATGCAAATAGATGGGCTTATTCTTTTTAAATCTATTAGAGTCCATCCTATAGCTTCTATATATGTCCATAAAGCCTTTAATAATTGTCTATTGTTTTTTTCCTAATTCTGACGCAATAATGATTGGCAAAGTTTTACCTCTTGTAAGAAATCGCTATAAGCTACTGCATTGGTTTCCTTTCTCCTCACTATTTGGCCAATAGTGGGATGTGGTCCTTGTATTAGCACCACATAGCCTGATAATGGGTTCTCATTTCTTCATCCTAGGTTGGATGAAAGGTAACAAGTATTCATTAAAGTAAAATGCTAAGTTATGATTATTCCCTAAAGAAGACTAGTGAGAGATATTGGAAATGATATGGTTTGGTTATTGGGCTCGAGCATGAGATCCGATTCGATTGAAGTTCAACTTCTGTTCAGCAGCAGCGGCACAGACAAACAGATAGTCAGATATCCATATTCAGATATATGTGTTTATTTACAAGCACTTATGTGAAAAACAATATGCTATGTGGTTTGCATGAGATTATGTGCCTTGATGACTTAGTACATGTTTTATTATTTGTATACTATCATGATGACATGACTTATAAATATGCATAAGCATTATGCCATGATATATAGTTTCATGTAGTAGCTTACTAGGTCTTTATGACGCATCACACGCCTTTATTTTCCTTAGTGTGTGCAATGAGCTCATTAGTACGTGTTGCGATAGCGGGTTCGCAGTTGATAGCAGGTTGTCTTCCGGGCCATTGCTTGGAATTATTGTATTTGTACTTATTATTTCTGTGAGACACAGATGTAAAGTTATGCAAACTTTACTTGGGTAGACTGTGATAGTATTATGTTGTTGTACCATTTTGAAGCCGACTTGTATGATCGAGTTATTTTATCTATAGTTAGTAAGTTTATTTTGCTGTGTTCCCGAGCATGCTTTAGCTTGTGGATTCTAGTGGTGGTGTTGTTGTTATCTTCGACATGTTTAGCCATTGAGATTGTTGTTTAGATTCAAAGTACTAGACTCATTTTATTGTAATTGGTTTTCCCTCGGGCATATTTTAGCCATTAAGTAGTTGTTGTGTAGGTTGGGACCTTGTTGTTTCGTCGGCCATAGGTTTGCCGATTGTTTGTTGCCCGTACGTAATGTTGCGTCACACGTGTCGAAAAATCATCGAGAGATAGTCATCTCTCTGTTAGGTGTTTGGTAGCTCTTAGCTCGAGAGCTTGGGCTTCACTTTATTATTTTGCTTTTGCAGGTTTTCGTTTTCGTTGTCTAGTATCCCCGTTATGTCTTTACTTTCCTGTTTAGAGCTTGTTGACTTGGCTGTTGACTCGCGCCATTGTGATTAGCAAGTGCTTGTCTGTTTATTAGGTTGTTTTCATGACACGACCTTGAGATTTCGTATTAGGGTACAGGTCGGGACGTGACAATTAAACATTCAAATATACTAATAGTAAATACCATTAATTAATCTATAAATAATGACGTGACAATTAAACATTCAAATATACTAATAGTAAATACCATTAATTAATCTATAAATAATGATCACATGTAAGGATATGTTAAAATTAAAGGAAAAATCATAAGCTTAAACTTTCAAAATTATGAAGACATTTTTTAAAATCAACACAAATTTAAATTCATTATGATAATTCAATTTTTTCAAAGATCAAAACAATATAATACTCCATAACTCCATTATGAAAAATACTAGATAACATAAATCATTGATTTCATATTGTTTTTATTTTATTTTATTATTTTAAAAAATATTTCTTAAAAATAAATGAATTGTGCTTGCTTGATTTCTAGTCGCCTAACTTAATTCATAGGCGTTATGGTGGGGAAATCAAAATCTCGAAATCGAAATCAAAATCTAGAAATCAAAACAATATCGGTTTTTAAAGATACCCATGTAAGGATATGTTAAAATTAAATGTGGGAGGAAAATCAAAGTTTTTGGATTTGAGAAATTAAAGGTTAAACGGAGATGGGAGATGGGATGGATGTATTAATTTGTTTGTGCGGATTTGAGGGAGGAAGATGGGGAAGGATATTTCTGGTTTAAAAATGGGGAGAGAGAGACCTAATTTTGTTTAGGGGCATTTTGGGGTTTTAAATTTTTTTAAGTTTTTCATCCAAAAATTGGATGGAGTAGCGTGAAAATAAAGCCAAGTATAATGATTTTTTGGAATGAACTAAAAAAAAAACGATGTCTACTTTATAGGAATAGGTGGAGTCTGGTTAACTAAGAAAGTCACTAGCACATCACATGTTAAATTTAGTGGGGTATTCTAGTCGTTCCATATTTTGCTACATTTCATCTCAAAAATCTAGTAGATGAAGTGACCAATGCAATTACAAAATTGAATTTGACCAATGAAGTTGACGAAAAATAGTTGCGTGACCTTAATAAATAAATATTCAAAGAATAGTAACTGAATCACTATTTATACTTTTTTTATAATATATATATATATATATATATATATATATATATATATATATATATATATATAAATTTAGTAATTAATAAAAATATTTATTGTATATTTTTAGGATCTCCAAAAGTCATATGTACGAAAAGTAGCATTTAGTGGTAAGTAATTTTCACTACCTAAAATATATGTCTACATGGTTATAAAGTAATTAACTAGTTTTTTAACCCGTTCGTTAAACGCACGTTATCTAAATTATATATAAATAAAATAATTAGGATCGGTTTATTAATAATTATACATAAGTATATCACTAATCATTATAAATTTTTAACAAAATTCTTTATACGCAACATTTGTTATCTTATTAGTTGGTTTTTCATTTTTACCGCCTATCAATATCTTCAAACTAAAATAATTTGTTACTCTAAAAATACGACATATTGTTCATGGTTGAATACTGATTTTTTTCAAACAAAGACCTACGTACAATTATTGACTTTGGTACTTGTTAATTGTCATTGTATATGATACCAATAATGTAAATTGTCTTCTCTGGAACATGAAAGACAATCTTATATCAGATTGAGTTAATGACAATCTTGTGATAAAAACATTTTCTTCAACATTGCTTCCTTTCAAAAAGTTTGTTTAAACAATGTGATCCTCAATGTTTATGATGATTAATCTTGTTTCGTTGCACAACCCTGCAGCATAATAAAGATATTTCTTAGAAGAAAATAAGCTAAAATCAAAATAACAAAATTATTTTTACTGTAAACTATTATTTTTGTTTTGTAAATTATTTTCATTTTAATAACTTCAATTATATATATTTTTTTGTTTTATTGACTTTATAACTATAGTTTAGTTTTATTTTTAAGATTTAGTTTTACAAAAAAAATTTGTTCCGTAATTTTTTATTATTATTTTGCTAACCTTAATTTAAATTGTTTTTTTATTGACTCTATAACTATTATTTTTGTTTCATCAATTTTTTTAATTTTAATAAAGTATTTTTGTTTTACATAACTATTTTTAATAATTTGTTTTAAACTTTTGTTTCGTAAATTATTTTTATAATTTTACTAACGTAAATTGTTTTAAACTTTTATTCCGTAATTGTTATTTTTTATGTTTAAAGACAAAAAATGTTTAAAAATAATTAAAAGAGAGACGATAGTGGTCATAAGGGAGAAAATAGGGAGGAGACAGAGAGAGAAAAATAAATACAATCAGAGAATATAGGAGAAATAAAAAATTAAATGATAACTCAAAAGTTAATAATTCAAAAGTGAGAGAAAGAGTGAAATGGTGTTACGTGATTTGATACTTAGAGAATTTTTCGTGGGATACATGTATGAACGAATGAAGTCTAAACTATTTGATAGTTTTTCTCTTTTCCTTAGCTTCTCACGTTCTTATTTTGCTCCATAGTTTCTGCAAAAAGATGAAAAAATAATTCAATCAAAAACGTTTATTCATGACCATATAACATGAATGTTAAGCCTTCATCACCATATAACATGAATGTTAAGCATATGACTCATAATTATTGTAACGTTCCAAACCCAAAAGTTTATCTGTCATGCAAGCCTCACGCACCGGCCGATTAAGTACCTAGGTCAACTAGGCTCACCCAAAAGTGTATAAATAATGGTGATGGATAGTGATAAAACGCTACTTATAAGGCACACACGCCCTATATTTGACTGATATGGGTGGTGGGGTATTACAATTACCACTTGTATGGTAAGATTTTCATTACAAGCATTTGACATGCAACATCATTAGTAAATTGAAGAGAAACTTGGAAAAAATCATTAAGAAATTAAACTCACCACTTCCATAATTTCTTTTATTTGACGTGTTTCGTGGACGTTTCGGTGGATAGATCTCATCGATGATGAAGTTTTCAACCTCAATAGTTGAACGTAATACCTGCTTGGAGTTCTCGTGATAATAAAACTGCAATGAAAAAAAAAAATCATTTTTACATATATAAACAAAAATAAGACGAAACTAAAGAAGAAAACATCCTTGGGTATCCAACTTCAATCTCACAAGCTAAAACCATATAACGATTATTCATGTATATCATATATGTTATTACCCTACTCCATCTCCATTGTTAAAGGAGTATCATGTCTAACCCGACATACACATTAAAAAGATATTGAAAGTCTGAATCAAATCAAAGGTAAAATGATAAAAGTAACTTCGAAAAAAAAGATTAAAAGGTCACAATATTTTGAAACAACCTTCAAAGAAAATATGAAATAATATTTTTTTAGGAATGGAAGGAGAATTTTTTTAAAAATAATTATGATTGAATAAATAAGTAAATATTATATGATTTTGAAAAGAAAAAAAAACCTATAACTCAAATTTTCTTTTAAAAAGCACTCGGTTTAACTCAAAGTGAAAACTGGACAATACTTTAGGAACGTATAAGTACTAAATTACCTTTTCGAATAAACCATTTACTCTCTTTCGGGTCTCTATTGTCCATCCTTCTAGTCGCTCAGCCAATGATAAAGGCTTCACTTTCTTGGTTTTCCTAGTAGACCCTTGTACATCCAATTGAGGTTGAGCCTTTTGATGCTGCAATTACAATAAATCATGTTAAACAGGCACACACATACATATAAACACGTACAAAAAACATTGAAATGACACGAGTCTCGTGTACTTGGTTATTCTTTCGTATACTAAATACATGCAAATGATACCTCCATTCATATGGAGACGTTTATAGATTGATTTTATAAAATAGAAAATTTAGGAAAATACCTCGTCATTCCTTCTATATGTATTGGCCAAACCTTCAGAAATAAGGAAGTTTGCAGCGGATATTTTGACCGTCGTTGCTGTTTTCAGCTTTCGGCTTTCCCATGTTTTATTTGTTGCTGTTTCAAACAATAGGAGACCCTTCTACAAGACATCAAAATGAATTTCAGAGTTAACAATTAGGTTGATTGATAATAAAAGCAAAACACTGAAGCATCCTATGTGTTGTACTCCATAGGTCCATTTCTGGTTTTGGAAGAAGAGAGAGAGGGAGAGAGAGAGAGAGAGAGAGATCACTAGAAATAATTAGTGCTAATGAAGAAGGGGAAGCTATGTCTCTTACCTTGCCAAATGGTTGGGCATCGATATTATTTGTTGACTCAAAATTTCTATTTTCTGGAGTCAACACATACAGTGATTCTGGCTGTAGAAGAGAGATTAATTCTAGAATTAGATTATATTAGCAATGACTAACACAACAACAGAACATACTACACTATCGACATATTACCAAAAACTAACAAAACCCTAATTCAACCAAAAAAGAAAAGTGAAACATTTCTGGCTAAGTGATATTCATACTTTTGGCAATTTGGCCTATTGTTGTGCTCAGCAAAAAACTAGACAAACAAATTAACAAAGTATAATAGGATCAATCACAAAGAGGGAGATTAGAGCCAACGGACTATCGAAATTTTATTAGAGACACACTTGAAACCGTTATAGGTATACAACTATTTATATCTGTACAATAAAAACCCTAAAACTCTTAAAAGACTAAAAAACGAACAAAGCAGCAAATCGACAAAAACCGGAATTGAGCGGTCGCTTAGGTCACTCTCTAATTTTGAAGGGCTCCTATATTGTAAAGATAAAATAATTGTCCTCACATTTTTTAAGTATTACGAATTAAATATTTCATAGTTTTATTAAAAATAAATTACGTAATAAATCAAAAATTTCATTTAAAAAACACTTAGTTTAACTAAAAAAGTCAAACAAAAACAATAAGTTAGTAACGAAGGAAGAATAACTTTATATGTAAATTTTCAATGAATGTATCAATCGAAGAATTAGACTTGTGATAAAATTAAAGTGTAGCACTGATCATACCGTGTTTGTTGTTAGAGCCCCATCATCTGTGAGTTCAAGGTCCAACTCCGCGTCTCGTTCTAGCCACTGAGTGATACAAAACATATAAATTGAATCAGGTGAAATGATTCCAAAAACTAAGAGAAAACCCAAAAAAAATCATTAACATGGTGCAATTTTGTAACGCCCTTGCACGAAAGCCCGATCCATTTTGCATAGTCAATGAAATGAGTTTATTTGTTTTGAACTAATACTCTTGTTCGTGTCGATGACACGACGCCTGTTTGATAATTTATCAATAAATGAAGTAGATACTGTTGAAATGAACTATTAAAAATATTATTTTCTTAAAAAAATTGACTTTCAAATGAGATCTTTTTGTCCGGAACTGAGGAATTAATTAATAATTTGTATGCGAAATTGTGAGCCGGACAAAAATTAAATTGATTAAGTTAATTACGATAACAGTTAAAAAAAAAAAAACAAATATTTCAAATTTACAAAACTTACAATTTTTTTTAATTTTTTTAATTTGTATACGAAATTACGGGTCAGAAAAAAATTAAATTGATTAAGTTAATTACGATAAAAAGTAATAATAATAAAATACAAATACAAATACAAATTTTGGCAACCATAAAACTGTAAAACTGTGAAAAATTAACTATAAAACCGTAATAAGTAACTAATTTTTGCAAATGTAAAATAATAACTGTAAACCGTCTTGTAAACCGTAATATCTCAATAATTTTCGCAGAAATAAAATAGGATTGGAAAAAAACGTGATAAAAACGGTTGAGATTGTAAGATTAAACGTTATAGAGAGACATTCTTTATATTTCATATATATATATATATATATATATATATATATATATATATATATATATATATATATCAATATTACATTGAAATAAATGTCCGCACATAATTTTTCGTTTAAAAATTTGACATTCGTCAATAACTTTAAATTATACTTCCTAACTTAAACATGTGCTACCAGTAATTAATAATATATAAAAAATAAAATTCATGTTTTATAAAAATTAAATTGATTCAAGTAATTACAATAAGACCATAAATTACAGTAAAAGATTGAGTTAGAAAGAAGTTAAAAACAATTGAGTGAGAGAGAGTGAGTTAAATTTAGTTACGTTGGTAAATTGAGTTAGGTAAAAGAAAGTTACCAACGGTGTTCCGCACATGTGACGATATGAGAGAATTACAGCCGTAAGATTAAAATAAAAGAAATTAATCACAGCCACTTTTTATCTCAAGTTAATTACACGCATATAAACGTATAAACTAAGTTGTATTGTATTATAAATAGAAGATGGGTAAGCAAACAAAGTCGTACCTTGGTCATAAACTCTAGGTCCATCGCGTCGAGGTCAATGGTAAAATCGTCATCTACCATATTTTGTTGGTCGTCTACTGTTCCACTTATGGATGGGATATCAATATTAGGGAACGGTATCAATCCATCGAAGCTCTGATAGTAATAAATAAAGATATTATTAAGTGGATATAGATTATATAAATGCATAAAATGAAATGATTGATATGTATGCAAAAAGTATGCATATATTTTTTCACTTGAATTATAAAGATTGATATGTATGTAGGATATAGTGTGTAGCGTTTATTATAATCACGAATGAACTTGAACTTAAAAAAACAATTAATATGGGAGAATTATCCCCCACTCATTGCAAAACGACAAGAAGATGCACAGAGATTAAACTGTAATACCCTCATCCGACATCAACTAGATATAGGGGGGTTGCATGTATGTGTGGCCACCCATTATTACTAGATATCAATTTTATCTACAGCCTTCTCGATAGACCTTTGGTGAAACTCAAGTATTTAATGAGCCGGGGCTATTACCTGAGGTGCTTAGTAGACCGCATGACCTAGGGCGTTACATAAATAAAATGAGTTTTACATAAATGTCACGACAGGTCCCAAGATGATACATAAGTAAAATGACAAGGGCGGCTAGTAAGATGCTTAGTGGGTCCTCGGGCATTACATAAACAAAATGACAAGGGTTGTCAGTCAGCGCCTACGTTGTGCCTAGTAAGGTGTTTAGTGAGCCAGTGTCTAGGATTAGAGCGTTACATAAGAATGGTTTCTAGCTAGTACTTGGGGCGTTTGATGTTACATAAATAAAATGACAAGGGCTTCCTAGTTTGGTGCTTAGAGCGCTAGTGCCTCAGTGTATGAATAAACAAAATTAGAAGGGTTTCCTAACACAGGTGTTACTTAAACAATGACAAGGGTATAGCTCACCCTAGTGCTTAGTTTGTTAAGGGCCTTCCATAATTAATATGACAAATCCTAAAATTACAAGCTTGCAAATAAGAAAAGAGAATCATAAGATACAGTTTAACAAATTGACAAGAATACAAATTTCACAAAGACATGAAGGTGCATTGGTCAAGAATGTGTCTATTTCCTAGGTCTATGCAAGACCACTTTTATCCCAACCTCTGTCACATTGCAACCCTAAAGATGTACTTAATATTTGTGTATGTGTTAGCGTGTAAAGGACATATATACAGCACTAAATATGATAGGAAAATAAATATAGATGAAACAATACCTCTGGTTCATTTAGTCCACTTGCTGGTTGCGAAAAACCCATCTCAGAAGGAGTTTCATTACTGAAAGGCGTCAATCCATTGAAGACCTAGTAGTTTGTAAAGTAAAGATGAATAAGTAGATTGGATAGATGAAATTAACAAGAAATTTTCTCAATAATTAAGAGCAACAAAAAAATTATAAGGGCGTAATTTAACGACGTAACTAGAATATAGGTTTAACAAAAAGATAAAGAGTGCATTGGTTGGGGAAGACAAATATAGAGAAATAGTACCTCAACCTCATTTCGCCCTATTGTAGTTCCCATAAATCCCATTTCGGATGTCAGTTCGTTAGAGAAAGGCATCAATTCATTGAAGTTATCGTAAGTATTTCCAAAAGGAGATGAATATGAGGATGATGACGATGCCATATTTAGAGGAGAAAAAAGTTGCTCAACTCCCATTTGGGATGGTAAATGGTTTGGGAATGACATCAATCCATTCTTGTTATTGTAATGTTTAAAGAAAGGAGATGAATTCGAGGAGGATGATGATGACGCCATGTATAGAGGATCAGAAAAAATTGGCTCTACTGCCATTTTTGATGGCAAATCATATGGAAATGACATCGATCCAGAGAAGTTTTGTTGGTTTGGAATGTAAGGAGTACTATAAGAAGCTGTGTTAAAAGCAGAAGAATCATACTGTTGATTCACTCTTGTAGAGTCCATATTTGGAATTATGGAGCCCTCTAATCCCCTATTGTGGTTCTTGCAGAACACATCAAAGAGGGATGATGAGGAGTTTGATGCCATTTAGAAGTACGTGTGTTGTGTGTGTGTGTGTGAGAGAGAGAGAGAGAGATATGATACTTGCAAATGGTGAAGTGAGGGATTGTAAAGAAGTAGCTAGAATGAACAGATAATGGGGAGGAATTCAAGATTTACTGAATTTATAGGTAGAGGGAGAGGGAGTGGAGGGAAGAAGCCAAGTTTTGAATTTGTAGCAAAGATGGTAGGAAAACTAATTGGCTGTATATCTTTAGGAGAGACTTAAATTAATACAGTAATTTGGGCAGTAAAATTAATAGGTCAGCCATGAATTCATAAAAAAATAGTTATAGAACCAAATTTATTAATCATAATACTCGTTATGGCTTTAGGTCAGCCATGAATTTATAAAGAAATTAGATAATTGGTAAAAATCAATAAGCATAATAAAATTTTGGTGATCACTTAAAGATTTTATATGACATGACTGAACAATAGTCACTTTTCTTTGATTTTTTGCTGTAAATATTACTCCCTTCATTTTTAAAAGAGTGTCTTGTTTAATCGAATACAGATAATAAGAAAAAAAAAACAACTGACTATATTTTAAATGTTAGGATAGTTCGTATTTTTCAAAACTTCTCATGTGAGAGAGAGCTTAATCAATTAAAATTAATGGAAGTAATATTTTAAAAAGAAAGATTAAAAAGTAAATAAATTTCTTGGGATAGTTTAAAAGGAAATGATAAACCAGTTTAAATGTTTCTACTATCCGGACAGGGTAAGAGCGTCTACATTGGGAAACAAAACCCACTCTCCAAACCCAGTTTTAGAGAATTTTAACTCCAACTAAGCCCATAATGATGAATCAAATGGACTCTGCATCTCTAAAACCAAGTAAATCACTTTTCTAATTTGGAAAGTGATTTATCTTGAATAATCACATTATTTCTCTCCAAATACAAGGTTGCTAGTATTTTCCAATTAATATTCAATCATGTTGAAATTTATTTTATTAAAAATTAATTACATCATTCATTCTCGGCAAAAAGTTCCCGTTTGAAAGTAAATTTTTTTAAAATAAAATGACACTTTTAGTAGTCTATTAGTAATAAAATGTTATTTTTATGCCTTTATTTTCGAAAGTGAACTTTTTAACTAAAACGTTTCCAAATAGAATAGTGGACTCTTTGCACAAAACGGAGTGAGTATATCTTTTTTTTTTCTTCATGTTTTTTTTTCGTTGCAAGCAATTGAAACATCCCAAAAAGAATTCTTTTTGTTACTACATCATTATAAAATTTTATTTATCAATTATATAGATCTAGAAAGATACATATTTTATTTACTCCCCCCATTCTGGGCAAAGATTCCACTATTCCACTTTTGAATGTTTCACTGAAGAAGTTTACTTTCAAAAATTAAGGCATCACAGAGTCATTTTATTACTAATGAATTATTAAAAATATCATTTTCTTAAAAAAATTGACTTTAAAATGAGGAATCTTTGTCCGGAATAGAAGGAGTATATTTTATAAATTTAAAATATAAAACATTTCATCAAATTGTGGTGGAAAAATAGAAAAAAAAGGATGAAAAATATATTTGTAGTTAGGTTTGTTAGTTGATATTTGAGAGATTTTAAGTTTTTAGAGAAATATATAGAGAGAGCTTATTAGAGTGGATTCTTTTTTAGAGTGTTGAAAAAGTATAATTGAAACAGAAAATGAGGTGTTTGAAGAGTGATTTAGAGATCCACCATCGCGGATGCTCTTACTCTAGATTTTTTCATTTTGGTATTAAGATTTTAAATTCTGGATTCCTACAATCTACTTCTTAATTTTCAAATGTGACCACATAAATTGAATATGTTTTCCAATAAATCTGTTGGACTTTCTAGTTTTGGTAAAATATTTAGTGCCTTTTGATTTCATATTGTTGTTTAAATTTCTAATTCTGGATTCATATTTCATTACGTTTTCAATATTATACCCATCATTTGTTAAATTTCTCAAAACAAGCAGAATAATTATGTATTTACAGCACAATGACACAAAGCAATGTGGATAGTATTGACTCACTAGAGTGATCATAATATATATTAATTAAAGAAAATAAAGAAATTTATTATCCTAAAATTAAATCATGGAATTTTTATTACCATTTATGGAACTACTAATGAGTGTCATGAGGACATTTGTCAATAATAGAAAATTATTTGTACTGTGAACAACATCTATGCATCAAGGAATATGGCTATTTTGAAGTAATTTTAAGATATGTAATTTCCTAATATGAATTATAAACAAGTTCCCAAAATTCGGTTTTTAGAAAAATTATGTATCAATGTTTTAGAGGTTAAAAGTATAGAACAAGATAGAAAAATATTAAATTCTTACCCACAATCCTAGAGAAATCATAAATGTTTAGCACCATATACTTCTTTTGTTCCCAAAAGATTGTCTTGTTTGACCAAAGATACATAAGAAGAAAAAAATAATTAACTATATTATTTATATTTGAATAGGACCCATAGATTAGTGGGGTCATCAACTAAAATATAAAAAATCAAGGGTAAAATGATAAATGTATCTTGCAAAAAAGAAAAGATTGAATGTGAACAATTTTTTCTTTTGAACGACATAAAATTGAAATGATGTCCCATTTTTAGGAATGAAGGAAGTATATATTTTATTTTTCGATCATTTACATAATAAGTTAATTGACATTAAGATAATGGATTGCATGTGAACCTGCGGCTTTTTGAGTAATGCTCAGTGCCTGAAAGCCCGGACCGCTAACTCATACACTAGCCCACTAATCACGCAGCACCTTGGGTCTTCCAAGCCTACCTCAAGCCGACCCAAATATTTATGGATGATGTAGGTGCTTAGTGGTAGTACGTGACTACCTTATAAAGCTTATTCAAGTCTCACATCTTCACGATGTGGAATGAGGATATTACGATCCTGCGGGGATGGGAATCGTTGAAACATAGATGAAATATGCTAATGAACTTGTTAAATATGATAATAATTCATTATTTAAATATTATTTGTTACGTCTAATATGATGATTGGTTATAGATGAACCTTAACTTAGAAAATTGACACTAGGGGAACCTTTCTGATTTTGAACCTGGGGAGGATGACCCTGTGAACAAACATGAGGAAGACCCTAAAGAGCTTCCAAAATAATATACTTTATGGGGGAAAACACAACGCGACTTCATCGTTGAGAGGAGTTATTTGTAATTCAATCTAAAAAAAGTTATTCATGTAACTCCATTAATTATTGAAAAAATTGTGCAACAGTGATAACACGTCATTCTTATCACCATCCAATCAAAGTGTATAAAACTAGCTAGCGACTTTGCGGATATACTGAGCAAGATGTTTATGTGTAACCATCCTCATTGGCAAAATTTTACTGATTGGTTGATTAGTGATTGGTTGGTGATAGTTATTTTATAAATATCACTAAAGCTCACTATATTTTTCCTCTAGGAAGATAAATAATCCTGAAAGATTATCTTATTAATCAAATTATTGTGTAGTTACTATGCTAAAGAAAAATAGATCATTCGTTAAAATGTTAGTCTTTCCAAGTCATGTGATCTATTGATGCAAAATTCTCTCTTATTTATATATGCATATGATCTATTAATGTTCCATTAATTACCAAAACAAACAAATAATGATGATAGCGAATGAGGGATACACATGTTTTCAACGATTCATCTATGTTTCTCGAAAAATATTCTATAAACACCAAGGTGATGACATTAGTACTAGTGTACCTCAATTGTTGTGATTTTTTTGATGAATCCATATAGTAGATCCACGCTTACATTGATAACACGAAGTAAACCTTCATTTGTATTGATCTGTTTCTCTTTTGATTTTAGTGGTAGCTACAATGAAAAACACACCAACGTTTAGATCCAAGTGATTAGCATACGAGTCTAATTTACTAGTAGTAACTTCAATAATTTATTAAGAAATAAGATATATAATTACTTTAAAATAAGGAAGGAATAACAAATACTTACAGTGATGTTTAGATCTCGATTGGTAGACAAGGTCTTTTCTCTAATTTGATTATGCCAAAGGAGTTTGTATAGAAAGAAAATGTCATTCCAAGTGAAATGACATAGAAAGATGGAGATGAGACGCATTACTCAGAATAATGAGTGCGTATAGAGTAGGAAAATAGACCTATATATATGTATAAACAATTTGCGATAAAATTGGAAATAACTTGAAAAAATTCTTCGGTTCCGTGCATTGTCAAATCACCTTACCTAGAAATAAAGTTGTCAATGAGGGCTAAAGCACATGGGCATACCCGCCCTACCACCTAAAAGGGGCGGGTTGGGCCAATTAATTGAAGGACCGTTTGGCAGTGGGCCGTTATTCCCGCACAAAGCGGGCCTCACGCATTTTACCCGCACGGGCTGTGGGCTTTTACAATATGGGGTGGGGACGGCTGCCCGCAATTTGGAAGTCTTTCAAAACTTAAAAGTCTAAAACTAAAATAAAAAAATTAATCACAGCTCACAGGCTCACAGCCATGCCGAGGCGGCCTAGGCCCATTCCATTCCATTGATTCTGTCTAAATTTGAAATTGCGAAGTAAACCTAAAAATCAAAATATCAAACTCTCATCTCTTCTTAAACTAATTCCTTCTGTCTTTGTTTGAGTCTCTACCGACTCCGGCTCTGCGCGTATCTCCCTTTCTCTCTCGTTCTCTATCTCTAAAATCTAGCCAACCTGCTTCAGATCCGACACGGCTGCATCGTCTCTCCCACCTTCATGGCTTCCCCTAATCACCCCTCTCCCCACCCAAGACCGACCTTTGTTCGTGCCTTACAAAATGGCTAAAGGCTTCGGCAAAGCAAGAAGATAATACATATGCAATTACTATGTGCAATTTTTGTCCCTCTTTAGTAGAGTTGTCACATTCACCGATTCGCCGACTTCGTCTCTTCCTCTCAGTTCTCTCTTTCTCCCATCCTGCTTCGGTGCTTCCAGATTGGCGACTCTTCTAGTTCGCATATTCGCATGATTCACATCTACACACATTTTTGTTTTGTTAGATCTCCATTTTTGTTTTGTTTGATCTCTGTTATTGTATATTGGTATATAATGATTAATTAGTTTATAATTGATAATAAATAAAAAATAATAAATTCGTTTTTTTTTGTGAGCTTGCCCGTTTTGCCAGGAGCTCTACACGGGGTGGATTGGGTCAAGAGATTCAAGGATCGTCATGTTTGCGGGATTTCTTGCCCCAATCCGGTTTACAGCAGGCTTTCTAGGCCCGCGGGCAAACTCGCCCCGTTTACCCATTTTGACAGCACTACCTCGAAACAGCCTCTTAAGCTTTTGTGGCATGAAAATGATTGAATTTTAATTAATTTTCCTTACTTGGTTTTATACACTTTTCCCTACTTTTGATTGCGTGAAAGATTTGGGGTAGATTTGTACACAAAGCCTACATTGAATTTGTTTGAAAAGTTGGAGAGAGATTTATCTAGGTTTAAATGCAAGCAACTAACATTTTGGGCCAAAGAATTCTAACGAGAGCTATTGATAATGTATCATGTGTTGAGAATTATCATTCAAGCTTGAGACATTAAAAATCTTATTAGAGCTTGTTATATCTTAGGCCTTGCTATCGATGTTTGTTATACTCCATCCACTTCTGGAAGTGTAAAACCTTTGAACGAAGGAATATGAATATGTACTGCTCTACTTTGAGCTGTACAACTCATATATTCTATCGACTCATTTTGGGGTATTTTGGTGAACTTTTTTTTGGTGTCAGCTTCAAGTCGGCACTTGAAGTCTCAAACCGTTACCCATTTTAGCCCCCTATTCAACTCTTTGTTGAAAGCAGATACTCTCTATCTCTTTCTCTCTCTCTCACACACACACACACTCACTCACTCAATCACCCAAACACACTTTCATAAACCCTCTTAAGAAAACACATTCTTGGAGACTATATGGGAAGGGGTTTCTTGCGTAGCGAGTCTTCGTCCATAAGGCTGATTGTTCTTGTTGACTGGTAAAGTTCTTCTAATTTAAATACACCTTTTTTTATGTTTCTTTTGAATTATAAATGTTTTTCTTCCTAATCTTAGTGATTGTCTAGTAAAAGGACAAACAAAGGTTTATATTCATTTCAATCGAGCTTACATAAGTTTTCCCAACTATTCAACATTTGATCTTTAATAACGACGCGACTCATTGTAACACTTGAGATTAACTCAACTATATATTACTTGCATTGCATATGTTTGTCATGAATCACATTGCAGTGTTGCATATATTGATTCTTGGTATAAGTATAATCATGGAATGAAAGCATTGGTGTTGCATTCTTGTACACCTTTGAGTTGGTGGTATTAGATGTTGTTTATAGGTTATGGTTTAGTTTGGCTTAAGAATCATTGTAAGTTGATATTCATTTAGGAGTGTCCAAGCATAACCATTTAGATGCCCTCGCACTCACCACTTTTGCATATTTGCTATTTAGCCTTTGTAATCTTCTAAATGCTTTTTTTTCCAAAGAAACAGGGGTAGCACCCTGCAAGATTTTATTAAAATAAAAGGAAATACAAACTTGAGGGAGACAATCAGCTTTGCCCAAATTTATGGGAGGATAAAGGAGCCATACCCCGAGAAAGGAAAATACAAAAAATTATCTAACCCTACTAAACGTGTGAATACCCAAAAGATCCTATTGATTTACCGAGAGGACCTATAAAGCCAACTGCTCCGCAACTTTGTAAAATATACTGTTTCGATCAATATGTACCATAGAGGCAAGACTATCTCCTACCTTGTTTCGTTGCCTATACAAATGGGAAATAACACAACCATTGTTTAGCTCTTTACACCTCTCCAGTTCATATATATATATATATATATATATATATATATATATATATATATATATATATATATATATCTCCAAGGAAAATGACAACCTCCGTTGAATACCCATTGCAGCCACCATACAATCCGTTTCCACATCAACATTAAACAAACTATACTCCACAAACTTTTGAAGACCATAACTGAGGGCTCCAATCTTCGCGTAGATATTCATGCCATATCCGAAAATAATAAATAATGCGGCTACTAAAAACCAATCCCTGTCCCGAAAGATACCTCCACCGGTGCACTCCCCATTCAACGACGAACCACCCGTATTCAACTTGAAACCCGCACAAGGTTATTCCTAACGCAGCAAGAAACCGTGTTGAACCTAGATACGAAGATTAAGGACATGTAGCGTTAATAAACTCAGCTGCCCATATCGCCCCACATGTGTAGAAGGACTGAAAATACAACACATATCAATGATACGTTATCGAATACTCTAAACAATACTATCAACCACCACGGGAGTACCATAAAAAACCGCCCGACAACAACCCTTCCACATCTCCTAACACCCAAAAACGAAAACCCCCACAAAAATGGAAGGATTCATTTGTTCAATAAAAGAATTGATCCAAATTGTTGGACGCAGATAACTAATAGAGGTTAATTGATGGATGAAATTGATTTAATCGATTTAATTAAATTTGAGATAGGTCAATTAATTCAAATTAATTGATCAGATTTTTTACTTTTAATTTTTAAAGTCCAACCCAATATTTAAGTAGACTCGTTAGTAGAGTTCGTCTAGTTAATTTGAAAAAAAAATGAGAAGAAAGAGGGGTAGTGTTGCACATATTGGATAAATGTTATTCGAATAAGACAATATATGATATTAATTGTATTACAATATTTTTTCACTAATGAATCTATACACAATTGTTTATACATTATATGTAGTACACATTAGGGTATAGATTTGTTGGAGAGTTAATATAATACGTTATTAAACAACGTATTAATTTTTCTTTAAGAAAGAAAACGGCCACCACCATTAACTCTTATGTGGGTTATATTTTTCAAAAATGAATGAATATTAAAGACTCTTCATTTTTGGTAGATAATAATGGCCGCCCCCCTCCTATTTGAAAGTCTTGAGTTTTTCTTTTTCTTTTTAAGAAAAATCAAGAAAACATTTAACTTCTTAATCTTCACAAAAAAAAGTCAAGAATACAAATATTGATTTATAAGATTGAACAAAACGAGTTCAAGTTGCTAGCGAAAGTTTGACACGGTGAATTCATCTATTCGTGTGGACTAACTTTGGAGGAGGGACGTGTAGACCTCTACGAGTAAATTGATGTACGAGCCGACAATTGATTGTCTCTACATCTTCATCAACCGGAAGCTTTTGGAAGCATTTTTCGGTAACACCCAAAACCTACGTTTTTATACTTGCACAATATGCGCGATCATTAAATCACTACATGGTTTTTGGGGCTATCTTTTTGTATATTGTATACGTGTTTAAAAAAAATTAAAATTTTCGCTGGGATTAGCCCCGCAATCTAGCGAACCCAACAGTGGTATCAGAGCCACGGTTTCGTAATTGTGCAAGTTCATTTGCATTTTTAAGCATGTTTTAATCTGTTAAAATATGTTTAATGGATATTTATATGTGTCATAAAATATGTTTTTTTCTTTTTAGATTTGGGATAAATGATTGAAATCGGAAAACAAGAATGACGAAGAAATTTGATTTCTTGATTTAAGTTTTAAAAGTTTTTATTTAAATCTCAAGAATTTTGAATTTAGTGAAAGAGAAAAAAAATTTAAAAAAAGGGCGTCCGTTGGGAGCTTTGATTTGTGCTTCCAGTATTGTTCACTATCCAAATGTTGTGACTTATGAATCAAGAATCCAAGAGTTGATGAATTGTTGATTAGTTTTGTTCTTTGGGAGTGTACCGTGCATGAGGGGATGATTGTGTGATTTTAGAAATCAAAACAACCTTTAATATTATTATATTCCACCAACGGACTTTTTGGTGCAAGATTTGATCAACATGAGAAATGTTTTTGAAACTTTTCTTTCCTAGTCATGACCTCTTACCATTTCTCTTCTTTTCAATATTCTTGATTTATTCGGTCTTTAAAATTAAAGGGTTATTTTTAAAGATTAATAAAATAGTTATTATGGATTATCAAGAAATGTTTATCCCAAAATTAAAATTGACACATACAATTAGCAAAATTTATGTGCTTAATTCCATGTGATAAATGCTTAGCATGATTTATTTTGGGATAATCATGAGCCTATGACCAATATGATTGGATGTAATTATCTTTGGGTTTTTTGGGGCCTGCGAGCCTCTTATTTGTAAGTTCTTTAAATTTTTGCATTGAGAGTAGACTAGGTGGTGAGTTTCTTTAATTTTTGAATTGGAGGATGTTCGATGCGAAGACCCACGCTTGTGTGGGTAGATCTTACAAATGTAATAGAATAGAATTTGAAGGCCCATGCTTGTATGAGTAATTATAATAAAATGTAATAGAAGTAGTTCTATTAATTTTGTCTCTTAGATTGACCATGACCCATTTTTGGCTCAAATGGGTCGCATAGGTTGGTCATGATCATCCAACCGTTTTTGCATATGTATTATGCTAGATTTATTTAATGCTTTATGCTAGCGCTCATATGATGATATATTGCGTTATATATAAATCCACCTAATAAATTAATTGGATGAGGTATTGAAAGGAAAACCCCAAGTTTTTGAAACTTAAAAGAAATTTAATTTGATTAAATTTATATCAAACAAATATGGATAAAGATATGTTAGACATATTTTTTCATGCCTTCCATCAAAGGTAGATGACATGACTATGCTATCGCTTTTAGTAATTGGCCATTAGTCGTGGAGTGATTTTATGTGAGAAAGTTGTGATCCCTACCAAGCATATAGATGCTTGTGGGATGGACTTGTTTTTAGGTTGGCCGCGAGTCGTGGGACTCTAAATACTCCATCTACACGATGGTTTGATGGGTTATGTTTGACATTTAGTACCATATGGGCTCGTAAAATTGGGGTATATGGGAAGAGATGAGGCAAAACAATCTTGAGGGTTGTATATTGATACAATTGTCAAAGAGTTAACTACGGATGGAAATATTTCATGGACTCATAAAATTAGGGTGTGAAATGTTTGTATTGGGCTTCAAGCCCAGTAAGAAAATTTGGATTTTCTAAAATCGATTTTGGGATTTATAATTTTAAATAAAATAGTGGGAGACATTTAATATGAAAGACCTTATATTGAATGTAAATATATATTCCATAGTTTACTCATTTTCTGCTTTGTTTATTTTGAAGATAACTCTACTAAAATGCCTAAGAATCCAATCACATCAATTCTTAAGCAAAACAAGTTAACTGGCCCAAACTTTAATGATTGGTTGAGAGACCTAAATATTGTTCTTGAATTTGAGAAGAAAGCTTGTGTGCTTGACACAATGCTTCATCCACCGCCTGAGGACCATGTATCAGATGCCTATAGAGAATATCTTCATCATGTTGATGACAATCTCCAAGCTAGATGCTACATGTTAGCATCAATGTCAGTTGAGCTACAAAGGCAGAATGATGTTTTTCACACTACACATGAGATCCTTGTTCACCTACAAGAGTTGTATGGTGAGAGTGCAAGGCAAGTTAGATATCAGATATCTAAAGAGCTTTTCAGAAGTCATATGACTAAGGGTTCTTCAGTCCATAACCATGGAGGGAAGATGGAATCAGTCATTGAAAGGCTCGAGTCCCTTGGAGTCGTTATTGACAATGAGCTCTATGTGGACCTTGTGTTGGAATCTCTGCCTCCCTCATTTGACTCATTTGTTGTTAACTTTAACATGCACTCTATGGAAACTAGTCTCCCTGAGTTGGTGAATAAGTTGACAACGGTTGAATCCACTATCAAGAAGGAGAAACCGGTCCTCCTTTTTGGATCCTCTTATGGTTCAAAGACTGCAAAGTCTAATAATAAGAGGAAGAGGAAGAGGAAAGAAAAGAGTTCCTCGAAGCTCAACAAGAATGCAAAGGACAAAGGCAAGGAAAAGGTCAATTATCAAACCGATGACAAATGCAACTATTGCAGAAAATTAGGACACTGGAAGAGAAACTGTAAGGAGTACCTTGGGAACCTGAAAAGTTTAGGTATATATTTTGTTAAAGCTAGTTTATCTGTTAATGATGCTTCGTGGGTATTAGATACCGGTTGTGGCTCACATATTTGTAATGATTTGTAGATAATGGCAAGAAGCAGGAAACTGGACAGAAAGGACAAGGTCCTTAGGTTGGGGAATGCAGCAAGAGTTGTTGCATCAGTTATTGGGACTGTTTATCTTACATCAGAAAATAGTTTTAATTTGTGTTTCAACAATTGTCTTTATGTTCCGGATATTGAACCCACTCTTGGCCAAACTAATCAGTTGACCCAACGCTTGTTCCTACTTACGGAGAACCGAACCAAGCTCCTAGATAAAGGTTTTGCCCACATTACAGAATAAAAACATGTCATCAGCGTATAAAAGATGCAACATAACAACACCCCCACGACTATGAGCATAAGACCGAATAAGACCTGTCTAGAGGGCATTGTTAATATTGCGAGAAAGAATCTCCTGCGCAAGGACGAAAAGTAACGGAAACAAAGGATCCCCTTGTCTAACACCATGAGACGATTTAAAAAAACCGTGACTCGTAATTGTTACTGATTGACCGATAAATAAGAGAACAACATTTATTGTTAATCCAAAAGACTGGAGAGCCCGAAGAAGAAAATCCCATTCGACTCCATTATATGCCTTAGACATGTCAAACTTAAACACAATACTACCTCCTCTGACCTTATAATTAATCATATGAACCAATTCATGCGCTAATTCCACATTCTCCTGAATACTTTTCCTACTCACAAAGCCCACTTGTTCCATATAAATCAAACCAGGCTACTAGTAGCCTGGCAATCCTGCTAGACATAATCTTAGAGAAAATCATACCTGAGAAATTACATAAACTAATAGTGTGATAATCACCCAAATCAAATAGATCCTTCACTTTAGGTAATAACACCAAAACAGTAGCAGCAATGCCATGATGAATTTCTGCCCCCATGAAATAATCATGAACTGTAGCCATAACATCAGATTTAATGATGTCCCAGCAACCACGGTAAAACGATTCTGTAAACCCATCATTTCCAGGAGCACTATCTGGATATAAATTTTTAACTGCCTCCCACCAGATCTCCTCCTCCCCTGGAACACAACCTAATAAGTTGTTATTAACAGTTGTAATACCATCAACCCACTGATAAAACAACTCCTCATTAACTTCATGATCAGACTGAGTATAAATGGAAGAGAAAAACTCCATAGCCCTAGACCCAATGATTACGTCATCTTCACACCAAGCCTCATTTGCATTTTTAATCCTTAAAACATTAAATTTATGGCAATCCCGAATACAAGCATGAAAGAATGATAATAGACTAACCCATGATTATCCATAATACCCATTTTACCACCCCTACCTTCAACCAACTTTGCCTCGATTTCTGTTGAAGCATCTCATTATCCCATCTAACACATTGAGCCAGTTGTTGTTTAACATTTTGAAGTTCCCCCTCTAACAAATCTGAGCCTCCCTGTTGCAAAGCCACCTCTAACCGCAAAGTATTATTCTGATGACAAGAAATCATTCTTTGAATATTACTAAAAACAGTCAAGTTCCATTGCTTTAATTCTTTCTGAAGAAAATTTAACTTCCTATGCAACACCTCCATAGGATTGCCACCAACAAATCTCTGCCACTGAACTTCCACAAACTTTAAAAAATCTGGGTGGTCAAGCAACATTTGTTGGAAACGAAAAACACCTATACGCCTTTTGATATCGGGGAACTCCAGTAGCAGTGGGGCATGATCAGAATGAGATCTAGCCAAGTGCGAGACCCAAACAGTAAGGAAGCTCGCTTTTTAAGACCCATTGGCCAACACACGATCCGACCTTTGCCAAATCCTAGCTCAATTACGATGATCGTTGTATCAGGTAAAGATACTACCTTCAGACCCCGCATCCTCCGAACCCGCTGCATGACTAAAATCAACAAAATCATTAATACTATTATATCCCAACCTCTCCCTCCCAATTTCTCATCCGTATGCATGATGGTATAAAAATCCCCTACCACCAACCACTATACACAAAGGAAACCAACATATCCTTACCACCCATACCTACGCGAACCGTAATATGTTGAGAAGACACTTCTACAAAATTTAATGTAATATAATCACTACTAGAAAAATGACCTTTAGTGACGGAATTTTCCGTCGCTAAAGCGAAATTCGTCGCTAAGGGGAATTTTTCGTCGCCATTCCGTCGCTAATTCTTCGTCGCCGATGCCGACTGACCAATTTCCGTCGCTAAAGGCAGCCTTTAGCGGCGGAAATCTCCGTCGCTAAAGGTTGATTTTCACGGGAATTTTCCGTCACTGAAATTCAACCTTTAGCGACGGAAAATTCCGTCGCTAAAGGCATTTATAAATTAATTAAAATTGAATTTCAGCGACGGAAAATTCCGTCGCTAAAGGCTGATTTTCAGCGACGGAATTTTCCGTCACTGAAATTCAACATTTAGCGACGGAAAATTCCGTCGCTAAAGGCGTTTAAAATTTAATTAAAATTGAATTTCAGCGACGGAAAATTTCGTCGCTAAAGGCGTTTAAAAATTAATTAAAATTGAATTTCAGCGACGGAATTTTCCGTCGCTAAAGGCTATTTAAAATTAATTAAAATTGAATTTCAGCGAGGAAATTTTCCGTTGCTAAAGGCTATTTAAAATTAATTAAAATTGAATTTCAGCGACGGAATTTTCCGTCGCTAAAGGCTATTTAAAATTAATTAAAATTGAATTTCAGTGACGGAATTTTCCGTCGCTAAAGGCTATTTAAAATTAATTAAATTTGAATTTCAGCGACGGAAAATTCCGTCGCTAATAATGTAAAAAAATTTAAAAAAACCCCAAAAATACTATTATTATAAATTTTTGTACCTGATAATATAACAATTAATACAAAACTAAAGATACAAAATAAACAATAATATAAAACCAATTTAAAACATCAAACTGTAAATGTTATTACAACAATCCATGAAAATTATACATAACAATTAATACCAAAAACTTGTTTTCTAGAGTTAACTTGTAAATTTAAACTTGTACAAATCCATGTAAACTATATCTAATAAAAAAAACTAAAAATAAAATTAAAAAAATCCTACGACATGAGTATCAAAAAAAACTTCATCTTCACGGCAATCAACTAGAAAACCTGTCCAAGTAAAATTACTATTTTGATTAAAAATCAACAAGAAAAAGTAAGTCATTGTTTTCATATGATCAAACAAGAAGCTTAAGAAGCTTTATAAGCTTACCATACCATAGGAATACATTTATGGCATAATCATCATTTATTTGCTTTTTTTGCTGGATGAACCTAAACATGTACAAGTTATCCAAAATCAATTAGTTAATAATAATAACAAAAATGGTCCAACCCTATTTCCCCCGCCCCCAATATGAGTATTAAACCAGATGAATGGAAAGAGAAGAAATGTAATAAATGTTGCTTGAAAGTAAGCACGTTCGGTTTCAAAGTCTCCCAACGTACATACAGTTATGTTGTTCGGTTTCAAAGTCAATTAAACTACCACCATGGATTTCATAGCATCAACATAGCTACCCATCTAATAGACGTACATAAATCGATGTTTAAACATTAATACACTAAATTTACACTAACACCCGTTTATTTCTTACTATTTACACTAACACCCCCTAAACGTACATACAGTTATGTTGTTCAGTTTCAAAGTCAAGTAAACTAAAACCATGGATTTCATAGCATCAACATGACTACCCAACTAACAAACGTACATAAACCGATGTTTAAGCATTAATACACTAAATTTATACTAACACCCCTTTAATTCTTACCATTTACACTAACACCCCTCAACGTACATACAATTATCTTTTTTGGTTTCAAAGTCAATTAAACTACAACCATGGATTTCATAACATCAACATGGCTACCCAGTTAACAAACGTATATAAATCGATGTTTAAGCATTAATACACTAAATTTACACTAACACCCTTTTATTTCTTACTATTTATACTAACACCCCCCAAACTTACATAAAAATATCTTTTTTTTTATTTCAAAGTCAATTAAAATAAAACCATGGATTAATCCTCCCAGAATAACCATATATGCAAATTAACTGGGCTTTTCTGTAAGCAATGAGCATACCTTAAATGTCTAGCAACCGTTTCAATTCTACCCCCCCACACTTTGGTTCTAGAATGGCACACGAAAAAGGTTTATGATGGGATTTCAATACCTTTATGTAATCCATGGTGAGCTACCCATAATCCCTAACATGGGTAAGAATGTCATTACAACCCGATAACTCATAACAAGGGGACTTCGGACTGGGAGATCAAAGGCACTAGGGGCGGACTAGGCCCAACATGCCATTGCCAGCAGCTGTAGGGCGGACCATTCGGCCCTAAAAAGTGTAGTTGTCCACCTAGTGTTGCCAACTAATCCATATCACATGCTCATAATCCACCTCAACTAGACATGTGCGCCTTCTAGAAGCCCTCGTGGCCTAATGAGCTTTACTCCGTACAACGCATATATAAAGGCCCTGACCCCTTCAACTCGGCAGTACGCTCTTATTTCTACGTCCTTACGCTATCAAATTATATTCTCTTTGGTCATCATGCTCATACTCGGTTGATGCTGGCGCCTTGGACTTAGCCCTAGTCTTTCTAGCATTCTGCTTAGCAAATTTGTCTTTATTAACTTTCTTCATAGAAGGATTGCAAAAATCCTGAAACTCAGGTTTAATAGGTAGACCACATCCCTTATCAAAAAATAATTTCCAATTCAGATCATCAAAATCCCTTGTAAAGTCCCCACCCATAGAATGTGATTTGCTTATATGGCGAGTAGAGGTGGCAAATGGGCGGGTATGGGCGGGCCTAAACGGGTGGCGGTTTCAAATGGGCGGGCAAGTAAGTGCCCATTTAATAGTATGTGCATATATGGGCGGGCACTAAATGGGCATGGGTGCCCATGATGAGCACCCATTTACTCATTAACATGCACTTATCAAATAAATATAAAAATTACAAAAAAATAAATTTTTTTACAAAAAATTATCAAAAATTACAACTAACCATATATATATATATATATATATATATAATTACAACCACAATAATTGGAAAAGGCCGACATATTGCTTGTGCTAAAGTATATTTTTGTAATTAAAACTAATTCCAATTATATTAATATATCTTCTTATTAATTAACTTTTTAAACTTGGACGTTTAGGTGGAACAAATGGAGTAGTTAGTATTAGAGTTCTATGTTCTCTTCTCTTGAACACATATGACACTAATAAAAGGAAAATGATAGGGATCTAATAAAATGTGACAAATGAACTAAGAACGGAAGTAGTAGTTTGTGAAGAAAATAACCTTTCTTCGAAATTGCATTTTAATTTTTACTAATAGTTTTATGTATTAGTATGTAAAAATGTATTTTTGTTGTTGTAATCCTCAATTCAATCTTCTATTTTGTGGTTATTTTTTTAATTTCGTTGAAGCCTAATAGACAAACTGTAAGACCCCGAACCTTCATGTAATTGACCTTCTTGCCTTGTGTGTCGTTTAATCGTGACCTTGCTTACTTGGATTGAGGAAAAGAACCTTTATTGGTGTAGGTAGGCTATCTAGAGGCCAATACCTTAGTTCCATATGTTCCATAGACCTTAACTAGTTAATGTTACAGGTCGCGTACCGACGCTGTTCGTTACTTGACTCGGTTTAGAGTTTTCTCGCGTAGTTCTTTCGTGAGACCTCGATTGTACTCTTAGTCATTCCTCCACTTGTCTTGAGGGTTATTTGAGTCTCATAAGGCCTTGGTACACAAGTTTTATGCTTGTTGGAGTTGCATTCACCCAAGGTGCATCACTTTCCCCTAGACCCTTTCGGCCGTTTTAGACTTAAACCATCGTTCCAACGCGACAAAGCGAACATCACGGGAGATGTTCGGCCAGCCAAACCGAACTCCTTGGGGAGTGTTCGGCCATAGCAACCGAACAAGTGATGAAAAGTTCGGTCCAGACAACCGAACAGCGCTCCCGACATCAGCTTTGTGCTGGTGCGATTTCTGGCGTGAAACTCCTATTCTACCCTTACTTAACCCTTGCCCCTTCACTTATTTGAGGGTATATTAGTCCTTAATCACCCTTATAACCCCAAACATTACTCTCCTCTCTTCATTAGTGGTCGTTTTCAGCCGTGATCGGGAAGGAGAGAGTGCGGGAGATTGGCGTGCGACTAGTGCGTGTTCGGCGATTCCCGGAGTTTCGGTCATCCGTTTGACGAGCCGAGACCACCGTCGTGAAGCCCTTGAAGAGTAGATCATTTCCCTTGGGTTTGTTTCCCTCTTCCTAGTCATTTTTGGCTCGATAAAGGTACGTTACCGAAACCCTAGTTTCTCTCTCTAACTCAATGTTGATGTTAGGCTACTAAAGACTTGTTCCTTGTGATTTGTCATTGTAAAACATGTCAAAATGAGATGTTATTGATGGATATCAATCTATGAAAGTTAGGGTTTGAACCCAAATGATTATGATTGGGTATATCGAATAGCTATGGTTTAAGATTGATTGTGGTTGGGTTTAGAAACCGGATAAATTGGAAATCAAATGAAATTATGCCTTGACCTAGAGTTTGAGACTTTGAAATTTGACTCAAATGGAATCATGGAATTATAGAAGTTGTTATTCGGGTCTTAGGATAAACCCCTATGACTACTTGTAATCGTTGAATCTAAATCATGAAATCTTGAGGTTTGGTCGGGTGAGACCGAGTTGGTGTAAAGATCGATTTGTGGCTTAGGACTCTAATAGAGGACCTTTAGTGATTTTAAGTGCAAGATTATCGCTAGTCTTTGGATTGGGTTTGTGTGGGTCACAAATGCATGACTTGAATGAAAAACCTTTGGATTGTTTGATTATGAATTAAAACTGTTGGTACTTATTGGACTTCAATGAAGCCCTGAAACTTGTAAGGATGTGATAAATGCTTGTATGAAACCTAAGGAATCATGATGGTTGTTATTGAATGACGACTCTCTAAAGTCGCCTTGTGAATAATTTGGGAAAGATCAAGATAACGGAATTGAGGACCATTCTATGAGATGATTTGAATTGGGACTTTCCTTAGTACACTACACATGGAGTCTACTTGTATAAGTCGATAGGATGACTAAGTTGTTATCTAAGACTCACCGATGCAGTTGACCTTACGAATGATCGTCACTCTAGTGTTTACCTAAGTATTGGACTACTATAGACCTTTGGGTTATATAATGAAGTATTATTCTCGGAAGACTTTATTACCTACAAGTAAATGACTTTATGATCCTAGAATAACTATAAGAGGGATTGATGGTTGAGTTATAACTTAACTAGGTTTCACGTTTAAATACGGGATACTATGTACAATTGATATTATGGCTAAAATCATGATTTCCTACCTTGTCTTGAATTGAACCTTCTACATGTTTCTATAATATGAATTATAAGCATATTGAATGTACTTGCCTCATGCTTGATACGTTCTTCGAGTTAATGATTTATCTTGAAATTGGATTCTACTATTAAGTGGAATTATGAATCGGAATTGAATTAAGCTTGACTCGATAATGATCAACTTAGGCTCCCCTTATATACTTGACTTAGTGACTTTGCACTAAGGTTCCTAATTGGAACAAGAACCTAGTCATGCTTCAAGCGAGAACATAGAAAAGAGTCTTGGAACACATATAGTGTTCCCACTCTACTTGGTTGAAATTATAGAAATGACTCAACGGAGTCGACATTGGTGAGCTATTGAACAATACCGGCTCAAGATCAATCCCTACGACATTATTACATGCGTTCCACTAGAAACTAATTCTAGACTCTTGAAATGGATTGACTGTCATGCTTGTATCTTTATGACATAATAAATGCATACTTGATAATTGATATATTGAGTTCGCTCTTGTCGAGCTCAACCTTGATTGTTTATTGATGAGATTAAATACTAATCTTGAACGAGGACGCTCTTGTTGGACTCGTTCCATACTGATTGATTGTTGAGTAAATACTACTTGGCATTGCATAAGTCCGGTGGCATACTTGTCTTGTCTCGTCTACCAGTTGACAATGCATTGCGTCACGAATCGTAAGATTCGTGATAGTGATAGTTCTTAGAACCGAATACGCACACACCCTCCCTTGTTGGCCACAGTGGGGAAGAGCTCTCCTTGGCCAACCAATACGCGCCCATTGAGATTGACTATTGTTTTCCCGAGCATGCCTCGGAGATCGATGTATTATCACACCCATCGATTACCGCACGTTACCGAAAGTGTTTGTTTTGCAGGTCTACGCAGCGGCCCGGCTCTATATCCTCACATTATGTGAACTATGTGCAATAATGTGCATCTTGAATATATGATCTATATGCTCATATATACTTGTCCTTGATTGCTTGACAATTGTGATGAGTTTATACATCTCCACCTAATGATTCTACAAGAGACTTGATACGTGTATACATGTAAATATGCATACTTTTACTTAATTGTTCTATAAGATACCTGGGATGTGAGAACCCAAACCCTACTTGTGTATCATGCCTTCTATACTTGATTAATATGTTCATTATGTGCCTTAACATGTTTTAGAGTCCATATTGTTCATACCATGCTCGCATTAGGTCAACCATGATCGTAGTTGCTTGTATGCCTTCTATACGTGGCATGCTTTGTTAAAATTGCTTCGTGTATCACCTTAGTACTTAACTAAGTCTTACTAGAACCTTAGTACATTTATAACATGCTTAATGTATGCCTTAACATGTTAAAGACTTCATTCTGTTCATGTCATGCTTGCATTAGAGTTGTTACGTTCATAGCCGCTTGAATGCCTTCTATGCATTGCATACCTTGCCGTTTGTGCTTTGAGTGTTCGCCTTAGCATGTTAGCACTTAACCAAGTCTTGTTGGAGTGCTATTACCTTGCATAAATGACTTATAACATTCATCTTGATCATAGTAGGCTTGGTTGAGAGTTTAGAAGCATTGTTGCTTCGTTCGAGCCTTAGGGTTTCTCGGGATTGCCTTTGTTGCTCGTATTGTTTGTGTTTTAAACTTGCGAGAAGTTCATTTGAGTTCTAGACCAAGTGTACTAGTATTTTTCATGCTTGCACAATCATTGTTCATAGACTTGTTGAATTTGGTAATAAGATGACCAATTTATTCCTTCACAGATCAATCATGTTTTTGGGCAAACTTCGGGAAAATTCTGGTACCAATCTACTAAATAGAATTTTCTAAAAATTTAGTATGTTTTACCTTAATATGTTAGGATACTCTCTGTAAAATTTGGTAATTTTCCAAGGTGTCTAAGTACCTCAATTAGGTCTTGCCTTACGGCTGTGCCAGAATTCAGTTTTCTGGGAAACAACTTCTGTACTTGAACTTGTAGTAACCATATCTTGATCAATATAAGTCCAAATGGAGTACTTTAAAATTCTAAAATATAGTTTAATGAGTCTAGTTTCAGACAAATCAAAAATCACCTCATTTGGAGTTGTGAGCGATTTATGGTCGATTTTACAAGATTGACTGTCCAGTAAGCTTTCCAGGCGCCCGCCTCAACTTCTGGGAGCAGTTCAACTTCAGCTTTTAGCCCCTGCATCTGAGGCGCCCGCCTGGGCTTTGGTGAGGCGCCCGCCTCAACTTCAGAGGCCATCTACGGGATTTTTACTTCCTGTTTTGGTGTGTACGACTTTTGCCACTTAAACACCATTCCAAACCTCTTCTAAAACCTTCCTAACACCCTTGCTTATGTCCTAACATCACTTAACATGTTTTAAGAATGGATTAATCAACCATTAGTGAGCATTAATCAAGCCAAAATCAGATATTTTCTTACCACATGAGAGTGACACTTGTCCCACTCTATTTTGAACCTTTAAACACCACAATCTGATGTTTTGACCTTCATTCTCCTCCTTCACTCTTCATGAACGAAATTTCTTCTTCTCCCAAGTCTCCCATGGCTCCTTGAAGGTGATCTCTTGGTCCTCCATCATCTCTCATCTTTGCTCAAGCTTCCTTCATTAAAAGTGTAGAGCTTGAAGTGTTGGCGCTTCAACCAAATAGTTTGTGCTCTTCCTATCTTCTTCCTTGGTGAAAGGTAAGCTATTGATTCCCCTTAGAAAGTATGCTAGTCTTGCCATGTCCCCCTCTTCTCATGTTTCCCATGCTCCTACCATGTCCATGCCATGCTTGATGAAGAGTTGAACTTGTAAGGATTTTGAATGATATTTTCATCTTGTAGTTTTTGGTCCTATGCCTAGAAGTAAATATGTTCTATGCCTCCTTAGGAACAACTAATGTTCTTAGATCAATGACTTTTGATAACTCTATGATTTTGAATTCTAGGGTTCCACATGCTAGAATTGTTCATCTTATTGATTGGGTCATATGCTTAGAAGCAAATGTGTTCTATGCCTTTCTAGGATTAACTAATGTTCTTGGACTATTGGCTTTTGATAACTTTTGAAATTATGATTCTTAAGTTCCCTTGAATTATGAGATGTTGAACTTGATAATTCTTTACTATGGTTGTTAAGTGGATTAACGGCCTAGTTACTCGACTCGAGAACTTAGAAAAGGGTTATGGATGCATTTAGCATCTTAACTCTCTTGGATGAATTGTTAGAGACGACTCAAGGGAGTTAACTTAAGTGAGCCATTGAGCAATACCGGCTCAATGATCAATCCTACGACGCTCTAAACACGCTTCTCTAAGAATGATAATTCTAGACTCTGAGATCCGGATTGATTACCTGCTTGATTCTTGATGTCATGTAATAGAATACCTATTTGACATGTTGAGTTCGCCTCTTGTCGAACTCATTCTTGACTTTTGATGATAATTCTAGACTCTTGAGAATTGGATTGATCACAGTGTTGATCTTAATGTAATGGAACTATTTGACATGTTGAGTTCGCTCTTGTCGAACTCATTCCCGCGATTATTGATGAGAATATTTACTGTCATGAACGAGACGCCTCTAATTGCCCCTGCTACTTGAGAATTTGTTATAGACACTACTGACATTTGCATGAGTCCAAATTGGGCGTCTGTCATTGATTCTGTCAAGCCACAAGCAATTGGTCATCCTTTCAAGAGTCATCCTGCATTCCTCTGAAGGTCGATGTACTTACACTATCGACACATGCACGCTCAAGATAATATGAACTACGTAGCGGCCCGGCTCTCCATATATCCTTATCCTATGTGATTTTTAATTTCAAGCACCTATGTGAAACAATGTGCATCTTGGATTATATGACCCTATGCTTATGTGACTATAACTTGCCTTGATATGTTGCACATTGCCATGACATGCATGATTGATAGCTACAAGTCTTTATGACTTACCCATTCCCCTTCGCTTTTTAGATCCTAGCAAGAGAACTTCTCGTTGAGGATTATGTTCGTGCTTTGCTTCTCTTTGGTCCGGATTTGAAGTTGAAGAGGTGGATTAGATGTCCTCTTCCTTTCTTTTGTTATTTTCAAGTATGATATTTCAATTAGACTATGCTTGGGAATGTGTATAGAACTTAATCTTGATGCTTTATTTAGCTACTTGTAGTTTAACTCTTGTAGTACTTGTAACTTTTATGCATTGTGTAAGCCGAGTTTTGGTTATCTTGTATAATAGTTCACTACGTATAAGTCTTCCTGAGCATACTATTAGCTCTTATCTAATTCATGTCTATAACTCTAGCTTGGGTTCCGGCAAAGGTATCGCCGATGACTTGCTCAAATTGTTTAATCATATCGTTTTAAAAGTTTTAAAAATACCTGCCCTTTTAGGGTCGAGGCGCATGCTCCAATGTCAAGGCCACGCCGTTTTCTTTGAATCGAGTCCGCATGTTTATTGTCCACTTGTTTTTCCCCTATTTGGGCGGTCCGAGCGGTTCCTCCGGGTCCGGTCGGGTAGTCCAGCTTGGTATCGAAGCTTGTTTATGTTAGCTATCGCCGCAGATAGGTTCCATGGCCTGGGTTGGGTTAGTTCTTGTGTGAATCATGACTGAGTGTTCTTTCGTGCCTTATTGGCGTGCATTCTTCGTTAATGAATAGGACTTAGAACCTAAGTTCATTGTAATCTAGGTTCCGTGAGTTCAAAGGCTTAATATTACCTTTCTCCTGCTTACTTTCAAGGCACGGTTATACCAAGAGTAGGTGTTACGCTACTATAGATCCATTGTTTCCTTGCCGCTACTTGGAAATCATAGAAATCAGCCTTGTTTGTCCCAA
>CM028383.1:74896643-74951012 GCA_013146195.2 Codonopsis lanceolata
ATAAAATTTTGCATGCTTTAAAATTAATTTTAATTTTAAAAAATTCTAAAACTTATTTTAATTGTTAAATCTTTAGTTTTTAATTTTTATTCAAACAAAATGTTTAGAAAGCGTAAAATCTGTTGCTTCTTCCTCATACTGTTCGGGGAGGAGGAACCTAATTTTGACCTCCCAGATTGTGTCCTCGAGGCCTCGAGGATGATATGCGGCCAAACTCTCCAAGTCCTTGGTTCAGGGAGGATTCAAGGTGAAAATTGGCCTCGTCCAAATTTTACTACTGCGCGTAGGTGGGGGCGTTTGATCGACTCAGGAAAAGCGGTCGTGCCTATTGTCCAGAGAGTTCTATGCCAATGGCGGCATTGGCATAGATGGGGTGTTTTAGACACCGTTAATGTTAGGGCGTCGTAGTAGACTTTTGTCCCAAAGCATTACGAATATTTCGGCACCTCAACTGCGGTTGGTGCTTGATAATTTTAGCACACACACCACACCCCATCCCATCGAGGTGGTCAATGGACCATCGCCTTCCAGTGTTGTGTGGACCTACAGTAATCCACCCTTCGGTCCACGCACCATGGAGGAGTCCTTCCTTGAAACACGGCCAAGCCGTGTTCAAATTTGTTTTGGGTCTCATGCCCTCAGGTCACCAACACACGGTGACTTGGGAGAGAGGCTGTCTTGACCTACACCATTATGTCAGGTGGATGCAGTGATGTTGGCCATTTGATCAATGGCCAAATCAAGACCCTTATTAGAGTGCTAGAATCATGGGTTCATGTTCCGCATTTGATCACCGAGTTGTGTAGGAGAGCCGGGCGTGAGATGGCCCGAGACACGGAGAGGCTTAAAGTGCTGTCGGCCATTACTAGGGCCATTTTGTTTGAACACCGAAGTGAGGGTTCTCACGGGGAGGAACCAGAAGAGGAGGAGGAGGACCCGCTCGTAGGGATCTCAATAGGCTAGAGGTTTCCTTAGAAGCCCAAATGGCAACTCAGTTGGCACAAATCGTCTTGACCAAGAGCGGCTATTTGGGTGGTTTGATGGGACAAAATGTCTCCACTTATTATGGGTTGCCTCTGGCACGATCCCAGAGTTACATCCTCATTCGTTATTTCCGGAGCTCACGTGAGTCGAGGCCCAAGTTCCATCCTCTTTCGTTAGGTGGACTGCTATTTCCTTTTGATATTTGTCCGTCCCATCAATCCTCTCATATGTTCCTCCATTTTGAGGACAAAATAGAAATTAAGTTTGGGGGGGATTCTAAGCTTAGAGTCCTAGCGAGGTCCTAGCCTAAGAGGAATGGAGTTGGGCTATGTTTCTAGGGTGAAGAAAAATTTCTTTTTCTTGATGACCATTTAACTCTTCACCCTATTTTCCTGTTTTTAATTTTTCTTATTTTTGGGTTGTTGCCTTGACGAATACTATAATAATAAGGACCTTTAGGGTCCTATCAAAAGAGTCATCGTCATCATCTCCAAATTTCTTTTAAAATAAAATAAATAAAATAAAATAATAAAATATTTCAAAATTTTCATCCTCAAGTTTAGGTGTGGTAATGCTAGTCGTAGTCGATGAGGAGTTAATGCAATGAACACATATAGCTAGTCAGTAGATCCTCTGGAATTTACTTAATTTTGCGAAACTTTTACTTTTCTCCAAATTCTTCATGCACCCACACCGTCATAATTATGGATTGATTAGAATAGTTTTATAAAGTTTATAGCACCTACTTCATTACAACAAGATATGCACAAGAATATGATGCATAGCCATTCGAACATAATTGTTGCATTAAATTGTGACTTAGGGTCAATTGCATGATAGTTAGATCCCTTGGATTTTTCTCATTTATATATCTCAAGCACACTTTCGAACCGTGTATGCATGTTAGTCTCAATTGTCCCTACCATCGTCTTAGCGAATGCTTATGTGAAATCCGGTGATGCTAAACATTCAACCCCTAATTCCCATAGTTGATATGATATTTTGTGTGTCTTACTTGCTTTAAAAACTACATGAGCATTTGGCATTAAGAAATGACTTAGGCCATCTTTGGATCGTTAGAGCCTAAATATTCCCTGACCTATACTAAAAATATCCCTAGTGTCCCCGTTGAGCCTAATGAAAAAGAATGGAGTGTGCTAAGCACACTATTTAAACCCATTCGCCATCGTTTCTATTACCCACATTAACTTAACCTAAAAGCCTATACACTTTTAGCCTACCCTTTGAGAGAGTAGGATGTGGGTGGGAAATTGATTTTGGAGGACCACTTCTTTCCGTTGTCGAAAAAAAAAAGAAATAGAAAGAAAAAGAAAAGAAAAGAGAAAAATTATGTATCGACGAAAAATAAAACGGAAGAAGAAGAGTGTAACAAAGTTTCAAATGGAAGCATAGCTTTCAAGAGAAAATATGTTAGAAAAATTATCTTGATAAGAATGATGTGATATTTTTAGAAGTATATATTGCCCAAAACAAGTTTGGGGGAAAGAAGAAAAGTGAAAAGTAACAGCACCCCTCCACTTGTAGTCTTTGCAGGTCCTAGCCTAAATAGGAAAACTTCCTTTTGCTTGGAAGTATGAGGGAAAAGGGTAGTCTTACTCTCTCACTTTGAATTCCAATCCCTTTCCATCAAATCCCACACCTTGGCCTTACATTACAAGCTAAATAAAGACCTAATGATCTTCTTGCCAATGCTTATGTTGTTTAACTGTCAAGTGAGTCATATGAAATGATCAAACACTTCATGTTCATTATTATTCAGCCTAAAGCTCATTGTGTTAGCATAATCTTAGCTATTACAAGTCATTGGGATAGGAGAGCATTGTATGTCATACATAGAAGTGCATGGGATGGATGTATAAGTCTTTGAAATCCTTGGGACCTTTACATGCATGTGGCCAGGGTTTGGATGGTAGATCTCATAATTCTTAATGCATGATTTTCTATTAAACTTTGATTTTCATATGAATGTGGTGTTTAGCTTAATAAAAGCTGTTTTAGTTAAGATATTCTTTAAGGTGGTGATCACACACACGGAGGAGAAATTAAGTAGTAGCGAGTTTAAGAAAAGATCAGTTGGTTTTATGTGACTAAGCACATATATGTGGTGAGCATCGAGCGAGATTACTTTGCATGCCATACACTTATAACTTGAGATTGAAGCCAAAAGATTTTGTTTTTATTTTAGTTTAATTTTTATTGCTTTTGTATTTATGGTTTGTATTTATACGCTTAGTCGAGTCACTCGAAAGAGTCTCCTTGAGTTTGTGGGTTTATAGAGGAGTGTAAATAGTGTCACCCTCCAAAAAGATTTTCATTTTGTTATTTATATGCTTTTGTATTTATAAGTATTATTATTTACTCGTGGACGAGCAAAGTTTAAGTTTGGGGGTATTTGATCGATGTATTTTATCGTCGATTTTATATCTTCTATGACTTAAATTATGCTATTTCACGAGGCTTTTGGCTCTGATATATGTTTTCGGTGAGTTTTGTAAGTTTGAGTTTTTAGTGAAAATATGCAAAACTCCGAGGTTTTATGCAAATTCAAGAAGGGCCAAGAGGAAAATGAAGAAGAAAGCGAAGATTGTCAGTGCGGAGACCTTGCGGACCAAGGTACCTCGAACTCTGCGGCCGCAAGGTAGGCGTATGCGATTATCGAGGCAAGAAACAGGCCGGACACCTTTGGAGACCTTGCGACGCAAGGTACTCAACACCTGCGACCGCAAGGTGGTCGAAATGCGATATTTCGGATTTTCACCGCAGTGATTCGATTGGATTACAACTCAGAGTATATATTGAAGTCGGATCCGAGAGCCAAAAAGGGAAAGGCAGTAGGCAGTCTTAGGTAGATTTTAGATAGTTTTTAGATTGTATAACATAGTTAGATTGTGTAATTACAAGTATTGAAGATCAAATCATGTATCCGGTCATCTCCATGTGTTTGTTCATTGTCTATAATGAACTAAATCATCCATAATCTAGGAGGTGGGAGGTAACTTGTATCGAATTTATGTTTTGATTTATATATGTTCATTCAATTCTTGTTGATTGTGGTGTTTATCAATCCCTCTATTATTTTGCTTTGAACAAATGAATGTAATCGCAAATAATAAAGGCCTAGAGATGCGGATAAGCTGCATGACCAATGTGCATATGTCGTACAATGGCTCACCATCACAATAAATTGGACCTATCGATGGGCAGAGTGATAAGTTAGGACCGAGTTCATACATGATCTAGGTGACGGATAGATCATAAATCTAGGTGACGACTAGATTAAAGTTCTTGTGCTTAGGATATAGAATGGATGAATTTTGCGGGGATGGAGGCTGAACCAAGTTCAGAGACTATATCTACTTTAGTGAGCGAACCCAAGAAATTGAAGATAATTATTATGATTGAACATAAAGGAGATACAGAAACCCGAATCTAGATTGCCACCCACCATAAGATCTTCATATACGTAATTCTTGCTAATTAGTTAAACATCTAAATATAAATAGTAGTTTAGAATAGAAATAAATATAAAAACCCCTTTAGATTAATAATTTGCTATCAATAAATTGCCGCATTGATTAAGTGATCACTTGTCTCTGTGGGTTCGTCCCTTGCTTCCAATACTATTCTATAATAGTCTTGTCCACTTGTAAGAAAAAAGATTAATTAAAACATCGATCAGTCACATTTCAGAAAAGAGGATGCGCAAGTTGGGACAAAAGCTCGACCTTATGGATGAGCAAAAGTTGCCAACGTGTGAATCGTGTCTAAAAGGAAAAATGACCAAATCACCATTTGTTGGACAAGTGGAGCGAGCCGATGGTATGTTGGATTTGATCCATACAGATGTTTGTGGACCACTAAGTGTTAGTGCGCGTGGGAACTATCACTACTTCATAACTTTTACCGATGATTATTCTAGGTATGGATATGTGTACCTTATGAGGCTCAAATCTGAAGCATTTGAAAAGTTCAAAGAATTTAGGTGCGAGGTGGAGAAACAAATTGGTCGCAATGTTAAGACTCTTCGATCTGATCGAGGAGGAGAATACCTGAGTACTGAGTTTCTTGATTATCTAAAGGAGAATGGAATTCTCTCACAGTGGACTCCTCCTACTACTCCACGACTCAATGGAGTTTCGGAGCATAGGAATCGAACCCTATTGGACATGGTTCGATCGATGATGAGTTTCACGACTTTACCTCTGCCATTCTGGGGTTATGCCTTAGAAACGGCAACACATCTATTGAATAGGGTGCCATGTAAAGCCGTGCCCAGTACACCATATGAGATGTGGTGTGGTAAGACACCTTCCTACAAGTACCTTAAGGTGTGGGGGTGTGATGCTTATGTGAAGCAGCAAGGGGGAGATAAGTTGGATATGAGATCCAGATTATGTAAATTTGTGGGGTATCCAAAAGAATCTATTGGATACTATTTCTACGACCCTTCGGAACAAAAAGTGTTTGTTTCGAGGAATGCCACTTTTCTTGAAGAAGAATTTCTTTCTAAAAAGGGTGGCAGGGTTGTGGAGCTTGAAGAAATTCAAGAACCACAGAATATTCCTAATATTGTCGCGAGATAACAGACCCGTAGAAGCTGGACCATCGAAACACAACCTCTTGAAAATAACCAAGGGTGTCGAAAGCACCTGAAAAACTGAATCTTTTGTTAGAGAACAAAGAAGAGGGACTCATTTTGGATAATGATCCAAAGAACTATGGAGAAGCGATGTCAGACATCGACTCCAAGAAATGGAAAGAAGCCATGCAGTCTGAAATGGACTCCATGTACTCCAACAAGGTGTGGACCTTGGTGGACCCACCACAGAATTGTTCCCATTGGTGCAAATGGGTCTACAAGCGGAAGCTTGGAGTAGATGGAGAGGTAGCAACCTATAAAAGCGTCGTGCAGTTGCGAAAGGTTATACTAAAAAACAAGGTGTTGATTATGAGGAAACTTTTTCACCAGTAGCAATGCTTAAATCCATTCAGATTTTACTGGCCATATCAGCGTATTATGACTATGAGATATGGCAAATGGATGTGAAGACTGCTTTCCTTAATGGAAACATTAAGGAAGAGATCTATATGAAGCGAGGAGGGCTTCATATCCAAGAAAGTGAGCAAAGGTTTGCAAACTCCAAAGGTCCATTTATGGACTCAAGCAGCTTCTAGGAGTTGGAACATTCGATTTGATGAAGCGATCAAAACGTTTGATTTTCATAAGAATCCGGATGAACCATGTGTTTACAAGAAGGTTAGTGGGAGCGCAGTTGCATTTGTTGTTTTATATGTTGACGACATTCTACTCATCGGTAATGATGTAGGTATGTTCGATCAACAAGAGGCGTGGTTGTCTAAACAGTTATCCACGAAGGATTTGGGAGATGCATCTTTTATCCTAGGGATAAAGATCTATAGAGATAGATCACGAAGGATGATAGGACTATCCCAATCCATGTACATAGACAAAGTGCTAAAGAGGTTTAGCATGGAGGAATCCAAGCGTGGATACCTACCAATGAGTCATGGCATTTCACTTTCTAAAGCAATGTCTCCCAAGACTCCTGAGGAAAGAGAAAGAATGTCTCGCATACCTTATGCATCCGCTATTGGGAGCATAATGTATGCAATGTTGTGTACAAGGCCTGATGTTGCACATGCTCAGTGTCACGGCGGAATATCGGTCCAATCCGGGGATGAACACTGGAAGGCCGTTAAGATGATTCTTAAATACTTAAGAAGAACTAAGGATATCTTTATGGTATACGGCAATGAAGAATTGAAACTAGAGGGGTTCACTGACTCTAGTTTTCAGTCCGATGTAGACGACTCAAAATCGATGTCTAGGTATGTATTTTCCTTTAATGGAGGAGCAGTCAGTTGGAAAAGTTCCAAACAAGAAACGACTGCAGACTCTACTACTGAGGCTGAATACATAGCTGCATCAGATGCAGCAAAAGAGGCTGTTTGGATACGAAACTTCATCCAGGGTTGGGTGTAGTTCCATCATTGTTGATCAATAATGATTTATTGCGATAACAACGGAGCTATAAGCGCAAACAAAAGAGCCGAGATCTCATCAAAGATCCAAGCACATAATGAGGCGATACCACGATTAGAGATCATTGGTAGAGCGGCGTCGTTGTGGATCGAGTCGCAGAAAATGTAGAACCGTTGACTAAAACCCTATCACAGAAGATATTTGATGGACATCTCGAGAGATGGGCCTAAAATATATGGGCAATTGGAACTAGGGGCAAGTGGGAGATTGTTAGAGTAGAATGCCCGGCGTTCCAATTAGATTGGATTTTTATTCTACTTGTAAAACAATATTATTGGAATTTATATTTAAATAAAGGCATTTATTTATCTTATGTTTATATTATTAATTGTTTATAAATATATGATAAAGTCCTTAGACCAATTTTAGTTATGGAACATGGTTGCGCATTTGATGGTAATCATGAAATATGTTTCTAGTGCTTTGGTCTTAAATTGGTTCTAAGTCAGTTGGCTTTTCAAGACAAGGACATTGAATAGCCTTGTAAGACTTATGCGTATGATGTATGCTCGTATGACGAGGATGTTGCATTTCATTAGCATCAGCGTTGTGACGCAAGTACATATATTGCGGTGCTTGTTAGAGAACAAGTTCACTGAACATGACCCGTTGAGAATTCTTAAATGGAAATTTTATTTGTCAAATTAAGAATTTTTCACGTTGCGATAATACATGATTAGTCCTCGGACTTGAGGCACGATAGTAAGCTTGTGTACATCATGTAACACTTTGATTTACTTTCTGATTGCTTGACAATCGCAAAGGGGTATTTTGGGTGTTGCATTGGTGTGCATGGAGGTTAATCAGTGGCTAACATAGAATTCGACACTTGTCAGATGATAAGAGAATTTCCTGTGTTTTCATAGTTCATGATTCGAAGACCTTGGCCAAGGCATGATGAATTTGATTCATAAAGGAATCATTGGTACTTGAAATGGAATCACAGTTATTAAATCAATTGGATTTTGACTTATAATCCATATCCTAGATTTAATCGGGAAATTAGATGTCGAAAGGACAGTACATGTATGCACTCGTAATTGAAATAGGTTTACTCGCTATTTCACCTATTGCTAGGTATTCGTGCTACTTGCTAGGTGTTCCCACGATTTGTAGGTTCTTGAAATTAATGAGTTAATTTCAAGTATATTAACTAATGGAATTATTTAATAGAATAAATTGTTATTCGTAAGTTACAAAAAGCCTACAACTAGCATTAGTTGTGAACCTAAAGGGTCACACACTAAGAATGTAAGGATTCATTTGTTCAATAAAAGAATTGATCCAAATTGTTGGACGCAGATGACTAGTAGAGATTAATTGATGGATGAAATTGATTTGATCGATTTAATTAAATTTGGGCTTGGTCAATTAATTCAGATTAATTGATGGGATTTTTATTTATTTATTTATTTTTAAAAGTCCAACTCAATATTTAATTAGGCTCGTTAGTGGAGTCCATCGAGTTAATTTGAAAGAAATGAGAAGGAGGGGTAACATTGCTAATATTAGATAAAAGTTATTTTAATATGGCATTAGATGGTATTAATTATAATACCATATCTTCTTACTAATGAACCTAGACACTATTGTGTACAAATTAGATTGTATGACACATTAAGGTTTTGGTCATTTAGTAGGATAGTTAATGATACGTTATTAAAAACGTATCATCAATTCTTGGAGAATTGATTTCGTTTCTCTTCAAAAACTCACATTGGAGTATCCTTTTGGTTACTTGATTAAAAAGCTAGGAAACCAAGAAAGCTTTCCTGGACTTTTCTTTTCTACTACTCTCTCAATTGGAAAAACTAGAAATTTTTCTTTGTTTTTGGATTGAAGAAAAGGGATAAAAAATTGCTAGCGAAATTTTTGATTCGGTGATTTTATCCATTCGTGTGGACTTACTTTGGAGGAGGGACGTGTGGACCTCTACGAGTAAATTGGTGTGCGAGCCGACAATTGATTGTCTCTACATCTTCATCAACCGGAAGCTTTTGGAAGTGGTTTTCGGTAAGACCCAAAACTTCTTTTTATACTTGCGATATGCGATCGTTAAATCGCTAAAGGTTTTTGGGGCTATCTTTTGTATATTGTATACATATTTTTTTTAAATTTAAAATTTCATTGCGATTAGCCCGTAATCTAGCGAACAACAGTGGTATCGAGCCACGGTTTAATTGTGCAAGTATGTTTGTGGTTTTAAACATGTTTTAATCATTAAAATATGTTTAATGGATAGTTGTATGTGTGATAAAATGTGTTTTATTCTATTTAATATGAATAAAGCGAATTTTGGAACGAGACTATTTAAAGAAATTTGATTTCTTAATTAAAAGATTTTGAAAGAATTTTGAATTCTTTGAATCTTTTTTCGAAAAAATAACTGTCTTGTATGATGAGTTATTTAGATATGTTTTCATTTTAGAAATCAAAATCAATCTCAACATTATTTTATTCCTACCAGAAGGTAAGAGTTTAGGTAAGAGATGTTTTTGATTTTGGAAATCAAAAGTCCAACTTTACATTATATATTATTATTCAAACAACAAAGTTTAACTTTTGTGTGAGATTTTGAATAATGAGGAAATGTTTCTCAATTTTCTCTCAGTGATCTTCACAGTTCTTTTTCATAATCAGTTTTTTCTTTCTATTATTCGGGTTTTTAAATTAAATCGTTAATTTTAATACTTAATAAAATAGTTTTTATGGATAGTCAAGAAATGTTTATCCCAAAATTAAATTGACACATACAACTGGTATCTTTATGTGCTTTATATTTTTGTGATGAATATTTAGCATGATTTATTTAGGGATGATCATGAGCCTATGACCAATGTGAGTGGATGTATTTATCTTTGGGTTTTTGGGGCCTGCGAGCCTCTTATTCTATTATTTGTAAGTTCTTTAAATTTTTGCATTGAGAGTAGACTAGAAGGTGAGATTCTTTAATTTTTGAATCGGAGGACGTTCGATGCGAAGGCCCACGCTTGTGTGGGTAGATCTTGCAAATGTAATAGAATAGAATATGAAGGCCCATGCTTGTATGGGTAATTATAATAAAATGTAATAGAAGTAGTTCTATTTATTTTGTCCCTTAGATTGACCATGACCCATTTTTGGCTCAAATGGGTCGCATAGGTTGGCCATGATCATCCCATCGTTTTTGCATAGGTTGTATGCTAGATTTATTTAATGCTTTATGCTTGCGCTCATATGATGACATATTGCGTTATATATAAATCCACCTAATAAATTAATTGGATGAGGTCTTGAAAGGAAAAGCCCAAGTTTTTGAAACTTAAAAGAAATTTAATTTGATTAAATTTATATCAAACAAGTATGGATAAAGATATGTTAGATATATTGTTCCATGCCTTCCATCAAAGGTAGATGACATGACGATGCTACCACTTTTAGTCATTGGCTATGAGTCGTGGAGTGATTTTATGTGAGAAAGATGTGATCCCTACCAAGCATATAGATGCTCATGGGATGGACTTGTTTTTAGGTTGGCCACAGAGTCGTGGGACTCTAAATACTCCATCTACACGATAGTTTGATGGGTTTTGTTTGACATTTAGTACCATATGGGCTCATAAAATTGGGGTATATGGGAAGAGATGAGGCAAAATAATCTTGAGGGTTGTATATTGATACAATTGTCAAAGAGTTGACTACCGATGGAAATATTTCATGGGCTCATAAAATTGGGGTGTGAAATGTTTTTATTGGGCTTCAAGCCCACTAAGAAAATTTTGATTTTCTAAAATCTATTTAGGGGTTTATAGTTTTAAATAAAATAGTGGGAGACATTTAATATAAAAGACCTTATATTGAATGTAAATATATATTCCATAGTTTACTCATTTTCTGCTTCGTTTATTTTGTAGATAACTCTACTAAAATGGCTAAGAATCCAATCACATCAATTCTTGAGCAAAACAAGTTAACTGGCCCAAACTTTAATGATTGGTTGAAAGACCTAAAGATTGTTCTTGAATTTGAGAAGAAAGCTTATGTGCTTGACACAATGCTTCATCCACCGCTGAGGACCGGACCATGTATCAGATGCCTATAGAGAATATCTTCATCATGTTGATGACAATCTCCAAGCTAGATGCTACATGTTAGCATCAATGTCAGTTGAGCTACGAAGGCAGAATGATGTTTTTCACACTACACATGAGATCCTTGTTCACCTACAAGAGTTGTATGGTGAGAGTGCAAGGCAAGTTAGATATCAGATATCTAAAGAGCTTTTCAGAAGTCATATGACTAAGGGTTCTTCAGTCCATAACCATGGAGGGAAGATGGAATCAGTCATTGAAAGGCTCGAGTCCCTTGGAGTCGTTATTGACAATGAGCTCTATGTGGACCTTGTGTTGGAATCTCTGCCTCCCTCATTTGACTCATTTGTTGTTAACTTTAACATGCACTCTATGGAAACTAGTCTCCCTGAGTTGGTGAATAAGTTGACAACGGTTGAATCCACTATCAAGAAGGAGAAACCGGTCCTCCTTTTTGGATCCTCTTATGGTTCAAAGACTGCAAAGTCTAATAATAAGAGGAAGAGGAAGAGGAAAGAAAAGAGTTCCTCGAAGCTCAACAAGAATGCAAAGGACAAAGGCAAGGAAAAAGGTCAATTATCAAACCGATGACAAATGCAACTATTGCGTAAAATTAGACACTGGAAGAGAAACCGTAAGGAGTACCTTGGGAACCCTCGAAAAGTTTAGGTATATATTTTGTTAAAGCTAGTTTATCTTAATGATGCTTCTTGGGTATTAGATACCGGCTTGTGGCTCACATATTTGTAATGATTTGTAGATAATGGCAAGAAGCAGGAAACTGGACAGAAAGGACAAGGTCCTTAGGTTGGGGAATGCAGCAAGAGTTGTTGCATCAGTTATTGGGACTGTTTATCTTACATCAGAAAATAGTTTTAATTTGTGTTTCAACAATTGTCTTTATGTTCCGGATATTGAACCCACTCTTGGCCAAACTAATCAGCTTGACCCAACGCTTGTTCCTACTACTGAGAACCGAACCAAGCTCCTAGATAAAGGTTTTGCCCACATTACGAGAATAAAAACATGTCATCAACAGATAAAGATGCAACATAACAACACCCCCACGACTATGAGCATAAGACCGAATAAGACTGCTGCTAGAGGGCATTGTTAATATTGCGAGAAAGAATCTCCTGCGCAAGGACGAAAAGTAACGGAAACAAAGGATCCCCTTGTCTAACACCATGAGACGATTTAAAAAAACCGTGACTCGTAATTGTTACTGATTGACCGATAAATAAGAGAACAACATTTATTGTTAATCCAAAAGACCGAGAGCCCGAAGAAGAAAATCATTCGACTCCATTATATGCCTTAGACATGTCAAACTTAAACACAATACTACCTCCTCGACCTTATAATTAATCATATGAACCAATTCATGCGCTAATTCCACATTCTCCGAATACTTTTCCTACTCACAAAGCCCACTTGTTCCATATAAATCAAACCAAAGCTACTAGTAGCTCGGCAATCGCTAGACATAATCTTAGAGAAAATCATACCGAGAAATTACATAAACTAATAGTGTGATAATCACCCAAATCAAATAGATCCTTCACTTTAGGTAATAACACCAAAACAAGAGTACAAGAATGCCATGATGAATTTACGCCCCATGAAATAATCATGAACTGTAGCCATAACATCGATTTAATGATGTCCCAAAGAACCACGGTAAAACGATTACAGAAACCCATCATTTCCGTGAGCACTATCTCGGATATAAATTTTTAATCGCCTCCCACCGGATCTCCTCCTCCTCGAACACAACCTAATAAGTTGTTATTAACAGCTTGTAATACCATCAACCCACCGATAAAACAACTCCTCATTAACTTCATGATCGATCGAGTATAAATGGAAGAGAAAACTCCATAGCCCTAGACCCAATGATTACGTCATCTTCACACCAAGCCTCATTTGCATTTTTAATCCTTAAAACATTAAATTTATGGCAATCCCGAATACAAGCATGAAAGAATGATAATAGACTAACCCATGATTATCCATAATACCCATTTTACCACCCCTACCTTCAACCAACTTTGCCTCGATTTCTGTTGAAGCATCTCATTATCCCATCTAACACATTGAGCCAGTTGTTGTTTAACATTTTGAAGTTCCCCCTCTAACAAATCTGAGCCTCCCTGTTGCAAAGCCACCTCTAACCGCAAAGTATTATTCTGATGACAAGAAATCATTCTTTGAATATTACTAAAAACAGTCAAGTTCCATTGCTTTAATTCTTTCTGAAGAAAATTTAACTTCCTATGCAACACCTCCATAGGATTGCCACCAACAAATCTCTGCCACTGAACTTCCACAAACTTTAAAAAATCTGGGTGGTCAAGCAACATTTGTTGGAAACGAAAAACACCTATACGCCTTTTGATATCGGGGAACTCCAGTAGCAGTGGGGCATGATCAGAATGAGATCTAGCCAAGTGCGAGACCCAAACAGTAGGGAAGCTCGCTTTTTAAGACCCATTGGCCAACACACGATCCGACCTTTGCCAAATCCTAGCTCAATTACGATGATCGTTGTATCAGGTAAAGATACTACCTTCAGACCCCGTATCCTCCGAACCCGCTGCATGACTAAAATCAACAAAATCATTAATACTATTATATCCCAACCTCTCCCTCCCAATTTCTCATCCGTATGCATGATGGTATAAAAATCCCCTACCACCAACCACTGTTCTAAATAATTGGTAGCAATATTAGCTAGATCCGACCATAATTCATGTCGTCCCCCATGAGTACCTTGACTATACACAAAGGAAACCAACATATCCTTACCACCCATACCTACGCGAACCGTAATATGTTGAGAAGACACTTCTACAAAATTTAATGTAATATAATCACTACTAGAAAAATGACCTTTAGTGACGGAATTTTCCGTCGCTAAAGGCGAAATTCCGTCGCTAAGGGCCCCCAGCGATGGAATTTTTCCGTCGCCATTCCGTCGCTAATTTTTCGTCGCTGATGCCGACTGACCAATTTCCGTCGCTAAAGGCAGCCTTTAGCGACGGAAATCTCCGTCGCTAAAGGTTGATTTTCAGCGACGGAATTTTCCGTCACTGAAATTCAACCTTTAGCGACGGAAAATTCCGTCGCTAAAGGCATTTATAAATTAATTAAAATTGAATTTCAGCGACGGAAAATTTCGTCGCTAAAGGCTGATTTTCAGCGACGGAATTTTCCGTCACTGAAATTCAACATTTAGCGACGGAAAATTCCGTCGCTAAAGGCGTTTAAAAATTAATTAAAATTGAATTTCAGCGACGGAAAATTCCGTCGCTAAAGGCGTTTAAAAATTAATTAAAATTGAATTTCAGCGACGGAATTTTCCGTCGCTAAAGGCTATTTAAAATTAATTAAAATTGAATTTCAGCGACGGAATTTTCCGTCGCTAAAGGCTATTTAAAATTAATTAAAATTGAATTTCAGCGACGGAATTTTCCGTCGCTAAAGGCTATTTAAAATTAATTAAAATTGAATTTCAGTGACGGAATTTTCCGTTGCTAAAGGCTATTTAAAATTAATTAAATTTGAATTTCAGCGACGGAAAATTCCGTCGCTAATAATGTAAAAAAAAATTTAAAAAACCCCAAAAATACTATTATTATAAATTTTTGTACCTGATAATATAACAATTAATACAAAACTAAAGATACAAAATAAACAATAATATAAAACCAATTTAAAACATCAAACTGTAAATGTTATTACAACAATCCATGAAAATTATACATAACAATTAATACCAAAAACTTGTTTCTAGAGTTAACTTGTAAATTTAAACTTGTACAAATCCATGTAAACTATATCTAATAAAAAAAAACTAAAAATAAAATTAAAAAAATCCTACGACATGAGTATCAAAAAAAACTTCATCTTCACTAAGAATCAACTAGAAAACCTGTCCAAGTAAAATTACTATTTTGATTAAAAATCAACAAGAAAAAGTAAGTCATTGTTTTCATATGATCAAACAAGAAGCTTAAGAAGCTTTATAAGCTTACCATACCATAGGAATACATTTATGGCATAATCATCATTTATTTGCTTTTTTTGCTGGATGAACCTAAACATGTACAAGTTATCCAAAATCAATTAGTTAATAATAATAACAAAAATGGTCCAACCCTATTTCCCCCGCCCCCAATATGAGTATTAAACCAGATGAATGGAAAGAGAAGAAATGTAATAAATGTTGCTTGAAAGTAAGCACGTTCGGTTTCAAAGTCCCCCAACGCATACGCTTATGTTGTTCTGCTTTCAAAGTCAATTAAACTACCACCATGGATTTCATAGCATCAACATAGCTACCCATCTAATAGACGTACATAAATCGATGTTTAAACATTAATACACTAAATTTACACTAACACCCGTTTATTTCTTACTATTTACACTAACACCCCCCTAAACGTACATACAGTTATGTTGTTCAGTTTCAAAGTCAAGTAAACTAAAACCATGGATTTCATAGCATCAACATGACTACCCAACTAACAAACGTACATAAACCGATGTTTAAGCATTAATACACTAAATTTATACTAACACCCTTTAATTCTTACCATTTACACTAACACCCCTCAACGTACATACAATTATCTTTTTGGTTTCAAAGTCAATTAAACTACAACCATGGATTTCATAACATCAACATGGCTACCCAGCTTAACAAACGTATATAAATCGATGTTTAAGCATTAATACACTAAATTTACACTAACACCCTTTTATTTCTTACTATTTATACTAACACCCCCCAAACTTACATAAAAATATCTTTTTTTTTATTTCAAAGTCAATTAAAATAAAACCATGGATTAATCCTCCCAGAATAACCATATATGCAAATTAACTGGGCTTTTCTGTAAGCAATGAGCATACCTTAAATGTCTAGCAACCGTTTCAATTCTACCCCCACACTTTGGTTCTAGAATGGCACACGAAAAAGGTTTATGATGGGATTTCAATACCTTTATGTAATCCATGGTGAGCTACCCATAATCCCTAACATGGGTAAGAATGTCATTACAACCCGATAACTCATAACAAGGGGACTTCGGACTGGGAGATCAAAGGCACTAGGGGCGGACTAGGCCCAACATGCCATTGCCAGCAGCTGTAGGGCGGACCATTCGGCCCTAAAAAGTGTAGTTGTCCACCTAGTGTTGCCAACTAATCCATATCACATGCTCATAATCCACCTCAACTGGACATGTGCGCCTTCTAGAAGCCCTCGTGGCCTAATGAGCTTTACTCCGTACAACGCATATATAAAGGCCCTGACCCCTTCAACTCGGCAGTACGCTCTTATTTCTACGTCCTTACGCTATCAAATTATATTCTCTTTGGTCATCATGCTCATACTCGGTTGATGCTGGCGCCTTGGACTTAGCCCTAGTCTTTCTAGCATTCTGCTTAGCAAATTTGTCTTTATTAACTTTCTTCATAGAAGGATTGCAAAAATCCACGAAACTCGGGTTTAATAGGTAGACCACATCCCTTATCAAAAATAATTTCCAATTGGATCATCAAAATCTTGTAAAGTCCCCACCCATAGAATGTGATTTGCTTATATGGCGAGTAGAGGTGGCAAATGGGCTGGTATGGGCGGCCTAAGCGGGTGGCGGTTTCAAATGGGCGGGCAAGTAAGTGCCCATTTAATAGTATGTGCATATATGGGCGGGCACTAAATGGGCATGGGTGCCCATGAGCACCCATTTACTCATTAACATGCACTTATCAAATAAATATAAAAATTACAAAAAAATAAATTTTTTTACAAAAAATTATCAAAAATTACAACTAACCATATATATATATATATATAATTACAACCACAATAATTGGAAAAGGCCGACATATTGCTTGTGCTAAAGTATATTTTTGTAATTAAAACTAATTCCAATTATATTAATATATCTTCTTATTAATTAACTTTTTAAACTTGGACGTTTAGGTGGAACAAATGGAGTAGTTAGTATTAGAGTTCTATGTTCTCTTCTCTTGAACACATATGACACTAATAAAAGGAAAATGATAGGGATCTAATAAAATGTGACAAATGAACTAAGAACTAAGTAGTAGTTTGTGAAGAAAATAACTTTTCTTGAAATTGCATTTAATTTTTACTAATAGTTTTATGTATTAGTATGTAAAAATGTATTTTTGTTGTTGTAATCCTCAATTCAATCTTCTATTTTGTGGTTAGTTTTTAATTTCGTTTGAAGCTTTAATAGACAAAGCTGTAAGACCAGAACCTTCGTGTAATTGACCTTCTTGCCTTGTGTGTCGTTTAATCGTGACCTTGCTTACTTGGATTGAGGAAAAGAACCTTTATTGGTGTAGGTAGGCTATCTAGAGGCCAATACCTTAGTTCCATATGTTCCATAGACCTTAACTAGTTAATGTTACAGGTCGCATCGATTCGTTACTTGACTCGGTTTAGAGTTTTCTCGCGTAGTTCTTTCGTGAGACCTCGATTGTACTCTTAGTCATTCCTCCACTTGTCTTGAGGGTTATTTGAGTCTCATAAGGCCTTGGTACACAAGTTTTATGCTTGTTGGAGTTGCATTCACCCAACAGGTGCATCACTTTCGATCCTAGACCCTTTCGGCCGTTTTAGACTTAAACCATCGTTCCAACGCGACAAGCGAACATCACGGGAGATGTTCGGCCAGCCAAACCGAACTCCTTGGGGAGTGTTCGGCCATAGCAACCGAACAAGTGATGAAAAGTTCGGTCCGGACAATAGCAGCTCCCGACATCGACTTTGTCTTTGGTGCGATTTATTTGGCGTGAAACTCCTATTCTACCCTTACTTAACCCTTGCCCTTCACTTATTTGAGGGTATATTAGTCCTTAATCACCCTTATAACCCCAAACACTCCTCTCCTCTCTTCATTAGTGGTCGTTTTCAGCCGTGAACGGGAAGGAGAGAGTGCGGGAGATTGAGCGTGCGACTAGTGCGTGTTCCGGCGATTCCCGGAGTTCCGGTCATCCGTTTGACGAGCCGAGACCACCGTCGTGAAGCCCTTGAAGAGTAGATCATTTCCCTTGGGTTTGTTTCCCTCTTCCTAGTCGTTTGTGGCTCGATAAAGGTGCGTTACCGAAACCTAGTTTCTCTCTCTAACTCAATGTTGATGTTAGGTTGCTAGAGACTTGTTCCTTGTGATTTGTCATTGTAAAACATGTCAAAATGAGATGTTATTGATGGATATCAATCTATGAAAGTTAGGGTTTGAACCCAAATGATTATGATTGGGTATATCGGAATAGCTATGGTTTAAGATTGATTGTGGTTGGGTTTAGAAACCGGATAAATTGGAAATCTGAAATTATGCCTTGACCTAGAGTTTGAGACTTTGAAATTTGACTCAAATGGAATCATGGAATTATAGAAGTTGTTATTCGGGTCTTAGGATAAACCCCTATGACTACTTGTAATCGTTGAATCTAAATCATGAAATCTTGAGGTTTGGTCGGGTGAGACCGAATTGGTGTAAAGATCGATTTGTGGCTTAGGACTCTAATAGAGGACCTTTAGTGATTTTAAGTACAAGATTATCGCTAGTCTTTGGATTGGGTTTGTGTGGGTCACAAATGCATGACTTGAATGAAAGACCTTTGGATTGTTTGATTATGAATTAAAACTGTTGGTACTTGTTGGACTTCAATGAAGCCCCGGAACTTGGAAGGATGTAATATATGCTTGTATGAAACCTAAGGAATCATGATGGTTGTTATTGAATGACGACTCTCTAAAGTCGCCTTGTGAATAATTTGGGAAAGATCAAGATAACGGAATTGAGGACCATTCTATGAGATGATTTGAATTGGGACTTTCCTTAGTACACTACACATGGAGTCTACTTGTATAAGTCGATAGGATGACTAAGTTGTTATCTAAGACTCACCAGTACGGTTGACCTTACGAATGATCGTCACTCTAGTGTTTACCTAAGTATTGTACTACTATAGACCTTTGGGTTATATAATGAAGTATTATTCTCGGAAGACTTTATTACCTACAAGTAAATGACTTTATGATCCTAGAATAACTATAAGAGGAATTGATGGTTGAGTTATAACTTAACTAGGTTTCACGTTTAAATACGGGATACTATGTACAATTGATATTATGGCTAAAAGCATGATTTCCTACCTTGTCATGAATTGAACCTTCTACATGTTTCTATAATATGAATTATAAGCATATTGAATGTACTTGCCTCATGCTTGATCGTTCTTGTTAATGATTTATCTTGAACTTGGATTCTACTATTAAGTGGAATTATGAATTGGAATTGAATTAAGCTTGACTTGATAATGATCAACTTAGGCTCCCTTATATACTTGACTTAGTGACTTTGCACTAAGGTTCCTAGTGGAACAAGAACCTAGTCATGCTTCAAGCGAGAACATAGAAAGAGTCTTGGAACACATATAGTGTTCCCACTCTACTTGGTTGAAATTATAGAAATGACTCAACGGAGTCGACATTGGTGAGCTATTGAACAATACCGGCTCAAGATCAATCCCTACGACATTATTACATGCGTTCCACTAGAAACTAATTCTAGACTCTTGAAATGGATTATTTGTCATGCTTGTATCTTTATGACATAATAAATGCATACTTGATAATTGATATATTGAGTTCGCTCTTGTCGAGCTCAATCTTGATTGTTTATTGATGAGATTAAATACTAATCTTGAGCGAGGGCGCTCTTGTCGGACTCGTTCCATCTGATTGATTGTTGAGTAAATACTACTTGGCATTGCATAAGTCCGGTGGCATACTTGTCTTGTCTGTCTACAGTTGACAATGCATTGCCGTCACGAATCGTAAGATTCGTGATAGTGATAGGTTCCGAACCGAGATCTGCACACACCTCCACCTCCTTTGTTGGCCACGGTGGGGAAGAGCTCTCTTGGCCAACCAATACGGCGCCCATTGAGATTGACTATTGTTTTCCGAGCATGCCTCGGAGATCGATGTATTATCACACCCATCGATTCACGCATTACGTCATGAAAGTGTTTGTTTTGCGGGTCTACGGCCCGGCTCTATATCCTCACATTATGTGAACTATGTGCAATAATGTGCATCTTGAATATATGATCTATATGCTCATATATACTTGTCCTTGATTGCTTGACAATTGTGATGAGTTTATACATCTCCACCTAATGATTCTACAAGAGACTTGATACGTGTATACATGTAAATATGCATACTTTTACTTAATTGTTCTATAAGATACATGGGATGATTCATGTCAAGACATACGTCCCTAAGCATGCGATTATTCTTGTCACTTGCCTCTGACTTACGATTGTTTGTGAGCAGGGGAATTCACCTAGTTCATCTTGGTAGCTTTGTAAAGGCAGTTACATGCTGACATTACAACGACTTATGGTTCTTCGTCATCGTAACCCGATTTCATTTCTACTTATGAAAATGTTACGATTATGTTATATTGTCTAGTGGTAGCGTACTGGGTCATTATGACTCATCCCGTACTTGTTTTCTAGTTGCAGTTTCAGTAGCTGTGTTGAGGCCGAGTAGATCGTGACTGTAGCAGATCGCGGTTGATCGATAGATCGAGACTTGATCGTGTAGTTCGTGATTCTAGTAGCTGACTTCCCGGCATTAGTTTGTGGAGTTTACTACTCCCTTTATCATTGTCTCTTGTTCATGTACCTTGTTATTCTTGTGAGACCGATATCTTGTAAAGTTATTTAGACTTTACGATCGGGTAGATACTTGAGTTTTTGTATTAGTTCGTTCTAGGGCCGACGTGTTGTGTCGTGCCTTGTTCATGTTTTTCATATCTATTTCAGTTGTCTCCCAGGCATGCAGTAGCCTTGGGCTTTTCTCTATTTTAGTCACTATGGCTGTTGGTTAACCCCGATATGCTTTAGCCGCGGGTAATTGTTATCAGGTTTGTTCTTCGTTGAAACGCCGGCCTAGAGTGCCGATGGTTTGTTCAGCGTCTGAAATGTTGTGGCACGCGATTTTTGTTTTCCCCTTCGGGAGAATATTGTCTCTTTTGATTTCTTGACTTTGTTTTCGAGCCTTAAGCTTGGGACTTCTTTCCCTACCGCTTCCATTCGTTTCTTCACGACCTGTATTTTTGTGTACGGCTTCTCTACCTTTGTTGAGCTCGTTAGCTCAATTGTCTGACTCGCACTACTATTTTGCAAGTGCTTGTCCTCTTCTTGCCTTGTCCTTGCGGCACGACTTTGGGATTCCATTCCGGAATCCGGGTCGGGTCGCCACAGTTGGTATCAGAGCTCTCGTTAGCTATAAGCCAGGATAGGTTCCATGGCCTTGGCTGGGTTTGGGTTGTCGTTGAGTAATCACCGTCGAGTGTTCTTGTTAGTGCCTATTCGGCATGTTCTTTTGTACAAGTATAGGACTTGGAGTACTAAGTTCGACTTGGTCTAGATTGCCGTGAGTGCAAGCTTGTGTCTAGGAGTATCATATTTCTCCTATGTTGCTTTTAAGCTGCAGTTATACCAAGAGTATGTGTTGCTGCTTTGTAGAGCTATTGTTTCTTGTCCGTTGTGAGTGACCAAATAAGCTCAGGTTGTCGATCCCAAGCGTGATCGTCGTGGTGTCCACTAGTGTCTTTAAACGTTGTTACACCTTCTTGAGCGGCGTGGCTAAGCCTCCCGTAGTACCTAGTGTATTCCTTGATTTATATATAAGTATATGTAGCTACTGTTGTACCTAATTGTGAGTGCTTGGGCTGCCTAGTGTCGGGAATTGGAGGACTCGTTCCTGCTGCATGTTATTGAGATTGGAGGAATACCCTAATAATCAAGGTATTGTTGTGGTTTCAAGTTGAGACTTGGTGAGTACCCGCTAGGTGATCGCGTGACCTATGATTGGATTGATCGTCAACTCGTTTACGGCTTGACCCATAGTGATTTGAAGTCTGCTAGTTAGTAACTATTTGCTAGCCAGGAATTATTAAGTTATTGTCTTGTACCGTTATTCGACTAATACGTTAATAGAGTATTAGCATTTTGTAAAAGGATTTATCTATCATTAGTGGATCGTTAAGGGTATGAATGTTCCATACTTGGTATACTTGCATGGTAGATTAAAATACTATGTATATGATATTGATTTCCATGCCTATATGTAACTATATTATATGTGCATGGGACCTTCATAAAGGAGCTTTTATGTGATTTGCAACCCCCTCGCATCCTATACGACGAAAGCTTTTGAAGTCACTTCAGAAGGGCCCCTGACTTGATTATCAAGAGGTCTTCGTCGGAGAACTAGAACGGTATTATATGATATAGGAATTGACCGAACCCGTTACCAAATGGAATGAAATTGAAAATGGTATCTTGTTTTGCTTGTACAAATATGTGCAACATGTATATTGAAATCATGCCATGAATGAAATGAACTTGTGACTTGATCAAATGAATTACATTGTATTGAATGTCCTTCTTGTTTAGCGAATATGTGGCCCATGATGATGATTGACTACTTGATTTTAGTGTAAGGGCGTTAGACCCTAGAGATTCGTGTCGTGACCAGAATAATTTAGTTAGCCCGGAAAACTCTTTGTTGGGAAGTTTGTTAATTCGGCGCAACTATTGCACATGCTTATGAATTACTTGATTAGTTGACAAAGAGGAACTTTCACCTCAATGTCCACATTTGTTGGAACTTTGTAAGCCTTGATGATGTCCTTGAACCCCGTCAAGAGTCAAGATGACTCGACTTTGGAATTGATTGGAGATGATATTTAAGCATTTCTTTCCCTCGTGTTTTGAGGCACACTAAGGTGGTTTCCTCAACTTCATTTGTACGCCATAGAATTGAACTTTGGTGGTTGTAGGACTGTGAATTCGTGGACGAATTCTTTTAAGGTGGTGAGGATGTAAGACCCCGAACCTTCATGTAATTGACCTTCTTGCCTTGTGTGTCGTTTAATCGTGACCTTGCTTACTTGGATTGAGGAAAAGAACCTTTATTGGTGTAGGTAGGCTATCTAGAGGCCAATACCTTAGTTCCATATGTTCCATAGACCTTAACTAGTTAATGTTACAGTCGCATCATTCGTTACTTGACTCGGTTTAGAGTTTTCTCGCGTAGTTCTTTCGTGAGACCTCGATTGTACTCTTAGTCATTCCTCCACTTGTCTTGAGGGTTATTTGAGTCTCATAAGGCCTTGGTACACAAGTTTTATGCTTGTTGGAGTTGCATTCACCCAACCGGTGCATCACTTTCAGTCCTAGACCCTTTCGGCTTCGCTTTAGACTTAAACCATCGTTCCAACGCGACAAACGAACATCCTGGGAGATGTTCGGCCAGCCAAACCGAACTCCTTGGGGAGTGTTCGGCCATAGCAACCGAACAAGTGATGAAAAGTTCGGTCCAGACAACCGAACAGCGCTCCCGACATCAGCTTTGTGCTGGTGCGATTTCTGGCGTGAAACTCCTATTCTACCCTTACTTAACCCTTGCCCCTTCACTTATTTGAGGGTATATTAGTCCTTAATCACCCTTATAACCCCAAACATTCCTCTCCTCTCTTCATTAGTGGTCGTTTTCAGCCGTGATCGGGAAGGAGAGAGTGCGGGAGATTGAGCGTGCGACTAGTGCGTGTTCCGGCGATTCCCGGAGTTTCGGTCATCCGTTTGACGAGCCGAGACCACCGTCGTGAAGCCCTTGAAGAGTAGATCATTTCCCTTGGGTTTGTTTCCCTCTTCCTAGTCGTTTTTGGCTCGATAAAGGTACGTTACCGAAACCCTAGTTTCTCTCTCTAACTCAATGTTGATGTTAGGCTACTAAAGACTCGTTCCTTGTGATTTGTCATTGTAAAACATGTCAAAATGAGATGTTATTGATGGATATCAATCTATGAAAGTTAGGGTTTGAACCCAAATGATTATGATTGGGTATATCGGAATAGCTATGGTTTAAGATTGATTGTGGTTGGGTTTAGAAACCCGGATAAATTGGAAATCCTGAAATTATGCCTTGACCTAGAGTTTGAGACTTTGAAATTTGACTCAAATGGAATCATGGAATTATAGAAGTTGTTATTCGGGTCTTAGGATAAACCCCTATGACTACTTGTAATCGTTGAATCTAAATCATGAAATCTTGAGGTTTGGTCGGGTGAGACCGAGTTGGTGTAAAGATCGATTTGTGGCTTAGGACTCTAATAGAGGACCTTTAGTGATTTTAAGTGCAAGATTATCGCTAGTCTTTGGATTGGGTTTGTGTGGGTCACAAATGCATGACTTGAATGAAAAACCTTTGGATTGTTTGATTATGAATTAAAACTGTTGGTACTTATTGGACTTCAATGAAGCCCCGGAACTTGTAAGGATGTGATAAATGCTTGTATGAAACCTAAGGGATCATGATGGTTGTTATTGAATGACGACTCTCTAAAGTCGCCTTGTGAATAAATTGGGAAAGATCAAGATAACGGAATTGAGGACCATTCTATGAGATGATTTGAATTGGGACTTTCCTTAGTACACTACACATGGAGTCTACTTGTATAAGTCGATAGGATGACTAAGTTGTTATCTAAGACTCACCAGTACGGTTGACCTTACGAATGATCGTCACTCTAGTGTTTACCTAAGTATTGGACTACTATAGACCTTTGGGTTATATAATGAAGTATTATTCTCGGAAGACTTTATTACCTACAAGTAAATGACTTTATGATCCTAGAATAACTATAAGAGGGATTGATGGTTGAGTTATAACTTAACTAGGTTTCACGTTTAAATACGGGATACTATGTACAATTGATATGATGGCTAAAAGCATGATTTCCTACCTTGTCATGAATTGAACCTTCTACATGTTTCTATAATATGAATTATAAGCATATTGAATGTACTTGCCTCATGCTTGATCTGTTCTTCAGTTAATGATTTATACTGAAATTGGATTCTACTATTAAGTGGAATTATGAATTGGAATTGAATTAAGCTTGACTCGATAATGATCAACTTAGGCTCCCCTTATATACTTGACTTAGTGACTTTGCACTAAGGTTCCTAATTGGAACAAGAACCTAGTCATGCTTCAAGCGAGAACATAGAAAAGAGTCTTGGAACACATATAGTGTTCCCACTCTACTTGGTTGAAATTATAGAAATGACTCAACGGAGTCGACATTGGTGAGCTATTGAACAATACCGGCTCAAGATCAATCCCTACGACATTATTACATGCGTTCCACTAGAAACTAATTCTAGACTCTTGAAATGGATTGACTGTCATGCTTGTATCTTTATGACATAATAAATGCATACTTGATAATTGATATATTGAGTTCGCTCTTGTCGAGCTCAACCTTGATTGTTTATTGATGAGATTAAATACTAATCTTGAACGAGGACGCTCTTGTTGGACTCGTTCCATACTGATTGATTGTTGAGTAAATACTACTTGGCATTGCATAAGTCCAGCTGGCATACTTGTCTTGTCCTGTCTACCCTGGTTGACAATGCATTGCCATTATTTTTTTCCGGGATCTCTTGTCTGCAATATTTTTTGAGTTTCAGAAGTTCATAGAATTTGTAATTTTCAATCAAAAGCCCATTAATTGAGATTCTTATTATAATGTGTTTTGTGTACCTTTTCTTCTGCTAAAACATGTTCTCGCATCCTGCTGTAGTAAGGCCAATAAACTCTTTCTTTATCATCTTGTTCCATGCGTGTGTTCATGTTGATTTAATGAGGTACAAGTAATGCCAGCTTACTCTCATCCTCAACTTTTCAACCATTTTAATTGACTATACTTGATCCAAAACCTGTTTAGGTACAAGTAAGGCAGCTTACTCTGATTCTCAGCTTTCCCAACCATCCGACTTTACTATACTCAAGGTAAAGACCTACTTGGTGGTGCAATAGTTACAAATGTATCTATTGATATCAAACATAGACGTCCATGTCCAGACACGACTCAAGTTCAAAGCCCAAGTCATCACAGCCCTTATCTGAACTACTTGGGCTTCGGTACACCATACAAGTTCATGAGATGGAAAAATAAATACGTGAAAAGATTGAGATAAATGTAAACAGTACCACATACCGTAAATCCTCCCATATCGAAAGAGAACGAAGGTGACGCTGGACATAATTTGAAACATTGTTCCTATCCCTTTTATACATTTCAGCAGACACTTCAAGGGCATCCCTGACAGTTGCCATATCATTTTGTGACGTGGCAAGAGTGAAAGCCGTTTTTAGCTGTGAATTTCATAAAATCATTTGCAATGAAAGACGGATATCTATTTTGCATTATATAAAAAATTGCATATAACAATAAATCACAAATATGTAACATAAAATATTTACATTAGGTACTACTTTCATTGCTTAATGAGCATCACATTTGAGTTTTTATGTTGTTCCTAGAAGAGTGTTACTTCTAGGAAAAGTTGATTCATACAACTTGCTTTCCTAGGCTAAACAAAGGCTTTCTTAAAAACTGTGTTAACCAGAAGTGACACTCATTTAGGGATGGAGAGAGTGTTCTATAAGCAGAACATACTAGATGTGTTAAATTACTTTTCTTCATTGATGCAATTGCAGATTTTTATCTTGACAGAATTTTGATTAGGATAAAATTGTAAGCTAAAGATTAGTTGTTCTCTGAAACTAAAAGGCTTGACCTAAACAAAAGAGATATAAGTATTACGTATGGTTCAAAGTATGGACAGCAAGCTTGATCACAACAAGAAACAGGTAGGCAATATTCCACATATATTTCACTGTCGTCCAAGCAACATAAACATTCTTTTGATGAAAGTAAAAACGGCATCAAAATACCAGCTCTTTCACTGCAATAAACTGGTCTTCAGTCAATTGGCAAAGCCATCCCTAATAGCACAAAATCAATAAATATAAGCTTACAGCTGCAAACAGAAAACATCCAATTGACTTTCAGTTCTTAGAGTTACATACTGAATGAATGTGCTCCCTTATACATTCAACAAAGCCACTACCTCCGATCCCCTCGGCATCAGATTCAATCAAAGCTGCAAATTCAGTATATATGACTATATGTAGAAGCATCAATAGGTTTTGCAGCTTATCTTCTACCGTTCAACATGATAGTATTTCACCAAGATAAACTGTTTTGCCTTAAGAATTGTGAATGTTTTGATCTATGTTTAAAGCATACCAAGGATTGTTCCGTACTCAAAGGATGAAAGAGGGTCATCAGTTGCACCCAATTTCAAAAATCGTAGCCATAAACCCTGTCAGGATAGAATACATGGAAAAGTATCAATGAAACCGTCTTCAAAAAAAAAAAAGGATCATAAATTTCACCTCCTCTGTACGAAATACCACAAAACTCAAGTAAGACTTGTGCATATAATCTACTTCTTGAAAGAATATACAAGTACAACTGATTATCTGAGTGTTCATAGGCATTTCCGAACACAATTCATTGATTACTTGTGCAATCAAAAGTAAAGAGCCACCATGCTCCTTGTAAAGGGATCTTAAAAGTGATCTCGAAAAGGTTACTGAGATCTATTTAAGTTACAAAGTTAAAGAAGAAAAAGAATTGACTATGTCAGTCTCAATTTGGTAAGATCCATACCAATACGCTAAGAGCTTATTTGGTAGTCGGACAGGGATAAGCAGTATTATTAATCCCAGTACTATTAGTGTCCTCGCTATTAATCCTCACTTGTATATTGGGGGTAGTTTTGAGATAAAAAATGTTAGTCACAATTTTTTTAGTGAGGGTGCTAATAATACCACCCTCTCCCTTGGTATTAATAGTCAGGGGACTTTATCCGAGTAACTCGTGTTATTAGTCCTGGCGATTTTATTAATTCTATCTAACCTTAATCCTGGCTACCAAACGGCACCTAAGTCAAATGTTTTAAAGGAAGAGTATGATTTCTTAGCAATAAACATTATAGTATGAAACAAAAGAATTGTTCTAAACCCCAAACTTAACGCATGAAGTTGAGCTTAGTTGCTTTAATAACTCAACCACGCATTCTAACCAGGATCAATTACGGCTGATGTCAGATTGTGTCAACGAAGAGCAGTATCTTAGTTCTATTTGAAGTCCATAGTATCTCTCTTATATGGGCAGATAGTAAAAACTGTCATCAAGTTTAACATCGATTCCTTGAAACTATGCGAACCTTAAGCACTTGGTTGAAATCCCCACCAAAAATATACGTACATACCTAGTATGAACTACCAACGTAATCAATATGTGATGATACAAAGTCGAACTTCTTACATAAATGGACTAAGCATTAGCAGCTCTAAAACAAGAAAAAAATATCAAGAGAAAGCTCCCTCACCTGCAGCTTCACTTTTATGTCTAAGACCATGCTCTCCCTTTCAGCCTGTAGAGACAGATTATTACTTTCAGTTCGAAAAGTTAAATTACATACCAAAGATAGGCATCATGATGACAGCCTAGGGAACTTACCCTCTCCCTTGGACTTAGACTTTCACCTTGGAGTCATTACCTGGCAATGAAGGTGAACGATAAATGAGATATGAAATAGAAATCATAGCAAATTTGGAAAGGCAGTCAAATTCTACATCCATGTCCAAAAACATAGAGGGAAACTTATTCATCACTTATAGTATCTGCACCTAGGAGTTGGTTTTGCATATTCCAGATCTCCACTAGCTGCTGCTAGAATATGTTTCCTCTTTTCCTCCTGCTCTTCTGATCTAACATTTGAAGGGAATCTAGTGTAACTATATTTGTCACCTGATCATGTGCATGTAGAACAAAAATCAGTGTATCATCAAATTATACTTGTAATAATCAAATGTTTTTTATGTTCTGTCGAGTTGACAAGGGATGTTAACCCCATCTAGCAAACAGTTGCATCAAAAATACCGATATTCCAACACCGAGGATCGATATAGTTATAACTTCAGGTTCGGCGGCCGAGGCGTAATGGATAGGGAGTTTGACCTCTTCCCATTGCATCTTGTAACTTGTCAAGTAGATTGTTATTGTTTTCATCAGAACCTAGACCCCTCTCCAAATAGTCCAAGAAACCTTGGGACTCGAGAAACTGAGTTATCTGTTGACGGGAAAAGAAAAACAGAGATCTCAATTCAAGGAGTATTAAAGTTTGAAGAATAGAAAAGAACGACTTGTAGATTCAAATAAATAAAAAAAAGAATGACACCGAATATAGTGGAGACAGTCATATAATTTTATAAAACTGCAATTCACGTCTTTAAGGAGAAGGTTACAATAAAAACTCTGAATATAGGCTCCCAGAAGATAAGAAGCGGATATGTTTATTGAATTTCAAAAGTGACGACATAGTTATAAATGTAGTTGCTGAAACGCAATGAAACTGAGATGGCATAAAGTTACCATTGCATCTAGCGGTTGGTAGGTTGACCGAAAGCGTTTTTTTCAAAAAAGCTTGTGTGTTGAACACATGTGTTGCAGTATTTTCCTGAGATGCAATGATTTCATAAGAACATGTTGAATAAAAGCTATTGTAGGTAGCATCTACATAAGGACAATAAGGTTTGCCATACAATGAAGTTTCGGTAACCCCCTAAGACCGATGCAAAAAACTTTAAGAATATGAACCTATCAGCCAAGGAAAAAAAGAATTATAAAGGTTAAATGCAAGTGCTTCATATGGAGCATGCACAACTCATTTCTATGTGAACCCAATGATTCAGATTATCTACAGGTAAAAAAGAATTTGCCAAGAGGGAATGCAGTTGTGATGATATTAACTATAGAAAACTTTTGCTCGAAAATAACAACAACAACTAAAATAATAATGAAATAAGTATAATAATAATGTTATTATTATCGTAATCTTATTATTATTTTATTGTTATTATTATTTGTTGTTGTAATTAGCAAAAGTAATACAACATTTAGATGTTTGGGATAGAGCATGGTCTGCTTAATGAATATGGGATGGAGATTAAAATTATTCCTTAATCAAATACTCCCTCCATCCCAAAATTCTATCAGCCAACAGCCCTGAGAAGATAATTATTTCTCAAGTAAGAAAAAGTATATTCTCTTTCATAATGTCATTTACTGATTTTGTAACGTAATCGCACTGTATAGAATGGATTTTCCAGAAGTAGACTGTAGACTGCGCGATATGATTCAACATGGGTATTCTTAATTCTTCCTAGTTGTAAAAGACGTGTATACTAAAATTGTTAACAGTCATTCTTTGTTTGTGGATATGTATAAAGAATATATATCCAATATAGGCATTTCTAGTTGATTAGCTGCCTATCAAACTAATTATAAAAATTGAACATTTTAATGAAGCCCGTGATTTAAAAAACCAAGATAAGAGGAATTGGTGTAAAATTGAATTCATAACAGCCCATGATTTACATGATTTAGAATCAGAGCAAAGGATGTCCAAATTGATAACAATCCTTCAAGAAACCAAGATGAGAGGATTGCAGAGAGAGATACCTGGACTGAGAGAAAGAGGGAGAGAGGCGCACAACAACATCGGCAGATGACCAAACTCCTTTGAAGTCCGAGAGTGAGGATGACGGCTTGTGTTGTGGCGCTGGAAGAAGACGAAAGAAGAGGAGGCCGAAGGAGAGAGACTAGCGGCAGCGCAGAGAGGTTTGCGCACAGAGAGAAAAACTGTTGGGTGAAATTGGGGTTTTAATTAATTTAGGCTAGGTTTAGGTTTTTCTATTATATAGGTATTGCAATTTAACAAAATAAAAATATAAAATTGGTATAAAATTGTTGCAATTTAGGCGTCATATGTTCCCTCCATTTTTCCCAAAAAAAAAAACGTAATTAAAATGGGTTTCAGGTTAGCAATAAGACGTACACTTTTTAGTTTGCAACAGAACTTGAAGCAGAATTATATCCGTTGCAAGATTTGTTTCTAATTGGGCGGCATAGTTCCCTCCAATCTTTCCCACCAAAAATATTGCAACTAAAGTAGTTTCCGTTGCAGTGTCCATTACAAAATTGCAACTAAAGTAGTTTCCGTTGCAGTGTCCGTTAAAAAATTAAATAGCACGTTGGATTTCGTAGCTTGCCTTTCAAATTGCAACCGGTTTCAATTCCGTTGCGAATTTCCGTTGCTGTTGCCCTGTTTTCTTGTAGTGCATTTTATAATTATGTATGTGATTGATAAAACAAAATTAGAAGAGAAAGTGAATGAGTTTTAGTATGGGTGCCTAAGTGGGCGCCCATTTAGCTCATCATAATTAATGTGTCCAAGTGGGCATGCCCATTTGTTTCCACTTAAAATTTTGGGTGTGCTCATACCTATTATTTATTGGGCGGTCTGGGTGAACAAATGGGCGCGGGCAAAAATTGCCACCTCTAATGGCGAGGAAGTGAACGAAGAACAGCCGCCCAAACTGCATCTAAATCATTCAACCCCACAGCCTTTCCATCCTCCTTCACGATAATGGGTTCCTGTGTTGTCACAACCTCTCCATCCTCATTAATGTCTGATAAAATGTCAAAGGGATTATGTATGCTACCCCCCCATTAGGACAATTCTCCTGCTCCAGTACAGCAGCTGTTTAGGCTTTGTTCTTCCCTTTACTTATTGCTGTCGGGGTGACACTGACACACCTATTAGTCAACCCCTCAAAACTATTGTTGTATGATCCTCGCCAACAACCCTATTAGTGGGAACCGTATGTGCCATTCTAACACCCTCTTCCTTATCTAGCCCATCACAGTCTATAACATCAACTACCTCCTTCTCTTTAGACTTACCATTACCATCCACTGCCCTGGAAGTAGATGCCAAATTCTCACCATGTTTTAAAATGACAGGAGTCCATCTTTGCTTCTTTTGATTAATCAATTTATTACTAACAGTCGTCCCTGACATTGAAGGAACCTCAACATTCTTCCCATCAAAATCAACTTGCTGAACCTTGTGCCCAACAACTTTATTTCCTTTACTCGCTGTCAGTCCATTAATATGCTTCCCATTTCTGCATTTCATTTTTAGATGACCAAGTAGGCCTCATCGCTCATAAAATGCAACATTGCCCTCAAAATCAAGAGCTTGCCCAAAGCCATCTTCCTTTGACGTGCCAATCCATATGCGTGATGGCAACGGCATAGACACATCTACCTCAACACACATACAAGCAAACATAGGCCTCGACAGCGATTATGTCTTTTCATTTGCCCTGAGGAACTGCCCCAAAGTGATACCAATTCTCTATAGATACGACGGTGTGAATACGTGTAAAGGCAAATGATGGAGCCTAATCCATATATAAACCCTCGTACTATCCTTTTAAAGTGTAAAATCAGTCGACCATCGAAAGGAACGGTACATACAAGTTTTGATCATGTTGGATTCATTAGACAAAGCCCGAACCATGTCTGCAGAGGATAGATGGACCATAACATGTATTGCAGTATTGGGTCAAGTAACCCTACCGCAAAGGAGCCTGACAATTTCCACGACGAGGCTATATGTTCCTGTATTGCAACAATAGCAATCTTCTAAATGCATTTTCATTATTTTAAACTTAATTTATTAGCCAGGAATAGTCATAATTAATTTCACTTGATTCATAGAAAATGATTTCCAGGTGATTGGTAAACACATGGAAAATGTTTCTGAAAACAATTCATAAACACATACAAAAAGTTATTTTCTCTTCTTTCTAATATTAATGTATCTATTGAATATGCACTTATTTTAAAAAATATATACGACTTCAAAGAAAATTTTCTTTAAGTAACCCCCAAATTAATTTATTACTAACAATTGGATTAATCTTTTTTCAAGCTCTCAAATAATAATAACAAAATTGATAATTGATATGAAAAAATATTTTGAAAACGAAAACAAATTATTGTTTCTGGACGTCCCAAAATAATATATTGCACACCTATTTAAAGACGTAGTGAGCATTTCTTAAAATTTTAATCTCTAACGAAAGTTTGAGGTTTCTAATCTCTATGTATTATGTATACATATATAAAAGGAGAGGTGCACAATTTGGAAAGTTTCCGCCAAAATAAAATTTTCAAATTTGGAAACAATTCACTTTTAATGTCTATCATATTTATTGAAAATTGAAAATAAAAAATATCAATTAATGTGGTTGACTAGATAAGTAAATCTAGAAACCTTTTGAATTCTTCCTTAATATTAGGATACTAACTTTTGAACACTTGAAATTTATCTTCAATGAATCTATAATACAATAGAGGTCAGTGTGGCAAGCTTACAATTGACTTGAGATAAAAAGAGGTCAGGATTTACTGTTTAACAGTGATCTAACGGTCCTTATTTCCCTCAACTCTCGCATGTGCGAATGACGGATTTCCTAGCGAGTATTCTTTCCCTCTTTCTTGCAATTCCTCCCGACTCATTCTCTTCCTCATTACGGTTTTACAGTTTTATGCTATCGTAATTAATTTAATTAATTTAATTTTTTCCCACCCCGTAATTTCTTATACAAATTAATTGAAATATTTTTTTCTTTTTAACTGTTATCGTAATTAACTTAATCAATTTAATTTTTGTCCGGTCCTTTTTTTTCGACCCGTAACTTCGTATACAAATTAATCAATTTACTATTTTACCAAGATCTTACGGCTATTGAATAAAAAACTACTTTGCAACAACAATTTTCAAATAATGTCTTTGATTGTAGTTCTTAAAAAGTTGATGAATGTCAAATTTTTAAATGAAAAATTATGTGCGGGCATTCATTTCAATGTAATATTGATATATATGAAATATAAAGAATGTCTCTCTGTCACGTTTAATCTCACAATCTCAACCATTTTTATCACGTTTTTTTCATCCATATTTTAGTACTGCAAAAACTATTGGGATATTACGGTTTACAAGACGGTTTACCGTTATTATTTTACATTTGTGAAAATTAGTTACTCTTTTACTGAGATATTACGATTTTACATTTAATATTTTACGGTTTTACAGTTTTATAATTTTATGGTTGCGAAAATTTGTATTTGTATTTTTTTTAATTGTTATCGTAATTAACTTAATCAATTTAATTTTTTTCCGACCCGTAATTTCTTATACAAATTAATTTTTTTTTAAAAAACGTAAGTTTTTCTATTTGAAGTATTTATTTTTTTTCCTTTTTAACTGTTATCGTAATTAACTTAAGTAATTTAATTTGTGTCCGGCCCGTAATTTTGTATACAAATTAATTAATCCCTCTGTTCCGGGTAAAGAGGCCCCGTTTGAAAGTCAATTTTTTTAAGTAAATAGTATTTTTAGTAGTTCATTTATACAATATCTGCTTCATTTATTGATAAATTTTCAAATTGGTGTCATGCAATCGGCACAAGCAAGAGTACTAGTTAGATACAATATATATTCATACTAATCAACAATATGGACATTGGGGTGATCAACTGTAACATGACAAAAATTCTTAATTATTCTTGAATTTCGAGATTATTAGAATAGGTAATTCAAATTAAACAAATCCATTGATTGTGTCAATGATATAAATGAATCCGAGATTATTAATGATAGTATCAAAACAAATCCATTTTATTATCGGTAAGATTAACTACTTCATCTATCTAGATATGGACTCCAAGAGAAGTTTGATAGTTCAGTAGTTATTCAATTGTCAAGTTATTTAAATGATGAAAGCATTATAAATTTGTTGCAATTCCATTAAAGGTCAATCGAGTATAATCCAAAATCGAAAAAACTATCTCTGCAAAATGGCCCCACTTTTCAAACGAATGAAGGATATCAGCTCATTCAATGTTGAATGCTCATTAAAGTTGAGATTAGCCCAGTTGTATAATCTCTCGTCATTTGTTGAACAATTTAACTGTATTGCGTAAGACCATCGTAAGACATGTGTTACAAAGATATAACTTTTTTTTAATTAAAATGCTAGATTTTTATAAATGGGAAAATAAGGAAAACAAGTTAAAGGGGGACAACCAACCTTACCCTTAAAAGGGGGGACAAAGGAGCCTTACCTTGGAGAAAGAAACAGAAAAAACTGACAAAAGAAATTAAACCTAGATAAAACAAAGAAAGAAATCTAATAATTACGATAACGACTCTTCGTACGACGCTTCGACTTTCTGAGACTTGGGGTGTCAAGATCAAGAGCTTCAAATTGGGCGTGATCGTTATCAGAATCTTCCTCTTCGATAGTTTTCATAACAACAAATTTATTAGGGGAGACAATGTTCATAGGATGACAGGGCTGAGGAGGAGAATTGTTCTGCATAGTGGCTTGGGTATTTATACAAGGACTGAAAGGGAGGGAGTTGGGGCTCAGGTTGGAAGAAAGATTTTTATGACTATGAGATGGAGATGTTTGAATTGGGGACCGGTTACTTTCTGTGAGGTCAATTTGAATAGCATTCGATGAAGAAGGTTGCACTTGTGAAGGGCTACATGCTGTTTGGGATGGACACACAGGGTCTGGGCTGCGAGAGGTGCTGCTAGAGGGAACATCCATGGCCGGCATCTGAACTTGGGGATTAGGAATTGGGATGGTCGAACCGTGAGGGGGAGCTAGAGCAGTTTGGATGGGCGTTGTTGCTTTGGCCGATTGATCATAACCTGTGATAATCTGGACTGTATGAGTATTGGCCGTCTGGTGCGAGGGAGATGCCGTAGGGTATGCTTTGGATGGTTGCATAGTACTGGCATGCTTGGATAGAAGGGATGGTTTCTTGAGGATCAATTAAAACAGGCTCTTTGTGTATGGAAGTTGTTGATGTGGCGGATTGTTTAACATTAGGAGGAGAGTCTGTCGGCTTTTTTGCATTCCCTGAATCATGGACTTCAACTTTATCCTTGTTGGATAATTTGCATGAAGTTTGCTTCATGTCCCTGACGAAGGCAGCATGAGCAGTAAAGAGGGAGCCGTTCTGGTTCAATAGGCTGCCAAAAAATGTTAGAAGGGCCACAATCAATCCATAATCTGCTAGGAATGTCTTTGGTCAGATCAACCTCGATACAAATCCCAGCAACACTAGGCCGGGTAAGATTAGCAGTTGGAGAATCAATAATTAAAGGGGTGCCGATCATATTGGCTATGGAAAAGAGAGTATTCTTATTGAAAAGAAAAATAGGAAGGTTAGGAAGCGCAAACCACACTGGAACGATAGGGCTTTCAACCGCCGGCCGTAATGAAGGAGTCCACTTGAAAACTCTCATGGGGAAGGAACCAACAAACCAATGATCGTTGATCCAAAGCCTTTGGAAATCAACTTCATGATGAGATTGGATAAGAACATGTTTTGAATCCAGGTGACCCAAAGTAGCATCTGCCTTGAGGCCAAACGTGAAGAATGCTTTCCTCATAAATTCCATAGTTGGGCGTCCATGGGAGAATTTTCCAACCAGCGAGAGTTTAAACGACTGTGACAAAGTAGATATTATTTCAGGGGAAAGACATAAGGCATGCTCACCCTTATGCGTAGAAGGAGGAATGACGGGCAACTTAGGGAGGGACGCATGGGCTGAAGCAGCGACAATAGAGGTGAACGATTTTATCGCAGATGGAGAAGGAGGATCCATAGAATGGACCTCGGCTGAAGCGACAGCCGAAGCCGTAGCCATGGCAGGCCAGCAACAAAGACCTAGTAGACGGAAGATAGCATTTTTTCTAGAGAGAGAATTTTTTCTTACAAAGATATAACTTTTTCCTTCTTGCTTTGATTGTTTTCAATTACATTTGCATTTTTTTTTTTGGATTGCAGATTCACGCTACATTAAAATGACAACAATGGACAACTTCCAACCAATGCTCGAAGAGAAGAAAAACATTTGTATGCTGTGAACAATTTCATGATTGTAGAGAACACATTGAAGCACAAGACTATAAATGAAAACTATAAAATTCTATGTTGTGGGTTTTATGAATAACAATTTATTCCATAAATTTGGCATGTAAGCAAATGATAATTTGGTTTCTAATTTTCTATTATGGTCAAGTGAAGTCAATATTTGGTGACTAATTAGCCTCCAATTGTTAGTAACTAAAGCCTTGGAGACTTGACCATGACTTTTGCTTCGTTTTTTTTGACATTTTTTTTAGAAAATAAAAAAAAAACTATTTAAATGTAGGTCAAACATTAATAATTTGAAAATAAAAAAACTAAAAAAATACTATATTTAAAAAAATCTAGAAAATTAAATAACTATTTACTTGAAATAAACTGAATATAATGCTAAATACTTGAAATAATCCGAAACAATGTCATTTTATATAAAACAGATTCAGAAAGGGATACGATTTATATATTATAAATCATAATTTTTTAAATAATTATCTTAATTGCACACATCTGATAAATACACGTCTCTAAATTTATATATGTATTTGTTATAAAAATATTAAAAGTATATACTACAAAATGATTGACTTACTCGGAAAAAATCGCAAAAAATATATTAAAAATAAAATCTTAGGAAGTTGGAGAAATATTGACTATCTAGATCTGTAATTTTTAGATGAGAGACAAATCGATAAAAATATACCTCATGAGCTATAATTAATCGTCGTATAGGGAAAATCAATGTTTAAAAGTGTTTTTCCTTCACCAAGGTAGAAACAAATTTTACATGTGGTTTGGACTAATTTTGTTTGAATGGATGGTCAAACAAAAATAACATCCAAATTTTTCTTCCCTAGGCGAAGGGCAAAGAAATTGATATGTTTTTTTAATTTTTTTTGTCCTAAATGGGTGATGAGTGAGGAGAGGAAGAGAACGTGTATTTAAGTTTGACCATGGTATATACTATGTTTTAGGTCTTCTCATTGGATTGATTTCCTCAAGCTTATTTATTTTGCGCTGGTCTTATAAAAACTAATTTCGGTTTTGGTCATTTTATTAGTTTACATTATGAAAAAAAGAGAGGCTAATTCCACTACGTTTTTTTTTCTTATCTACTACATAATTAGTTCTTCCATTAATTAATGACATGTTTGGGGAAATCTACCCATAATTACTTGTTCATATTAAGTTGACTAATAAAGTTATTTTTCCATTTAATTACCTTCTAACATCATTTTTTAATGAATAACATAGTTATAATATTTTTATTTTTAATTTTTATTAAATTCTTGATCAATTAATCTTATGACTAAAGTTATCTTGCATAAACAATAAATTAATATCTTAAGAACATCATTTGTTTACCAAACTTTGAGAAAATTTGTACTATTTGGATATTAAAAGAAATTTTTAAAAGTTGAGACTTAAATGATATAATAGTAAAATATTTTTTTCATTAGTAAAATAATAGTGTGAAATAGTATCGTAATTTAAAACCTTTTGTTTACCAATAATAATAATTTGCTAGTTTAATTATTGAGTTGAGTGAAGCCAATATTAAATATAATACTTAGCATATTGCAATTATTGTATTGATTTTTTAGAGTAATACTTTTTTTTCCTTAAATTAAATTATTTATTTTGATGATAAATATCCAATTAATATTCTCTATGGTTTTGATAGACAAATGTCTTGATAATATTATTTTTATGATAATGGAGTATGAGATACGAATCATAAACAAAATTGATTAAACATAATTATTACAAAAAAAAAATAGCTTGTTTGTTGAGACTTCAAAAAGAATTTTGGAAAAAATAAAAAATAGAAAAAGAACAACTATCTTGTTTGTTGAGAATTAAAAATTAATTTAGAAATAAAACATATATTTGAGTACTTTACTTAAATTGACAAGTATAGAAAGATCAATTATGTCAAACGATGCAATTGTTGATAAATACACACACACACTCACACCACAATTACTCATTGAAACAAAACTTCATGCATATTTGATTTGACTTGACATAATTATAATTTGTTAATAATCTACATGCATGTGGAGACCTGATATTTGCTGATCCATTTTTCAATCTATGATATTTTGTTTTAGTGATTATAGATAATAAGTGCATCAAAATAAAAAATTAAGATGATGATGGATCTCCAGTAAAATTACAGATCTCATAAATAAAAATCTTTCATCAAGAACTAAGATCTAAAAATTACTAATATATATTTTAAACTGTATTTTCTTAAATACAGATCTATAATTTGAAATTACTAACCTTAAATTATAGATCTAAAATTATATGTATTTGTTTTAAAACAGATCTAAAAATTACAGATCTATATTAATTTTACAATTACAAATCCGATGTATTTTATTAAATAATTAATAAAGTTCATAGGCAAACAAATTTGTATTTTAAATTAATAAATACGTTTAAAAATTACAAATATGTAATATTAAAGTTACAAATCAAATAATTTCATAGCTAAAATCCATATATATATATATATATATATATTACGCATCATTAATTTCAGATGTGATAGTGGTAGTTATAATAGTCGTACATGTTAACGACAAATTGTTGTATATAAATAAGTATTCCAAAATTAATAATAACTTTTTTAAATTTAAGTGATTTTTTATCTTTAAATTTACTGTTTGTTATTTTTTTTTATTTTGTCCATATTAAATTTTTTAATTATATATTAATTAACTTTAACTGAATATATAATTTTACACCCGTATACAAACCGTGCAACGCACAAGGGCATCACTAGTCAATACTAGGCTTAACAATTGGGTGGATTGAGTTGGGTTTGGGTTTGAGTTTGGTTAGAATGAGTAATGGGTTGAAACAGGTCGAAACTCATTAGAACCCAAATGTTAAATGGGTTGAAATGGGTTGGGTTGGAAGGGGTCGGGTTGAAACGGGTCGACCCGTCTCAACCCAAAAAATTCCCCCAAAAAACATAAATTTATAGCTTAAAAAGTCGCGGATCGAAATGCGTAACGGGCCCAACCCGCTTTAACCCGACCCGACCCAATCCAATAATATTAATGGGTCGAAACGGGTTACCCGCTTCAACCCAAAAATATTAATGGGTTGGGTTGGGTAATTAGTGGGTTGGGTTAGGTGAATTAATGGGTAATGAGATACAATTGTCAGGTCTAGTCAGTACCAATAAGAAGGGTTTGAGATTCTGAGATATCACTTAGTTTAACAAAGGATTTACAAAAATGGCCAAGTCAAAGATGACTTGGTCATTTGTAGCCTCACTTAAAAAAAAAACTCTTTTATGGTCAGGTTTATTGATAAACCACGACTGGTTTATCGGTAAACCAGTAAAAATACACCCCTCAACATCCGAAATCGCTGGTTTATCAAGTGGTTGATAGATAAACCAATTGTCGACCAAATGGTGGACAACTAGTTTATCAATAAACCAGTGTAAACCATTTGATTGACAACTAGTTTATCAGGTCGACCAGTGGTCGATCAAGTGGTTTATGGTCAAAAGTCATATATGTTCATCAACCGGGTCAAACGACCCTATTTGACTAATACCACTAGTTTAACAGAAGCAAGCAAAAGCTTCGATACCATTTGAAAGGCCACTAAAACTTCAAGGTTTCCTAAGTCCACTTATTAGAAGAGCTAAGATTGTTCCCATACCAAGGCTCCGTTTGTTTCACAGAAAATGACTTTCGGAAAACGTTTTTCTCATTTTCCTGTGTTTGGTCACTTCAGGAAATTGTGGTCAACGTAAAACATTTTCCGAGTCAATGGAAAATGAATGCTTCTTTTCCAGAAAATAACTTATTGATTCATTTTCCATAAGCCATTTTCCAAATATCCGGGCACTCTCCGCCCCATTTCACAATTACACATATTTACTTGCACACAATATTTCACTAACAAATAAATTGTTTAGAAATATATTGAAGTTTGTGCACACTATTTATAAATTATAATTTTAATAAATAATCACTACGTCCTAAAATTAGTGTCAACTATATTATTTGGGGACATCCTAAATATTGTTAATTTTCTATTTTAAAACTTTTTTTTCATATCAATTATCAAAAAAATATTTGTTTTTGTGATATTGAAAATAAATAGACCTTGATTTGATACCACTAATGATAAATTGAGGGTTACTAAAGAAAAACTATTTAAAGTTCAACATTATCTTATATTCAATATATGATTTAATATTAGAATATATTTTTTGTATTTATTCATACATAATTTTTTGTAATATTTTATAGGAACATCCTAAACATTGTCCATTTTCGATTTTATACCGTTTTTACTTCATATCAATTATCAAATTATTTATTTGTAATTATGAGATTAAAAAAAGATGTATCTTATTGATTTCACCACTAATGATAAATTTAGGGCTACTAAAGAAAAACTACTTAAAGTTCAACAATATCTTATATTAAAACCTACTTTTTGTATTTATTCATATATTGTTTTTGGTAACATTTTTCATATATTTGCCACACACACGTAAATGTTTTCTGACATATTTTCAAAAAATTTACCAAACACATGAAAATGAAATCTTTTCATTTTTCAAAAATCATTTTCTGAAAATCATTTTCTGGAAATGATTTTTCGTGAAATAAATGTAACCCAAGTGTTGGGAAAGATAACATCTCAAATCTATCAGAGGTATGAAATTTGTTGAACATGTTGCTTTTGTATAGCTCTGATGTGAATAGATATAAATACCGAACAACATAAACATACTTCTATAAAATCAGTAAGTTTGATAGAATCTTCAAATAGATAAAATTGTTTGTATAATATAAGAATGACTTAATTCTCAATTTGGTCACTCCATTATTGCGAAAAGTCTGCTAAACTCACTTTACTATGTTTCTTCACAGTTTGGTAACACAAATTTGCAAATGATATCAATTTGGCTCATGAGTTGGATGTCGTTAACGGAAGTCGTTGAAAAGACAGAAATGCCCATAGTTTTGAGCGTTGCTGGAAAATTAGGTGCAAATTAGTATATGTAAGAAATTTGATGGGGCTATTTGACAAAATTGAAACATCTTGAGAACTCGAAGAAAACAGGACCTCGTGAAGATTTCACAGATCCTCATTGATTGATTTCAATTCTTCATCTTTCTCAGTGAACATTAGAAAGAGGTTACCAAGGGACGACGCCTCTAGGAGAATTAAGTCGTTTTCCCCCTCTAAATGCATTTAGCCTCCTTTACGTCATTGAAATTTTTCATCAAGGATCTGTTTTCTTCGAGTGCTCGAGAGTAATCTTCCTAAATCCAGATATGTCATTTGCAAATCACCTTGCTTTGCACAAAGACTCTCAACTTCGATCTTGAAAACATTCATCCTTTCATCTCCATTAATATGGATGTATCCAAAGACAAAACCACTGCTGGTAGAATAAAGGGTGTCGAGTGTAGTAATAGAAAGATGAAGGACGTCAAGGGTCCATATGATAAAGTTTAGTATGTTTGATTGCATGACTCCCTGTGATGTATGTATGACATCACATGATAGAATCTTTCTGGTAGGCAGTTAGCCATATCTCTGTATATATATCCTCCTTCATACATTATGTACTGTAACTCAAAAACAGAAATGAGAAAGATATGCAGAGCTACTCAGCTTCAATAATTCTCATATAAATTACAAATTGTTTTATGGTATCAGAGCAATCAAAATTAGCTTCCGCATCATACTCAAATACTGACCCAAGCATTAATAATGGCAACAAGTTCAAATCCAGAAGCTCAGTAACAAACTGAAGCTATGCAGCAAGGATCATCAGAAGTTCATGAAGAAATTGATGAGTATGCATCAATAGAGGTACAACTTGTTCTTCCAATATCACACCGTTTGTATTTGCATCCCAATGATCACCCAGGGATCATTTTTATCACCCAAATTCTGAACAATTCCAATTACAGTCAGTGGAAGAGGGCAATGATTATTGCTCTGTCTTCAAAACTGAAATTAAGAATTAATTATCACTGGATTAAATAAGAAACCTAGTTTACAATCAAAGTATGTTACTCACTGGCAACGATGTAATGACATGGTTACATCATGGATTCTAAATGCCATTTCACCTAAAATTAGTTCTAGTCTTGTTTATTTTAAAACTGCTAAGGAGATTTGGGATGACTTGGAGTGTCGATTTACTCAAGGCAATGCATCACAAATATTTCAAATTAAGAAGGAATTAATAAATCTACAACAAAGATCCATGTCTATCATTGCATACTTCACAAAATTTCGCTAAGTTTGGGATGGTTTTGAAGAAGCTTGAAACATTCCAAAATGTGTTTGTTCATGTACTTGTGGTAGTATTAAGAGAATGGAGGATTACAGTCAATTACAAAGAGTAACTCAATTCTTAATTGGACTAAGTGATTCCTACTCTGGGATTCATAGTACCATACTTGCTATGTCTCATTTGCCAAATTTAAGCACTACTATGTCCCTGCAAATACAAGATGAAAAAAATAAAGGAATGCACAGTACAACAAGTCTTCAGTCCTTTGAATATTGATTTCAAAGTCATAACAGCCTTGTTTTCTAAAAACTCATCTCATCCACCCAAAGGTCAAGTCACTTCTGGTAACTCAAAAGCCTACAACAAGTCTGGAACCAGAATCTCTTCTAAAAATAATTTGCATTGTGAGCATTGTGGTGGGACTGGTCACCTTAAGGATACTTGCTTCTTCATACACGGCTTTCCCGAATGGCATAAACTTCATGGAGTTAAACCAGATGTTGCAAAAATGCCTAAGAATCTAAAGATCAATGGTGGAAATGTAGCACATGTCAATACTGCAGTACATGCTGCTTCTGTTTCTAGTGAAAACAAAGATGGCTCAGTGTCCATGTCCCAAGAATCCTATCACAAGTTGCTAAGTATTATCAATCAGAAAAATCAGAATTGTCCCTCTCCTTAAGGTAGCTCTACTGCTCATGTTACTGGTAAGCTTCATGAAACTTCAAGTGTTTATAGTTCAACTCAATCTAATTATGTTATTCCCTCTACTTATGAATGGATCATAGACTCAGGAGCCTCTGGTCATATGGTTTCTTCCCTTGATATGCTTGATAATGCTGTTCCCTTCTCCTATATCATATGTTTACCAAATGGTTTGACCACTGCCATTACTCACATTGGCACAATCTGTCTTCCAAATGGTTTACATATTTTAAATGTCATGTGTGCTCCTAAGTTTTCTTTCAATTTTCTATCTGTAAGCAAACTTTTAGCCCATAATGATTGTTGTTTAATCTTCTTACCTACCTATTGTCTCTTCCAGGACTTAGCATGCAAGAGCTTGAAGGGGATTGGTAAATTGCAAAAGGGGCTGTACAAACTCTGGCACAAAATTCTCTGTGGATAGGCATGTTTCCCATTCTCCTGTGGTATCTGCTGTATTTGCTGATTCTGCCACTCTATGGCATCATAGACTAGGGCATGTTCCTATGACTATTTTCAAACATTACCCTATTTCATGTAATAAGAATAGCTTTCCTACAGTTTGTGATGTTTGTCATCAATCCAAACAATGCAGAATTCCATTTCCTTTAAGTAGTTCTAATGTTATTGCTCCCTTTGATCTCATTCATTGTGATATATGGGGTCCCTATACTCATCACACTTATAATGGCTTTCACTCTTTCCTTACAATGGTTGATGATTTTTCTAGAACCACATGGACATACCTTCTTTCTTCAAAATCTCAAGTTCTTTTTTTTTCCTTTCTTCCTTTCTTAAACCTGTTAATAATCAGTTTCATACTTCTGTCAAAGTCATAAGGTCTGATAATGGTTCTGAATTCTTTAACACAACCACTTCTGCCTTTCTTACTAATCTGGGAATTGAACAACACATTTCTTGTGTGGAAACACCCTAGCAGAATGGAAGGGTGGAGAGAAAACACATACATCTTCTCAATGTGGCCAGAGCTTTGAGATTTCAGGCTCATCTCCCTATTAAATTTTGGGGGGAATGTATTCTTACTGCCACATACTTCATTAACAGAACTCCTACTCCTCTTCTCTCCTTTAAGACACCCTATCAACTTCTCTTAAACCAGTCCCCCTCCTACAACCACTTAAAAGTTTTTCGTTGTTTATGTTTTGCTTCCACTTTAAAATCTCAAAGAGACAAGTTCTTTTCAAGAGCCTCAAAGTGTGTTTTTCTTGGCCACCCCTATGGCAAAAAGGCTTATTGTAAAACCCTGAATTATGGCTTGCTTGTGTTATGCATGGATTCATACACTTATAATCATCATAAACATGTTCATTTAGCTCCCGTATATGTTTAAAGTCAATAACGTAATCATTGACGTCGTTTGAGATGCACGTATGCATTTCTCTTTCACGAGATGCTTTGAATCTCGGGTTTGTGATTTATGTTGTAATCACATGGATAATTGTTAGAAGGCATTCTAAACATCATTAACATGCCTTGGATATTGGTTAGATGCTTGTTGCATTGTCGGTTTGGTTGCTAGTTTGATTCTAGCGTTAACCCTTCTCAGTTTGACTTTTTCGATTGTCGTTTGGGAGAGTTCTGTCTGAGTTCTTGGCCTTGTTTTGTTGAGGTTTGAGACTTGATTGTTTTGGTTATGGATTGGAGGTTATTAAGGTTGGATTGTAGACCATTTTTGGCTTGGAAGGACTCGAGAATGCATGCGGGGGAGTCCGGGACCGAGCGAAGAAGCAACAAAGGCCGGAATGGAGATTGCAGAGGTGATGCGCTCGCATCAGAATAGGCCATGCGGCCACATCAAATGCTGGGGCTGAATTACGGGATTTTCAACCTTTGTGCGCACTGTCCGAACTTTCATCCAATTAAACCCAAATTAAACCTATCCTAAACCCTCCTACTTAGCCTAAACTAGTCCTAAACACCTATTAGAGATATTAGGGGTTGATTAGTGAGTGATTAAGGATAATTAATCCCCCATATAAAATCAAATCAATCGCATTCTCTCACTTGTCGGCCAAAACAGAATACGACTTCAACCCTTGGCGTTTTCAGCGAGCACTCATGGAGACTTGAGAGGAAGCTTGAGAGAGACGATTCTAGGGCTTTTGAAGGGATCAATCTCAGAAGCCATTGCTAGGAGTCTTCTTCTCCATTCAACCCGCGAGATTGAAGAGAGAGGTGAGAAGATAGACATCATCTCTTGGAGTTTCGAATTGGCAGTTTGTGAGGGCTGAATTTTGGTAAGTTTCTACCTCTCTTCCTTTTCTTTTGGGCTCCATTGACCCTAGGGAAACAACCATTTGTGCTATGTGAGGTCAATGGAAGCCATTGTTAGGGTTTGTAGAAGATGCATGAACCCTAGGTTTTCAAATTGATGATAGAACTTGATTGACCTATGTGAGACCATGATTTATGTGAAATTCATGTTCTAAATAGTCTATTGAACTTGGTTATGTTGATTATCCATGAGTATTGAAGTTGATTTGGTAGAGATACTTGGAGGGTGTTTTGCCCTAATTTTGTTTTAGCTTGCAAATTATTGATGTGAGCTTGATTACGATGTTTTACATGTTTAATAGAGTATATTAAACTATGTTGTACAATTTAATCATGATTTGAAGATTATGATTGGTATGGTGACTTGAATGAATTTATGCACAAGATGGCCTATTTGTTCTAAGTTGCATTGTTAATTATTTTGTGGGGTTTATATGAGTTCATTGAACTTGGGATTATGGTTTTGGCGATAGTTATGAACATATGGGGATTTTGAAGCCCATGCTTCTATTCCTTGAATTTTCGGAAAGTTTAGATTGGACTCAACGGAGTCAACCTTTGGGTTAGTATGAATCCTAGGAACTATAATCTTAAGTCCTACGAAATTTTGGGTAGAATTCATGGAGGTCGAGCCTCCAAGAAGTTTTGAAGTGTGTGAAGCACACTTGATTATGAGAACTTATATGATTCTCGGTTGTGATATTTATGCTAGTTGTGGATGAAATGCATGACTAGTTTGATAGTAGAGTGTTTACCTACTTGTTTTGAGCATATGAGTATATATTACTTGTGCTTGGGTTTTGAGTCCAGCTGGAGTCGGTTGGTTGAGTTTTGGTGGGACGATACATCGTCTTCACGAATTGTGAGATTCGTGATCGCGATGGATCGCCGTGCCGGGTTTGCACACACCCCTCCATCGGATGGCCACGGTGGGAAGTAGTTTATCTTAGTTGTAGTAATACACATGACTTTGATAACTATGGAACTCGAGCGGAGACTGTCTCGGGGACGTCGATATCTACGAGAGGGATATCGAGGGCACATAAAGGTTTTGCACGTGTTTTTGCAGGAGCGACGCGCGCGGAAGAATTGGTAATGGTATCATATCTCTTTTATATGAATTGTCTCACAAGTACTTATGTGAATAAAGTGCTTGGTGGTTTGGATATGATATGATGGTTGATTTGGTTTTATAAATGTTATACTTTATAGATAACATGTTGTTTAAGGTTGTTAAGCATGAATGCTTAAACATGAAAATTATTTGAATGATGTATTATGCCAAAAGCATGGATCAATGTTGTTAAGTTTATATGTGTGAGAACCCAAACCCATTACTTGCATTACTTGTTTTATGCCTTGATAACTTGTGTATATTATGTCTTAACATGATTAGATATCTCTTTTAGTCCATGCCTGACTCGTATTATCATTATTGCATTCCTTATCGCTTGATTTCCTTCTATGCTTAGCATACCTTCCCGTTATGCCTTGCGTGTTGCCTTAGCCTGATTTGCACTCAACCGAGACTTGTTAGGGTTCGATTGTCTTTCATAGATGACCTAGAACGCTCACCTTGATCATAGTAAGCTTGTTGGGAAGTTTAGAAACCTTCTTGCCTTGTTTTGGCCTTAGCGATCTCACCCGTCTCCCGTTTTGCTCGTATTTCGACGTGCGAATTGTTCCTTGAGTTCCCGGACTTGTATTCAAGTCATAACCATGATTAAACAAGCCTATTCCATGCCCAAGTTACCCTAGTGTTATTGGCCTTTGATCCGGGTTTGATCCGTCAACCAATAGTCGCTTGACTCGAGCCTTGTCCTACCTTGTCCCGGGTGATGTTCGGGTGTGTTTCGGACATGTTTTGAGTTGTGTTAGACCCTAGAATGGTTGCCCATGAGCTTGGGACCATTTAGGACTTGTTTAGGTCAAGTTTTGATGCCCCAGAAGTTCAGGCGGCCGCATGGCTCGAGTGAGGCGCCCGCCTCAAATACTGAGAGCAAATGAAAAATGGCAACCTTCCCAGCAGTTGAGGCGGCCGCATGGCCAGGCTTGAGGCGCCCGCCTCAGCCTCTTTTCAGCTACGGGAATTTTTCTTCTTCTCTGTTTTGTCCGACCTTTAACCCTTAAACCCCCTTCTTAATTGGTCCTAATCCAACCTATTTAACCCTAATTAAGCTAGATTAGTCCTAATCTCAAGCCACCACCTTTGGACATGTGGATTCCACCACTCCTCTCCCCTTGACATTTGGAATTCCACCAAATGCATGCAAGATATAAAAGGCCTCCCTTGTTGACTTTGCCTTAAACCTTCCATAATCAGATTTCTCCTCTCTCTCTCTTGCCATGGTGTGTGTGTAGAGAATAGGTGAGATTGGTGTGTGTGTTTCCCCTAGATTGAGCTCCCGACTTCCGTTTGCCGAGCCGAGACCACCGGTGTGAAGCTACCGACGAGGAGATCGATTCCATCCGATTACTTTGTGCTTCAACTTTCTTTTTCCTTGGTGAAGGTAAGCTATTAATTTCCCCCTTAGGATTGTATGATTAGACTTGCCATGATTCCCCTTGTCTATTGATCCCCATGCTTTTCCATGCCCATGCCATGATCTAGGTTGAATTGGTCTCTTGAGATTTTGATTAGTATGTCCATCTTGTTGCTTGAGGCCTATACCTAGAATTAATTATGTTCTATGCTTCTTTAGGAGCAACTAATGTTCTTGAACTATTATATTTTGATGACTCTTGGGAATTTTGAATTCTAGGGTTTCATATGCCTTGTAATGATTTTCCTATTGAATTGAGTCCTAGGCCTAGAACAAATTGTGTTCCATATTCCCCTACGAATAAATAACGTTCTTGGACCCTTGCATTTTAATAACCTTGAAAGAATGATTCTAAGGTCCCTTGAATTCGAATTATCGATAACTCATAACTATGGTTGTTAAATGGATTAATGACCTCCCGATCATTCGCGAGAACTTAGAAAAGGGTTGTGATGCATTTAGCGTCCTAACTCTATTGGATGAACTGTTAGAGACGACTCAACGGAGTCAAGATTAGCGAGCTATTGAACAATACCGGCTCACAGATTAATCCCTACGACGTTCGAAATGCGTATCCCTAAGAATAATAATTCTAGACTTGAACTTGAATTGATTGCCCTGCTTGATCTTGACTGTCATATTATGGAATGACTATTGACATGTGAGTTCGCTCTTGTCGAACTCAACCCTACTTGGTTATTGATAAGAATAATTTGCTTGTCTTGAGCGAGATCGCTCTTGTCGATCTCGTTCTCTACCTGAGAATTTTGTTAAGTATACATTACTTGGCATTGCATGAGTCCAGCTGGCACCCTGTCTTTGTGCACACACGCCTCCACTGTGGCCACAGTGGGGAAGTAGCTCCCATGCTGTAATCATTTAAGAGCATCACTGGTGACTATCCCGGGCATCTCCTCGGAAGATCGATGTACTACACACATTCGATACCCGCACTTTCCAGATAACGCTTGTATGCAGGAACTACGTAGCGGCCCGGCTCTCCATATATCCTTATCCTATGTGATTTATTTATGCGCACTTATGTGAAACAATGTGCATCCTGGATATATGATTCTATGCTTGTGATGATATCTTGCCTTGAATGTTGCATCTTGCCATGACATGCATGATTAATAGCTTACGAGTCTTTATGACTTACCCTTTCCCCTTTACTGCTTTAGATCCTAGCAAAACAGGTCCTGCTCGTTGATTAGCTGTGTTCGCGCCTTGTGCCCTTTTTGGTGACCGTTGATTCTTGAAGAGGTGGTTTTTGATGGCCTCTTACTCTTGTTTATAATTTTTGTAAGGACGACGGGTTAAGCCAGTCAACTAGACTGTGCCTGGGTATTTGTGTATGACTTGATTGTAAATCTTTAGCTGCTAGTAGTTTATACTTGTAGTACTTGTAACCCCTTTTGTGCCGGCATTGTGTAAGCCGAGCCTCGGTTAACTTGTTATTATTCCTCCACGTTTTAGTCTTCCGCTGAGCATGCTATTAGCTCTTCTTTAATTCTTGTCCTTGAACTGTTAGCTTGGGTTCCGGCATGTAGTGTCGCCGAAGACTTGGTTATATTGTTTAACTGTTTATCAGGTTTAAAAGTTTTAAAAATATCCGGCCGTTTGGTGCCGAGGCGTGCTGCGACTCCAATGTTGCGTCACGTCGTTTTTGTGAATTAAGTCCTTGCATGTTTAATTGCCTTCTTGTTTCCCTCCTTATTTGGGCGGTCCGACCCTCGGTCCCATCTCGGGCCCGGGCCGGGTCGTCACAATATGCCTTGACATGAATATTATGGGAAGGCTATGTTATAACAATAACGTGAATTACTGTTGTTAAGCTAATATGCTTTAACATGAAAATTATTCGAATGTGGTATTATGCCAGAAGCATGAATTATTGTTGTTAAGCTTATATGCCTTGACATGTAAATTATTGGAAGGCTATGTCATACCAATAACAAGAATTATGATCGTTAAGCATAAAATACCTTGACATGGATTTTAGTGAGATGTTATATTACAATGATAACATGTTTTGTGAATGTTGAGCATGGATGCCATAACATGAATTTATATAAGGTTATTTCATGACGATAGCATGATGTAATTTATGATTGAGCATTATGCCATGATAGGAAGTTACGGTTAGTAACTTACTAAGTCTTTGTGACTTACTTTTATTTGTTGGTTGTTTTCCCTAGATCTGAGCTGTGCGAGCGGACCCAAGTAAATCAAGACGGTTACGTTGACGAAGCATTACTTTTGCAAGGTTGCTACTTAGATGTTTATTTTGTTTTTGGTGAGGTCGTCGGGAAGATGAAGTTATGTAAACTTCATGATTGGGTAGCAAACCTTAATGTGATTGTAATATTGTAATTGTGTTGTTAGCCTATTCTTTTGGTAGCCGACAAGTAGTAGTCGGGCTTGGTGTATGTTTATGGTTATGATTCCATATGCTACTTTGCTATTGGTACTTATATCATTGGTAGCCGACTGGTGTTAGTCGTGCTTGGTTAATGGGTGATTATGTTTAGCATGTTACATTGCTAGTTAAAGTATTATGTTTGTACTCCGGCATGTATTTAGCCGTTGAGTTGTTAGACTAGAGTCTTAGACTTAGTGAAATGTTGGGTTCCGGCTGTAGCTTCGCCGATGACTTGGTTTATTATGCTATATATTTGAATTGCATAACAGGGAGTTTGTCCTACGTGCCCAATGTTGCGGCACGCGAGTCGAATTTTTGGACCAAGAGATTAATTACCTCTTTGGTTGTTTTTAGTTTGAGCTTGTTAGCTCGGGCGCCACTGTTTCATTTATTTCGCTTCCGCATTTGTTTTGAGTTATTGGCGTATCGCCGTTATGGCCCTACCCATTATTTGCTATTTGTTGTTGTTATTGCTTTTCGGCGACACGACCTTGGGATTTCGGCCCCGATCCGGTCGGTCGTCACGCTTGGTATCGAGCTATGATTATAAATTTAGCTTTCAGCCGGGATAGGTTCCTTGGCTTTGGGGGTTGGTTTGTGTGATTTGTTATATCTTAACGTCGAGAGTTATAGTATGTTAAGATGTTTGAACTAGAATGGATGTTAGCACTAGTAGAAGTGCCAATGTTGATATGTATAAGGTGGTACTAGTAGTATCCATGATTGGGAACCCACCGAAGAATTGGTGAAAATATTATGAAATTTTTGTTCAATATTTGGTGATGATCACGGAGTTAGCGCATTAGAGTAGCGCACTTAGTACCGAATGAGACTAGGAAGACTCCATGAATTGTGAAAGAGTTAAGGATTAAGGATAAAATATTGGGCGATCTATTTTATTACAGCTTGCGGATTTTCAAGAGGCTGTGGACTATACTCATGAGAAAAAGTTAAATATTAAGGAACGCACCTGAGAGAGGACCTCAGGGAATATTAAGGTTGATGATGTGGTTAGAGGACACTTGGTACCTCCTGAAACTGTGTAGGCAAATCCGTGGACTAGTAAGCGGAGTGATGCTTTTACCTAAAGTCATAGATGAAGAGGTGATAAATTGTTGTATAAATTTCGTTTGAGGAATGGGACACCAAGGGTAGGTGTTGGAGCACTATAGACAAGTGTTTAGTTTATGGTGGTGATCACATTAGAATGGATTGCCTTAAATTGAGGATTAATGACTCTAAGAGCACTAATAAGCAGTCTAGTGACCCTTAGTGAAATGGTTATAGACGAGCTAGGGTTCGAGGTTGTATGCGTACGTGGCGGTTGGCCACTACGGAGTTTTGAGACCTACCTTGGATAGGAGGTAATTCATTATACGAATATTATGGTTGCTATTATCGCTATTATGAGTGCACGTTGTATCGGTAGCTCATATGCATTAATACATAAATTGCATTGTGTGTTGAGATTTAATTATTTTTGCTTTCCTCGATTTATGGATATTATTGAGGAGGATGTCCCGGTATGGGATTGGTTTACGGTTTTGGTTGAAATTTTGATTTATCGATAGACAGTCGATTGCAGTAAAGTAATACGGTTATGTAAGCCTATATGGATGGCGATGTTATACATATGTGAATATTGAATATGTGATAATGCTACTAGTGGTAAATACTAGTGGTGCGTTAAATTTGTATGCTCTATGGAGATATGTGTACAGTAAAATAATTATACTTTTTTGTGTGATTTTTATGCGAGTAGGATGCGCTTGAATCACACGATTGATACTTAGTGGTTCTGAGATGGATTACGGTTATTACGAGCAAGTATACCGTTAAATCGCGACTAATAGGGTGTCGTTGCCGCGCGAGAGTATTTCGTGTGTGTTTTAACGAATACGAGATTTTGGACTAAGGTAATGAAAGACTTTACAGAGTTTTGATGGTTATGAGTACTAGAGTGAATGTTACCTCTTTTCTTTGGAGTTACTACGGAAGTATTGTTAGGCGAGTATAGTGAATATACGAACCTTGTTATTCGTTAGAGTTGCCATTGTCTAGAAAATTATCACGAGGGAATTTTTATGCGTACGTCTTCTCGGTTTTGTGTTATAAACACGTATGAATAGTTTCGAAATCTCATGTGCTATATTAGCTGTTTGACTAACCGATATGCATGGTTATGAGTTACACGAGTTTTATGCATTACATGAATCGTGGGAATTACATGGAGTATATGAGATGATGTATTATGATACTTGGTTATTTTATATCGTACTTGCATGATATAAGTGTGTACATGCGATTAATCGCTAATGATAGAAATTTTATCATTTCGTTGATGATTAAATTATGAGTGAAATATATTTGTGATTATGAAGTATAGACATAACTTGTACCGGTGCGTGTATTATTTTAAAAGCAGAATTAATACATGACCTTTATATATGAGCATGCATGGTAGATGCATTTTGTTAAAAGAAAAGACATGGTTTACAAGGGTAATAAAAATGTCTAACGAAAATAGTTGTATTTGAGTATGAACATGCTTATATGCATTAGTAAGCAATGTAAGTTGTTTGAAGTATAGCATGATAAAATCTTGATTCTCATGCCTTATGAATATGCCATGATTTCACTGTTGAATGATTATGTGAGACTGTAGTAAAGGATGCTTAAGATTTTTCTCATAGCCCTTCGATCCTTGTGAACGAAAAGTTTTGAAATCCAATTTAGCCTGCACCCCAAATTGGTGATCAAAAGAGGTTCGTTGGTGGACTAGGATTGGTAGTGCAGTGTTAGAAATTGACTAAACCTCTTACCAGAAGAAAAGGAAAATAAATGGAATAAATTTTCACATGATGCTATTATGTGCATTGTCTATGATTTGGAAATTGCGAGTATGACTTGCATGATCCTGAATGTTAACTTACTTGTTTTAGAAGCGTGTTGTGGAACACTCTTCCTTAAATTGTGAATTGCTCTATCGGCCATTTTTACCTCTCATGATTTAGAATTCTTGTATCTATATTTCATGTTGTAGCCCGGCAAATAGTTTCGGAGATTCTGACTTTATAAAAAGTTCCTGAATACGCCCGAGGATATATTTGGAATTCACAT
>CM028383.1:74951112-75065280 GCA_013146195.2 Codonopsis lanceolata
TTGTTTTGAGTTGGGTTAGACCTTAGAATGGTTGCCCATAAGTTTGGGATCATTTAGATCAAGCTTAGACCAAGTTTTGAGGTTCAGAGCCGACGGCCGCATGGGATGGATTGAGGCGCCCGCCTCGGGATCACGAGAGCAACCTTGTGTGAGGGGAGGTGAGGCGTCGCGTGAGCATGGTGAGGCGCCCGCCTCACACAAAACCCACTGGATTTCTTTCCCTGTTTTGATTTTTGGTGTGAAATACCTATTCTACCCCTATTTTAACCCCTCCTCTTGCCTCGTCTGCCTAGAAGGCAGTGATGGTCATTCCTAACCCTTTATAACCCCAATTCATCCTCTTCCTCTCTCATTTTCACCATTCAATCGTGAGTTTAGAGAGAGAGAGGAGAAGGCTTCCATGGGGAGAATTGCCGATTCAGTTCGGCCATCGGATTGTCGAGCCGTGACGCCAGCGAAGCCCTCGCCGAGTAGGAGTCTTTCCTGTTGTCTTCCACATCCTAGAAGTTTGTGGCCCGATTGAGGTACGTTACTTAAGCCTAGTTTCTCTCTACAAGTATCTTGATGATAGATTGTTAGAAACTTGTTCCTTGATTTATTGTATTCATGTCGGTATGATATGTTTCCATGGCTATCAATAGATTTTTGGTTAGGGTTGAAACCAAATGGGTTATTGAGTATATTGGAATTATTATGATTAAGATTGATTTTGTGGGGTTAGAAACCGGATAAATCGTAAATCGAATTATGCCTCGAACTAGAAATTTGGAACTTTGTAGATTGACCCAAATGAAGTCAATTTATTTATAAAATTGTTATTCGAACCTTAGGATAAATTCCTATTACTTCTTGTGTTCATTGAATCTCAATTGCGAAATTTGAGAATTCCTCGGGTGAGACCAAATTGATAATAAGATTGACTCTTGGCTTAGAACTCTAATTGAGCCTCTTGATTGATGTTAAGTGCGAGATTATCGCTAGTCCCGGATGGTTTATGTGTGAGTCGAGAATGCGCTTTCGAATGAAAGACGTGTTGAATGGGTTCGATTCTGAACTAGAACCAATAATACTATTGGACTCTTAATGAAGTCCCAAGATTGGTAGGAATGTAATATATGACTTTACTTGGGAACCTTGTTACTCTCCTTGGAAATCCGGGGATTTCTTCGACCATCCTTCCTTAGGGGGGATATTCGAACTGGTATATTAGTAACCTCTGATGAGTATCTTGAGTTGTCGTAAGATGACCGAATAGTCGCCTATGTGTGTGTAATGGACATGAAATACCATAACATGGTTAATTGATGAACCTTGAGTAATCTTGCATCTCTTTCTTCCGAAGGGCATACTTGATCTTTAGTCCTTAAGAGAACCTCGAGTGGATTTTATAGGGTTATATATATTATGACTTTATAGAACCGAGCTTGATAAGATTGGTTTGTGAATGATGCATGAACTTCTATGTCTACTTGAGATTTTGACCTCCAAGCATAGGGTGTGTCTTATCTCCATAATGATCTTCCTAGTGAGTATCAACGTGCTTTTGATTGATGATTCTATCAACCAATGGAATTTCGAACTTGAAATTGACAGCTTAGTTTGACGATAATCAACTTAGGGTTCCACCTTTTATACTTGTCTTAGTAAATTTGAACTAAGGTTCCTAAATGGAACGAGAACTTAACCCCGTGAACAAGAACCTAGAAAGGAGTCTTGGGACACATATAGTGTTCAAACTCTATTTGTGGAATTATAGAAATGACTCGGCGTCGATGCTGAGTGGTCGTTTAACAATACCGACTCACGATAAATCCCTGCAACGCTTGAAATCCGTTTAACTAGAATACTAGTTTCGAGATTCTTAATTTAATTCATGCCCACCTGACTTGAATGAGACCGCTATTACTGTGCTCGTCCTTACTTGATTTCTTAAATAAGTAAATATTACTTGTTTTCCCGATAAGTCTTGCATCTTGTCTTTGTCTTGTCTCTTGTGTCTGCATTGCCTTGTCTTTGCTTTTTGTCTTGCCTTGTCTTGCACCGCCTTTTGTCTTGTCTTACTGTCTTGTCTGTCTTGTCTGCATTGCCTTGTCTTGCTTTTGTCTTACTTGTCTTGCCTTGCCTTCCTGGTTGACAATTAGGTCTACCGTTACGAATCATGAGATTCGTGATAGAGATGGGTTGCGAGGCAGAAGCAACACCCTCCATTCTTGATCACTTTGGAGAAGTACCTTGTGTAACCATTATGGGCGCTTGGAATAATACTATCACAGGTCGATGTACCATCCATGTACAGCAACATGTTCCTCATACGATTTATCTTGCGAGGCTACATGGCGGTACTGATTATATCCTATCCCTTATATGTGGATTTCTTCTAGCATTTGTGAAAACAAAGTGCTATCCGAATATGTAAACTAAATGTTTATATATATACTTGCTCTTGATCGCTTGACTTTCGTAATAGGCACGTGAATTGTATGATGCGTATATCGTAGATATGCATACTCCTACTTGATTTTCCCACGATTACTCATATGTATATATATGTAGATATACATACTCTTACTTGATTTACCTTGATTGTCTTCGTATGTATATAATTGTAGATATGCATATCCTTACATGATAAACTTCCACGAATGAATTGCTTGGTACATAAATGAATTTACATACCACTTGATAATCCTATGAGGGACTTGGTACATGTATATTTATAAATGTGCATACTTCTATTTAATTATTCTATGAGAGGTGGGATGTCTCTGAATAGAATATACATCCATAATCATGATTATTCTTGTGCCATGCTTCACGACTTGTTTATTTGTTTGTGAGCAGGGGGTTACGCCTGATTCTCATCGAGTAAGTAAAGGATAGGTTTTCACTCGATGCTGGCGACTTCTTGGGTCTTGCGTCGTAAAATGATATCTTTTCCTTTTATAGCAACATTCAAATTATGTCACATTGTTTTTAGTAATAGCGTCTTGGGTCATTATGACTCACCCCGTACTTTGTTTTTCTAGTTGCGGTTCGGAAGTCGTGTTGAGGGCGTATAGTGCGTGTGCTTGGCGACCCCGTTGATCGTCGATGGCTCGAGCTTGAAATGCAGCGTAAATGTCCGTGATTGTGCTGATCTATTTCAGTAGTAACTTGTGTACTTCTATCTCTCTAGCATCCTTGGCTTGTATATCATATTTACTATTCTTGTGAGCTCGTTGTATTGTAAAGTTAATTAGACTTCTGATCGGGTAGAATAATTGGGTTTTGTTTGGTTCTCCTTGGGGCGCGTGTTGTGTCGGTGCCCATAGCTTTGGTTTTTATATTACATTGTCTCCCAAACCGGCCGGCTGTGGCTTTGGGGCTTTTCTCTATCCTAGTTATTATTTTTTTTATTGTTAGTTAACCCATAGGTATGCTTTAGCCGTGGGTATGTGTTATATCGAGTTGGTTCCTAACATGCTTGCCCGACTGGAGTGCCGATGGTTTGTCCGCGTATGCAATGTTCGCGGCGAGTTTCTTTTTCTTTCCTTCTTGAGATTTATGTCTCTCTTGGTATCTTTGGCCTTGGTTTCGAACTTCATAGCTCGGAACTACCTTTCCTAAACTTCGCATACTTGAATTTTTATAAACCAGTATTTTAGTACTACTTCTTGTTCTTGTCTAGAGCTTGTTAGCTCGATTGTCCAGGCTTCGCACTATTATTTTAAGTGCTTGTCCTCTTCTTGCCTTGTCCTAGCGATGCGGCGTTGGGATTCCTTAGGAATCCGGTCGAAATCGCACAACAACACATAGCATATCCATTTAATTTATTGAGAACAATTAAGATTTTATAAGATGAAATGAATTACTTAGCATTGAAAATAAATGCATATATACCATCCATGTCGTCGTTTCCAAAATCTTCAACGTAATAAGCATCTTCGTCATCAACAACTATGACCAAAAGTTTATAAAACATAATTTTTGATCACACAAACTCAAGTTTGATGGTTCAAAATGGCTAAAATTGGAAGTCTTCTGGCTATTGCTTCTTTTCTATTAGTGCAACTACTAAGAAAATTGAAATGAATTTTCCTCGTTAGAGATACTCTATCATTGTATATATCATTACATGCATGCATTGGTTCATTCTTTCTTCCTATATTTTATTAGTTTCCTACGAAGAGGCATAAAAATAGATTCACCCTCATATAAGTCGAATCAATTAGCAAGTCAAAATACCCAAATGCACATTCTTCTTAATGGAAGCAAGGTTATGGAAGATTGATCTCTGAATCAATTGTGATTCCCTTCATACTCGTTGAATCAATTTGCAACTTCAAATACCCGAACACAAATACACATTCTTCTTTGTGAAATCCAAGTTTAGAAATTCAGTATGACTAACCAAATTGCAATATGAAATACTCAACAAAATACTCACGATCTAATTAAATAAACGAATAATAGATTTGCATATTAAAATATGTCGGATGGAAAATACATATATTCCAGGTTATGTAATCAATAACAAAAACGAATGACTTTGAAGAACCTTGGATGTAGATGAAGATTTGTGCTTCTTGTGAGGTCGACCACTTTTCTCACATGAGTAAAAACTGAGAGAGATTTAGGGCTTCGATTAGTTTGTTAAATCTAACAAAGAAGAAAGGAGAAAAAATAAATTATGTGAAAGCAATTAGGGAAGCGCATAAAAGAGAAGGAGAGAACCTTCTAAGCCGATGATTATGGTGGACATCCCAAGGAGCAGCGACAACCCTAAGGTTTACCAAATGAAAGTTGCCGAAAAACTAAAGATCTTTTGTCTACTTAACCCCTCCCCTTCAAATGAAATATTGGGCAATCCAAAATTTTCGACCGAAGAGGAATGCGCGAAAATGTTGGTGCCTTAAACTTTAACTCAATTGCCGACAAATTGGAGCTCTTTTGTCGTGCATGTTTAGTAATTGTCTATGAATTTAGTTTGGTAGCCAATTTATATGGATTTACTATAAAAATTTATTTTGTAGTTAAATAAGTACATTTACCTATAAATTAATTTTCGTAGTTAAAAATTCGTAGCTAATTATATATTTTCTTGTAGTGTCTTCTAGTGTACTCTTCATCAGCAGAGTTCTATTATCTGATGGAATGAGAACGGTAGTCAAGTTCTTCTCGTAGTCTGTTGTTATCGCGATCAGAACTCAGTTCATAGACCTTAGTTATTTCCCCTCTGTGATGGCCAGATCATGTTCTCGCTCAGCTACCATACGATCATGAGCCGGATTAAGAGCATGATAGTTGAGTTCTAGCACAAGAAGACATACGCAAGCAAGATGGATGGTGATGTTGCGGAAGAGCAGATTGAATAGAATTGAGCAGATTCGAACACCCTCGTTGTGTTAAGCCTCCATGTTGATCTTCAGATCGGTAGACTCATGCGTCACTTCTCCAAATTTGGTCCAAATATCCTCTTGAAACTGTCGGAGGATGGTGGCATTCCAAGCTGCAGCCTTGGATGATTCAGTAGCAATCTCAGCAACAGCCATGGTGATACTGGTTAATTCTCTAAGCTCTACTCAAGATTTCGTCGTTGGCTAGGGAGGATGAAGAGGGGTCGAGGTCTACTTGAATGGGCTCAGTAGTAGCAGCAGACGAGGTGGTATCAGCAGAGGTAGTAGGACGGAAGGGCTACTAGAGGGGTGGAGTGGTAGAGGTTGAAGTTGAAGAGGAATCGGATGTGGGGAATGTGTGGGTAAATGGGGAGAAATTGGCTTGAGGTGGGGATGAAGCAGGGGTTGGGGGTATATCAATATCTGTGTCTGAATGATCACAGATAATTGAAGAGGTTGGGTTGGGGTCGGTTGAGAGCCAGAAGGAAGGAGGGGGATAGAAAAAGTCTTCTGGTCTCATTGGTTGAGGTTCTGGTGGATGGGGAGGGGGCTTTGGGAAGAGGTATGCTACTGACGAAAGTTCAAATATGAACTTTGTAACAGCAGCGGAAAGCATGGGTTGAAACCTGGGGTGACGATGTAAGGAATGGGTTGTTTTCGTTCGGATGGTGAAGAAGGGTTTGCTTGGGTAGGAGTGGGTGAAGGGGGAGTGGATGGGCTTGGTGAGTAGTTGAAGGGAAAAGGGGTGTGTGGGTAGGTGAATTGGTAGGATCCTCCTGAGAACTAGAGTCCTCAAGAGTTATGGGCTCCTCCTGAGGGATAGACTCCTTCGGAGGGCTTGGCTCCTCTTGAGTACATGACTCGGTAGAAATGGTTGAAGAAGGGGTAGAAGGTGGGTTGCTAGCAGACTTCCTTTTCTGCCTCAGTAGATGGATATGAGATCCATAAGCTTCATCGGCAAAGATGAGAGGGTCTAATAACCTTCATACATAATTTACTAATTCAAAAAATATCAATAGAATATTTAGTCACCATCCACATGAACAACATAAAATTATTTTATTCAATTTTAAAAAATTTAATCAATAGAATTTATAGTTAGAGTTATGTCATAATAAAAAACTAATATTATAAGAGTATTAATTGTCAGTCAAATTTTGAGAAAACATGTGATCGTTTTTATTGCATAAAAAATTTACAATTAGATAATTAAAAAACATCATTATAAAAAATTAATCCAATAGTAAAATCATATTGATATCATATGTAAAGTCTTAATATCTTTTGCCTACCAATAAAAATCAATTCTAAATATTAATTCTGAACTGATTAAAATCAATAATCAATTCAATATCTACCATATCATTATTATTGAATTAAATCAATCTTTTATTATAGTAATGAAGTATCAAATATTATCTAAAATCTTGGTCGATAAATACTTTTATGATTTAATTTTCCTATATGAAGCTTAAAACGAGTCATAAGCATGATCGAAAATATAATTATGAAAACAAATAAAAACATAAAATAAATATCTTGTTCGCAGATGTGTTATAAATTAAAGAATAATATGGAAATAAGAAATATATTATTCAACTTCAAATGATAAGTAACTAATTTAGAGATATTTTTATCCAAACATACAATAATTTAAAATAATTACTAATAATGTAGTAGATAAATATAAAATGTATAGAAAATAATATCTTCCTTTTTTTTTTTTTTTTTTGCCGAGTGCTGACACTCTTTAGGGGAGAGGCCATGAGCGATCTGCCCAGGAGTTTAATAGCCCGATCACAAAAATAATCGATATACAAAAGCCACTCATGATTTTAATACTGGATTCTAGGATTACGTCGACCGGGTATAGGGATAATTTCATTATAAAATGTGATAATGATACAATGCGGGTTTGTAAGATGAGCGTTTGTAGGTCCTATGATAGGTACTCTTATGGTGCTGTTAGGAACTACAGTTCTGCTGGATATTATGGTGTATTGGACAATATGAGGTTTGTTGGAAATTGTGGTGAAAACAGGCTCCGTAGGATTGGATTTAGTAGTATGGTAGGGTGTGTTTATGGTTTAAGGGTACAAAATAGATCTTATTGTTGTAAGATAAGGAATGAATTTTGGGATATGCTATACGGCGAGATTCTAGATCAAAACATGGTGAATAAAGAGACTGATAAGTATAGCTTATCCCAAAATTCATTCCTTATCTTACAACAATAAGATCTATTTTGTACCCATAAACATAAACACACCCTACCATACTACTAAATCCAATCCTACGAGCTGCCAACAAACCTCATATTGTCCAATACACCATAATATCCAGGAATCATAGTTCCTAACAAAGAGTACCTATCAAGACCTACAAACGCGCATATCATTATCACATTTTATAATGAAATTATCCCTATACCCGGTCGACGTAATCCTAGAATCCAGTATTAAAATCATGAGTGGCTTTTGTATATCGATTATTTTTGTGATCGGGCTATTAAACTCCTGGGCAGATCGCTCATGGCCTCTCCCCTAAAGAGTGTCAGCACTCGGCGGTGCATTTTCCTAAGACTTAAGTTTGATTAGTTAAATCCTAACTACTTAATTTTGACCGATTACATTATAACTAGATTCACGAAACACATGACTGAAAATCAATAAACCCAATAATATTATCATAATCTTTTGTAATCTCACACATTAAATAGTATTCTATTCGTTCCACCCAAAAAGTTTATTTTTGAAAATTTTAAGTGCATCTCCAATGCTAATGTGTATGTGAAAGAATTTCGATGTCACTTAGGATTCACACATTTTTGGAAGAAAAAAACCGTCAATGTAAATTTGAATGATGAGTGTGGATATGATGTGGCAATCAAATTTGTTCACATTGTTGATAACAATATCAAACTTTCACATTTTATTTTATGGTGTGGATACATCAAAGTCATTAATATTCTTTTTAAAACTATAGTGGTGGGATGCATACCACATAAGATTAAATCCACATTTGCATTTGAGAGATCCTTTTTGATTGAATGTGAATGAAGACAGAAAAAATGACACACATGATTGAGAGTGTGAATTATCCACGGCCACGTATGATGAAATCCACGGTTGCATTGGTGATGCTCTAAAAATTAAGGAAATATAACTAGCATCAGAGTTGGTCTTATGTATAATAATACTTGAGCATAATCATTATTATAATATTAAATGTGGAGGCGAATTTGAAATATTATGGAAATTGTATATATTTTTTAAAGTAGATTTTTCAAGTGAAACATCTCAAAATAATATAATAGACTCTTTGTTTGGAATGAAGGGAAGGAAGTATCTATTGTAATCTGTACCATTAATTACATGATATTATAATCTTTATTACTCCATAATTTTTATTGAAATCTCTACCATTAAACCTAGATTATTCTTATTTAATATAGATGATGTCTATAATAGTTATACTTTAGTTCTGTAAAGAAGTATTGCTTATACTTAATGTATGATATTTATAATCTATTGCAATTTATGAGATTAAAATCACGTGGCACTTTTCATGTAGGGATAAATCTAATCCTCCTATAAAAGGGCAACTACTTTCTTCAAGTTTTGCATAACCATTACATTTTGTTGGCTATACAAGATGAGTACTAGTAAATATTTGTTTCTCGTATTCCTTGGGATAGTGGTTCTTGCCACCCCATCCATAGCTAGAGTGTTAGTTCCCACCTTTGTGTCCCTGGGCAAAGGCAATAGGGATTTATCCCTCAATGATGAAAATCCTCTAAATATTCATGTTACTCAGGTAGACCACAACTTGATTGGTCCACTAGAGGAACAAGATTTTTTCTTACTAGAATCAGAATCAGGTGAAGTATTCGAATCCGAGCATAAGCACAAGCATAAACATCACCCACATGAGCCACATCATAAAGAACACCACAAGCCACATGCTCCACCACCAGAAGTTGCTGAAGGACCTGATTCCGGGCATGAGCACAAGCATAAGCATCATCCACATGATCCACATCATAAAGAACACCACAAGCCATATGCTCCGCCACCGAAAGTTGCTGAAGCACCTGATTCCGAGCATGAGCACAAGCATAAGCATCATCCACATGAGCCACGTCATAAAGAACACAACAAGCCACATGCTCCACCACCAGAAGAAGCTGAAGCGTATGAATCCGAGCATAACCACGAACATAAGCATCATAAAGAACACCACAAACAACATGCTTCGCCACCGAAAGAAGCTGGAGCACCTGAATCCGAGCATAACCACAAACATAAGCATCATAAAGAACACCACAAACAGCATGCTTCGCCACCGAAAGAAGCTGAAGCACCTGAATCCGAGCATAAGCATCACTCACATGAGCCACATCATAAGGAACACCACAAGTCACATGCTCCGCCACCAGAAGAAGAAGTTGCAGCGTATGAATCTGAGCATAAGCACAAAGATAAGCATCATAAAGAACACCACAAATCTCATGCTTCTCCACCGAAAGAAGCTGAAGCACCTGAATCCGAACATGAGCACAAGCATAAGCATCACTCACATGAGCCACATCATAAACACCACAAGCCACATGCTCCTCCACCGGAACATATTGCGCTTGAGGCATAAAGGATCTATTATCATTAATTTATTTTACATTATTCAACATTTAATCGCCTTATAGAATATAGTAGTGATGATGTACTGGTGACTACTAGTAAGTTACCGACCATTATTACTATTCGATCAATGAAATGTTCAATTTTAATTTATTAATAAAAACTAATTATTCCATTAACAAGCTTATGTTTAGCCCATAAAAATTCATTAATTAATTATACTCCATTAGTCCCAAAATTATTTTCCCGTTTGACTCGACACACGGACTAAGAAAAAACCAATTGACTAGATTATTAGGCTCTGTTTGTTTCACGAAAAATGACTTTCGGAATATATTTTTCTCCTTTTCCGATGATTGATAACCTTTGAAAAAATATAGTCAATGTAAAAGCTTTTACGAGTCAACGGAAAATAAAACATATTTTAAGGAAATTAATTGACTTGATTCTTCCTTTTCCAAAATTTATTCAACCATTATTGTGAGTGCCCCGTTTTTAACTGGATCCGCGCCACTGAAAGGGCGGGGTGGTTTCGAAACTTTATACTGCATGGAATACACTCGGCCTCAATTGTGTACTCAAAATATGAATAACAAAGTCGTCATCTTTATTTTAAGGATAAACAAAGAAAAACCAAATATACCGAATTTATAAGAGTTCGGAGGCTAAGTTACGAATTGGGAGGGGGTTAGGTACCTTTTTTTCTTTTTTTTTTCTTTTTAGAGAAACAGGGGCGGCACCCTGCTAGATTTTATTAATAAGGAAAAAAAAATACAAACTTGAGGGGGACAACCAGCCTTGCCCTTATAAATGGGAGGACGAAGGAGCCTTACCTCGAAAAAGGAAATTACAATAGAAGAACTAAGTAATACGAACATAAGGGGTATGACAAGCATCTAGGGAAATAAGACCACGTGTGAAAGAGGGGATAGAAGAGAGAGAGATGAACTCTCTGTCTAGCTTAGAATCACAAGCTAGGTTGGCCAAACTATCTGCAACTTTATTTGCTTCCCGAAAACAGTGACAAAAAGAGTATCCCCTGGAAGACGAGATGCGAGAAATATCTCGAAAAAGATAAGCATGTTCCCAAGGAGCGGAGTGGCCATTACATAAGCAATCATAGATGACTTTGGAATCAGTCTCTATAATAATGTCCGAATAATTATGAGAGTTGAGCCAACGGATGCCATGGAGAAGAGTACGGAGCTCAGCAACCAAATTAGAGAAAGAACCATAGTAACAGTGAAAAGCAAAAAGGAGACTACCAGAAGAATCTCTCAAAATACCTCCTCCACCACTAGATCCAGGGTTCCCTCTACTAGCTCCGTCCACATTCAACTTTAAAATACCATGAGGAGGAGAAGACCAGTGCACAGATTGAATATGAACTTGCTTGGGCCGACCACAAGAGAGCCTGGGAAAATCGGACACATGGAAGCCGGCAGCAGTCAAGATGTTTCTCAAATCCTGAATAATGTTCTTGATGATTGCAAATGAAGGAAGACTGGAAGTTTCGAAAGCAGCAGAGTTGCGATTCTTCCATAAATGCCAGAGAACAATGGAGGGGAGAATTGAGAAGATGATAGATTTGCCATTTAACCACCAAATAAAACAAGATTGATGTATAGGGAGGAGCTGATAGGGGACACCAAACAGATTATGAAAGTAACGCCATATAGCTGTAGATAAGGAGCTACGAAAGAACACATGATCAAAAGTTCAATAGAACTCAAAGAGCAGCAGTAACATTTAGAGGCGAGTTGGATACCTTTGCGCCATAAAGCCTCATCTATAGGGAGCCGTTTTCGAAAAAGCCTCCAGTGGAATATGCTAATATGTCTGGGCAGATTCTTGTGCCAAATATATTTCGAAGATAACAAGGATGGACCAGGAGGGGAAATAATAGATACGGCTGAGGAAATAGAGAAGACCCCTTTTGATGAAGGAGACCACACTGGTCTGTCAGCGTCAGCGTTGATCGAGATACAATGGGATTTGATGCTTTGCATAACGAAGGAAGGTAGTGAATTCGGTCCAGCATTGTTTATGACGGGAGCAGGCTGAAAGATATCCCGAACATTAACCATAGAACAGGCTGAGAACCACCCGAGGAGGAGACTAAATGATGATATCTGGAGCAATATTTAGCAGCAAGGAAATTGGACCAAATGTTTTTAGTTGCCCTAAATCGCCACCAGATTTTGAGACCCAAAGCTTGAACAATTTTAACAATAGAAAAGATACCAAGGCCCCTTTCAGCTGTAGGGCGGCAGCAGTCTGTCCAAGAAACCCAATGGCACTTTTTTCTGCCATCTATATAGCCCCAAAAAAAATTGGAGAGCATACGATTGAGAAGTCAGGATTACGGGAGGATCTATAGTAGCCGGTGAAACATAGATACATAGGATTGATTGAGAACGTGATTGATTAAAGTGATACGACCAAATGAAGTTTAGGAAAGTGCCCATCCAAGAATCAATTTTACGTTGGATTTTGAGAATGAGAGGATCAAAAATCTGCTTTTTCTTCCTGCCAAAATATATCGGACAGCCCAGATAAGTGAAAGGGAAACTACCCTCTTGGAAGCCCAGAAAGTGAGCAATAGAAGGCGAATGATTTTCAGAATTTGGAGCGACATAGAACGAGCTCTTTTGCTTATTAATAATCTGACCAGACATAGATTCATAGGCCGAAATTAAGTCTCGGTGAAGGAGGAGGGAATGCTTGCTACCATTACAGAAGATGACAATGTCGTCAGCAAAAGCGAGATGAGAGATTATAGGACAGCCGCTTACTGTGGAGTAGACAACTCTGGGATCTGAACAATGCAGATTTGCAAGGTTTCGGCTTAGGACTTCAGCCATGATGATGAACAAACTAGGAGATAAAGGATCTCCTTGCCGAAGACCTTGAGTAGAGGGGAAAAAACCAGTAGGTTCTCCATTGAGCAGAACAGAAAACCAATTACCAGACAAAAGGCGCCAGATTAAATCAATGAAAATCTCGTGGAAGCCAAATTTGCGGAGAACCTTGATAAGGAAAACCCAAGAAACCCGATCAAAAGCCTTAGCCATGTCAAGCTTGAGAATAATGTTGGAGCCTGTAACTTTCTTACGGATGTGTGTCATCATCTCTTGAGCAAGAAGAATGTTGTCTTGAATGATTCTGCCGTTTATAAATGCACTCTGATTTTCCAAAATAATGGAAGGCAAGATGGAAGAGAGACGAGAGGAAATAATTTTTGAGATAACTTTAGAATTAAAGTTACACAAACTAATAGGCCTAAGGTCCTTAAATGAAGAAGGAGAAGGAACTTTCTGGATAGTCACAATGAGAGTGCTGGACCAAGCCTTGGGAAGAACGAAACCCGAAAAAAATTCTGTGATAGCTTCACAAAAATCTGAGCTGATTATCTCCCAGCAAGAAGTATAGAAATGACCAGAGAAGTCGTCCGGACCAGCTGCACTATCTCCATTGAGCTCAAAAACTGCTTTTTTGACTTCTGAAGCATCAGGAGGAACAGTTAACATGGAGTTCCATTCTTCAGAAATTAAGCGGGGAATAACATCTAAATTGGGCTCAGAAGTAGGAGCATCTGAGGAGAGAAGACCCCGAAAATATCGAATTGCTGCCTCTTTGATATCTTGACTATTATTCAAGTGTGACCCATCAACATCATGAATTGAGTGGATAAAAAGACGGCGTTGAGATTGACGGACAGAAGCATGAAAGAGTTTTGAGTTTCCTTGACCTTCTTTGAGCCACTTGATTTTGGATTTTTGGCGCCAAAAACCTTCTTCTCGATTAAGGTGGAGACGAAGACGAGCTTGGGCTACCATGAGGTTTGACCGATTCAAAGCTGAATTATTTAGATCATACAAAAGTTCCATTTCAAGCGCATCCTCCTCGGCTTTCTTTAGGTTGTCAAAAATGTTACCAAAAGTGTCTTTGTTCCAGCTCCTCAAAACTGACTTTAGGCGCTTGAGTTTCTTTGCAAATTTAATCATAGGAGGGCCAGATTCAGATTGAGACCAAGAGTTGCTGACAGTATCTATAAAAGATGGGTGAGAAGTCCAGATATTTAGATAACGAAAAGAAGCTGGATTGGATGATACCGTATGAGGGATGGTAGCAAGTAAGGGAGAGTGATCTGAACAGGTGCGGTTCAAATGCTGAATGGTGGTTCTTTGAAATTTGTCCAGCCAGCTTGTGTTGCCTAAAACTCGATCAATTCGCTCCATAATAGTTGCATTGTCATCTTGCTTATTCCACCATGTAAAATCGGAACCAGAATATCCCAAATCAGTGAGCCCAGAAGCTGAGATACAAGCCTGAAATTCAAGACTGCCTATGTGATCCCATCCATTACCCCCGGATTTCTCGGAAGGGTCAAGAATAATATTGAAATCACCTCCTGCCAGCCATGGATCATCTGAAATCTGGGAATAAATATTAAGAAGTTCATCCCATAAATCTTGACGGTCACGGAGGTCGCACTTTGCATAAATACAGGAGACATAGACATGGAAAGGCCAAGAAAAATGCTGAAGTTTAATAGTTATCTGTTGAGACGAATCACTGAAAATGCTACAAGTGAAACAGGATTTAACAAAAATCCAAATGGTGCTTGAGGGATTGGAGTAGGAAAACCTGAAATTCAGCTTCTTGGAGATATATTGAACTTTATCAATAGCAACTTTGGGTTCAAAAATAGCTAGAAGAGAGATTTGATGATGCTTAATCAGATACTTGAGGCGGCTGACAGTTGGATCGTTGCCTATGCCGCGAACATTCCAGAAGAGGGCTTTAACATCCATGTGACTGGTTGGGGTTAGAGCCTTTAGGGGGCTTTTGAGCCTGAGATCGAGTTGTCCGATCAGTCGGGGGTATGTGCTGTTTCGGTTTCTTGGGTGCTTCCAGGTTTAGAGCATCAAAGGTGCTAAGATCAGGTTCTTCCTCCTCTTCCAATATATTTAGGACTGCAAACTTGTTCGGCGAGAGGATTGACGTAGGGATGGGATCAACTTCAGTGTCTGTAGAATCATCCGAAACAGACATGTTGCAAGGGTTAACAACGGCTTCCACATTAACTTGAGCAGACTCAGGACAAGGAGGTTTAGAATTATTCATCGAATTTGTTGCTGCTTCATTCAAGGTGGGATCAGGCTGAGGAGGATCTTGGCCAGAACAAGTAGAGGTATTGGAAAAATTGGACTTTGCAACAGTTTCTCCCTCATTGAGAATGTCCGGTTCCCTATCATCTGTATTAGTGGATAGATTGTTTGGCATAGCTATACCTGGATTTTCTGAGGTCGACGGGTTAGAAGGATTAGAGGACGTAACTTTCTGGGAAGCATCATCTTTCTTAATGGGAGTCCATCGATGGCCAAAAGGAACTAATAAGGGCTTAAAAGGAGGTGCCTTGTTTGAAGGGTTAGGGTTTTGGTTGTTTGAAGGGTTAGGGTTTTGGTTTGGATTTTGATTGGATGAATTTGGATATTTAATACGGCATGACAATTCTTGATGACCTTGTCTCATACAGTGGGTACAATAAAAAGGCATGTTCTCCGCCTCCACCTTTTGCCAAAAACTGGGAAAGATACCTCCACAATCAACCCAAACACGGTTTGGACATGGCTTCAAAAGATCAATCTCCACGCATACACGGGAAACGCTAGGTCTGGACAGATTTATTGTCGGCTGGTCAAGCATCAATGGTCTGCCAAAAAGGGCTGCAAGAGAAAAAAGAGCAGATTTATTAAAGAGATGAATTGGCAAACCGGGAAGAGAGAACCAAACCGGAACTATTGAGCTCTCAACATTTGGGTGAAAATCAGGAGTCCATTTGAATACTCTCATTGGAAAACGACCGAGATACCACTGGTCTTTGATCCAAAGACGTTGGTAATCCTCTTCGCAGTGAACTTGAATGAGAATATGTTTCGTGTCAAGGTGCCCCAAAGAAACGGCTGTCTTTAAACCGAAGGTATTAAAATACTTTTTGGTTGCTTCCATAGAAGGCCGACCATGGGAGAACTTGCCTATGAGGGCTAGGCGGAAAGGAAGGGCAAGGGAGGCAATGAGCTCGGGAGAAAGTTTAAGAGAGGGCTCTCCTTTGTACGAAGCTGGAGGGATGATGAAAGACGCAGGAGTGTTGTTTGAGGAGGAGGAGAGAGCTGCAGCATATGAACGGCCTGGGGCAGGAGGGTTTAGGGAAGGAGCCGGTGGGGGGTCAACCCCATCGTCGGCCATAGCCGTCAAGAAGAGAGACGCAGCAAACCCTAGGGAGAGTTTTTTCTAGAGAGAGAAATTTTGATGACTTAAGTCAGTTGGATGGTTAAGGAAGTGAATTTTTTGGGTTAGGTACCTAACTCGCCCTTTCGGTCTCAAAATAGATTTTTCGCTAAATATACTCTTTTTATAAATTTAACAATTTAAATAAAGCATTTAAATATATATATATATATATATATATATATATATATATATATATATATATATATATATATATATATATATATATATGTGTGTGTGTGTGTGTGTGTGTGTGTGTGTGTGTGTGTGACAATAGAAATAAAGAAAATTACAGCAGCCTCATTTTAGAGTTGCAGATAATGCTTTATAAAAATTAGGTCATAATAGCGAGTTATTTTAGTGCTATTTATACCTGAAATTTTAGCATTATAACGAATTATTTTGTGATATATTATTATTTTAATAGCACTATTTTATAGACAAAAATAATAAATATTTAGGGTACCTACTTCTTGAAGCGTGAGGGTTTTATTCCAAACCATCTTCTCTTTAGGGCAGGCTTTAGGGTGTGCTCGTTTTGTCCGTCAGGAGAAGCGAGTCTTTTTTTCTGTTGTTGTTATTGTTGTTCTTGTTGCTGTTGTTGGTATTGTTTGTGGAATTCAGGCAGCGTAACTGCTCTTTTTGGTTGCTTTTTGCCTCAGGCTCCGAGCGGTACAACTGCTCGTTTTTTGTTTGTTTTTGTTATTGTCGAGTCTGGAATCGGGCAGAGCAACTTCTTACTTTTGCTGGATTTGATGTCTGGATTCGAGTAGGGCAACTGCTCTTTTTGTGTTTTTGGAACCGGTGGAATAGGGTGGAAACCTAGTTGGGTAACTAAGGTTTACTTTGGCTGGAGAGTATAAGTGTTTAGGGGCAGTTTTGGCACCCTAACGGAGCTTCGGGGTTGATATGGAAATTCACAGTGTAACTGTTCTCATGAAACTTTCTCCGTAAAATTGTTTTTTCGATTAGTGCACTTGGCCTCTGTATTTATAGGCTGAGATTAAGGATCCTTAATAGTGAAGTTAACAGCATATATTTTCTCTCTGTGCTTCAGAGCGTTGTACCTTGCGTTGAAAGGCTTGTACCAAAAGATAACTGCACTAGTGAATAGGAAACAAATTGACGCTGCCTTATGGATGGTTGGGCGCGACACCCAAACCAGCCATAGGTGGCTCCCACTTCTTTTTTCTGTTTCATTTTTCGCATTTTGACCTCTGCAATTCACTGTTTATTAATTCTTCCATCCTTTTGCACTTTAAACCATGTAACTTAACATTCGCTAGTCCTTTTTTATAGGTCATGATATTTTATGGAATGTTATCAACAGTGGTATAAAATTGAGGTGTTTATAGAGCCTCTCAACAATGGAGCTTATGGGTAAACCAAATTTTATCAGTAAACGAACATCATTGATAAGAATACTCCCAAATTTCGAGGAAATTATAACAGGGAAGAATTTAACAATAGCAGTTTATGATGCAACGTTTAATCTCATGCTCTTACGCTGCAATGGACTGGTAGGAATGAAACTAATATGATGCATATGAAAGTGCGCTGATGGTCATGTCTACTAAGTAGGTTGCCTATGAATCCTTTTTAAGAATCAGACCAAATGTAGTTCGGCTCATGCCGACAAACTCAACAACAATCTCTGGGTAGGATATCGTGCTTCCAGGGCGAATAATTCCTCGCAAAAGCACGACGGTGGGACACGCAGTAACTATATCGCATTCTGCGGACGAACCCTCCCAAAATACGATGGTGGAGCACTTGATAACTGTATCATATTAAAGAGAAGAACCCTCCCAAAATACGATGGTGGAGTCTGATAACTGTATCCATTCCTGGGACGAAACCCTCCCAAAATATGATGGTGAAGCACTGATAACTATATCATATTCCGAGAACGAACCCTCCCAAAATACGATGGTGGAGCACTTGATAATTGTATCATATTCCAGGGACAAACCCTCCCAAAATACGATGGTGGAGCACTGCATCACATTATGTGGACGAACCCTCCAAAAATACGATGGTGGAGCACTGATAACTGTAAATATTTTGTTTTTGCTTCTAAGGTGGCTTTCTACTGAGGATATTATTGAGTTGCTGGATGTTGGATGGATGGCTGTTTACTTTTGTTAGAGATAGTTACTGTCGTTAAGTCTACGTTAAGACATAAGGGGCCAATTTGCAATTTGGGAAAACTTGGGGCTTTTGTTGCTGAAACGAACTTTGGAGGGGAGGAAAAGGAAACTTCCTTTCCTTTATCATAACGGGTAGGGAGCAACAGTAACAACTCATTTATGTTGTTTCCATTATTGCCGCCAAGAGAAATTTTCTCATTTCTTCAACATTTCTTCAATTTTGTAAACCAAATCAATTATTTGCCTCACCAAATGGCTTCCTCTTCAAGATCTAGGAAGCGAAATGCTGATGTCTGCTCGGAATCAGGCCAAAGACGCCGGGAAATTCCTCTATTCAATTGAAATGTTGTCAGATATTGGTATGCTGACAATGATTAGGGCAACATCCACCGAGATTAACACACTCATGTTGCTAATCTTCCTGATCCGGTTGTAAGTCTTCAAAATTCTCAAACCCACTTGATTTAATTTCTTGAATTTTTGGGTTATTTGATTTTTTGTGATAATCTTGGAGTATATATATCATTTCTTTTTTTCAATTTTCGAGATTTTGTTGTTTTCATGCATGAATGATTTATACTAGGATGATGTATTGGAAATTTAAAGTATATGAAAAATATGAAATTGATGATATTTAATTTTGCGATGCATGTTTATGAAATTGACACTATTTTCAGATATATGCACATGTTGATTTTGACAAAATGAAACATGTCAAGCGGATAGATGCACAAAGATAGAATGTTATACATACATACATACATACATACATACATACATACATACATACATATATATATATATATATATATATATATATATATATATATATATATATATATATATATATCAGCATAGTGCTTATGCACTGTAGCACTTTGTTTTCGTTACACTCTCTCAAGCATGCGGTACAAGTCGATGAAGCACAAAAATAAAACTCAAAATGACAACGGAATCCCCACTCCCAGCTATAAATAAGAGTGCCCGACTTCAGTTTGTGAACAACTTTTCACTCCGCACACAGTTAACGCACACAGTTCACACACCGTGTTCAGTTTACGCAATCAGCGATCGTGACAAAAAGAGAGTACCCCTCTTCCAAAAAGCCTCAAACCTCTGTCAAATCTCCTCCAAACACAAATCCAACCTGTCAAAGTGAATCTTAGCCTTCCAGCTAGGATTCCACCTTATTTCTCCGGTCCAAAAATCCAAAAGGGAGCAGTTACTCTACCCGAAACTTAAGGCCAAATCCGCCAGAAGCAAACAGTTGCTCAGCCCGATTTTCGCCAGCAGCAAGCAAACAACAACAAAAATGCAAGCAGTTGCTCCGCCTTTTTTACAGTACCAAAAAGCAACTTTCGGAATCAGTTACTCTACCCGAATCACAACAGCAGCAAAAGACTCCCTCTCTCGGAAGGACAAAGCGAGCACAACCTACACTTTTAAATGTAAGCCTTTAAGAGATTATATATAATAGTGTTATTTTCAAGCCGGTCCAATGTAAAAATTTAAGCAGTTATGCTGCCCGGATTTATATAGAAAATAGCATTAAAAAGAGCCATTATTATGGTCAAATATTTTTAAATGTATTTTTAATTACTGGAAGGAGGCGGCTGCAAGTCTGTAAATAATGTAGATACAGATATATTTATTTAAATGTTTTATTTCATTTGCTAGATAAATATAATAAAAGAATATTTTAGCCAAAAACTATTTTTGAGATCGAAAGGGCGAGTTGGGTGCCTAACACCCGAACCCCCCTTTTACAAACTCTGGTTATTTTTTGTTTTTCTTTATTTCTCCTTAAAATAAAGATGGCGACTCTGTTATAACATTTTTTTATTACAGTGAGGCCCGCAACATCCTTTCTTGCACTTTTCTATTTTCCCCTAAACAAGGGACGATGAGAATAAAAAGGTGATGCACTTCCTGTATCTTGTTTTCCCCTAAACAAGGGAGGATGAGACACGGGAAACCCAAAGCACTCATAGTGACCTAGAATGTACAACAGTCCATAGCGAGGTAGGGCGTGTTCCCACGCGCCTTCGCAATATCCTTCTTTTCCATATTCCACTAAACAATGGACGATAGGAATGAAAGGGGTGATGCGTTCTCTGTATCTTGCTTTCCCCTAAACAAGGGAGTATTAGATATGGAGAAATCCAAAGCACTCATAGTGGACTAAAGCACACTCGGTGATCGAGGGGTATTCAACGCGCTTTTTGACAACACTCTTTCTGCACTTTTAATTTCATCTTCCCCTATACAAGGGAGGACGGAATGGAAAGTGTGATGTCCTTCCGCATGTCGCGTTCCCCTGAAACAGGGCGCGCGGGGTCCGGGAGCCTTCTGGGGCACCCACACTGGCGACTCTGCTGGGGACGTCGTTTTTATTTTAAAGAAAATAAAAATTGAAGGCTAGACCCAGTTTTCACAAAAAAGGAAAAAACCAGTTTTCTTTAGTTTCTGGCGAAAATATGCTTATTATATTTCTTTAGCATTTTAAATATTGCGTTCTTATATATCTGTGTATATATTTGTGGATATGATCCTCCATCTTGCAACAGTTTCGTTCCAGTTACCATTACATGTATATTTTCAAAAAAATAAAGAGAAACAAAAAAAGATAAAAATAGATTTTCGGGCAGCATAACAAAAGGGCTGGGGCTTTATTTTATTACTGCTTGATTCTACTTTAAATCTTTATTCTGCGTGCTTTGTGAGAACCCAAATCCATTACATGTATATCATCATTATAACATGTTTATTGTATGCATTAACATGTTAGAGACTTCATTTTTTTTTCATATCATGCTTGCATTAAGTTGTTTAAGATCATAATAGTGTGATTGCCTTCCATGCGTTGCATGCCCTATAGTTAATGCTTTGTGTAACACCCCGCTCCTTCGTTAGCTCGGTTTGCGTGCCATACTTGCACTTCTTCCTTTGTCGACTGTATGATTGGTTATGAGATTGTATAGATGAGTATGAGAGACCACATTAAGACCAAAACACTATTAAGAGATGCCATATAGTTGTTAACTTACTAAAGTTACAAGTCATGACTCGACGATAGTCGGAATGCGACGCAATTGAGAGTTTGCTCGCATTTTGCGTTCATGACCTCGGTGTGGTCCTATACCTTTATATGATGGTTTATTAACATGTTTATATGTATTAGACTTCGAGTTGGAGGTGTTCCTTAAGTCTATCGATGATTTGGAAGCTTTGGAGATAGCATTCATCTCTATCGCGTAGTTCGGAGATTGAGTCTCGTAATCGTCTCTCCTTTGGAATTCTTATTTCCCTAGTTGTTATTCAACCTTCTATGAGTATTCAAGCTTCTTCATTAGCCCTTAGACTTGCCTTAAAATTCTCCTTTCATTGCTCGTTCAATTGCTAGTTCATTCGTCGTTTCGGTTACACGTTGTTGCACCTCTTCCCGGTTTCGCTCCGAGTTGTTTCTGGAGTTGTTTGTGGGTTTTCTATGGAGTTATAGACCTACTTTGGATGAGTTTTGAACCTTGTTAGGTTTGGTTATGTGTTTGAGGTCGTTCGGGGTTGAATTCTAAGCCCTTTTTGGTCTGGGAGGCTTGCGGTCGCAAGGGGGAAGGACCTTGCCCCCGCAAGGTCATCAGAATTTGTGCATGGAGAGGGCTGGAGAGCTTGCAGTCGCAAGCTCTAGGGGACCTTGCGACCGCAAGGTGCCCCGACCCTGTTTTTCCCTGTTTTGTGTTTTGACGAGAAATGCCTATCCTACCCACATCAAACCCCCTCTAAACCCTTCCTAACCTGCCATACTTAGCCCTAAACATGTCCTAACATTAGTTGGAAGTTAATTAAGGTTATATTAGTGAGTGATTACTCCTAATCTCTACTAATTGTACTAGGGAAATGACTATTGTGCCCTCTTTATATTTGGGGGTATAAATACCCAAACCCATTAGAGAATTCAGAAATTCTCTTCATTTCTCCTCCTCTACCATACGTTTTAGAGAGAGAGAGAGAGGGTTCTTGGAGATTTCAAGCCCTAGCCTCCTTCTCCCTTCGATCCATGACGATCCAACAGTCGGATTCCCTTCAAACTTCAGATTCGTGAAGCCCTCGACGAGTAGAACAAGTTCACCGATCGAATTTGCATTCTTTGGAGTTTTCATCCGAGCTAGGTAAGTTATTTCTTTTGGTTTTGGTTCATTGTCCCTAAGGAAAACAATATATGTGCTATTTGTGGGCAATGAACACTTGGTATGCCATGTATGCCTATTTTGTGAATTTTTGGAGGTATGAACTTGTCAATGCCATGTGTAGGATGATTTGAATGATGTTGTGTGTTGGGAGAATTGGGTTATCCCTTTGTTAAGATTTTGATGAATTTTAGGGCTTGGGAATCAAGCCCGAATTATTTTGGAATTTGCTATAAAGTGAAGAGGATGATAATGTTGGGATTTATGGAATGTGTAAATAATGAAACTTAATAGTAAGATGCAACGGAGTCATTATAAGTTCAATAATGTGTTAGTGAACTTGGGTTGAAATCCTACGATGTTTGGGTTTCGTTTGATTATGATTGTGGAGCACTTAGTTTCTAAACTTCAAGTGGGATTATGATTGCGATGAGTTCTTGAATTTTTAGGCTTGGGAATCAAGCCCGAATGAATTTTAGGGTTTTGTTATATATTTGAATGGAGTGTTAATTTGGGGATTTATGATATGTATAAATAATGAAATGTAGTATTAAGACTCAACGGAGTCGTTACAAGTTCAATAATATATTAATGAACGTTGGGTTAATACCTACGATGTTCGGGTTTTGGTTGGTTATGATTGTGAGCACCCGAGCATCTCGATTTGTGTCCAATTGAGACACCTACGTTATAGAGATTTATTAGGGGACTTATTTAGAGCGTGCTCGGGAGAGCACGGTACATTAAAGACCAACCTATGGTCTCGACTATGGTTGAAAAATAATTGTTGCGTGAGTTCTCACTTTTGGGGAGAATTGATCGATTGCACATGAACGTACTTGTGGGTTATGACTACGGTGTAGTCTTTGGTTTGATTTCAAGTAGAGGTCCATTATAGACCTCATAATATGATTCTTGGTGGGTTAATACTACTCTTGATTTAATTGGTGACTTGAGATCTTTTAAGATTAATTGGTTGTGAGCAATGTATTTGCATTGACTTGATTTATGGTAGAGAATAATAACCTATTTGGTCGGATGAATTCGCTCTTGTCGAATTCATTCCTTATTTGTTTATATTGAGTAAATACATACTTGAGCATTTGGTCGAACGGGTTCACTCTTGTCGAATCCGATCCTTATTTGGTCTTGACGAGTAAATATCTACTTGTGCATTGCATTGAGTCCAGCTGGCATTATTTGGTATGATTTTTATGTCAGGGTGGGACGATACATCGCCTATACGAATTGTCAGATTCGTATTTGCTATGGATCACCGTACCTGGGACCTCACACACCCCTCCATTGTTGGCCGCAATGGGGAAGTAGCCCCTTTGCCGTAACAATACGTGTGTCACATGCTGCTATTAGCCGGCGGAGTTCGGTATATCGATGCGAAGTCACGAGCATTGTAGTCACGATATTGGGTTAACAGTGTTTTTCTTGCAGGAGCTACGTAGCGGCCGGGTCCATAACACATCCTATTGTGATGTTTAATACTCGCACTTATGTGAATAACGTGCTAAGTGCAAATTTGTGATCATTGAGGGTTGGACCCATGTTGTGATCATTTGAGGGTTGGACCCATGGTTTTATTATTGAGGGCTGGGCCCATAATTTGGTTGTGGATGATTACTGTTGGTACATTATTATTATGATGCCACGATTGTATTTATACTGGTGCATTATGCCATGCCATGCCATGCTATGTCATACAGTTGCATTTAGTAGCTTACTGGGTCATTATGACTCATTTCGTGTGTTTGTTTTCCTTAGTTTGTGCAGTGAGCTCGTTAGTACGCGTTGCGGTTGCGGAATAGTGATTTCTAGCAGGTGGCCTTCCCGGCGATAGCTTGGATTTATTATTGTATTTACTCATCTTGTGAGATGCGGATGTAAAGTTATGTAAACTTTACTTGGGTAGTTATGTAACTATTTTATTATCGTTTTATTGTGGGAGCTGACTTGTTTGGTCGAGCTATTGTATTTATTTAGAAGTTATTTTGTCGTCTTCCCGAGCAAGGTTTTAGCTCGGGTATTCTAGTATTGCGTTATGGTTATTTCTATCTCCGTCAACTTTAGTCGTGAGATTTTGGTTTAGTTGTCTAGTATTTAATCTCTTATTCTTTTACTTGATTTGCCCCTCCGGCATGTTATAGCCGTTGAGTGGTTGTTTATCAGGTTGGGATCTTGTTACTTTGCCGGCCTTTGGTTGACGATGGTTTGTTGCCCGTGCGCAATGTTGCGTCACGCACGTCGTAGATTTGTCGAGAGATAGTTGTCTCTCAGCCTCGTGTTCTTTGCTTTAGGATTTAAAGGCTTGGGTTCCACCTATAATTTGCTTCCGCAGGTTTTAGTTTTGTTATCCCGTTTTGCCGTTATGGCCTTATATTCATGTTTTGAGCTTATTGGCTCAACTCTTGACTCGCACCATTATGCTTAGCAGGTGCTTGTCCGTCTTTTAGCTTGTGTTGACGGCACGACCTTAGGATTTCGCATTAGAGTCTGGGTCGGGTCGTTACACTTTGAGTGTTCATCTTAGCATGTTAGCACTTAACTAAGTCCCATTGGAGTTTTAGTACCTTGCATATATGACTTATAACATTAATCTTGATCATAGTTTGCATGGTTGAGAGTTTAGAAGCATTGTTGTTTCGTTTGAGTCTTAGGGTTTCTCACGTTTGCCTTCGTTGCTTGTATTGTTTGTGCTTTCAACTTGCGAGAAGTTCAATTAAGTTCTAGACCAAGTGTACTAGTATTTCTCATGCTTGCACAATCAATGTTCATAGACTTGTTGCATTTGGAAATAAGATGACCAACACATTACTTCATAGATTCAATCCTGTTTTTGGGCGAACTTCGGGAAAATTCTGGTACTAATCTACTAAAGAGAATTTTCTAAAACTTTAGTATGATTTACCTTTATATTTTAGGATACTCCCTGTAAAAATTGGTAATTTTCAAGGTGTCTAAGTACCTAATTTAGGTCTTGACTTACGGCTATGCCAGAATTCTGTGTTCAGGAAATCAGCTTATGTACTTGTTTTTGTTGTAACTTTATTTTGTTGAATATAAGTCCAAATTGAGTAATTTAAAATGATAAAATATATTCTAATGAGTCTAGTTTCAGAAAAATAAAAAATCACCTCATTTGGAGTTGTGAGCTATTTATGGTCAATTTTACAAGATCGACTGTCCAGTAACAACAAAATGGAATTTGGCCATGAATAGTGTGATGCGCTAGCATGGGTCTTAACCATGCGACCGCTTTGTCCAGCAGATTTCACTTACGGGATTTTTGGTTAGTTTTGGTTGATGTCCACCATGCCCTTGCCCCTTGGCCGTCCTTAGTGACTCAAGCCCCCATTGTTGACCTTAGTCCAAGCCCTCTAAGCCCTTGAATGAGTTGTTATCAATGGATAGCAAGCCTTGGACAATAGAAACTCTTATAACACCTATCACTTGGATTGTGACCTTCTTTGACCATATAAAAGCCATTTTTCAGCCATTTGTGATCATCATCTTCCATTTACTGAATATAAACCTCTACTTTCGTTCTTGCGAAGCTCCATAGCTTGTGTGACCATTTGCCGGAGTTCCGGTAACCCGATCGGCGATCCGAGACCGCCGAATCGAAGGCCTTGGCCTCCTCTTCAACAATCCTTGATTTGTTCTTCCTTCCAACCATTATTCATAGGCTTAAAGTGAGTTTTCAATTCCCAGAAATTTCATGTTCAAAATTATAACATGCTTCCTTCATTATAGTTGTTCTAATCAATCTTAGGAAGACTTCTAGTGAAGTAGAATTCTTCAATTCTTCATATGAAAAGTATGTACGATTTTATGATTTCAATGTCAAGTTATGATTTTGACTTTGTGTAAAGCATGAATGATGTTCTAATTGTGCCTAGGAACAACTCTTGTGAAAGAATAAGTTTCAATTGTAGGTTTAGCAAAATCGACGATTCTAGGGTTTGAAACTCGGGAATTGGTTTATGGCTAGATTAAGGTCATGAACGGCTTAGTTATTAAGTTCTAAATGAATGGAGAACATAGAAAAGAGCAATGAGATGCATATAGTATCTATGCTCTACTTAGTTGCACTTTTAGTAATGACTCATAGGAGTTGAGATTAGGGAGTTATTGAACAATACCGACTCCCCATTCAATCCCTATGACGTTTGTAGTTCGTTAGACTAATGTATTAGCTTACATGACTTTGTGTTGAATTGAAGTGCATGTTTGATATGTGTGCTTATGAGGCTCAATCGAGTTCTTATGCGGTTTATATGATTGTGTGAAAGAAATGCATAATCGAGAGCATGTTGTAGTATGATATATCTATTTGACATGTTGAATTCGCTCTTGTCAAATTCCTATTTGATTCCTTAATGAGTAAACACCTACTCGTTGAATAAGTTCGCTCTTATCGAACTTGTTCCTTATTTGAGTTTATATGATGAGTAAACATCTACTTGGCATTGCATTAGTCCAGCTGGCATATTTGGTTGAGTCGATGGTGTGACAATGCATCGCCGTCACGAGTTATGGGATTCATGATAGTGATGGGTTGTTATACCCGGTTTTTATCACACACCCCTCCACTGTTTGCCACAGTGGGGAAGTAGCCCCTTTGCTGTAACCAACAGAGCATATTGGCAAGTCCAATTACCAAGCAGAGAGCTTGGTACCCGAGTAGAGAGCTCGGTACTTTGATACATCCATCACGGGTATCTCTGGCACGATAAAGTTAACGTTGTGTATTGCAGGAGCTACGTAGCGGCATCGGTTCCTTAACATATCCTCTTAATGTGTGATTTACTTTATATCACTTACGTGAAACCAATGTGCTACCATGGATATGTGAACTAAGTGTTTATATAAATGAATGCTTTGATTGACTTGATATTAATAATGATATCTTGTTATGTATGTTGCATGATACCATGACATGCATAATTGTTAGCTCACAAAGTCTTTATGACTTACCCCCTCCCTTTTACTGATTTAGATCCGAGCCGTCCAGGTTCTTCTCGTTGAGCCGTTGCAGGGTTCGTGCTTGTCCGAGATTACTCGCGGCGAGGTTGTTATATAGATGTCCTTCTTTTGATCTCTTTTGTAAGGACATTGGGTATAGCAAGTCATTTAGACTTCGCTTTTGGGAACTTGATCTTATTGTATTTATGTCTATTACTTGTAGTAACTTGTATCCTATTTTGAGTGCCGGTGCATGTACGCCGAGCCTTGTATAGTTGTAATTGGTTCACATGTTTAAAGTCTTCCGTTGAGCATCACATTAGCTCTTATTTACTTTTGTTGTTTCTCCGGCATGTTTAGCCGTTGAGGTGTTATAGCATGAACTGTTTAGTGTTGGGTTCCGGTTGTAAAGTCGCCGATGATTTGGTATACTTGTCTTAAACTGCTATATCAGGTTAAAAAAGTTTTAAATTATTCTGGCCTTTTAGTGTCAAGTCGCGCTTCATCTACAATGTTGTGTCACGTCGTTTTCTATAATTGAGTCCTTGCATGAATTGTAGTCCTATTTGGATGGCTTGACTTGCGATTCCTCCTCGGGGTTCGGGTCGGGTTGTCACATGCTTTATTTTCATTGCACAAAATATATACATATTGTTTCATTTTGTCATTTTACTTTGGGGACTAGGACAAATATGTAATTAATAGGCATACATAGATTCCTCACTTTTCTTTCTATTTATTGATCTGAATGGTTGCTTGCTCACATTCAAACTAAAAAGCCGATAAAATCCACAAAGAACAGCAAGACATGCCATGTCTATTTTATTTACTGCTTTATATCTGAAAAAGAAAAAACAAGTTTTACTGCTTTCTAGATACCGCACACACGCGCACACATGTAGAAATATTCTGAATTGTTACCCTACACCATGACCAGCTTACCCCTTTGCATCAGCCAACGTTAAATTGCATAAAGTTTCTCTTCTCATGACACTTCATGGACCGATCGGTTTTCATATCTTTGAGTTATTGACCAGTCCCTGTGCAAAAAAAAAAAACAAAAACAAAACAAAACAAAAAGCAGGAAAAAAAAAAGAAGCAAAAAAAAAAAGTGAAAATGATGAATAAATATGCACAGAGGCTGACCAATGATTTTCTGATATTCGACCTAGATCATTATGAATGGTGGATCCCGGAAAGAGTATAGACCCTTTGCCTAAGATCAGTCCAATCTTGGGGAGTCGAAAGGCAGGTGGAATACGTGGGTCGTATACTCTGGAGAAAGAATCCACTATTCCATGAATAGTCCTGAGACCGTCAAAACAAAGCAGGTGCTTGTCCGATCAGCTTTAGGAAAAATTGAATAATAATAAAAAATACTAATAAAGGCACGCTGTACTCCAAACCCAAAAAGCCTTCAGCCAACCCTTTCTGATGCCTTCAAACCCCTTTTCCTCAGAAACCTGGCTCGAGTTTGGAAAGGCAGAGATAGTACTGGTTGGTTGATACAGGATACAGGCACAAAGGTCAGATCAGAAAATATCAGAATCAGATCAGAAAAGAGCAGAATCAGTGTAGAAGGTACAGATTTGAGCAGAATGGCAGCTGAAAATGAACAGGCCGTAGTGGGTACAGATACATGGGCTCCATGGTAAGGTCCGACTCCGGTTATGCAACAGTGGCTAGATCAAAATTTGGGTGCACAAGCTGATCGGATAATGAGCCAGATGGTTAATCTAGTACAAAGTTTAAAACCTAGTGATGAGGGAACCTCTTTCCCTACAGTCCCTCAAGAGGCATCAACTTCCCATGTTCCTCCAAACCCAAACCCTAGCCAAACACCAACCCACCAAATACCATCATTACCCCAAATCCAAATCCGCCATCAAATCCTGATTACCCAAATATTAATCCTTTCTCGCCCTACCCTCCATATCCTTCCCCAAACCAAAATCTAAATGACCTTCCTTTCCCCATCACCAATCCACTCCAAAATAGCCCACATATGGACCCAATAAGCTATAATCAGCCAGTCCAAGTAACAACCTATTTACCTTTTAATGATCCTGGCTGCCAAACTGAAACCGCCAATAACTCACCTACCCAAAATCCTTATCCAACCCAAAATCCTTATCCAACCCAAAGTCCTTACCCAACCCAAAATCCTTACCCAATACCATAACAAGAAATGAACCTGGCCTTTCCCAATCCTACCAGCATATACCAAAACCCAACTCCCCCTCCTACCAAACTGGAGGCTAACATGGAAAATTTGAAAAATATGATGCTCAAAGTTCTGCACAAAGGAGAATTTTCTACACGGGCATTAGCATTACAACCTTCAGCAGTACTACCTTCAAAATTTAAAATGTCCGACATAGAAAAATTCGATGGGACTGGATGCCCTATATCTCACTTAAAATCCTATTCCACTAGCATACAGTCAAGAGGGGCTAACTTCGAAGCTATGGCTTCCAATTTCCATCTTACCTTAATAGGTGCTGCCAAGCAATGGTTAATGCTAGCAGACAATAGCACCATGGGTACTTGGGACCAAATAGCTGAAGGGTTTCTAGAAAGGTACAAAGATAATACTACCCCTGAAAATAAAAGAGATCTTGAATCATGGACCCAAAGGGAAAAATAAACCTGTGCCGAGTTTGCAGTAAGGTGGAAAAGAAAATTAGCTCAGACGTTTGACATACCTGATCCAGGTTAGTCATCCAGGATGTTAATTAAAAATCTCCAACCTATTTACCTGGAACACATGCAATATCTCCCCTATAGCAATTTCAAAGAAATAGTAGAGATAGGAGTCCGTATTGATGAAGATATACGGATTGGGCATTTAAATGTCAATACGCCTTCCAACTCTTTCCGCTACTCAAAAGGAAAGGCAGCCACATCAGGATCAACTATTAATATGGTGGGGAATGCATTAGCCAACTTTCCTACCCAGAGCTATAACACTGTTCCATGGTCCTACGGATCAGATAGGTCATTCAATGCAGTGGGAGGAAACAGTGGCCTAAACAGAAATTTCAGGAGTCAAAATAGAGAAAACCGGTACTATGATGAACTGCAATGTGACGACTCGACTCGGACCCCGACTCAACATTGTAGACGTAACACGACTCGGCACCAAAAGGCCGAAATTTTTTAAAACTTTTTAAACATGATGTAACAGCTAATGCAATTTAAACCAAATCATCGGCGACTTTACAACCGGAACCCAACATTAAATAGTTCATGCTATAATACCTCGATGGCTACAACATGCCGGAGAAACAACAGAAGTAAATAAGAGCTAATTTGATGCTCAGCGGAAGTGTAAACATAAGTGAACCAACTGTGAAAATAGAAGTTTTACATTATACTTTACAAGAACAAGCCTTGATACAAAAGCTATAAGTTTAATAATACTAGAGTTACAAGCATGATACAAATACCCAAGACAAGTCTAATTGACTTGCTTAAACCAACATCCTTGCCAAGAAAGAAAGAGGAAACTATAACGACCTCTTCAAGTGAACTTGCAACATAGACAAGCTGGACCACGCACGAACTCAATGATGCTTCCCTGCGAAGGACCCGGACGATTCGGATCTAAAGCGGTGAAAGGGAGGGGGCAAGTCATAAATACTTTACGAGCTAACAATTATGCATGTCATGGCATCATGCAACATACATAGCAAGATATCATCATTAATATCAAGTCAATCAAAGCATTCACTCATATAAATATTTAGTTCACATATCCATGGTAGCACATTGGTTTCACACAAGTGCTATAAAGTAAACACATATAAAGAGGATATGTTATAGAACCGGTGCCGCATCGTAGCTCCTGCAATAAAAGTGTTAACTTTATCGTGCCAGAGATACCCGTGATGGATGTATCAAAGTACCGAGGTCTCTACTCGGGTACCAAGCTCTCTACTTTGTAATTAGACTTGCCAATGTGCTATGTTGGTTACAACAAAGGGGCTACTTCCCCATTGTGGCCAACAGTGGAGGGGTGTGTGAAAAAAACCTGGTATAACAACCCATCACTATCATGAATCTCATAACTCGTGATGGCGATGCATTGTCACACCATCGACTCAACCAAATATGCCAGCTGGACTAATGCAATGCCAAGTAGATGTTTACTCGTCATATAAACTCAAATAAAGAACAAGTTCGACAAGAGCGAACTTATTCAACAAGTAGGTGTTTACTCATTAAGGAATCAAATAGGAATTCGACAAGAGCGAATTCAACATGTCTGCAAATAGATATATCACTCAATAACATGCTCTCGATTATGCATTTCTTAAACACAATCATATAAACCACATAAGAACTCGATTAAGTCTTTTAAGCACACACATCAAACATGCACTTCAATTCATCCCAAAGTCACGTAAGCTAATACATTAGTCTAACGAACTACAAACGTCGTAGGGATTGAATGTGGAGTCGGTATTGTTCAATAACTCCCTAAACTCAACTCCGACGAGTCATTGCTAAAAGTGCAACCAAGTAGAGCACATATACTATATGCATCCCAATGCTCTTTTCTATGTTCTCCGTTCATTTAGAACATAATAAGTAAGCCATTCATGACCTTAAACTAGCCGTAAACCAATTATCGAGTTTCAAACCCTAGAATCGTCGATTTTGGTAAACCTACAATTGAAACTTATTCTTTCACAAGAGTTGTTCCTAAGCACATTTAGAATATCATTCATGCTTCACACAAAGTCAAAATCATAACTTGACATGGATATCATAAAATCCCACATACTTTTCATATGTTGAATTGAAGAATTCTACTTCACTAGAAGTCTTCCTAAGAATGTTTAGAACAACTATAATGAAGGAAGCATGTTATTTTATTGAACATGAAATTCTGGGAATTGAAAACTCACCTTAAGCCTATGAATAATGGATGAAAGGAATAATAAATCAAGGTTTGTTGAAGAGGAGGGAAAGGCCTTCGATTCGGCGGTCTCGGATCGCCAATTAGGTTATCGGAACTCCGGCAAATGGTCACACAAGCTTTGGAGCTTCTCAAGAACGAAAATGGTGAAGATGGATGTAGCAAATGGAGGTTGAAGACACCCAAAGGCTGTCAAGACGCTTTTATATGGTTCATGAAGACCACAATCAATGTGAAAGGTGTTATGAGGCTTCTTATTGGCCAAGGCTTGCTAGCCATTGATAACAACTCATCCAAGGGCTTAGACTAGGGTCAACAAAGGTGACTTAAGTCACTAAGGACGGCCAAGGGGCAAGGGCATGGAGGACATCAACCAAAAACTTGCAAAAATCCCGTATGTGTGAAAACTGGATGATGCAGTCGCATGCTTGACGCCCATGCTAGCGCTTCAACTGTTCATGGCCAAAATTCCATTTTGTTGTTACTGGACAGTCGATCTTGTAAAATCGACCATAAATAGGTCACAACTCCAAATGAGGTGATTATGGATTTTTCTAAAACTAGACTCATTAAAATATATTTTAGATTTTTAAATTACTCCATTTGGACCTATATTAATCAAAATATGGTTACAACAAAATCAAGTACAGAAGCTGATTTCTTGAAAACAGAATTCTGGTTCAGCTGTAAGTCAAGACCTAAATGAGGTACTTATGAACCTTTGAAAAATACCAAATTTTACAGGGAGTATCCTAACATATGTAGGTAAAAAATACTAAATTTTTAGAAAATTCTCTTTAGTAGATTGGTACCAGAATTTTCCCTAAGTTCGCCCAAACACCGGACTGAATCTGAGAAGTAATAAGTTGGTCATCTTATTTCCAAATGCAACAAGTCTATGAATAATGATTGTGCAAGAATGAGAAATACTAGTACACATGGTCTAGAACTCAAATGATCATCTCGCAAGATGGAACACAAGAAACGAAGGCAAACACCGAGACTCAAACGAAGCAACAAAGCTTCTAATCTTTCAACCAAGCATAATATAATTTTTTTTTAAAGAAGAGGCGGCACTCTGCGAGATATTATAATAAGAAAAATAAAAAATACAAGCTTGAGGGGGACAACCAGCCTTGCCCTTAAAAAATACAACCGATGAATGTTATAAGTCATATATGCAAGGTACTAAGACTCCAATGGGACTTAGTTAAGTGTAAACATGCTAAGATGAACACTCAAAGCATTAACGACAAAGCATGCAATGGATGGAAGGCATTCAAACGACTATGATCGTAAGCAACCAAACAATATGAACTCTCTAACGTGTTAACGTATATGCTAAACATGTTATAATGATGTTATACATGTAATGGGTTTGGGTTCTCACATGCAAGCTCCTTAGTTTGTGATACTCCAATGGCTAATGACACATGGAGTGTTAAGGCCTTTGGTAAACTATAGGCCGCCGAATCCTCTGCCCAACACATGGAATCATGCCCAATATTGTGAATACCATTGCTGCAGTGGTCACCTCAACGACAAGTGCTATGTGCTCAAAAATGCTATCCAGGACCTAATAGATGATAAGGTTATTGAAAAACCTCCTCCTAGACCAAATATAGTCAATAACCCCCTACCTCAAATCAATATGATTGAGGTCGGTGAAGAAAATTGTGTACCCAAGTTTGCAATAAATAAACACCCCTTACCATATATCATTGTTCTTTCTCTCCATCTTCATCCATAAAAGAGCATAGTTACAATATACTCTCTTGGGACACTATCCTAGGTAGCCAAAATACATGTAACATTGAAAAAGCCACTTGGGTCGGTGGGGATGTCAGTCACCTTACTAGATCTAGCCGAGCCTACCAACCAAACCAGGAAAGAGGTGACCACTCCGACAAAGATCAAGAAATAGATATTGGGGCTAAGAATATGGAAGACACCTTGCTAGCTCAGATGAAGAAAACTCAAGCCAATATATCTATCTGGGGCTTGCTATGTGCTTCCAAAACCCATCGTGATACATTGGCTAAATCATTGAGTCAAGCACTTATCCCCATTGAGACCTCCCCAAATGAGCTCACTCAAATGATCGGAAACATACACTTTAGGAATGTGATTATGTTTATTGATCTAGATCTGCCAAGGGAAGGAGCCAACAAAATTGATGCTCTCCATATCACTGTGGGGGTCATGGAAAAAAGGGTTCCCAGAGTTCTGATAGATAATGGCTCTTCTTTGAATATGTGTCCAACAAGCACGCTGGCCAAGCTGTGAACAAAAATATGAGAGCTTGCTCCTTCATAACAGACAGTAAGGGCATACGACAACACTAGTCGATGTGTCCTAGGGGTGGTCACCTTAATGATGACTATTGGGCCGTTAACCATGCCAGTAGAATTCCATGTTCTGGACATACCAGCCACTTTCAGCTTGTTGCTGGGACGTCCTTGGATCCATGGGGTAAAAGGGGTAGCCTCCTCGTTGCATCAACGTGTCAAATTTATCCACGATGATCATATAGTAATCATTTTGGCTGACAAGATCGTGGAAAACAAGGAAAATGGGAACATCCCAATCCTCGAGATAAGGCATGATGACACGGGCATCTTCCTCAGTGGCTTTGAGGTCATCCCCCAAGCTAGAGTCAGCGCCATTGAATGTGGGCGAGAAATTGACATTACCAAGAAAAAAAACTACATCTCTAGGAAACATGGTCCCTTTAAACATGTTTCGGAAAATGAATTATATGCTTTGTCTTGGTCTCGGCAGAAATCAGCAAGGACTTGTTAATCTAGTCCAAGATGAACTTAAGGGGTGTATCCCTCCTTTTGGTCTAGGATACAAACCTACTCCAGCTGAAATAGTCGCAGTCATGAAACAGAAACGTGAGAAAAGCAAGGCAGAAAGAGAAAAGCGTCCTTACAAATATCCTCCTCTCCAACCATATAGAAAAACCCTAAATGGTTATTTTGTAAGGAAAGGGGAAACAGAAGCCTATCTCATGGATCCTGAGCCTTGGCTAGAACAAAATGGGAAAAGACACCTTGGTTGGGAAATCTTTGAAGATGTCAGTCTCGTCACAGATAAAATGGAACAGGTTACCCTGGAGCCCTGTAGCCCTGTAGCCCTGCATATAAGACTATCATAGTTGAAAATAGTTGGCCTATAGACCAAGACGATTATGCTCTGGCACTGTTAGATGATGACTGTCTGGGAGACAGTTTCCTAGGTATGATAGATGGGGGCACTAGCTACGAAAAGCTCCCTGCTGAGTTCGTGTCTATTGCTGATAAGCCTCTGTAGAATTGTTATATTACGACCGGTCCGCTCTTGACGACCGTAGATCTGGTGGACCGTTTTGGATATACTATTCCCCATCTTTCCTATAACCTTACAGATTGGTCATCTACCGATCCGTTCCCTAAAATTCAAGATCTCGAACCCCAGGTCCTCAATAATGTAAATAATCCTGTAAAGTTTGCTAATAATGATAATCGAGATGTCTTTGTGTATTCCTTAGTTGCACCTTCATTAAAAGACACATTAATTAGTTTTAATAATGAGTCATTTGATGAAATGGACCCAAAAGATAAAAATTACTTGCTTGAGCCCGTAAAGTCAGTCAAGCACCAAGAAAAACATCAATCAGCAGCAGCAAATGAAGACTTATCTACCATCAATCTGGGGCTGAACAATGAAACCAAAGAAGTCAAAATCGGCAGCTACCTACAAGGCTCTGAAAGGGTAGCACTTATTGACCTCCTCAAAGAATTTGTGGACATCTTTGCATGTTCCTACGAAGATATGCTTGGGTTGGACCCAGCCATTGTTGAACACTGGATCCCCACTTATCCGGATGTTCGGCCAGTCAAGCAGAAACTCCGCAGAATCAAACCAGAATGGTCAATGCAAGTGAAAGAAGAGATCATGAAGCAGCTACACGTCAAGTTTATTCGGGTAGTTGAATACCCGATCTAGCTATCAAATATAGTGACTGTTCCCAAGCCCAACAGAAAGGTTCGGATCTGCGTAGACTTTCGCGACCTCAACAAGGCATCGCCCAAAGATGACTTCTGTAGACACCCCAATTTCGTACCCATGATATGTAACTCTGGCATGCGATATCAAGAACTGCTTAAACTTAACGAAATGTCAAGTTACAGGGTTGAAAATGCAAAAAGGAGAAAGTAGGATGAACAGTGAACTGCAGGGGAGGAAATTGTCAAAAAATTGAGAAGTTTGAATAGTTGGCGCCGCGCCGCGCCCAACATCCCTGGCGCCACGCCCAAGATGCTATATGTCCGCGCCAAGGTCTTCAACAGTGCCCGCTTCGTTAACGCATTGTACAAATTATTGAGCGCGCGGTACAAGCCGATGAAGCACGGATCCAACTATAAACAGAGGTGCCCGGCTCCCCATTTCTCACCCCTTTTTCGATGAAGAGTTACTCTGCGTAATTGTTACGCCGAGAACGATCGTCTGATCCCCTTCTCATAAAGCCTAAAAACCCTGTCCAAACTCCGCCAAAACACAAATCCAACCGATTAAAGTGATCCCTAGCCCTTTAGTTAAGTATCCACTATATTTCCTCGGCCCAAAAATCCCAAAGTAAGCTGTTACTCTGTCCGAGTAATGAGCTGAAATACACAAAATATAAGTCGTTATTCCGCCCAACCAAATAGGCCAAAACCACCGAAATTAAGCCGTTATTCCGCCCAACCAAATAAGCCAAAACTACCATATATAAGTCGTCACTCTGCCCAAATCACATTAGCAACAGCAATAAAAGTCTCCCTCTCCCGAGAAGGACAGAACGAGCACACCCTGCTCTAAAAGGTAATAGCCTTTAAGGGCGTTTTTATTTACTTATTTATTTATTTGTCTATTTATTATTTGTAAAGTTGTTATTTAAAATCCGGCCCAATGTAGTCAATATAAGTCGTTGTGCTGCCCGGATTAGATTAGGAAATAATATGTAAAAGAGCCGTTATAATAACCAAATATTTTTAAGTACATTTGTAATTATTGTAACGAAATGGCTCCAAGTCCGTAAATAATGTAGTCACAGATGTATTTGTTTTATTTCCCAATCTTTTAATGCTTTATTTATTTGCTAAATAACTATAACAATAAGCATACTTTAGCCAAAAACTATTTTGAGAGACCGAAAGGGCGAGTTGGGTGTCTAGCACCTTCCCAACTTGTAACTTAGCCTCCGAACCCGCATTTTTTTATCTCTGGTTTTCTTTTTCTGGTTTTTCTTTATTTTTGCCTTAAAATAAAGATGGCGACTCTAAAACTTTTTGGATCCAGTGGGGCCTCGCAACACTCCTTCTTTGCACTTTTCCGTTCTCCCCTAAAAAAGGGAGAATGAGAATGGAAGGGTGATGCATTCCTATATCCTGATATCCCCTAAACAAGGGATAACTTGATGCGGGAAACTCATAGCTCCCATAGTGATTCGAAACGGGCCATAAGGCTATTTTTAATAAAATCCATAGTAGGGGCGTCGCAATATCCTTTTTTAAACTTTTTTGTTTTCTCCTAAAAAATGGAAAATGGGAATGAAAGGGTAATGCATTCCCATATCCTTGTATCCCCTAAAAAAAGGGATAACTTAATGCGGGAAACCATAAGTTCCCATATTGGGTTAAAAGTCCACTAAAGGCAACTGAGGCGCATTCCAATGCGCTAACATAGACAGCACTCCTCTCGCACTTTTGATTTCTTCTTCCCCTAAATAAGGGAGGGTGGAACGAGAGCAGTGGTGTCCCGCATCCGCATGTACGCGCACCCCTAACCAAGGGCACGCGGGGCGCGGGCGCGCCCTGGGAACCTCACAATGGCGACTCTGCTGGGGAGTTGTTTTATTTTAAATAAAATGGAGGGCTAGACTCATAAAATAAAACTTTTTTTGTTTTTATTTGTTTCTGGCTGCAGTGTGCTTGTTATATTAATTTATGCATTTGAATATTGCGTTCCTATACATCCGTGTCTATATTTGTGGATATGATCCTCCATCTTGCAGCAGTTTCGTTCCGATAACTGTTACAGGTGTATTTAAAAATAAAAAAAAAAGAAGTAAAAAAAATTCATAAATTTTTTTTTCGAAAAAAGCAAAAAAAAATATATTATACATATGTTACAAATAAATTCCGGGCAGCACAATAAAAGGGTCGGGACTTTATTTTAAATATTGCTTTGTTTCTGGCTCTGTACTATTATTTCTTTCTGTTCATTTTTCTTTTTTTATTATTCTGTACATTTGTACATATTTGCATTCATTCTGTCATTTTATTTTGGGGACATAGGACCAAAATTTGTAATTAATAGGGATAGATAGTTTCCCCCACTTTTCTTTATATTTCTTAATATGGTGTGCTTGCTTGCTTGTGCTCAAATTAAAAAGCCGAGAAAATCCACACATAACAGCAAGATAGGCCATATATGTTTTATTTTTCTGTTTATATAACTGTAAATAAATAAAGATTTTACTTCTTTTTAGATACCACACACACACACACACGCATATAGTTATATTCCGAACTGTTACCGTACACCATGGCCAGCCTACCCCCTGCATAAACCAACGCTAGAATGCATATAGATTCTCAGGACACTTCATTGACCGACCGTTATATATATATATATATATATATATATATATATATATATATATATATATATATATATATATATATATAAAGTAAAAGTAAAAAAAATGCGCAAGTAAAAAAAATGATAAGAATAAATTGCGCAACAAAAAAAAATATAATAACAAAAATAAATAATAAACAGGGGCTGATTTATTATTCTCAGATGCTCGACCTAAACCATTTCGAATGGTGGATTCCGGAAAGAGTATAGGTTCTTCACCTGGGATCAGTCCGATCTTGGGGAGTCGAAAGGCAGGTGGAATATGTTGGTCCTATACTCTAGAGAAAGAATCCACTGTTCCAGGAAAAGTCCTGAGACCGTCAAAATAAAGCATGTGCTTATCCGGTCAACTGTAGGGAACAAATAAATAATAATAAAATATACTAATAAAGGCACGCTGTACTCCAAACCCAGAAAGCCTTTAGTCAGCCTCCTGATACCTCCATAACCCATTTTCCTCAGAAACCTGGCCCGAATTTGGAAAGGCAGAGATAGTACTGGCCGGTTGATACGAGAAATAAGCACAGAAATGAGACCAGAGGATATCAATATCAGATCAGATAAGGGCATAATCAATTCATAGAAAACAGATCAGAGCAGTATGGCAACATATGAGCAGTCCGATATGGGTACAGATTCAGGGGCTCCAGGATACGCTCCGACTCCGGCAATACAACAGTGGCTAGACCAGAATCTGGATGCACGACATGAACGCTTGCTAAGCCAAATAGCAAGTCTTATACAAGGTCCAAAACTTGGTGGTGAGGTGAACTCTTCCCCTGCAGTCCCCCAGGAAGCATCCACATCTCATGTGCCTCCAAACCCAACTCCCCAGCCAAACACTAACCCACCGAATATTGCCGCCACCCCAAATCCCAATCCTCCACCAAGTCCCTATTACCCAAATATCAGCCCTTACCCGTCCTATCCTTCATATCCTTCCCCAAGCACCAAAATTCCCCAAAGCCCAAATGACCTCCATGTTCCCATAACCAACCCACTCCAGAACAGCCCATACATAGACCCACAAAGTTATAACCCGCCAGGCCAAGTTACCACTTATTTACCTTATAATGATCCTGGCTGCCCAGCCGAAACCATCCAAAATCCACCAACCCAAAATCCATATCCTACCCAAAATCCACAAACCCAAAATCCTTATCCTACCCAAGTTCCACAAACCCAGAATCCTTATCCAGCCCAGAATCCTTATCCAACCAAAAATCCTTATCCTACCCAGAATCCACCAACCCAATATCCATATCCAGCCCAAAACCCTTACCAAACACCACAGCCAGAAATTAACCCATCCTTCCCTAATCCAACCAGTATATGCGAAAAACCAACTCCCCCAGCCACCAAAATAGAGGCCGACGTGGAAAATATAAAAGCCATGGTACTTAAGCTTCTCAACAAAGGGGAATTTTCTACGCGGGCACTGACATTACAACCTGCGGCAGTATTGCCTTTCAAATTCAAAATGCCCGACATAGAAAAATTTGATGGGACTGGATGCCCTATATCCCACTTAAAATCTTATTCCACTGACATGCAGTCAAGGGGAGCTATCTTTGAGGCTATGGCTTCCAATTTTCACCTCACCCTAATAGGGCCGCCAAACAATGGCTAATGTTGTCTCGATAGCAAAGCACCATGAATACGTGGGACCGATAGTCAAGCATTCTCGAAAGGTACAAAGACAACACCGCCCGAAAATAGAAGGGACCTTGAGTCGTGCACCCGGAGGGAAAAAGAAACCCTTGGCCGAAGTTCGCAGTCAGGTGGAAAAGAAAGTTGGCTAGACTTTTGACAGACCTGATCCGACCGAGTCATGCAGAATGTTCATCAAACACCTCCAGCCCATTTACTAGGAACACATGTGGTACCTTCCCTACACCAATTTTAAAGAAATAGTAGAGATAGGAGCCCGTATTGATGATGATATACAGACGGGGCAATTACAAGTCAATACGCCTCCTAGCTCTTTCCGTTACTCTAAAGGGAAGACAGCCGCAGCCACACTCGCACCAACCGTCAATGTGGTAGGAAATGCATTAGCCACTTTTCCTACCCGAAATTATGGCACTGTTCCATGGTCTTATGGAGCGAACAGGTCTATCAACACGGTCGGATGAAATAATGGCCCAAACAGAAATTTTAGAAATCAGAACCGGCATTATGATGAATTGCAAGCCTCCCAGTCTGTGATCCTACAGGGGCTAATGGCACAAGGAGTGTTAAAACCTATGAAAAATTATAAGCCACCAAACCCCCTGCCCAGGACCTGGAATCATGCCCAGTACTGTGAATATTATCGCTGCAGTGGTCACCTCACCGATAAATGTTATATACTCAAAGATGCTATTCATGATCTTATATATGATAAGGTTATTGAAAAGCCTACTCCAAGACCAAATATAGTCAATAACCCCTACCTCAAATCAATATGATTGAGGTTAATGAAAACTTTTTGGGCATGATAGGAAGAGGTACTGAATACGAGAAGCTCCCTGCTGAATTTGAGTCTATTTCTAATAAACCTCTGCAGAACTAGTATACTACGACCGGACCACTTTTGACGCCCGCAGATCTGGTAGACCGCTTCGGATATATTATCCCCATTCCTTTCCCTAGCCTTACGGATTGGTCATTGATGACTGTATTTTATACGAAGTTATTGGGTATTATTCCGGCTTAAATTATGCTATTTCTCGAGGTTTTTGTTTTCTAATATGTGTTTTAGTGTTGTTTTATAGTTTTAGGGACTTTTGGAATAATTGTGCAAAATATAGGCATTTTATGCTGAATTGAAGAACTTCAGGGACCAAAGTGCAAAAGCTGGAAACTTGAAGACCAAAATCTGAAAATCAGATTTTTATCTCCTAAAATCAACCGCCACTTTTGAGACATATAGTTGCCTTGGGAATTGTGAAGTCCTAGTTTAATTCTTTTAAGTGTTGTAATTATAATGTATCTCCTTTTCCTCCTTGTTGTAGGATTAATTAGGTATAAATAGATCCCTTTAGTTAGGAAAAAAAGGGAGAGAAGTTCTGTATTATTTTTCTTTGTCTATGAAGAAAGATTCTCCAAGAATGGTTCAAGGTTTTGTACTTTCAATTTTGGAGAATTAATTCCATAATCTAGGAATTGGAGGTAACTTGTATCGAATCTATTGTTTTATATTCATTCTTATTCATTTAATTCTTGTTCATTGTGGTGTTTATCAATCCCTCTATTATTTCGCTTTGAACAAATGAATGTAATCGCAAATAATAAAGGCCTAGAGGTGCGGATAACTGCATGACCAATGTGCATATGTCGTACATTGGCTCACCATCACAATAAATTAGACCTATTGATGCACGAGAGTGATAAGTTAGGGTCAGGTTCATACATGATCTAGGTGACAGATAGATCATAATCTAGGTGACAAATAGATTACTTGTTCTTGTGCTTAGGATATAGAATGAATGAATGTTGCGGGGATGGAGGCTGAACCAATAGTTCAACAGACTATATCTATCTTTTGTGAACGAACCCAAGAAATTGAATGATAATTATTTTGAATTAAACAATAGAATAGGTGCAAGTGAATCTTAATTCCTAGGCGATTTACAAATCTTTGATTTATCTCATATTTATATGTTTTGTTAGTTAGATTATTTTATTGCTTTCTAGTTAATTTAATTTATAAAAACCAAAAACCCCATTAGTTATTAATTGATTTATTTAAATAGATTAGTTAAATTTACTACAATCAAATCCAAATCTCTGTGGTTCGACCCTTGCTTCCCAAAACTATTCTACAATAGTCTTGTCCACTTGCAAGGAAAAAGATTAAATAAAACATCGATCAAGTTTTTGGCGCCGTTGCCGGGGATTTGTTATTTTGATTTAGTTAATTTAGCTTTTCTTTTTTGTTATTTTCGTTTTTTTTAAAAAGATCTTAAAAAAAATAAAAAAATATTAATTCCAAAAAAAAAAATTAATTAATTCCGAAAATTACAAAAAAATATATAAATTAAAAAAAATCTTTAAAAAAATGGCGTACAATAATTATCATTGGGGTATGGAAAATTACGCACCTATGAGAGCCACAAATGAATATGCCTACCGAAATGCTAGAATAAATCAATCATCTTTTCCTAATAGTTATGAAAGGGATTATCACAATCAACCATCTTTTCCACCCTATCATAATAACTATAATGAGACACCCTATTATAATCCGCGCTTTTATAATGAACCTCCTCCTTATTCGTCTTATTATAATGAGCCTCCTACTTATTGTCATCAATCATCTTTCTCCTCGCATAATTATTATAATGAGTCTCCTTCTTATTGTCATCAACCCTCTTTTTCTTCGCCTAGTGATCCCAGTGTGTCAGAAGATATTGCATATATGGAAGAACTAATTAAAACTCGCAAAACCCAATATGCAATCCAGAAAGCTTCAATTGTTAATGAACCTTATTCTTATTCGTCTTACCTTAAAAAGCAAGAACTAGAACAAAACTCTAAGTTTTTGGCAAAATTCAAAAAGGGGTACTTAAATGAGCTAAAGAAACAATATTAAGTAAATGACCCAACACCTTTAGATGAAGAAGTTCCAAAGTTAGAAGGAGCAAGCAAAGGTCAAGCTGCCCTTATGAAATATTTGCTAGAAGAGATAGAAAATTTAAAGGAGATACTTGCAAAAGCTAACGAAGAAAGAGAAGAGGTAAGCAATCCTATTCAACCTTCTGATATGCCTGATAAAGTAGATAATTCTGATAAAGAAGTTGAAAAAGATAAAAATGAAAATAATCAAGAGAAAGATGAAAAAGTAGAACTAGAAGTGCGAGAGAAGGAGTTGATTTCTAAAGATGGTGAGATACCCATGGAAGTCTCTGAGGAGGAATGTAATATAGAAATGGATAAAGGAAAAACAAATATTGAGGAAAAAGAATTGGAAGTAATAGATGAACCGATTGAAAAAGATGATGAGTTGATTTTAAAATCCAAAGATTTTCCACAAAATGACGTACCACCTCATTGTTCTCAAGAACCCGAAGAAATTTTGGAGAGTGACATTGAAAATTGCCCTCCAATTGATTCTCCGCTAGACACTTATGTGGAGTTAGGGACGCCTTCATATTTTCTTGAAGAGAATCAAGAACCTATTTTAGATATGCATGAGCAATCTAGTTGTGATGAAAAAAGTGATGAAAATTCCGGATAGGATTACATTGGAAGATTTAGGTGTGAAACTTCCCGTCCCCAAATCAATTAAATGGCCATCTAGAAAAGAAAATTTTGCCAAGGAAGTGTTTGCTTTCAGTGGTTTAAAATTAAGACACTACATGAGTGGTGGATTTTATCGACCAAAAATGTGTGCATTCCTAAGTGATCCGGCGATGCCTTTTTAGCAAAAAGGAAGGATTTAAGTCAAGCTAACGACTATAACTTAGAACAATTTCTAACCATTATATCTTTGTATTTATGTTGTTGCCTTTTGAGTCACTCGTTAGAGTCTCCCTGAGTTTGTGGGTTTATAGGGGAGTGTTAATAGTGTCACTCTCACAAAAAGATTTTATTTTTATGTATTTATATGCACTAATTTTATTTTTAGTTTTTGTAGAATTTTTATTTTAGTTTAAACAGATTGAAAACTACTGAAAAAGATTTAATTTACAGGTTCAATTGAAATTAATAAAGCAGTTTCCGGCTAATTTAAAAAATAATAAAAGTTCAGGGACATAAGCGAAATTACCTTGCGATTGCAAGGCCCTTTTGACCTTGCAATCGCAAGGTCGACAAAAGTTGGTGTGGGAAGCCAGGGAAGGGAGTACATTATTAAATAAATATTAAATAAAAAAAAGGAAAGAAAAGAAAAGAAAAGAAAGAAGAAAAGTACAAGGATCAGAGGCGGCTGCAGACGTTTCTCTCTCTCACCCATCTCAATCACCCCTTTTCTTTCTCAAACCCGACATCTTCTTCATCTCCCGTGGCCAAATCGCCCATCACCACAGCCTTCATCCTCCATAGCCAGGTCATACCCAGTTCGATCTCTGGCGAATCTTCATGGTCAGAAAGTTTTCTCTCTCCTCTCCAATCTCTCTCTCTCTTCGCCGTCTCCCTCTGCCAACCAATCCACATCCAAACCCAGCCGGCTTCAAATCTGCCATCTTCATCTGACGCCTACCATAGCCTCCGGCGAATCAACATCTCCTAGCCGGACCCTCCTTCCTCTCTAATTAATCCATCCACAGCCGCCATTCTCCATCATTCTCTGCCCCAGCCATCAATCGGTTCAGCCCAAAGCCTTCACCAAATCCAGCCGGCTCCTTCCACCTTTGTTCATCCCGATTCCGTCGAAGCTGTTCCAGCCTGATCACCTGCGTCTCCTTCGCCGGGCGTCGACAACATCCTCTATTCTTCCACAAAGTACATCAGTTACGGCTTGAATTTCTGAATTCTCTTGCAAAAATTTCAAGTAAGATTGCTTCAATTTTTCTATCAATTGCTGAAATTGTAAATTTTGTTATGGAAATTTTGCTGAAAATCTGTTCATAAGTATGATATGGTTTATTGGCGATTTTGTGAGAATTCAAATGTGGTGGTATTATGGTTATGCTGAGTTATCTGCTGAAAATTTTGAAATCACTGTCTTAAAATTTGTTGCCCATATGCAATTCTTGTCTTTTCTAGTTTTACTGTGGGAAACTTGGGAATTTGCATGACTAGTGACTTGAGTTTAGGATGGGGTGTGTGTTGAGATAAGTTGTACTGAAAAATTGCAAATTGTTCATAAGTATAAGCTGGTTATACTTCATTTAATTGCTGACATTGTGCAAGTTTAACAAGGCGTTTTGGAAAAAATTTGCGCAGCTTAACATTGTTAGATTTGTAAGCTTTTGAGAGTATATACATGTTTTGGTCTATTTATGAGTTCCCATACTTAATTGAGCATTCTGCTAGTATAATGCTATCAATTTATGGTTGGTAATTTTTTGAAAACATGAAAATTACTGGTATTTTGAATATGTATGGGGTGTTAAAATGTTGGGTTTCTGTTGATCCTATGCCCGCGCTTACGGCCATGTTGTTGATTTTCTCTTCCCTTGTCCTATATTTGATTCACATTGAGGACAATGTGAAATTTAAGTTTGGGGGTGAGAATTGCCTTGCGCCTAAATGATGATAATTTTTTGAGAAGAGTCGTTTTACCTGTTTTTAGTTAATTTAGTTTTTATTTTATTTTTGTTAGTTTTAGTAGTTAGTTTATTTAAAAAAAATTAGAAAATTTTGAAAAAAAAAAAATTCAAGTTTTTAATATGACATGGTTACTTCTGCCAATGATAACATGTTTGTTAATAGCAATGCATGTAAACTTGTCTACAACCCTTAGCTTGGTCTAGTTGATGGAACTTTATATCTCCAAAATTTTTTAGCACAAAAATACCATGACTTGATTTATTAAAGAATTTGGATATTTTTATTGAGTTTATAGTGCACATTTCATTCCTTTGGATCTTGCTATTTTTGTGGTCACGAACATTTTAAACAGCCGTCATTACATGATTGTTGCATTATATTTGTGACTTAGGGTTGATTACATGAAAAGTTAGATTTGTTAGACTTCTTTTGCTAATATATCTCAAGCACACTTTCGAACCGTGAGTGCATTTAAGTCTTGATTTTCCCTACCTCTTTTCTAGCGAATGCTTATGTGAAATACCTGTGAATCTCGTTTTTAAAACTTTGAGTAAGGGAATGATTTGAAACTTTGTTGAATTTCTGTGAAAACGAAGCATGAGCATTGTGGCAGTTAGGATATGATTTAGGCCATCTTTGAAACATTTGAGCCTTTTTATCTCACCATCCCTATTATATATTAATCCCTAGTGTCCTCTTTGAGCTTTATTAAAAAGAATGACGTGTGCTAAGCACACATCGACCCCCATTCGACATCGTTTCTATTACCCATATTAACTTAACCCTTAAGCCTATACACTTTTGCCTACCCTTTGAGAGAGTAGGACTGAGTTGGGAATGTTGTCTACATGTTGGTTGATGTAATCAAAAATAGCCCCAGTGAGTTCTTGTATTGAAAAAAAAATGTATATATGAAAAAGAAAAAAAAACAAAAAGAGAATGAAAAGGGTGCGAAAATCAAAATTGCACATGCCCTTCAGAAGAAAAAAAATGAAAAAAAAATAAAAAAAAAAAGAAAGAAAGCAAAGAAAAGGATCATTGGGAAGAAAATCTTTATGATGATGATACCTTCGACAACCCAAAAATCCAAGTTTGGGGCTTGTTGAAGGAAAGTGAGTGCTTTGTATGGGAAAAAGGGAAATATTCTTACTCTCTCGCTTTGAAATTTCTTATCCCTTTTATTGTTGCCCCTCACCTTGGCCTTACATTACAAGCTTAATAAAGTCCTATTGATCTAGTTGCCACCTTTGTTTGTGTTAGTTGACATGGTTTCGAAGCATAGTTGATTTGACCCTTGTTTTGAATTATATACACATCTTCATATGGCTCACCGTATTTGCATAATCTCAGCTATTATAAGTAATTGAGACTTGAGATCATTGTATTTCATACATAGTTAGTGCATGGGATGGATGTATAAGCATTTGAATTCTATCAAGATCTCTCTTTGTGTTGTTAACCGGGTATTGATGGTTACAAGCTTAATAAAGTCCTATTGATCTAGTTGCCACATTTGTTTGTGTTAGTTGACATGGTTTCGAAGCATAATTGATTTGACCCTTGTTTTGAATTATATACACATCTTCATATAGCTCACCGTATTTGCATAATCTCAGCTATTATAAGTAATTGGGAATTGAGAGCATTGTATTTCATACATAGTTAGTGCATGGGATGGATGTATAAGCATTTGAATTCTGTCAAGATCTCTCTTTGTGTTGTTAACCGGGTATTGATGGTATGTACATGTTTTGTGATGCACACGTTTTTATTTTAAATATTTTGGGAATGAATGTTGTGCTTAGCTTAATAAAACTTTCTAAGTTTGGAGATAGTCAATTAATGGTTTTCACACACACACGGAGATGTACAAGTGATATTGATGATGATTGAGTGAAAGCCTAGACTTGTGGCTATGTGTTGTTATTTATCAATTCTTGAGGCATTATGTGGTACCATGCCGATGCTTTAACTTGTGAGAGAAAAAAAACATTTTATTTGCTTTAATTTAGTTAAGTGTAGTTTTTATATTTATTTGTTTTGTTTTGCTCGAGGACGAGCAAAAGTTTAAGTTTTGGGGTATTTGATGACTGTATTTTATACGCAGTTATTGAGTATTATTCCGGCTTAAATTATGCTATTTCTCGAGGTTTTTGTTGTCTAATATGTGTTTTAGTGTTGTTTTATAGTTTCAGGGACTTTTGGAATAATTGTGCAAAATATAGGCATTTTATGCTGAATTGAAGAACTTCAGGGACCAAAGTGCAAAAGCTGGAAACTTGAAGACCAAAAGCTGAAAATCAGATTTTTATCTCCTAAAATCAGCCGCCACTTTTGAGACATATAGTTGCCTTGGGAATTGTGAAGTCCTAGTTTAATTCTTTTAAGTGTTGTAATTATAATGTATCTCCTTTTCCTCCTTGTTGTAGGATTAATTAGGTATAAATAGATCCCTTTAGTTAGGAAAAACATGGAGAGAAGTTCTGTATTATTTTTCTTTGTCTATGAAGAAAGATTCTCCAAGAATGGTTCAAGGTTTTGTACTTTCAATTATGGAGAATTAATTCCATAATCTAGGAATTAGAGGTAACTTGTATCGAATCTATTGTTTTATATTAATTCTTATTCATTTAATTCGTGTTGATTGTGGTGTTTATCAATCCCTCTATTATTTCGCTTTGAATAAATGAATGTAATCGCAAATAATAAAGGCCTAGAGGTGCGGATAACTGCATGACCAATGTGCATATGTCGTACACTGGCTCACCATCACAATAAATTGGACCTATCGATGCACGAGAGTGATAAGTTAGGGCCAGGTTCATACATGATCTAGGTGACAGATAGATCATAATCTAGGTGACAGATAGATTACTTGTTCTTGTGCTTAGGATATAGAATGGATGAATGTTGCGGGGATGGAGGCTGAACCAATAGTTCAACAGACTATATCTATCTTTTGTGAACGAACCCAAGAAATTGAATGATAATTATTTTGAATTAAACAATAGAATAGATGCAAGTGAATCTTAATTCCTAGGCGATTTACAAATCTTTGATTTATCTCATATTTATATGTTTTGTTAGTTAGATTATTTTATTGCTTTCTAGTTAATTTAATTTATAAAAACCAAAAACCCCATTAGTTATTAATTGATTTATTTTAATAGATTAGTTAAATTTACTACAATCAAATCCAAATCTCTGTGGTTCGACCCTTGCTTCCCAAAACTATTCTACAATAGTCTTGTCCACTTGCAAGGAAAAAGATTAAATAAAACATCGATCAGTCATCTACCAATCCGCTCCATAAAATTGAGGATCTCAAACCCCAGGTCCTCAATAATGTAATAAACCCTATACGGTTTGCTTTTAATAATTATCTAAATGTCTTTGCTTATTTCTTAGTTGCACCTACATTAGAAGACACATTAAGTAATTATAATAATGAGTCATTTAATAGGACCCAAAAGAAAAAAAAATTATTTGCTTGAGCTTGTAGAGTCAGTAGAGCACCAGGGACAACATCATTCATCAACAGCAAATGAAGACTGATCCACTATCAATCTGGGGCTGGACAATGATGTCAAAAGAAGTTAAAATCGACAACTACCTGCAAGGCTCTGAAAGGATAACACTCATGGATCTTCTCAAATAGTTCGTGGACATGTTTACTAATCCTATGAAGATGTGTCGGGGGTAGACCCAGCCATTGTCAAACACTGGATCCCCATATATCCGGATGCTCAGCCAATCAAGCAAAAGCTCCACCGCATCAAGCCAGAATGGTCACTACAAGTTCAAAAAAAAAAAAAAAAAGGAAATCATAAAACAGTTGCACGTCAACTTCATTCGGGTAGTAAAAAAAGTAAAAAAAAAGAAAAGAAGAAGAGTCGAAAAAAAAAGAGAAGAAAAAAAAAAGAAAAATACCCGATCGGGCTGTCCAATGTAGTGACCATTCTCAAGCGCAACAATTTTTTTTATCTACGGCATGCTGGGCTATAGTCAAATCAAAGGCAGCAGAGGACCAAGAAAAGACCTCATTCACCACCCCTTTGGGAGACCTACTGCTATCATGTCATGCTCTTTGGGCTACTTATCAAAGGGCTGCTACCACTCTCTTCCACGATGTGTCGTATATTGTCAAAGAGATCCGGTCAGGAGATGCCGTACTCCTCACAAGCCAGGAAAGAAGACCTTGTTCAGCCTCCAATTTCAACAAGCTTAAAAGGTATTATGCTTGAGCTACCCTATCTGGCAAGTGCTTCCCTCTCCAGCTCGCTAGGTTGAAAACCCGAAAGGGCAGCCCAGGCAAAAATTAAAAAAAAAAAAAAGAAGAGAAATAAGGGCTCGCTAGGCCGAAAACCCGAAAGGGCGGTCTAGGCAAAAATTAGAGCATAATATATATATATATATATATATATATATATATATATATATATATATATATATATATATATATATATATATGAAAAACAAACAAAGGAAAAATAAAGGCTCGTTAGGCTGAAAACCCGAAAGGGCGGTCTAGGCAAAAGTTAGAGCCAAACAAAAAAAAATGTATATATTAGGAGAAAAAGGGGAGGGAAGACACTCTTTGAAACCTTGACATCCTACCTCCAGTCTTCAGCATGCAAGGGGGCTCGACTGACAGAAGAAAAAGAAAGACCACGACAGAAGCTCACATCAAAACACTAAAATATAATATTACAGGTCCTAAGGTGCAACTTAGGAATAATTGCTAATGAAATTTAGGTTATGCATTAATTGCCTGTACTTATCTATTATTGCCTCCACCCCCTTTGTTTCCCCCAAAATTATCTTTCATTTGCAACTTAATCCCCGGAGTAGTCCATCAGTGCCCGCGGCATCCGCCCGGCCGGACCCATATACTTCTTCTGCAAGGCACAGAAATGGTTCAGTCTCATCAGAATGAGAAGCACCAGAAGTGTCCTCGTCCTATTCATCATCTGCGTTGCCATTGTCCTGAAACAGCCAGACGACTTGGATTTCGATTATTCACTGCTGCCCTGTCTGATTGCGAAGAAAAATACAGGAGCTATGAGAATAGCATTATGCCAAGAATAGCCCTGCAACAATGGTATGGCCGAGAACAGGAGAAAGTAAGTTAGCCTTTTCCTTTCCTGGCATACCACAAAAAAAAAAAAGAGAGAGAGAGAAAGAAAAGCATGTTCGAACCCGAAGGTATATTCCTTTAAAATCCATCTTGGAGATACATCGTGCCATTACCTATTAGACATCGGTATAGCTTTGCTATGTGCGTGTGTTTTGAGTCTGCATGTTTTGTATTTATTTTGTATCATATAAAATTATATTGCATTGTAATACATGTTTTAACATAAAAACAAAAAACAAAACAAAAAAACAAAAAACAAACAAAAAACAAAAAACAACAAAAAAACAACAAAAAAATTTATGAATGGTTTTGCATCCAAATAAACGTTTTTGCATTTTAGGCATCATAAAAGTGCATTTTGCATCTTAAAGATATGTACTGCATTCTGCATTATTGCATGCATAATAGAATAAAGAATGCCCATGCATCATATTAGTAAGCATCCTATAATTTTTATACATTGCATTTGCATCAAATAAAGTAATACATGCATTCATCATTTGCATTTAGTATCTAATAAGCTGCATTAGGAATGTGCTAAAAAGAAAATAAAATGCCACCAATCAGGAAAATAAATATTCTTATGGCATTTACTATGTCCCTGCAGCATAAGCATGCATGAAAAATAAATTTTATGGCATAAAATATACCTGTTTTGTTCCATATTTATTCGATAATATGCCAAAAAATGTGTTAAAAAATAATTGAATTATATTCCGAAAAGTCCATTTCGTGAACACATAGCATGTAAAAATATGTTTTAGCCTAGAACATGCATCATATAGCCACATTTGCATTTATAGTATAAATCATACATAGTAGGGTCAAATAGTGATCACTAGTTTAATCATGCATCATGAGAATACATTGAATAAATTTCATGCATCATTACTTAATTGCATCATTTAGGCATAAGTAGGACATGCATAACCACTATTAATAAAGTCAGGAATGCTTCAAAAGGGCCAAATAGTGCCAAAATCTAGCATATCCGAAGTATATCCAGGCGGACCAAATAAAAAAAAAGAGAAAAAAAAGAGGTAATAAGCACGCAAATAAAGAAAAGTGGCAGGCATGCAGAATAAAAAAAAGAAAAAAAACAAAAAACAAAAAATCGGGAAAGGGGAAAATGCATGTAAAAGAAAGGAAAAATTTGTAAGTGCATGCAACAAAAGGAAATGCAGCGGCAGAAGAAGAAATTTTTGGCTAAAGCTAGAAAATGGAGCGAAAAGAAAACAGCAGCCAAGAAAAGATGATTCCAGCTGGTACCAAGAGATGCTGTAGCAAGAAAAAAGAAGTTTCTGACCAAGGTTAGAATGAGTAGTGAAGAAAAATGCAGCATCATCAAGGAAAATTTTCCAGCTAAAGCTGAAAATATAGCGGGATAGGGGAAAAGATTTTCCAACGTAGGCTGGAATGATGACAAAAGAAAAATCCCCAACAAAGTGCAGCGAAGAACAGCGTAAAGCAGCAAGAGGCAGCAAAGCGACAACAGCAGTAATTGGCTGCATGGCCACGACAAAGGTAAAGGAAAGGAATGTATTTTCCTTTTTTGCAGTGCATTTGTATAATGTTTGGAAACTTTTCTTTAAGGGGTACGCAGCCCCGGATTAATAGGGAAAGGTCTTGTTCTCCGTTGAAGGCTGAGTTCCTAAGGAGGCAATGCGTTCCATGCATTTTTGGCTATGTTGGAAACTTTCCTTTAAGGGGGCAGTGCAAACCCGGATTAATAGGGAAAGGTCTTGTTCTCTGGTGAAGGCTAAGTTCCTGAGGAGGCAATTCATTACGACCAGCCGCGTGACGAACTACGTTTGGTCTGATTCCTTGGCTAAGGATACGTAGGCAGTCTATCACGGTAGACGCGACCATCATAGCACATTATTTACCCTTGCCGCACTTATTTGGTAAAGCTTTACCGCACTTGCTCATTTAGTATTGCCGCACTGGCACCGCAACACTTGCACCGCAACATTTAGTCCCCAGCTGAGTGAACTACGTCTCAGTCTGATTCCTTGTTTAAGGATACGTAGGCAGCCTATCTCGGTAGGCACGACCGTCGTACGAGTGATAGTTTAGGTTTTGGCCTGAACTACGTTTTGGTCTGAGTTCCTTTATTAAGGGATACGTAGCCAGCCTACACTAGTAGGTCCGACCATTAGAGCATCTAATTTGAATATCTGCTTAAAAATCACGATAACTTGCTATAACCGACTAAAATTGTCTAGGTTATGGAGTTTGGTTTGTGTTATATACTGTTGCATTATAACTACTACCTGTTGCATCTCTTCCCTGTTTTATAATTGAACGAATTTGGAGAGTCTATTGTTTATCAACGATGTTCGTCTACTCAGTAAGCCTTGGGTTACCCGTAGGCTCCATCGTTGAAGGGCTCTATAGACACCCCAATTTCGTACCCCTGATATGTAACTCTGGCATGCGATATCAAGAACTGCTTAAACTTAACGAAATGTCAAGTTACAGGGTTGAAAATGCAAAAAGGAGAAAGTAGGATGAATAATGAACTGCAGGGGAGGAAAGTGTCAGAAAATTAAGAAGTTTGAATAGTTGGCGCCGCGCCCAAGATGCTATTTGTCCGTGCCAAGGTCTTCAACAGTGCCCGCTTCGTTAACGCATTGTACAAATTATTGAGTGCACGGTACAAGCCGATGAAGCACGGATCCAACTATAAATAGAGGTGCCCGGCTCCCCATTTCTCACCCCTTTTTCGATGTAGAGTTACTCTGCGTAATTGTTACGCCGAGAACGATCGTCCGATTCCCTTCCCATAAAGCCTCAAAACCCTGTCCAAACTCCGCCAAAACACAAATCCAACCGATTAAAGTGATCCATATTCCTTTAGTTAGGTATCCACTATATTTCCTCAGCCCAAAAATCCCAAAGTAAGTCGTTACTCTGCCCGAGTAATGAGCTGAAATACACAAAATATAAGCTGTTATTCCGCCCAACCAAATAGGCCAAAACCACCGAAATTAAGCCGTTATTCCGCCCAACCAAATAAGCCAAAACTACCATATATAAGCCGTCACTCTACCCAAATCACATCAGCAACAGCAATAAAAGTCTCCTTCTCCCGAGAAGGACAGAGCGAGCACACCCTGCTCTAAAAGGTAATAGCCTTTAAAGGCGTTTTTATTTACTTATTTATTTATTTGTCTATTTATTATTTGTAAAGTTGTTATTTAAAATCCGGCCCAATGTAGTCAATATAAGTCGTTGTGATGTCCGGATTAGATTAGGAAATAATATATAAAAGAGCCGTTATAATGGCCAAATATTTTTAAGTACATTTGTAATTATTGTAAGGAAATGGCTGCAAGTCCATAAATAATGTAGCCACAGATGTATTTGTTTTATTTATTTGTCTTTTAATGCTTTATTTATTTGCTAAATAAATATAACAATAAGCATACTTTAGCCAAAAACTATTTTGAGACCGAAAGGGCGAGTTGGGTGCCTAGCACTTTCCCAACTCGTAACTTAGCCTCCGAACCCGCTTTTTTTTATCTCTGGTTTTCTTTTTATGGTTTTTCTTTATTTTTGCCTTAGAATAAAGATGGCGACTCTAAAACTTTTTGGATCCAGTGGGGCCTCGCAACACTCCTTCTTTGCACTTTTCCGTTCTCCCCTAAAAAAGGGAGAATGGGAATGGAAGGGTGATGCATTCTCATATCCTGATATCCCCTAAACAAGGGATAACTTGATGCGGGAAACCCATAGCTCACTTATTGATTCGAAACGGGCCATAAGGCTATTTTTAATAAAATCAATAGTGGGGGCGTCGCAATATCCTTTTTTGCACTTTTCTGTTTTCTCCTAAGAAAGGGAAAATGAGAATGAAAGGGTAATGCATTCCCATATCCTGTTATCCCCTAAAAAAGGGATAACTTGATGCGGGAAACCATAAGTTCCCATATTGGGTTAAAAATCCACCAAAGGCAACCGAGGCGCATTCCAACGCGCTAACATAGACAGCACTCCTCTCGCACTTTTGATTTTTTGTTCCCCTAAACAAGGGAGGGTGGAACAAGAGCAGTGGTGTCCCGCATCCGCACGTACGTGCACCCCTAACCAAGGGCTCGCGGGGCGCGGGCGCACCCTGGGAACCTTTCAACTCCCCTCTACCCAACATTGATATTGTGGTATACGCCGTCGCTTTTCACAAAATAAGATCCTTCGTGGACGGCATGCTGGGCTATAATCAAATCAAAATAGCATCAGAGGATCAGGAAAAAACATCATTCACCACCCCCTGGGGAACCTACTGCTATATTGTCATGCCATTTGGGATGAAAAATGTCGGGGCTACATATCAAAGAGCTGCCACCGCCCTCTTCCACAACATGATTCATAATGAGGTCGAAGTGTACGTTGATGACATGATCGTGCACTCCAGCGATGCCAACGGTGCTCATATCAAACACCTTCGAAAATTCTTCGAAAGGTTAAGAAAGCATCAGATGAAGCTTAACCCCACCAAATGCACATTTGGGGTTACCAAAGGCAAGGTCCTGGGATTCATGGTGACCGAGCAAGGCATCGAGATCAAGCTGGTCAAAATCAAAGCCATCATAAATATGCCGCAGCCAAAAACTCCAACAGAAGTCAAGAGCTTCCTGGGCTGATTGCAATACATCAACCGCTTCATCAGACAGCTGACATCCATATGTGAGTCCCTATTTAAACTCTTAAAGAAAAACACTGACCATGTTTGGGACAAAAAATGTCAGCTAGCCTTTGAAAAAATAAAAGCCTACCTTACTAATCCACCTGTGCTAGCTCCTCCTTATACACATAAACCGCTCCTTCTATATTTAACCGTCACAGATACATCAGTAGACGCTATTCTCGCCCAAGAAAGAGAAAATTCCTACATTGAAAATGCCATCTACTTCATAAGTAAGAAGCTGCAACAAAGCGAGCTTAATTACTCGGTATTGGAAAAAAGTCGCACTCGCCTAGTCTGGGGAACGCAAAGGTTTAAAACCTATCTACAAGCTCGATCCATCAAGCTCATCTCTAGGATGGATCCTATAAAGTACATCTTCGGCAAGCCATCACTGTCCAGCCGATTAGCTAAATGGTCATTCCTCCTCCACGAATTTGACATCACCTATGTCACGCTCAAATCTATCAAAGGCAACGTAATTGCAGACCATTTAGCTGATCTGCCTCTAGAAGCAGAAGATGCAGCTGAGCCCAGTTTCCCAGATGAACGTGTCCTAGAAATTGCTGATCATGACACCAGTTGGCAAATGTTCTTTGACGGAGCAGCCAACAAAAGGGGCTTTGGCATAGGGATCATGTTAAGTAATCCAGCAGATTCCCACACTCCAGTGGCCGTAAGGTTGGAATTTGAAAGCTCAAATAACACATCTGAATATGAGGCCTGTATTGCCGGTCTAGAAGAAGCCCTCCGAAAAGGAGCCAAAGACTTGGAAGTCTATGGTGACTCTGGCTTAATCATAAACCAAGTCGAAGGGAAGTGGAAAACCCAGGATCCCCGGGTGCAGCTTTATCATACCAAATTGACAGCACTAGCTACCGAATTTGATAATATCTCGTTTCAATACTTGTCGTGAGATACAAATCAATTCGCCGTTGCCTTGGCCACTCTTGCATCATTGGTCCAAATTCCCACCGAAACCAATGTCCAACCATTTATAGTTGGGAAAAAGGTCACTTCGGCTTACTGCTTCAAAATCAATGATGCTCCTGAAAAAGACCACGAGCCTTGGTATTTAGACATCATGAATCCGCTTCAGAAAGGAGTCTATCCTCCCAATCTAGACAAAAGGGGGAAAGTCTCCCTACGGAGATGGGCATCGCAATTTGTAGTCAGCGGTGGCAGCCTTTACAAAAGGCACTATCAGGGCCTAAACTTATTATGCATCGATCAGACAAAAGTTGAACAAATCATAGACCAGCTTCATGGTGGTACCTGCGGGCCACATATGAACGGGCATATGCTATCTAAGAAAAGTCATCCGACAGGGGTACTGTTGGTCCCAAAGTAGGCTCAATCTAGGCTAGAAGGGGGGGGGGGGTTGAATAGCCTAGATATGTTTTTATAAAAACTTTTTCGTAAACACTTCTTAATGATTTGTAGAGAGGTTTAAATAGAAGTGTTTAGGCAGCGGAAACAGAAATAGATTAAGAATTAGCAGGACTGCTGTTAAGGTAGTGCAGAAACTGTAACTGTTAAACACAAGCAGTTAAAAAGAGTAATAAGAACAGTTTGAACAGCACACAGGGATTTGAAGTGGTTCGTACTGTGAATAGTACTACATCCACTACCAAAGTGGTTAGCTTTGGATTTTAAAAGTGCACTTTGTTTATCCACTAGGTTTATGATTTAGATCTCTAATGGATCGTGTACAAAATGAGTTTTTAACCAAGTGTATAAAGGTGAGAGAAACAATCAATGATTAATTGTTCTCTTCACGTGCAGAATTAAAGAACAGTTTAAAGACAAACTAAATGAAGCTGAAAACGAATTTAAGATGGCAGATCTGCAGCTTCAGAAAGTTTGGTGAAGTGTTAGTCCTTGTCCTTTGATCTCTTTAATGCTTGAGTGATGAAGATGAAGCTTGAAAAGTTAATTGCGCAAGAGTTGTTCTTCAGATCTTCAAGACTTGAATAAATACTAGGAAGAGATCTTTGGACCGTTGGGCAGAAACATGGTGAACTGTGTCCAACGTTGAATTGCATTGAATGCAATTCGGCGCTTTGGAAGATGTAACAGCCACAGTCATCAGAGATGCAGTGTGCAGAGAAGACATTCCCATTTCGAGTAATGTTTCAGCTTGCAGGCTCTGCAGCTTGGAAAGTCTTCTTAGCCAAAACGGGTAATGTCTTCGATCCTTCGCCAGAAAGCAGCATCGACGGTTGTCGCATGCGAGTTGACTTCTTGAAAGTGAAATCTGATTGAAGACATAATGACTAGATATTTTCGAAAATATCAACTAGGTGTCCACGTGTCATTATCTTGTGAATTGGCTTAACTTGACTGTTCGGCATTGAGCAGACTTCAAAGTCTGCTGGTCCTTCAAGGCTGCTGTAGAATCTATGCAAAACCGCGCCTAGACTAACACTAAAACAGTTCTAAATAAATTGATTCTAAGACAGTTGCCACACTAATCGGTACGCAGACCTTTTAGCCACTGTACAATAGAATCAGAGGATGACTCAACCAAATCTAGAAATAGGAATCAACAGGTACTATTGGAGCACGCTAGAAATTGACTGTATCCGGTGGGTGCGTCATTGTGACAAATATTAGTGCTTCGCAAATCTACAACACGTGCCCCCGCATATCTTATACGACTCTCCAAACCCTTGGCCCATCTCAACTTGGGGAATCGACGTCATAGGACAAATCCATCTGAAGGGATCTAATGGCCATGAATATGCTTTGGTAGCTATCGACTACTTCACAAAGTGGGTGGAAGCTTCCTCCTGCAAAATAATGAATGCTCGAAAGGTGTCTAAATTCATCATAACCAATATCATATACCGATACGGAGTACCTTTTGAAATTATCTCCGACAACGACACACATTTTGAAGGGGACGTGAATCTTCTACTCAACGAATTCAAGATTCAAAGGCATAAATCTTCCCCATACCGACCACAAGCAAATGGTGTCGTTAAAGTAGCCAACAAAACACTAGAAAATCAAAAAAAAAAAGAATGCTGGCAAAAAAAAAAAAAAAGAATGATGCTGATGAAAAAAAAATAGAAGGAAAAAATGGGAGAGGAAGGATACCTCCCAAGCTGGAGCGAAACCATTAAGAGTCGGTGAATCATTGCGGCTTGTCCTATCCATGGAGGCATAAAGCTCGGCTAGGCCTGCTTGCCCCCAGCTATAGTCAATAACATGGTCCAAATCCCGCAGACATCCCAGGAGGGAAACCCTCAAAGAGGTGGAAGAATTGGCGAAAAGTGACATCCCCAGGAAAAAGAACAAGAACACCCTGGCAACGCGAGCTACGGCCTCGCAATCATTTTCATCAACCTGCCCAGTGTTTGCTAGAAGCCAGCTCTTAACACTGCCAATAAAGATCTCATCCACAAAATTATATTCGGGCATAAAACTCAGGAGATCTTCCACCACGTCGTGATGATGACGGAGGGTATAATCCGGCTCCATAGTCCGGCCAATGCTGGTACGAAAACCCGTGATAGCAGCAAAATCACACGGGGTCAAAGTCGCCTCCCCCCAGCTGAAATGAAAAGTGTGGGTGGTGTCCCACCAGTAGTCCCGCAAAACGTCAAAAATAGGCAAATAACTACGGAAGGGACGAAAAGCCTGCAGGAACTCGCTAAAGCCAAAAGACTCCACCAAAACCCGTGCTGCCACAGACATTAACTTATAGATATTTGAAACTTTGTCGCAACTTGCCCGAATCCTGGTCAGGGTCCTGCGTGTCTAAAAAGAGAGAGGAGAAAATAGGAAAGGAAGACAGCAGCATCTCAGTATCAGAATGAAAAAGGGGAGGTAAAATTCCTATTTTTTAATAAGAACCTATGCATATCATTAAATTATGCGATATAATTTTTTTTATGTGTTACATGCAAGATTAAATATTGCATCCTGCATACCAAAAAAAAAAACATGTTGCATACATCGCATTTAGTAAATAATCATAATAAAATATTTGCATAGTTCATCAAAAGAGAAAATCTTGCATTCCTACATTCAAGAAAAAAAAAGGAGGTGTTTGCATTCAAAAAATAATTTTGCATTTTTGCAATTTGAAAAAAAATGTGTGTTTCGCATTCATGAATAAATATATGTTGCATTATTGCACACATTGGAAAAAATATATATAATACCCATGCAACATTTTAGCAAGCATCTAAATTTTTTCTATGTTACATTTGCATTCCCATGCATGAATCCAATAAAAATGATGTTTGCATGCATTAGCAAGTCATCATTTACATTCCTTTTCCGAATAATTGCATTTTTGACATTCACTAAAAAAATGTTGCAAATATTGAAAAGAAAATATTTCTATTACATTTGGCATACATTTCTGCAGCATGTGCATTCATAAAAATGAATATTATTGCATAAAGTATTCCTATTACATTTTGCATGCATGCATCCTAAAAAAAATATCTAAAAAAAATGCATCATGTTTCCGAAAAGTCTATTGCATAGGCATGCATCATAAAAATATTTTGTAACTCAAACATGCATCATATAGTCAAAAAATACCAGTTACATGAAATATGCATCGCAGAGGCAAATAGTGTCAATTATTCAAGTATGCACCGCAAAAATAAATAGCATGAATTTCATATTTTTGCTATGAATAAATTGCCAAATTGCATCATTCTAGCACATAAATCGCATGTATAAGGTTCAAAATCAAAAGCAGGCATACTCCAACAGTCCAAAACAACAAAGAAACTCAACATATCTAAAAAATCAACCAAATGGGTTTGAGAAAAAGAAACTTACAGTGGGAATCGGAAGATTAGACACGTGTGTATTCCAATCACGAAGGATATTACCCCAGCCATCCTTCGAATAGAGATATTTGACGTGATTTCGGATCAAGGGAGAAAGTTCCTTCATTTCCTCACCCAAATCTAGGTACATCTGTGCCTTTTTTTTTCTTTAATAAAGCAGGGCGGCACCAGCACAAATTTTATTAATAAACAAACCGAAAACAGACCTGAGGGGGACAACCCGCCTAACCAAACAAACGGGAGGACAAAAGAGCCTTACCTCTAAAACATCAATACCAAAAAACAAGAAACAACAAGCAATAAACATATCACCCTTTTCTAAAGGTATACAAACCCATCAAATCATGCCTAAGAATCGAAAGAATCTGTCTAGGAAGCTGCTCTGCATGTGAAAGAACACTATAGCTCTGATTCTCAAGAGAGGTCAAAGTGATTTCCAATGTAGCTGTGATTGTAGCTACAATGGGAATCACAATGAAACAACAAATAATAGTAGCAGCGGAAGAATGATTTTAACACAACACAAAACATAAAAACTGAACTCAAGTTTTTACCAAAAACAATCTACAAGTTAATACTTATAGACCTAGCCTCAAGGCCACACAAATTTCACTAAAAAGAATAATTGTTTTACACGAAAAATACTAGTGAAATCACTAATCAAAAACTTCTCACAAGACAATGAATCTTGGAGAACAAAAACCCCACATAAACAAGTTAAACAAAACGTGGGAAGAAACAAAATCAGCTTCTTTTAAACAAAACAGTAAGCACAAATAGTTTTCCAGAATTCTGATGTTACTACCAATGTTGTAACATTGACAGCCTTCAGTGAACGAGTGTCCTTCAGGTCTGGAAAACAGCTTCAGTATCTTCTTACTTCTGCTCACCGACGTATTACCTTTATTCTCTCTCTAAAGCTCTAGTCAAACTCGAATCCCAGCTCCTGAATATTTAGATGCGATAACCTACATATCACACAAAAGAGACCATCTGCTACAAGGAAAAGGATTAGTTATTAAGGAAAAAATCAACAACTTACCAAACTTGTAAGATTTTGTTACCAAATATGAAAGAAGTCAAGAAACTTGGTTTGACTAGGATTTTTGCCAAGATTTAGTTACCAAATATGTTGCACCCGAAATCTAATAAAAATTATGATACCAAAAATACCAAAACTAAATCTAATAATAAAAAAAAAATACTAATTCCTAAGTTAATACAAACTTAACAAAAATCCTATTTTGACCAAGAAAGGTGAAAACAAGTAAAAATAGGCCTTGCCTATTTTACCCTTACAATCACCCCATTTGTTAAACATTTCTGGTCAAATACAAATCAAGTGTTCCAACATAAAAAACATATGATTTCCTGCAAAGGTTAGAGAGAATAATCTAGATAATCACTCCTTAAACATAAGGGCATATCAACCAACCAATCCAGCATGTTTATTTACAAACCAGAGTTACAAACTGAATCATGGAACAATGTAAATGTTTAGAAACAACCAACAATCCAAATTTTAACCACATAAATTTTCAACCGCTAAATTTTTAAGAACCACAGAGTTAAAGACTCAGTCCTGCACAGCTTCAGCTTCTGGTTCTGCTTCAGCTTTAGGATCATGTGCAGCAGCAGAGGGAATAACAACATCAGGAACATCTGGAACACTTGCACCACCCCCTATTTGGCCAGAATGTAAGGCCAACCATGCAGAATACTGAGCAGCTAAGGAATGAAGTAGTGTAGTCTAGGAAGCCAGTATGTCCAACTGAGAGTTGACCATGGCCAACTATGCAGAGATAAAAGCAACATACATTGGTGCAGTAGGATGTGCAGAAGTGTCCAATGGAGCTACATTGGGTGTAACATTGACAGAAGGGGAGGCAGATGGAATAGATGAACCAGGAACAGAAGACACGTGAGCATATGGATGTATAAGAGGCAGATTCACAACCCTATCTCCCCTCAACTATTTTGCTGAAATATGGAGGGGCTCAAGAAGAGGAGACAACCTAGTGGAAGCAGGAGGAGTATAGACTTGGGAAACTAGGATTTTATATATCAAAGATGGGAAAATTAAAGACCTCTTATCTCCTTCAGATTTAGCTAAAGAGGAGATTTTTCTAAAAACAAAGTAACCAAAATCAAATGGTCCATTTGTCCCAATCTGGTAGAGCACCTTAGCATGTTCTTCAGTAAGGGTGTTAGAGTTTGTAGTGGGTGACCAGTTTGAACAACACATTTTGTGCATGAAAGCATAAAGAGGGGACAATTGTGAGGTGCTAAGAGATATGCCTTTAGCAGGCCATTTAGACATGGTCCCACCAATAAGCTCAAAAACACACATGTTCAAATCAAGATTCATCTCAAAGGGGCCAGATGGAGGTGTGTTCATCATGGTGTTGATTATAGAGGAAGAAAAATCATACCATTTGCCTCTTACAAAAACTTTTTCAAAACGGGCATCAGAAGGTGAACAGATTCGTTTTTCAATGTTGGCATAGAATTCATATATCAGATGACGAAAATAAGGGGTAGGTAAGGAAAGTGTTCCTAGCAAACCTCTATCAGAGAAAAATGAAGTGAGATTCTATGCATTCAATTCAGCAGATGGAATAGTTCTTTCATCAACAATCTTTTGAGAAGTGTTATATCGAATGGAAGTAGGTTTTGACACAAATTTAAAAGAAAAAGGAGTACCAATCGAAGAAGCACCAGAAGCAGTGGCCTTAGAACGTTTGGATGTAACTACATTAGTAGCTACATTGGCAGTAGATAGCCGGCTTCTGGTGAAGCGAACTGGGATCTCCTCTGTATCTTCACTAGCTTCTGGAGTCGCCGCTTTGCTGTCAAAGTTCTTATCAGAACTATCATCAAATTCTGATGAGCTGGATTGCCAGGGCATGTCTTCTGCCTGAGGCTGTGGAGAGGGAGCAGACTAGGAAGAAGTCACATTCTTCAATTTGACCAGATATTCGGCCAGAGTGTTGTCTTTGTCAGAGAAATTGATATCGGCATTTGATTCAGAGGGAGGGCTAACTTCAACATCAGAGGATTCTTTTGCTTGTGTGGACGAATCCGTTGGAAAAACCACCCGGGGAGACGGAATTGGGTAGTCATCATCTCCGGTTGCTTTTGGAACTGGAACAGATTGATGGGTTTGTTCTTGAACCACAGGTGTCGAACCTGTTGTTGGAATAAAATGTTTATCTTCAGGGTCGCTCTCAAGAATCACTGATTCCTCAAAAATTCCCGCCACAACCTTGTTTTTCTTAGCAGCTTGAACATCTGCTGCACTTGGATCTTCATAATTAGACGGAATTCCACAAAGCCTTTTCGATTTCCTTGTGCTAGGGTTACCAATTTGGGGTAACCCAGACAAATCTCCCGGATTATCCACATCAATGGCATTGCCCTTTTCTCCAGGAAGAATTATGGTAAGAGGTTCTGGTAAAGGTTGAGCTATTATAATCGTAGTATCGGGATTTTCTGGGGAAGAAAGGGGGCTGGATGTAGCTTCATCTGAAGCTACATCAGAGTTTGGGTTGATTTTCGAAGATTCATGAGCAGATGAGGAAGATGCCATTTAGAGATTTAGGTGATGAGCACTGGTGAGATGAGGAGAGACAAAGGATTGAGAAGGGGAGATGATCTCTTCGTACTTTGCTCAGTCGGAATTTGAAAAAGAAGGCTTCTGGGAGAAGTGTTCTGTTTACCTGTAAACACATCACTAATACTCCACTAAACACTAATTAGCCGTTAATCTCATTAAGATGATGGAATGTGAGGAGACCCAAACAACAAATCAAATTTCAAATTTTAGATAAAAATCAAATATTGACCACCAATAGAGAAGTGATAAAAATCTGTTGTTATTGCCATGAGAAATAGGTGGAGGAATTAATGTGAGAAAATAACTACCAATTCCCGATTTTAAAAATTTGAATTTGTACAAAATTGATCAACCATTTTGAGAATGCACAACACTAAATTAACCAAAATTGTAACCACACAATTTTGTCAAAATTGGTAATTTATAGACCAGTTCAGAAACTCATGATGAACACATAGATCAGACAACCACATAAAATATTAACTTGGTGAGCAATGGAACAGAAATTGCACTAATTTGTTAATGAAAACAGAAACATTAAGGGGCTGATATGATGAACAACAATATGTCCTAGAAGATATGCCTAACATGTTCAAAAAAAACAAGAAAAATAATGCAAGCACACACATGTGATATGTCTAGATCATCTGAATGTAGTTCCCAATGTAGCTGCATTGGAAAACACATTCGCCAAAATTGTGATTTTATGTACAAATTCTTATCTTATCTTCACCAAACCAACACAGAAACTCCCATAAATACCATAGGTACTTTATTTCCCTATGAGAATAACTTTACTTTATTTCAAGCATATTCAACACAAACCACTAGGAACCTTTCACACTATTTACCATGGGTAGTAACATAACTTATTGATGAACCCATGAAATCCGAAGATTCATAGTTCCAAAAGTAAGATGCCACAACCTTGTCCATAGGTAGCTCTTTTCCGTTAGGTAGCTTTCACACTTTGTCAATTAAAGGGAGTCAATTTACTCAAGATCAACCCATGAAAGCGTAAGCTCCATAGTACTTAGACAAATTGCAGCATGCCAAAAATTTCAAAAGGTAGCTATTTCCTTTGTGGTCAGAAGATTTTTCAATTTCAATACAATTTTAGGGAGATGGTGAGTAGAATCAGAACAAGAAAATCACAACAGATATAGAATGTATAACCAAGACAACAAACAAAGGTACTAAAACATAAAGTGTGAAACTAGTGTGCCCCCTAAGATACAATGCAAGATGCCTAACATATTTTATATATATATATATATATAAGAAGTGAGAGGTTACATGGCACACATACCGAGAGTTTTCCTATGATTTATGAATATCTCAAAATCTAGACTCTTTGTGAAAATATCAGCCAGTTGATTTTCTGTTCCCACATGTTCAATGCAAACAATGCCTTGTTCAACCAAGTCTCTAATGAAATGGTGTCTTATTTCTATATGCTTAGTTCTAGAGTGTTGAACAGGATTTTTAGCTATACTTATGGCACTTGTGTTGTCATAATACATGGTTAATATATTATTGTGTAAACCATAATCATTGATCATTTGTTTCATCCACAAAAGTTGTGTACATCCACTACCAGCAGCTATATACTCAGATTCAGCTGTTGATAGGGCAACACAATTTTGTTTCTTACTAAACCATGAAATCAAGTTATTTCCCAAATAAAAACATCCACCAGATGTGCTTCTCATGTCATCTACACTACCAGCCCAGTCAGCATCGCTAAACCCAACAAGATTGGTGTTTGTGTGTTTAGTATACCACAAACCCATGCCACAAGTCTCACCAACATATCGAATTATTCTTTTCATTGCTTTCAAGTGAGAGACTTTGGGGTTTGCTTGATACCTAGCACACAAGCACACACTGTACATAAGATCTGGACGGGTGGCAGTTAAGTACAACAGACTTCCAATCATACTTCTATATAAGGTATGGTCAACACTTTCAGATTTTTCATCTTTATTGAGTTTATTGGATGTACCCATAGGGGTTTTCTTATGTTTTCCATTCTCAAGATTGAATTTCTTCACCAAGTTAAGAGCATACTTGGCTTGAGATATGAACATCCCTTCATGTGATTGTTTAATCTGAATTCCTAAAAAATAGGTCAACTCCCCAACCATACTCATCTCAAACGTGGAAGTCATGCAGTTAACAAACTCTTTTTCCAAGGACTTGGAGGTGGATCCAAACACAATGTCATCAACATAAATTTGAGCTATCAAAATGTGTTTGTCTTGATTTTGAATAAAAAGTGTTTTATCCACCTCTCCTCTTCTAAACCCACTTTTCAAAAGGTGGTCTGTAAGCCTCCCATACCAAGCTCTAGGAGATTGTTTGAGACCATACAAGACCTTTTTCAGCTTAAACACATGACTAGGTTTATGGGGGTCCTCAAAACCTTTTGGTTGCTCAACAAAAGCTTCTTCTTCAAGAATGCCATTTAAGAAAGCACTCTTCACATCCATTTGTGGAAGAGTTATATCAAGAAAACATGCAATGGCAAGCAACAGACGAATGGACTCAATATGAGCTACAGGAGCAAAGGTTTCATCAAAATCCACCCCCTCAACCTGTGTATACCCTTGAGCCACAAGTCTGGCTTTATTTCTTATTATCTCTCGCACTTCATTTGTTTTGTTTTTGAAATTCCATTTAGTTCCAATAAAATTTACAGAAGTGAGTCTAGGAACAAGATACCAAACATCATTTTTTGTAAATTGATCTAGTTCCTCTCGCATGACATTTATCCAGCTTTCATCCTTAAGAGCCTCATGCACATTTTTGGGTTCAATGGTGGAAACAAAACAAGATGCATGAATTTCATCAAATTCTAGTGTGGACATGCATGCAAGTTTTTTGTAATCCACCTTACCTTTCCTTCTTGTTGATACACCATCTTGTACATTACCTATGATCTGAGAGGATGGATGTATTTTCTGAATTTTGCTTGGAATGTCAAGTCCCTTATCAGTCAAACTGGACTGAATATCTTCTTGTTACGGATCGGTTTCATTTACGTCCAATGTGACTTCCGATGTAGCTACATTCGGAATCACATTGGGTGATACATTCTGAATCGCATTATCTGCCTGAATCGCGAACTCGCTTGATCACTCGGATTCTTGGATTCACCAAGCGGATCAAAATCTCCAAAATCAAGGATTCCTGAAACATCTTCTTCAACAGTTTTGTGGCCAAGATCGGTTAAATCATCAAAACAATGTTCATAGATTCCATAATAGTCTTAGTCCGTAGATTAAAAACTCTGTAAGCCCGACTATTAGTAGAATAACCCATGAAGACACACTTGTCACTCTTAGAATCAAACTTGGAAAGTTGGTCTCTATCATTGAGAAGGTAGCATACACAACCAAAAACATGAAAGTATTTTAAGGTTGGTTTTTTTCCAAGAAAAATTTCATATGGAGTCATTGTGCTACCCGGTCTTAAGAAAACCCTATTTCCAATGTGACAAACTGTATTTAAGGCTTCAGCCCAAAATCTTTTAGCCAAATTTTTTGAGGTTAACATCACCCTAGCCATCTCTTGTAATGTCCTATTCTTTCTTTCCGCCACTCCATTTTGTTGTGGAGTTTTGGGAGCAGAAAATTCATGAGAGATGCCATTAGAGGCACAATAATTAGAAAAGGATGAGTTTTCATATTCCGTGCCATGATCTGATCTAATTCTAATAAGCTTTAGATCATACAAGTTCATCACACGGGTGTACCAAATTTTAAATGCCTCAAAAGTTTCAGATTTCTCTCTTAAGAAAATTACCCAAGTATATCTAGAGAAGTCATCCACACATACAAAGGTGTATTTTTTTCTACCTAAACTTTCTACCTCAATGGGGCCCATGAGATCAGTATGAATCATCTCTAGACACCTAGACGTGGAACATTGTGTTATGGGAAGATGAGATGCCTTGGTTTGTTTACCTTTTTGGCAAGGGCCACATACCTTTGTATAATTCTTTTCCAAATTTGGCAATCCTTTAACAGCATCATGTTTCACAAGCTCATGGAGCTTACGAAAACTCATATGTCCAAGTTTTTGATGTCAAAGATCTGTATCATCAAGAATAGATTTTTGGCATGATTGGCTATTGTTGAACATATAACAATTGTCAGATGACCTTGTACCTGTCAGAAGACATTTGTTAGTTTGATCAAAAACTTCACAAGAGTTTTTATCAAACCTTACCAGAAGGTCATCATCACACAATTGACTTATACTGATCAAATTTGTTTTAAGTCCTTCCACATGGTAAACATTCATGAGATTTGGAGGGCCTTCAACATTCAATGTTCCTTTGCCAATTATTTTGCCTTTGGCACCACCACCATAGGTCACTGACCCACCATTGATGCTCACATAATCTTTCAAATTTTCAACTGAACCTGTCATATGTCTAGAGCATCCACTGTCAAAGTACCATGGTCCAGCAATATGAGATTTTAAGGAAGTGAAAGTAACATTGCACATCTCATCATCAGACATTGTAGCACCAGGACATATATCAAACGGCTCACAATATTTGGATTTACACTTGTCATTACAAGTTTTGGGAACCCACATTTGTTTAACAATTTTAGGTTGGTGTTTTTGAAAAAGATTTTTCTGATGAGACTTCAGATGAGACTTCCAATGTGACTGCCAATGTTGCTGCATTGGCTGTCGCAATGGCTGTTTCATACGATTCTGCATCTGAGTTTTTGCCAAGTAGGTCTGTCTAACTTCATCCTCATACATAGCCTTTTTCAGAAAACAAAAGGGTTGTATATGTCCAGGCTTATGGCAGAAGTGACAAACAAAGTGTTTCTTTCTTGTTTTCGGTTTTTCGAAGAAAGCAGTTTCTTGAAATTTTTGAGCAGTATGTTTAGTTCCAGACGTATCTTCTCCTTCTCTTACAAACACCTTTGGAACAAAACCAATACTTACCTTGGATGTGCTACCTGAATTCAACATTTCAACCACTTTATGTTGGCTTGAATTACATTTGGCAATGGTTTCTTTTGCTTGAATAAGCTGCTCCTTCAAACCTACGATCTCAACATCCTTTTTGCTCAGCAAGCTTTCCAGCCTTACAATGCAATCTTTCTGATCCTCATTGGCCTTTTTCAACAACTCATTTGCCTTACCAAGCAATGTAACTTGGTGAGCTCGTTTCTCCCAATCTTTGTACAACTCCTTATACCCTTCCAGCAAGTCTGACTCTTTATCTCCACCATCTTCTGGGATTGTGGAATTAAAACAGAAGAGATCGTCCCTGTTTCTGCTCACTATATCTGCCGATGTCACTGCGGATGTAGCTGCATTTGGTGTCACATTGGCTGAAGAATCTGCACTTTCAGTTTCAGAGTCATAAACAACAGTGAGAGTGATAAGATCACCTGGATCTTCTCCATCACTATCACTCAGGGTTGCTAAAAAATTCAAACCCTTTTTCCTTAGAGTATTTACACATTGGTTAGCAAAATGACCATAACCTTAACATTCTCTACATTGAACTGAATCAATGTTCTTACCACTGTAGGATGATTTTGAAGCAAAGGGGTTTATGAAGGGCTTTTCTGGAGTTTGGAAAGAATTTTCTTTGGGAACAAATTTTTCAGAATCATGTTTAAAATTGTTTTTTCGAGCTTGATGATGGAGTTCTATTTTGACTCTTATTTTTCAAAAAATTTCTGAATTTGGTGGTCAATAGAGCAATAGATTCTTCTCCAAAATCAGACTCATCAATATCCTTTTGAATTTCAAGCAAATCACATGAGATATCAATAGGAGCAGGCATAACAATATTTTTCACAATGGGTGTAGAAGATGATGAAGCCCTTTCGCCTTTTTGTTTTATTTGATCATTTAGGTTCAATTCAAAGTTTTGAAGAATACCAGCCAGTCTTTCAAAACTCATCTTGTCAATATCATGTGCTTCCTCAATAGCACATATCTTGACATTGAACCTTTCAGGCAAAGTTCTCATCATCTTGCTAACAAGACGCTCATTAGTAATGGGATCTCCTAAAGCAAGTGCAGAATTAGATATGTCAAGAAGTCTACCATAATATGTCATAATATCTTCAGACTCATGCATTCTAGTATTCTCAAATTATGTGGTGAGCATTCTTAACTTAGAGGCACGAACACTGGCAGGTCCTTCACACAAGGTCTGAAGGGCCTCCCAAACATCTTTAACAGATTCATAATTTGCAATCACCCTAAAAGTATTAGCATCTAAGGCTTTATAACTAGCAGACAAAGCTTTTGAATTAAAGGATGCAGTGTTCTTATCTTCATTGGTCCATTCAGATTCTTTGGTGACCTTGACATCACCATCCAAATCTGTTGTTTTAGGAGGACTCCATCCATTCAAGATAGTAAGCCACGCTCTTTCATCAATCGATTTGATGAAGATGCGCATCTTAACTTTCCAAATAGAGTAGTTTGCATTAGTAAGAGTAGGAGGACGAACAACGTTCTCATACTGAGAACCCATCACGACTATAACCAGAATCAACTCTTAGTGATATCAAGAGAAAGCTCTGATACCAATTGAAAGAACATTATAGCTCGGATTCTCAAGAGAGGTCAAAGTGATTTCCAATGTAGCTGTGATTGTAGCTACAATGGGAATCACAATGAAACAACAGATAATAGTAGCAGCGGAAGAATGATTTTAACACAACACAAAACATAAAAACTGAACTCAAGTTTTTACTCAAGTTTTTACCAAAAACAATCTACAAGTTAATACTTATAGACCTAGCCTCAAGGCCACACAAATTTCACTAAAAAGAATAATTGTTTTACAGGAAAAATACTTATGAAATCACTAATCAAAAACTTCTCACAAGACAATGAATCTTGGAGAACAAAAACCCCACATAAACAAGTTAAACAAAACGTGGGAAGAAACAAAATCATCTTCTTTTAAACAAAACAGGAAGCACAAACAGCTTTTCGATGTTACGCCAATGTTGTAACATTGAACATTGACTTCGTGTCGGAAAACAACTTCAATATCTTCTTACTTTTGCTCACCGACGTATTACCTTTATTCTCTCTCTAAAGCTCTACGTCAAACCCGAATCCCAGCTCCTGAATATATAGATGCGATAACCTACATATCACACAAAAGAGACCATCTACTACAAGGAAAAGGATTAGTTATTAAGGAAAAATCAACAACTTACCAAACTTGTAAGATTTTGTTACCAAATATGAAAGAAGTCAAGAAACTTGGTTTGACTAGGATTTTTGCCAAGATTTAGTTACCAAATATGTTGCACCCGAAATCTAATAAAAATTATGATACCAAAAATACCAAAACTAAATCTAATAAAAAAAAACTAATTCCTAAGTTAATGCAAACTTAACAAAAATCCTATTTTGACCAAGAAAGGTGAAAACAAGTAAAAATAGGCCTTGCCTATTTTACCCTTACAGCATGCAAATAAATCTTACTAATACGATGACTATAAGCCTCCGCAGCAAGAATATCAGCCACCTTGTTTCTTTCCCTATACAGATGATGCAAATCCATTCCAATACTATACCTCTTGCAATCCTCTAGTTTATACTTGTATCGCCACGGAAAAAGACTACTCCCTCGAATAACCAAAACCTCCACCTTAGAATCTGTTTCCACAACAACCTGAGACAAACCATGATCCACACACATCTTGAGACCATATCGCAAAGCAGCCACTTCAGCAAACATATTAGACCCCTGACCAAGGAAAATAGAGAAAGCAATAACCATATTCCTTTCCCTATCCTGAACAACACCTCCACTCGAACACTTTCCATTTTTGGAAGATCCATCAGTATTTAATTTGAAACCCATATTAGGCCTTTCCCAGCGGAGCCAACTGCCTCTTTTAACCGGAACACCTCGAATGGAAACATTAAACTTTTCTAAACATTGCCTGCCCACATACCCGATCGAGGAAGAAGGCTGAAAAACGCTACTCAACTCTGTTAAACGCAAATGAACCTTCTGAAGAACATTAGCTGCCCCCATAGGTCTAGAATCGAACACAGCGCAGCCACGGGCTTTCCAGAGCTCCCAACATCCAAAAACAAACACTCCTAACTCGCAAGCCCCTAGCTGATTTCACATGCTATGAGACGACCACGATTTAAACAGCTGCATCAAAGATCTATTACCTAAAGGAACCTTAAATTCCTGAGATAATCTTCCCCAAACCTCTCTTGCAACTTCTGACCCAAGAAAAAGATGATATAAGGATTCACTAGCAGGATGGATAGAACAACAAACACACTTCGAAACAATATGAACCCCCTTAACTTTTAACTGCTCATCGACCGAAATTGCACCATGAAATAGCCTCCAAATAAATCCACTAACCTTCGTAGGAATCCACAAACTCCAAATCTTCGCGGCCCAAGGAACTTAAGGACCCCTCGAGCGAATAAGATCATAGAAAGCTGAACTTTCGAAATTCCCTGAGTTAGTGATCTTGAACACCAGTTTGTCGTCAACATGGGGCTGAATGTTAACCCGTTTAATCTCCATGCGATACTGATCAGGAATAAGAGGTAGTAACTCATCAATAATAGGCCAAGCATCATTAACCTTCACTAAAGCATCTGTCGGCCTCGGACCAACCAAAGTTTCGCCACACCAATTCTCCGTCCAAAAAGAAATATCCCCTGAACCAATCACCCATTGAATATTATCTTTGAGAATATCCATTTGACACATCACTGCCCTCCAGCCTTTAGAAACCAGACTCTGATTAGCACGACCCGAGTTCATATATTTAGATTGTACAAAAGTGGCCCATAAACCATTTCCTTGCAAAGCCGCCCATGCCAGCTTTGCATGGAATGAAGCCATAACATGATGCAAACGACGAATCGCCAGCCCCCCTTCCAACACAGGCCGGCAAATAGAGTCCCAAGCCACCCAATGAACACGCCTCTCACCCTTTGAACTCCACAAAAAGGAAGCAAATGCCTTTTCAATCTGATTAAGGATCACTTTTGGAACCTTTATGGCAGCTAAAGTATAAACAGGAACACTACTAAGAACCGATTTGAGCAGCGTTAACTTGCGCCCAAATGATAACATCTTCGATTTCCAACCATTAATTTTATGCATGACACGCACCACTAAATTCTCAAAGTAAATGCGCTTGGATCGCCCCTAAAAAAGTGGAACCCCCAAGTACTGAAGCGAAAAGGCTTTATTTGAGCAACCTACCCAAGTTGCAATGGCACGTTTCTTCCGTTGGGAGCAATTCTGAGCCACATAAAACCCACTCTTAGCCATATTCATAATCTGACCTGAAGCAGCCTCATATTTTCCATAATACCTCGGAGCTTTTGAATAGATTTCTTCCCGGCATTGCAGAATAATAACATGTCGTCCGCGTACAACAGATGAGAAATAATCACGCTGCCCCGACCATGCTTATAAGGAATAATCTCACCACGTTGAATGGCCATGTTAATATTACGAGACAAAATTTCCTGAGCCATCACAAACAACAAAGGAGAAAGCGGATCCCCCTGCCGAACTCCCCGGGTAGAATTAAAGAAGCCAAAATTCTTTCCATTGATTCTCAGCGAGTACCAATTATTACTAATAAGTCTATCAATGAGGGAACAACTAGCATCATTGAACCCAAAAGGCGAAGCGCTCGAAGCAAGAAATCCCATTCCACCTATCATATGTCTTAGACATATTGTGACGACCCGACCCGGATCTCAATACGAGATCCCAAGGTCGTGCCATCAGGACAAACTAAGAGGCAGACAAGCACCTGCTAAGCATAATGGTGCGAGTCAAAAGATGAGCCAACAAGCTCAAGACAGGAAGATAAAGCCATAACGGCGATACAGGATAATAAAAACTAAAACCTGCGGAAGCAAAACTAAAATGGAACCCGAGCTAACAAGCTCCTAAATATAAACATCCAAAGAGATAGTAAATCTCTCAGCCCAAAAAATTCGACGCGCGTGACGCAACATTAGACACCCACAACAAACCATCGGCAACCAAGGCCGGCAACAGACAAAATCCCAACTTGATAAACACCACTCAACGGCTACAACATGCCGGAGGAACAATTTAACTATAAAAATATAATATCACTGCTAAACCACCAACCAAGATCTCACGACTAAAACCGTCGGAGGTAGGAACAACAATAATACCAAAACTAGAATAAACGAGCCACACATGCTCGAAAGACAACTGGAATAAATTCTAAGGATACAAAGGCTCGGCTATACAACCACCTCCCAAATACACAACCATAATATAATACTACAATCTACCCAAGTAAAGTCTACATAACTTTACATCCGAGTCTCACTGATAAATAACAACAATAATAATAAATAACTCCAAGCTTATGGCTTGGAAGACCACTGCTAGAAGTCGTTATCCGAAGCATTAACGGGATCACTTGCACACTAGGGAAAACAATCACACGGAGTGAGTCATAATGACCCAGTAAGTTTCTAAATGCAACTATATGGCATATTATGACATGGCATGGCATAATGTGCAATCATATAAAAATCATGGTATCATGCTAGTATACCAACAATAAACATGTACTTAATTTTTAAAGCACATAAACTCACATAAATCAAGTAGCATATTATCTTTCATATAAATGCTCATAAATAAACATGTGTAACAGTAAACGTAAATTGAACCGTTACAATCAAATCCGGGTTCCAAAACCCAACCAACTTACCATGAGATCATATCTCAAACCAAGATTCGGGCTCAATACCCAATCAATCATACCCTGGGGTTTCCTCCCCAAATAATCATAACTCATCAGTTTCCCTTAATGAGTACTCGTTACATTCATCCAGTCTCCGGATGAGAAATGGGAGCTCGAAAGTAGGCTAGATGGCTCTCTCTCGAGACCACATCCCACTATTGGCCAAATAGTGAGGAGAAAAAGGACCCAATGCAACGATTCATAGCGATTGTTCCCAAAGACTATGAATCGTCCCATTGCCGACACAACAACCAAACCCGCCAGCTGGACTTTAAACCAAACGATCAAGTAGATATTTACTTGTATAAACCAATGAGACCAAATTCATTATTATCGGGCTCATTAAATCATGTAGGACATAATGCTCTACAATAATCTCATCATCCATGCACATAATTGCATATAACCACGTAGGACATAATGTTCTACGAAATCTCATAAACCATGCATATATTTGCATATAAACAAATAGGGCATAATGCTCCATGAAATTCCATAATCCATGCACATATTGCATATAATCAAGTAGGACATAATGCTCTACCAAGTATCAAGAACAATGCATATATTTGCATATAACCAATGTGTTTAACTAACTTACAAGTTTAGTTTAAAAACTACATATTGAGGTACTTATTATTCCTCAAGTCATCAACCCAGTCAAGTGTAGCATACAAGCTTAATAAAATATAATGTGAGGTCTTCCATAATCCTCAACTCAAATCAAACCAAAGACTACTACGCTAGTCTAAAAATATCCACAATTCAAGACTTATTATTTTAGTCTTTTATTTTAAGTACACCGGACTCAAACATAGTCCTAATCGTCACAATGATCGATAACACCAACCCCATACTCAAAAACATCATGACTACTCCGTAGTCACTTTCTCACAAGTGCTTTTATAAGCACGCAACCAAAATCCTTAAGGAGAGAATTATTTCTTAAATCTTCTCTTAAATATCCCCGTGACCATACGTGGGTCTCCATTGTCCCATGCTCTAACAAGCATGCCCAAGATATATTTCTAATAAGTTTCCACGACATAGGTGTTTCAATTAGATACAAACCAAAACCCGGTGCGCACAAACATAACTCAAACGAACCCAAACATTGTAGGGTTTCAACCCAAGGCTCTTTATCATTTTATTGGCCTTAAAACGACTCCGCTGAGTCTTACTAACACATTTCATTCTTTATGTGTTTTATAAATCCACACCGAAATAATTCATTAAAGTTTACAAACAATTCCCAATAATCATTCGGGCTTAATTCCCAAGACTAAAATCTCCACAACACATCACAATCATAACCCATTTAAAGTTTGAAAGTTATATGTTTCACTTCATTAATTCAAACGAAATCCGATCGTCGTAGGATTTCAACCCAAGTTCATTTAGCACATACTCGAACTTATAATGACTCCGTTGAGTCCAATCTACCCTTTTTAAAATTTTAGGGCATAGAAGCCATGGTTCTCGATACCCTCCATATTCGTAACTAACATCAATAACCATCTTCCCAAGTTCGTTTAACTCACATAAACCCAACAAAACACTTACCAAGGAATCATATAACAAATTCATCAATTTGTGCATAACTTCATTTGATTCCTCCTACCAATCATATCCTCCAAAATGTGATTTAATCACACAACATGGTCCAATATATTCTACTAGACATATCTAACATAATAATCATGTTTACCAACATGTTAATAAGCCAAAACACATTTAGGGCAAAAATCCCCTTCCAAGTATCTCTATCAATCAAACTCAATACCCATGAATAATTCACATAACCAAGCTTAATAGACCATTTAACACATGAATTTCATATAAATCATGGTCTCACATAGGTTCATCCAAACTATATCAACATTTGAAAACCTAGGGTTCATGGCATCTCTAGCAACCCTAGAAATTGCATCCATTGACCTCACATAGCAAGAATGATTGTTTCCCTAGGGTCAATCGAGCCAAAAGAAGAAGAAATAGGGGTAGAAACTTACCGAAAATCAGCCCTCACAAACTGTCAAACCCAAAACCTAGAGATGAGGTTGTTCTCTTCAACCTTCTCTTTAATCTCACGGTGTGGAATGGGGGAAGAAGAACCCTAGCCTTGGCCTCCAAGAACAAGCCCTAGAAATCGCCCCTTTCTCAGCTCTCTCACGCCCTTGGTCTGATCGCAGAAGACGGGAGGGAGAAGTCGTTCTATACGGCTGATGTGTTGAGAGAGTAATTGGGTTTGGTTTATATAGGTGGGATTATCTCGCCCTAATTAACCAACTAATCCACCTCTAAACCTCTAATAAGTGTTTAGGACAAGTCTTAGGCCAATAAGAAGGGTTTAGGTTTAATTTAAATTGGGTTTGGTTGGGTAAAAATCGGACAGTGCGTAAAAGGATTGAAAATCCCGTAATCTGCCCCAGCACTTGAGGCGGGCGCAGGGCATCCTTTGAGGCGGCCGCCTCAAAGCTGCATCCAGCATTCCAAGTTTTGTTGCTTCTTCGCTCGGTCCCGGACTCTCCCGCATGCATCCTCGAGCCTTAAAGCTTCGAAATGGCTCACAATTGAACCCTTAAACTCCTCAAACATTAAATTAATCCATCCAAGTCTCAAACCACTTTTAAAGTAGGTCTAAACTCCCATAAACAACAACCGAAACAACCCGGGGCAAAACCGACGCAAGCCGTAACAACTTGCTATCGAAACGTCGAACGAAACCAAAAACCGACGGGTAATAACCCATGATTAAAAACACCTATAAGGGCTACAATATAGGCATGAATGCCTCTCAGATGATGAACAACAGATAGGGGAAATAAGTTCCCGAAAAGACGAGGCGATCGCCCGACTTAATCTCATATTACGCGAAAAGGGGAATTGCTATTCTCGAAGCGTCAAAACTTCACGAGACTTATGGAATGCATCCAATTAGAAGTCTAACACATCTAAACATGTTATTTAATCATCATGTAAAGATCTAGGACCAAATCGAGGTCAAGAACACAAAACCCGAATAAACTCTCAATCGTGTCGCATTTCGACTATCGTCGGGTTACGACTTTTGACTTTAGCAAGTCAACAACTATAAGGCATATCTTAAAAGTGTTTTGGTCTTAATGTGATCTCTCATACACATCTAGACTCTCTCACGAACCCAATAAGCAATTATCCAAAGAAGAAATGCGAGCATTGCACGCAATTCAAGCTAACCGGGAATCGGGATCTTACACATATCCACTTTAAAAATCACATTTCCCCCTCGAGTTTTAAAATTAAGACAGCGAACCATCTCATGAGCCAACATTACATTCTCTTGAATATTCCACCCTTGAATAAAACCAGCCTGCTCCTTAGAAATTATGCTCGGAAGAAACAACGCCACCCGGCTAGCCACAGTCTTGGAAAGAATTTGACCAGAAAAATTACACCCTTCCGAGATCCTGAGGAAGATGTCATCTATTAAGCAAAACACACAAGTTGGCGGAAGAAAATTGTGAAAAGGAGAAGAAATGAATTAAATAGCTCCGTCGGCAGCAATGGCGGAAGGAAATGAACGAAGAGGAAGAAAGAAAGAGAAGTTGCTGCTTCTGCTTCCTTCTCCCCGTAAGTTATTAAAGGAAGTTGTAACTTTCACTCCCCCCCCTCTGAAGTTCAAAAGTTCAGCTATTGGAATATGCTTCTTGATAATTTAGTTATCACCTTGCATATTCTATATATGTTGATTTGCTTGCCCCCATTACAAGTGAGTCATCATGAGTAGCTAAAAGGTCTGCGTACTGGTTAGCGTGGCAACTCGTGCGACATCACATAGGTCTTAGATTAGGTGCAACCTGATCAAGTCCTACCTTCCTACATAATGATTGAAACAGAATAGCACTTCAGATGCACTCAGCACCGGAAGACTTGCAGCTATGTCAAAAGCCTTCAGTGATAAAGATCAAAACATCATGAAGACTCACCACCGGCAGACATGCTACAAGTTAAACTGTTCGCACTAGCAGACATCAGTTCTCCTGAATCGGAAGACTTGTCTCCACTGGCTCGAAGCACTCCACCGGTAGACTTAATTCTGCACGTGCTATAGAGAAAAGTCTAGAAGCAGCTCTAATCAAGATAAATATGTCCAAGCCTCAGAAATCCTGACATACTTAAAGCTACAAGACTTTCTCTCACTCAAGTAGTCGAATAAAATCAAAAAGCAATTACTTTATTGAGCAGACCACCTGACAGTGTAACGGACATCAGAACTAATCTTCAGATACTTATCAACACAGTCGGATAGAAAACAAGTTCCAATATCTATAGGACTAAATCTCTGCTCCAAATAGTCAAAGTGTAAGACCCCGATTCCCGGTTAGCTTGAATTGCGTGCAATGCTCGCATTTCTTCCATGGTTGATTGCTTATTTGATTTCGGAGAGAGTCTAGATGTGTATGAGAGATCACATTAAGAACAAAATACTTTTAAGAGATGCCATTTATTTGTTGACTTGCTAAAGTCACAAGTCGTAACTCGACGATAGTTGAAATGCAACGCGATTGATAGTTTACTCGGGTTTTGTGTTCCTGACCTCGATTTGGTCCTAGATCTTTACATGATGATTGATTAACATGTTTAGATGTTTTAGACTTCTATTTGGATATATTCCTTAACTCTCGTGAAGTTTTGACGCTCCGAGGATAGTAATTCTCCTTATCGCGTAGTTTGAGATTGAGTCGGGTGATCGTCTCGTCTTTCGGAAGCTCATTTCTCCTATCTGTTTTTAATCATCTGAGGGGCATTCAGGCCTATTTAATATCCTTTTGAAGTGTTTATAATCATGGGTCGTTGCCCGTCGGTTTGTGGTTTCATTCGACATTTCGTTAGCGAGTTGTTGCGCCTTTCGCCGGTTTTGCACCGGGTTGCTTCGGGTGTTGTATATGGGAGTTTAGACCTAATTTAAAAGTGGTTTGAGACTTGTGTAGTTTAGCCAAGTGTTTGAGGACTTTGAGGGTTCAATTATGGGCCGTTTCGAAGCTTTAAGGCTTGCGGTTGCATGCGGGAACGACCGGACGCGAACAACGTTGCACAAAATTCACCAAGGAAGGAAAAAGGTATGAAGCGGTCGCTTCATATTGCTGCCATGCGACCGCATGGGTTACGAGACAGACCTGTCTCTGTTCTGATTTTTTATGTCTAATTCCTATTCTACCCCCACTAAACCTCCTCTAAACCCTTCCTAACACCCATACTTAGTCCTAATGATGTCCTAACATGTTTGGGGAGTTAATTAAAGTTTGATTAGGGGTTAATTACAACTAACAATCACTAATTGTACCTTGGAAGTTCCTATTGTGCCCTCATTACTTGGGAAGTATAAATAGCCTAATCTCTTCTAAACTTCAGCCATTTTCTTCATTCTTCCCCTTCAATCATACGTATAGAGAGATAGAAAGAGAGGTTCCATGGGGGATTTGAGCCCTAGCTCTTTCTCCTCTGATCTACGACGATCCAACCGTCCGATTGCCGTCAAACTTCGGATTCTTGACGTATTCGACGAGGGGAACAACTTCACCGATCGGATTTCCATTCCTTCGAGTTTTTATTCGAGTCAAGTAAGCTTCTAGACTCCCTCTTCTTTGATTTTGTGCTCATTGACCCTAAGGAAAACAAATATGCTTGCTATTTGAGGTCAATGAGTACACATGTATGTTGTGTGTGAATTTATTTTGATTTTTGGATTTTTTTTTTGGTGAGTGAACTTGCTAGAAGCATGAGTAGGTTGATTTCTATGTTTAATGAAGCATGTTATTAAGTTTCAATTGGTAATTTTGGAGTTGGGTATGATGGATATTTGATTCCCTAAAAACCTAGGGTTTGGTATGTTGAATATGTAGTAAGTGGGTTCTTAATTACATGAATGATTTTGGAGGATTTTATTGGATATTATGAATTGTTAGAATCATATATGGGTATATGTTTGGGAGTTTGGAAGTATACTTGTTGAATCTCTAATTTTAGTTGTGGGCATGAAAGATGAATCACAATGGATTACACATTTAAATGTTTCGTTTGACTTTTAAGAATAAGAGTTGAGTATCATGCATAGGAGAGTATGATGCCATCTAATTCATGAATTTTTGGTTGTGAGCATGTATAATGAATTATCATTATGGGTTACATGAATAAAATGTAATGTTTGACTTTATTTGGTTGAGTTGACTATTGTGCATATAAGAGTATATTGGTCAACTATAATTCATGAATTGAATGTTATGAACATGTTAGATGAATTTACATGTTGGTTATGAACATGCTAGATGAATTTACATCTTGCTTAGATAAATGGTTGTTTTAAATGAAAGCATGCTTGATTTAAATGTTAGCTTGAGACACATGCTTGAAATGTGATGGTTGACTTTAAATGTTAAAGTGTTGACCTATGAACTATGTTTTGGGGTTTTTGTTGGGAAGGTATGGATTGTTGGGTTGCACAATGTTGCTAACCTTGAGAACTTAGCCATGAACATTAACTAATGAATAATAGGAGGGCTATGATGCAAATAGCTTCTATGCCTTCAAATTTGAAAAGAGTAGAAATAACTCAACGGAGTCGATTATTGGACTAATATGAATATAATGAATCACATATTAAGATCCTACGGAATTTAGGGTAGTTTTGATGGAGGTCAAGCCTCCGAGTGTTTTCAAGTGTATGAATAACACTTGGGTATTAGAGACTTGATATTATCGCTCTAAGATGTTTATGTGTTAGTTAGCATAGGAATGCATAACTATATGATTTTTAAGTAAATATCTACTTGAATGGATTAGTACGGTGTGTTGTACTTTTCCCTTTATTTGAGCATACGAGTATATATTACATGTGCTTGAGTTTGAGTCCAGCTGGCGGTTTTTGGTTTGAGTCTTTGGCGGGACTATGCATTGTCTTCACGAATTGTGGGATTCGTGATCGCAATGGATCGCCGCACCGGGTTTGCACACACCCCTCCACCGATGGCCACGGTGGGGAAGTAGCTGATCTTAGTTAGAGTAATGCACATGACTTTGATAGCTATGGAACCCGAACGGGGACTGTTTCGGGGACGTCAATGCCACGAAAGGGTTATCGAGGACACGTTTGTTTCCGCAGGAGTTACACGCAGGAAACGAAAAGGAAAATCACCCCTCTCTCTTATGTGGTTTATTTTACGAGCACGTATATGAATTGTTGTGCTACGTGGTTATGATATGATTTACATGAGATGATGATTACTTGATGAAATGTTATAGTAAAAATATAACATGCTAATGAAATGATGATTTTTATGATTTATGTTATACTAGAAATATAACATGCTATTTATGATTAGAATGGAAACAATAGGCTCCCATTCATGAATTATTATATGAGTTGTGATAAATGAAGAATTATGAAACTCATGGTGTAATTGGTTTATGTGGGTTGGTGATAAGTTGAAATGTGGATATAACATGCTACATGTTATTGGAGTTTAGATGCATATTCTATATGATATGGATGACTATATGATAAATTAAGTAGAACTATGTGTTTATGGATAAGATTGGGTTTATGATGTGAATTATGTCATGAAATGTTATGTTAGTAGGCAGCCAATTCCGTACGCTGCCGATGAAGATCTCATCCGTCGATTTAAACTCCGGCTCAAAGCCCAGGAGGTCCACCACCTCCTCTCTACGCTGACGGAGAGTAAAATCCGGGGCCAAACTCTCCCCAATGCTGGTAGGAAGGCCAGTAATAGCGGCAAAGTTGCAAGGGGTCATGGTGGCTTCTCCCCAGCTAAAATGGAAGGTATGGGTGCTGTTCCACCAAAAGTCCCGCAGCGCATCAAAGATCGGCAGATAACTCGTGAAGGGATGGAAGGCGTGCATAAAAGTACTAAAACCAGAGCCCTCCACCAAAAGTTGTGCCGCCTCGGGCAACATGTGATAAATATCCATAACATTAGCACATGAAGCCTGGATTCTCTTAAATTTCCTACGAAACTGGAAAAAAAAAAAGGAGAAAAAAAAGGTAAGTCCACTATCGTTATTTTCCTTGTAAAGTTTTTTGATAAACAATAGTAATAAATAATTATGAATAGATAATAAACATGTATGCATTATATTATAAAAGTGCAGCATGCTAATTTCCCAAAAAAAAAATCATTTTTAAATGTGAATAACCATTTACCATTTTTTCTTTTTTTGAAAAAAAAATGAATGAAAAAAAAAATACATTCACATAAATACACGTGTAAATAAACATTTAGTTTCTTTAAAAATAAAATAAAAAAAAACAACAAAAAAATGTGTATTTCGAAAATATATGTTGTATTCTTTTTCATTCCTTCAAAAATAAAAATACATTTAAGTATGTTTTTTTTTAAAAAGTGAGAAGAATAAATTTAAGTATGTATTTAAAATGATAAAATGAAAAAAAAAGAGGAAAAAAATTATGCGTATTGTTTTGCATCCAAATAATCATTTTTGCATCCTAAGCATCATAGAAATACATGTTAGGTATGTATGCTGCATTTTGCATTTATCATGTACATGAAAAATAAGAGAATGTCCATGCATCATGTTAGTAGGCATCCTATAATTTTTCTGCATTGCATCTGCATCAAAGTAAAGTAGTATATGCATCCATCTTGTGCATTTATTGTCCAATAAGCTGGCTTAGGGGTGTGCTAAAAAGAAAATAAAATGCCACCAATCATAAAAATAAATATTTTTATGGCATTTACTATGTCCCTGCAATGTAAGCATGCATGAAATATAAATTTGATGGCATGAAATATATCTGTTTTGTCCCATATTCATCCAAAAATATGCCCGAAAATGTGTTCGGAAAAATTTGAATTGTATTCTGAAATGTCCGTCTCGTGAACATATTGCATTTAAAAATATGTTTTTAGCCTAGAACATGCATCATATAGCTCCAATTGCATTTATAATATAAATCATGCATAGTAGGGTCAAATAGTGACCACTAGTTCAATCATGCATCGCAAAAAATAAATCACGTAAATTTCATGCATCATTACCTAATTACATCATTTAGGCATAAATAGGACATGCATAAGCATCACTAATAAAGTCAGGAATGCTCCAAAGGTCCAAACAGTGCTGAAATCTAGCAGATCTGAAGTATATCCAGGCAAATCTAGAAATAGAAAGAAACTTGCAGTGGTAGTTGGAAGATTGGACGCATGGGTGTTCCGATCTCGAAGAATGTTTCCTCAGTCATCTGTAGAGTATCGGTACTTAAGTTTATTTCGGACTAGGGGAGGAAACTCTTTCCTCTTTTCATCAGATTCTGGGTGCATCGGAGCTTTCCCCTTCCTGGATCGTGAAGAAGATGTCATCTGCTAGACAAAACACTCAAGTTGGCGAAAGAAAAATGGGAAAAGGAGCGAAAATAAGGAAAAGAAGAAGAGGAGCAGCAATGGCGGGCTGCGTACTGGACTGAAGAAAAGAAAGAAGAAGAAAGGAGCAGTGTCTCCCTTTCCTCACTCCCCGTCCATAATAAGGGAGGAAAATGGAATTTTCCTTTTTCCCCCTCCAATGTTTGAAGTTGCGACACTTAAGTCCTCAAGTTCCAAAAATTCCAAAATGGCCCCTAAGTTTAACATAGAGTTAACAAAAATAATTTTGTTAACCAAAATTGATGGCCATCCATCCGAGGGGCAAGGAAAAAATGATATCCCCAGCAGGACAGCCGCGAAATAAGCAGAAAAGAAAAATTTTCAGGCGGCAAAAGAAAAAAAAAAAAAGAAAAAAAAAAAAAGAAAAAAAAGAAAAAATAAAGAAGAAGGAAAAATAAAGTCCCTGGCTTAGAGAAGCGAGAGTAATAGAAATGTCAAAATCAGCCGGATCTGTGGTAACCACCCAGGCGCAAAAAAGTAAGAAAGGTAAAGTACCCCTACCATAGCTCTAAAATAATTTCTTTTTTTTAAAAGAAGAGAGTTTTTGTTTTTCAAATAAAAGAAGATAATAAAAGAAAAATCTTTTTCATAAAGAGTTTTGTTTTTCAAAAAAAAAAAGAGAGAGTTTTGTTTTCAGAAATAAAAGAAAAGTCTTTTCCAAAAGAGCTTCGATTTTCAAAATAATTTTTCAATAAAGATTTTGTAAAAAAAAAGAGGAATATTTCAAAAACACAAAAAAAGAGGAATATTTCAAAAAACACAAAAAAAGAGGAATATTTGAAAAAACACAAAAAAAGAGGAATATTAAAAAAAAAAAAAGAGAGTGAGAAAGAATGAAAGGAAAAAGAATGATCCTTTTTTTACAATTTTCGAAAAAAACTTGTAGAAAGTTCTCTTTTGCCGTGCTCGGTGACAGATTTTGATCAGTCGAGTGCAGTTTTCAGAAAATTTGAAAATTTTCTTATTTGTGTTTGGAAACAAGGTATTGACCAGCCAGACACATTTTTGAAAATTCTTCTTAACATATTTCGATGACAGGTATTGACAAGTTGGAATATGTTTTCCAAAAAAACATTCAAATCTTCATACCGTATTTGGCGGCCATTTTCGACCGTTTGAATATGGCTTTTTCGAAAAACATAAAAATCTTTTTCCTGTTGTGTTCTTGGTTGGGTTTTGACCCAAAGGACATGACATCCTCATTGGTTGTAGTTTAGGTTTTGGCCTGAACTACGTTTGGTCTGATTTCCTTTATTAAGGAATACGTAGGCAGCCTACATTAGTAGGTCCGACTATCAGAGCATTTCATTTACATATCTGCTTAAAAACTACGATAACCTATTATAATCGACTAAATATATCTAGGTTATGGAGTTTGGATAGCATGATAAACTGTTGCATTATAACTGTTACCTGTTGCATTTATCTCCCATTTTAATTGAACGAAATTGGAGAGTCTATTGTTTATCAACGATGTTCGTCTACTCAGTAAGCCTCGGGTTACCCGTAGACTCCATCGTTGAGGGGCTCTGTAGACACCCCAATTTCGTACCCCTGATATGTAACTCTGACATATGATATCAAGAACTTCTTAAACTTAACAAATGTCAAGTTACAGGAGTCGAAAAAGTGAAAGGCAAAGCAGAATGCGCAAAACAGTAAAATGCGAGGGGTGAAAGTGTCAAAATTGAATCTGGAATGGGGGCATGGCGCGGCCAAAAGGGTCCATTGGCGCCGCGCCATACCATGGTGTATTCGGTGCACACTGTGCTACAGTGCCTCTGAAAGTTAACGCATTGTGCCTCTGAGTCCCTCTTTCCAGCTATAAATAGGAGTGCTGGGTCATCTTTCAGAAGAAGAAATCGATCACGAAGAAACACTAAGAAATTCTCTCCGCGTCTCAACAACGTCGATGTAGCGAGAGAAGTGAGATAGGAGTGTGTAGCCCACCAAAGCTTCTAAACCCCGTCCAAACTCCGCCAAAATACAAATCTACCGGTTAAAAGTGATCCCTAGACTTTTAGATAGGTATCCACCCCACTTCCCCGGCCCAAAATCCATAAAGTAAGCCGTTACTCTGCCCGAGTAATGAGCTGAAAAACACAAAAAGTAAGCCATTATTCCGCCCAACCAAAAAGGCCAAAACCTTCCAAAATAAGCCGTCATTCTGCCCGAGTGAACGAGCCAAAGTCATCCAGAATAAGCAGTCATTCTGCTCGAATCACAACAACAACAACACAACAACAACAACATAAAGACTCCCTTTCCCTAAAGGACAGAACGAGCACACTACCGCTCTAAGAGGTAATAACCTTTACAGGCGTTCCTTTTTATCTATTATTTATAAAGTTATTATTTAAATCCGGCCCAATGCAGCCAATATAAGCCGTTGTGCTGCCCGGATTAGATTAGAAAATATTATGTTAAAGAGTCGTTATAATGGCCAAATATTTTTAAATATATTTGTAATTATTGTAAGGAAACAGCTGCAAGTCCGTAAATAATGTAGCCACGAATGTGTTTGTTTTTATTTTCCTGTCTTTTAATGCTTTGTTTATTTGCTAAATAAATATAACAATAAGCATACATTAGGCAAAAACTATTTTTGAGACCGAAATGGCGAGTTGTGTGCCTAGCACCTTCCCAACTCGTAACTTAGCCTCCGAACCCGTTTTCTATCTCTGGTTTTTTTTTTTTTTTTCTGGTTTTGCTTTATTTTTGCCTTAAATAAAGATGGCGACTCTAAAACTTTCTGGATCCAGTGGAGCCTCGCAGCACTCCTTTCTTACACTTTTCTGTTTTCCCCTAAAAAAGGGAAAATGGGAATGAAAGGGTGGTGTATTCCCATATCCTGATATCCCCTAAAAAAGGGATAACTTGATGCGGGAAACCCAAAGCTCCCATAGTGATCCGAAATGGGCCATAAGGCTATTTTTATAAAATCCATAGTAGGGGCGTCGCAACATCCTTTTTTGCACTTTTCTGTTTTCCCCTAAAAAAGGGAAAATGGGAATGAAAGGGTGACGCATTCCCATATCCTGGTATCCCTTAAACAAGGGATAACTTGATACGGGAAACCCAAAGTTCCCATATTGGATAAAAAAATCCACTAAAGTCAACCGAGGCGCATTCCAACGCGGTATTCTTAGACAGCACTCCTCTTGTACTTTTGATTTCGTCTTCCCCTAAATAAGGGAGGGTGGAACGAGAGCAGTGGATGTCCGCATCTGCACGTACGCGAACCCTTATCCAAGGGCGCGCGGGTCGCGGGCGCAGCCCGGGAGACCCAAACCACTGTTCCTCTTTCTGCATCAATCCCTATGTCAGCTATTCCAGTGTCAGTCATACCAACATCAGTCCAGTGACAGCCATTCCTGTGTCAGTCACTCCAGTATCAGTTCCAGTAGTGTCAGCCACACCCATCTCAGCCCCGGTTGTGTTAGCCACTCCTTCCATTCCAATTCCCCCTTGCCTGATAATGTTCCTTAACCAATCCCCACTGTGTCAGCTGCTCCTATTCCTCCAGTTGATCCTTCAGCTGTAATAATACTTTCTTCAGCTGATACTGTGACTGCTTCTCCTACTCTTCTTAACACTGCCCTACCATCTCACCCAAACCAGGCCTCTCCTCTAATTATCATGCCTGACCTATCTCTTCACTCCACTCTCCCTCTGTCTGTCAGCCCTCTCACTGCTCACAAACCTACCCAAGCTGATGATTCTTCAGCAGTTGCTTCTACTCATCACTTCATTGAAGAATCTGTGGAAGCCTTTTCTATAGGTTCCTCTTCTGACTCTTCTAAATCCACTTCTGAAGATGAGCCTCTCCTCAGTCCTTCATAACTAGCATGCAGAAAGGCAAGAAAACAAAGACAAATCATCTCTAAAGCTCTACTTCACCCCACAGGCACTAAAATTATTTTTCCTGAAGACATGCCTACTCCTCAACCTGAACCTGAAGCCCAGGTTCCAGCCTACCCTATGGATGTGTTCTTCCCTCCTGACCCTGAGGATGCTGACATTCACACTTTTCAACTATTCTCTAGTGCTCCTGGAACCTCTCAACCCCCTACTTTAGAACCTACTCCACCAGGATCTCTCTCTCTTTCAGCCAAGCTAGACTTCCTCTATGTTCATCATCATTAGATGAAGTCATCCTTTACGCATCACACCAATCAACTTGCCACCCTTTAATAGCAAGTTGCATCTCTGCTTCCCAACCTCACCCAGATCATCACAACTGAAATGCAAGCTGCCATTGCTGCTGCCATTGCATCTCTCTTGTAGGAACTTAAGCATTTTTGGCTTTCTGCTTTCAAGTGAATGGTTCTAAGTAAATAGGAGGAGATTGTTGAATCTTGCATTTACTTAAATTTGCTTAAAATCATTCCACTTGATTGTCAACCAAAAGTTTGAAGATATTTTGGTCAACTTGTAATTATTTGTCAGTTAACTGTTCAACTGACCATAACGTTTTAAGTGTCAGTTTGCTTTCCTCATTTGATTGAACTAATACTTGTACTGACACTTTCTCATTTTGTGCTTTTGATAGATGTTCTGTTAGATATTCTTTCCCAGGATCTTTTGTGATCTTGTGAAGATATATATACTCTGCCAAACACATTTTCAAATTCAAATGTGTTCCTAACAGGTTATTCTTGAAGTTCATCTATAAATACCCACTGGAAGCATTTTTGAAGACACAGAAGTCTGAAGCCTTATATTCTCAAGAAATTCCCTCTATGCCTTAGTCTTCAAAAAAAAAAAACCATAGCTAGATAATCTTTCTTACATATTTCTTTCTAGTTATTGTTTAGGCAAACACTGATCCCTTCCATATCATTTTGAAATCAGTCAGTTTGTCTCACGAGTTTGATTGTTACTCAATTATTCTCCATAAACACTGGTCTTTTGTTGTACACTGATCCATTAGAGATCAATTAGATTTTTAATAAAATTAGTGCACTTCAAAAATCCAAGTCTGACTAGCTTGGTAGTGGATGTAGCAGTTTTACTGTGAATTACTTCAATTGTTGTGTCAGTTATTGCCCATACTCATGCAAACTGACCTAACACTTAAGAAGTTTTTCAACTGATTAAGTGTCAGCCAGTTACTAACATAATTGTTGCTTAGTTGTTCTGATAAATTGTTTTTCAGTTTCTTCTCTGTACACAATGATCTACTTTAAAAAGCCAATCTCTTCGAAAAACGTTGTGTCAGCCAGCTGACCTTTTTTCATCAGTTTAAGGTATTTTTAAAGTATCAGCCAGCTGACCAATATCAGCTGACTGACAAAACCAATTTTCCGCTGCCAACTTTAGAAGTTTTACAAATCAACCCTCAAAGTTTTAAAAGGCTATTCACCCCCTCTAGCCTTGTTTGTTGCCTACTAGACTAACAGTCGTTCAACGTATACCATTTCTAGAAGATCACCATTGAGAAATGCACTCTTTAATTCCCTCTGATATACCTTGAGGCCCATGAACAACGCATAGGCTAGAAAGAGTCTGATTGCCTCAAATCTAGCAACAGGAGTAAATGTTTCATCGAAGTCAATTCCTTCTTCATGTTGGTAGCCTTGAGAAACCAATCTAGCTTTGTTTCTGGCGACATTTCCATCTTCATCTCTCTTGTTTCTGAATACCCATTTAGTGCCTATGACTGAATGGCCAGTAGGCCTTTGAACTAAGCTCCACACTTTGCGTCTTTCAAACTAGTTCAGCTCTTCTTGCTTTGCTTTAATCCAGTAGTGGTCTTCAATAGCTTCATCAATCTTCTTGCATAGCTTCAATCCTGGGTTGAGATCGCCAATGAATTGAGAGAAGGGGTGATCTCTTGTTTCAATAATAGCTGGAGGGAGATCACTTCTGGTGAGTTCTTCCCTTAAGAATTCTGGAGAACGAAGTGAAGGTAATTCACCAAAATCATGTTCAGAAGAGATAGGATCTTCGAGACCTTCATTTTCTTGTGAACAAGATGGATGATTGATCTTTAAAAGTGTTTGATGTAGAACAGAAGAAATAGGATATGAGTCAACAAAAAGGTTGGAGGAGGTGCCAACTGATTTGAAGTCTGCTGGTGCTGGATTAGCAGAATTCGAAGAGTCTACTTCTGGAGGATTATGAGATGGAGAATAAGTAAAACTTGATTTGTACATGTCTCAACATCATCAGAATCATCAGCAACATTTGGAGCCACTCGTGGCTCTAATAAATCATGTTCATCAAAAGTAACATGCACAGATTCTAAAATTTTCAAAAAAGTTTTGTTAAATATGCGAAATGCTTTGGAATGATTTTGAAAAATCTTAAATTTGGGGCTCTTCCTTTCTATATTTCACATGGATTTTTATTATGAAACTTGTTTAGTAGTGATCGATTCTGAGTGAAGCAAGCAGAGATGGCGGCTTCTGCCCAGAAGCATTTCAGAAGTTTAGCTTCTCCCAGCATAGTTCTTGTTGCTTCAATAACTGTTCCGTTCTTTCATTCAGCTACACCATTTTGTTGAGGAGTCCTGATAATAAAGAAGGTATGGCCGATCTCGTGGTCATCATAATATCTTTCAACACCGTTGTTTTTGAATTTGGTGCCGTTGTCTGATCTGATGTCACTTATGTCTTCAAGCTTCTGAGTTTGAAGTCTTCTGAATAGGGCGGTGACTAGATCATGTCTCATCTTTTGAAGTCTTCTTGTTGCTTCAATAAGTGTTCTGTTCTTTCATTCAGCTACACCATTTTGTTGAGGAGTCCTGATAATAAAGAAGGTATGGCCGATCTCGTGGTCATCATAATATCTTTCAACACCGTTGTTTTTGAATTTGGTGTCCGTTGTCTGATCTGATGTCACTTATGTCTTCAAGCTTCTGAGTTTGAAGTCTTCTGAATAGGGCGGTGACTAGATCATGTCTCATCTTTTGATGTCATCGTTTCGATCCAAGTGAATCGAGAGTAGTCATCAACTACTACAAGTGTATACTTGTCTCCAGAAATACTGACAGTAGTGATTGGTCCAAAGAGATCCATGTACAGAAGTTGAAGAGGTATGGAAGTTGACAAAACAGGCTTGCTCTTGAAAGAAGACTTAGAAAGTTTTCCTAGTTGACAAGCTTCACAACTTCTGTAGTCGTCGACAGACACTGTAGGTAGACCTTTGACAATCCCATGTTTGGAGATCATGGAGAGGTACTTGAAGTTGAGGTGGTTGAGACGCTTGTGCCAAAGCCAACTGTTGTCACGAATGTTGTTGGCAACTAGGCAAAGGCTGGAGGATCTCCGAAGTAAGTTTAAGTCCACGACATAAACGTTTCCTTGTCTATTGTCGTTTGGCAGAGTTGAGTAGGATTCACGATCTTTGATGAGACATTGGTTGGAGGAGAATTGGTAGATGATACCCTTGTCACAGAATTGGGATATGCTCAGAAGAGTATGCTTTAAGCCATTCACTAGAGAAACTTTGCTAGTGGAGAGATTTCCTCTAGTGATTGAGCCATACCCAATTGTCTTCCCTCTTGCATTGTTGCCAAATATCACCATTTGACCTTTAGCTTCAGCTATATCTGAAAGTAGACTTCTGTTCCCTATCATGTGCCTTGAACAGCCACTATCGAGGTACCAGATGCCCTTATTTTCTGAATATATAACCATGAAGCAGACCTGAAAAAGTCAAAGGAACAAGGTCTCTCAAATTTTGGTGTGAACCTTAGTAGACATTTTGGAGTCAGATGGCCTAAACAATTGCAAGAATGACAAAGATGAAAGTTCCATGGTGAACTGTGATCTTCTTTGGTTGTATAGTGCTTATGACTATCTTTCTTTCCAACAGCACCCTTGGGTTCAACATGCTTGTTGACAATAGGTTTGAGAAGCTTCTTGTGAATGTTCCTTGGTCTATTAACAGCTGACATAGCCTTGGTTGTTATGTTGTTAACGGACTTATGAGCATTCATCAGAACTCCTTTATGTTTAGTGTCAACTAGCTTGGGAGCCTTAGCCATTTCATAGACAAACTTGACAGGTACTAGTAGAGATTTCGTTTGTTTATCGATATCAGACTTTGCCTTAGCAGAGCTGTTGTCGGTAGACTTAGATTTCTATATTGTTCCTATTACAAGCTTCTTATCAGAAGTAGCAACTTTAGCTTTCCCTTTGTGTGCCTTGAGGTAAACATATGGTATGCTTGTATAACTAAGTCCATGTTTACCCTTGTTACCACAGGTCTGTTTGGAGAAGGAAAGACCAACAGCACTCTTGGAGGTTTCACCTTTCTCTATGACAAAAGAGCTTGCTAGGTTGGGCTCATCATTATAGCATATGCCTGATTTTTCTCCACTTGGCTTTTGGCTAGATAGGATTCCTTCTAAGGTTTCCTTTGAGTTGTTCCAGGAGTCAATCGTCTTTTGCAAGGCAATTTTCTCTGGGTCTAGTCCTTTGATGTGTTCAACTAAGCACTCAACTTCATCACAAAGGAATTTGTTTTCTCCTGTTAGCTTGATACTCTCTTGTTGACAACTATTGAGAGTTTGAACCTCAGCTGCCAACATAGATTTCTCAGCAACAAGCTTTTCATAGTTCTTTGCGAGTTTTACATAGGCTACTCTGAAGGTGTTGAACTCCTCAAGCATATCTTGCTTATCCTTGAGTAGTTCTTCCTTACTGAAGTTTTCACAGTTGGTCTCAACCTCTTCAAAAGGGTGAGGTAAGATTTCGACTTCATGTTCAGAGTCATAGGTGGTACTTGATTTTTGAGCTATTAAGCATGTATTGGCTTGCTCACAATCGTCCTCATCCTCTTCTGAATCAATCTCAAACCAAGTAGCAACCCGTTTCTCTTCAATGTCCTCATCCAGCATACCTTTTTCTTTTTAAAATTTCTTATAAGGAGGTTTTCGGTATGCTTCAAATTTTGGCTCTGGGCATTTGGAAGCAAAATGACCAGGTTTCCTATAGTTATAACACACAAGCTCATTGTTAGATGAGGTTTCAGTAGTCTTTCTAAAAGGCTGCTGGTGTGTGTCATTCCTTCCATATTTTCCAAATTTCTTAAAACGTTTTACAAACATAGCAAACTGTTCATCAAAAAGAAAATCACTTTCACTGGAGGAAGTGAAGGCTTTGTCTTAAACTAAATGGCTTCTTGTACCATGGCTGGCAAGGACAGAGTTTTGAACTGCTTGTCCTGCTCTAGAGCTTGACTAACTTCGAGCTCATAAACCTTCAAACTTGCATAAAGACTATGAAAAGTCATTTCATTCAAGTTTTTAGATTCTTTCATGGCGGTAGTCTTAACATGCCAAAGACTACCTAGAGAGCTGATCGATGTATTTTATACGTCGATTTTATATACTTCTATGGCTTAAATTATGCTATTTCACGAGGCTTTTGGTTACTAATATATATTTTCGGTGAGTTTTGTAAGTTTCAGGTTAATTGTGAAAATACGCGAAACTCGAGGGTTTTAAGTGCAAATTTCAAGAAAGTGCCAAAAAAGGAAAATTGAAGAAACAATGAAAGCTGCACAATCTGGACACCTTGCGGACGCAAGGTGCCTCAGACCTTGCGACCGCAAGGTAGGCAGTACGGGTCCTCGAGCCAGTAACCAAGATTTCCAAAGCCACACATACTGGAGACCTTGCGGACGCAAGGTACCCAGCACCTTGCGACCGCAAGGTGGGCAGAATGCGACTTATTCGGATTTTCACACAGTCATTCGATCCGATTACAACTCCCGAGTATATATAGAAGCCAGAGGCCGAGCCAAAGCATAAGGAGGACGGCTGGAAGCTCTCTTTTCATAGATTTTAGGTAGTTTTAGATTGTATAACATAGTTAGATCCTGTAATTTCAAGTATCGAAGATCAAATCATGTATCTGATCATCTCCATGTGTTGTTCATTGTCTATGATGAACTAAATCATCCATAATCTAGGAGGTGGGAGGTAACTTGTATCGAATTTATGTTTTGATTATTATATATGTGTCTATTCAATGCTTGTTGATTGTGTTGTTTATAAACCCCTATATTATTTTGATTTGAACAAATGAATGTAATCGCAAATAATAAAGGCTTAGAGGTGCGGATAACTGCATGACCAAGTGCATATGTCGTACACTGGCTCACCAACACAATAAATTTGACCTATCGATGCACGAGAGTGATAAGTTAGGACCAGGTTCTTACATGATCTAGGTGACAGATAGATCATAAATCTAGGTGACAGCTAGATTGACAGTTCATGTGCTTAGGATATAGAATGGATGAATTTTGCGGGGATGGAGGCTGAACCAATTGTTCAACAGACTATATCTATTTTTAGTGAACGAACCCAAGACATTGAATGACATTATTATGAATTGAACATAAAGGAGATATAAGTGAAACCCATAATCCTAGATTTCCCCTCACCATAAGATCTTCATATCTGTTATTACTGTCTAATTAGTTAAACATCTATAACTAGTAGTTTAGAGTAGAATTAAACATAAAAACCTTCCTTAGGATAATAATTTGTTATCAATAATTGCACTGTTCGTGATCACTTGTCTCTGTGGGTTCGACCCTTGCTTCCAATACTATTATATAATAGTCTTGTTCACTTGCAAGGAAAAAGATTAAATAAAACATCGATCAAGTTTTTGGCGCAAGGACAAGCTAGTTCACGTAGTTAGTTTGTTGGTAGCATAGTTTTTAATTTAATTTAGTTTTTAGTTTAATTTTCCGTTTTCATAAAAATAAAAATACAAAAAGATTTTATTTTATTTTATTTTAATAGTTAGTTGTTTTTAAATTGCTTTAATTTGTTTTTATGCACGATCGTAGATCTTTGAATCCTAAATTGGTAGACTTAAATCAAGATATAAATATTGTTAGAAAAAATCAAGAAGTTTTTGAAAATCTAGCTTTGAGCCGATAATCAAGACCACTTGAATCAAGAGGATCCTCGGTTGATCCTACAATGGAAGAAAATAACAATAATCGTAATCACGAAAACCTAGTTGACCCGATCAATAGGAATCAAAGAAAGAAGAGCACGCAAGAAGAAATATGGAAGTAGTGGTAAATCAAAGAACTATTAATGACTTTAGTAGACCTTCATTAAATGTTGTGACATCATGTTTAGTCTTGCCAGATGCTGTTAGGAATTTTGAGTTAAAAGGACATTAATTTAATGCCATACCATCTTTTCATGGGATGCCCCATGAAGATCCTGTCAGTTTTTAAGAGAATATGAATACATGATGAGTACTTTTCCTTTAGGAGGGTTGGTGAAGATCAAATCAAAATGAAATATTTTCCCAGTGCATTAAAAGAATTGGCAAAGAGATGGTTTATGAACCTAACACCAAATAGTGTTTATACTTGGGCACAATTATATGATTTGTTTATGAGTAAATTTTACAAACATGCATCTCTTACGGAGTATAGAAAACAAATCATGTCATTCCAAAATGAACCGGGTGAGTGAAACATTCCATGAGTCATGGGATAGATTTAAAAATACGCTCATTATGTGTCCTCATCATAATTTGGCTCAACATGTGTTAGTGCTTCAATTTTATCATGGTCTTTCGCCAGCTTACAAACTATGGTTGATAGTGCACTTGGTGGTTCTATTAATAGAATGACACCGAAGCACTAGAAGAATTATTTGAGATGCTAAGTATTAATTCCCAACGAGAAAAGTGCTAGAGGTAAAAATAGGAGCCTATATCAATTGCAAGATAATTCAAATACACAAGCTCAATTTGAAAATTGGAAAATTCAAGAAGCATGTGCTTTATGTGGATTATATTCTCATGCTACTAATTTTTGTCCGTCAAGTGCTATGTATTCGAGCAGGCTAATGCTATGAATATGTACCCTCAAAGGCCAAGGAAAGATCCCTATTCAAATACATATAATCCTGGTTGGAGGAATCATCCTAACTTTTCGTGGGGAGGAAATAAGCCTTTGCAACCTCAACAGTTCCAACCTCAACCACCACAACCTCCACAGTTGCCAAATCAAAATCAGTTGAGAATTGAAGAAGTTCCCAAGCAAGAAGTAGCTAGTAAAGGTCAAGCAGCTTTAATGAAGTACATGCTTGAAGAAATTGAAAATCTAAAGAAACACATTGAAAGTTCGGAGAAGATAAAAGAGAAGAAGGGAAGTTCCTAGTCAAGCGAGCAAGCCAAGTCAATCACCGTCTTGCGAGCGGTAAGGTGATAGGTGAAGAGGTAAGTGATCTGATCCTTCTTCTAATATGCTGCTACAATAGAAAATTACGAAAAGGTAATGAAAAAGAAATCGAAAAAGATAGTGATAGTAATAAAGAGATTAATGACTTAAGTAATCAAGAGGTAGAAAAAGAAAAAGTAGAAGTAGATGTTCCAAATAAGGAACAAGAAGAAAAAGAAATTCAAAATAAAGATAATACAATTGAAGTTGAAAAAGAGTTGGATCAAGAAGAAGAGGAACCTTATGTGGCTCCACCACCTATGTTCCTCAATTCCGTTTCAAGAAGACTTATGAAAAACCGAATGGACAAACAATTTTCGGAAATTTATAATATGTTATCCAAAGTAAATGTTAATTTACCTTTGCTTAATGTTATTAAAAATATTCCAGCTTATGCAAAGTTTTTCAAAGATCTTCACTCTAAGAAACACAAGGTTTACAACCCAAATTACCACCTAAGTTGAAAGACCCAGGTAGTTTTAATATCCAAGTCTCCTTGGGAAGCTCTAAAAAGATGAAAGCAATGCTAGATTTAGGAGCAAGTATTAATTTGATGCCTTTCGCGGTCTATAAACAGATTAGGTTTAGGAGAACTAAAACCCACTACTATGCAATTACAATTAGTGATCGCTCGGTTAAATATCCTTTGGGTATAGTGGAAGATATCCTAGTTCAGGTTGATAAATTAATCATACCAATTGACTTTGTGGTTCTAGAGATGGAAAGGAAGATATGCACCAATAATGAAGTCCCAATATTGTTAGGCAGACCATTTATGGCAACTGCCAATACAATGATTAATGTGAAAAATGGTAAACTCACAATGTCAGTCCTAGGTGAAACCGCATTGAAATTTACGTGTTTGATGCTATGAATAGACCTAGTGACATAAGTGCTGTTTTTCAATAGATGAGATTGAAAAATTATCAACCGAAACTTTTGAAGAAGAGGAAGATTATGAGAGAGATAGATTTATTGTCTATGATGATAGCCTATCCCTCCCATAAAAATTGACATTGAGGAAATTGAAAGAGAAATAGAAGAAGAGGAAAGATTAGAGAAAGAAAAGTTTGAAGCTAGTAAAAAGAAAGATGAAGAAGGTAGAGAAATAAAAATAGAATCAGAAAATAATTCTGATGAGTCTGAAAAAAGTAGTAGAAGAAAGTTATGAAATCAAAGATGATGAAGTAGAGATTCTAAAATCTCTCTTTGAAGAAATTGAGATAGAAAATATTGAGGAAGAAAATAAAGAAGAAAAGCAAGAAGAGAATAATGAGGCTAAAATAAAAGAAACTATTAAAGTAGAAAATTCTGAATTTATGCCTTCCATTAATTCTCCCAAAGTCGAAGAATTAAAGCCATTACCATCCCATTTAAAATATGCATTTTTAGGGAAGGTAACACTTTACTGTTATTATAGCGGCCGACTTAACGGAAAAACAAGAAGCTAAGTTTGTTAAAAGTTTTATGGACACATAGAGAAGCTTTAGGATGGTCTTTAGCTGACTTAAAAGGAATTAGTCCCTCTATGTGCATGCATAAAATACATTTAGAAGAAGGTAGTAAACCTTCAAGAGAAAGACAAAGAAGACTTAACCCACACATGGAAGAAGGCGTTAGGAAAAGAAGTTCTTAAGCTCTTAGATGCGGGTATAATTTACCCTATATCGGATAGTAAATGGGTTAGTCTGTCCAAGTAGTTCCTAAAAAGTCGAGGAATTCTTGTTAAAAATGAGAAAGATGAATTAGTCCCTACAAGGACTATAGCGGTTATAGAATGTGTATCGATTTGCGAAATTAAATGCGGCAACTAGGAAAGATCACTTTCCTTTGCCATTTATTGACCAAATTCTTGAAAGACTAGCCGGTCATGAATATTATTGCTTTCTTGATGGTTTTTACGGATATAATCGGATCCTGTTGCACCGAAGACCAAGAGAAAACAACTTTACATGTCCCTTTGGTACTTTTGCCTTTAGGAGAATGCCTTTTGGATTGTGTAATGCACCGCTACTTTTCAAAGATGCATGATTTCTATATTTTCGATTTAGTTGAAAGATGCGTAGAAGTTTTCATGGACGATTTTTCGGTTTTGGAAATTCTTTTGATCATTGTTTAGAAAACCTTACATCTGTCCTAAAAGATCTTTGAAACTAATTTAACTTTAAGTTGGGAGAAAAGTCACTTCATGGTAAAACATGGAATTGTCTTAGGGCATGTTGTTTCAAATAAAGGCATTGAAGTTGACAAAGCTAAAATCGAAGTTATTTCACAACTACCCCTCCCACTTGAGTTAAAGGAGTTCGAAGTTTTCTTGGCCATCTTGGTTTTATCGAAGATTTATAAAAGATTTTTCCAAAATCGTAAACCTCTATGTAATTTGCTAGCAAAAGATACATAATTTATTTTTGATAAAGAATGTTTAGAAGCTTTTAATTTATTAAAAGAAAAGTTAACTCTGCCCCAATTTTATCCGGCCACGATTGGTCACTTCCTTTTGAAATCATGTGTGATGCATCGGATTTTGCGATTGGAGCCGTGTTAGGACAAAGGGTAGATAGAAAGCCTCATGTGATCCATTATGCTAGTAGAACTCTAAATGATGCTCAATTGAATTATACCACTCTTGAAAAGGAATTTTTAGCGATAGTATATGCTTTAGAAAAATTTAGATCATATCTGCTAGGATCAAAGGTGATAATCTTTTCTGATCATTCCGCATTGAAATATCTGTTAAGTAAGAAGGATGCTAAACCAAGATTAATTAGATGGATGTTATTGTTACAAGAATTTGACATTACTATCAAGGATAAAAAGGGAAGCGAGAATGTTGTAGCCGACCATTTGTCTAGGTTAGAATTTTCACCCTTGCTTGAGCGTCAATTTCTTGATGATCCTGTCCCCATAAATGACAATTTTCTGATGAACAACTCTTAGCCATTAAAGATTCGACCCTTGGTATCTTGATTTTGTCAACTACTATGTGTCGATATCATTAATCGGATTTTGATCATTACGAAAAGAAGAAATTTTTAGGCGGAAACTAAAAATTATTTTTGGGAAGCTCCTCATTTATACAAAATTTGTTCTGATTCTTTAATAAGAAGATGTATTCCAGAAAAAGACCAACAAGGTATCATGGAATTTTGCCATGGATATTCTTGTGGAGGTCATTTTAGTGGTAACAAAACTGCTCGGAAAATTTTGCAATCAGTGCGTATTGGCCTCTTGTTTTTAGAGATTGTGAAGCTGTTTTATAGAACATGTGACAAATGTCAAAGAAGCAGTGGTATAGGAAAAGAAAGCGAGATGCCCTTACATGTTAATTTAGTAGTTGAAATTTTTGACGTTTGGGGTATTGATTTTATGGGTCCCTTCCACTGTGTCCAAATAATTGTGAGTATATTCTAGTAGCGATTGATTATGTTTCTAAATGGATAGAAGCAGTAGCAACCAAGACTAATGATGGAAAAACAGTAGTCAAGTTTGTAGAAGATTTATTTGCTAGATATGGAGTTCCTAAGGCCATAATAAGTGACCAAGGAACTCATTTTACCAATAAGTTGTTAAATAATGTTCTTAGAAAGCATGGTGTAACTCACAAGTTAGCTACACCGTATCATCCACAAACATCCGGACAAGTAGAAGTAAGCAATAGGCAAATAAAAGCAGTGTTAGAAAAGGCGTTAGGCCTAATCGTAAAGATTGGGAATCTAAACTCAAGGATGCTTTATGGGCATACCGACGCTTTTAAGACACCCATAGGAATGAGTCCATATAGAATGGTATATGGCAAAGCTTGCCATTTACCGTTGAAATTGAGCATAAAGCCTATTGGGCATTAAAAATTGAATTTAGATTTAACATTGGCCGGAGAAAGAAAGATTGTTTCGAGTTAAATGAGTTAGAAGAGCATAGGCTAAATTCGTATGAGAATGCGAAGACATATAAAGAAAAGACCAAAAAGTATCATGACATGGGATTAGCCAACAAAATGCTTCATCCAGGTATGAAAGTATTACTTTTTAACTCTAGGTTAAGGTTATTCCCAGGAAAGTTAAAATCTAAATGGTCTGGTCCTTTTAGAATTATGCAATTTATCCTCATGGAATTGTTGATATTCAAAACCCCAAAAATAATGAAGTGTTTAAAGTGAATGGACACCGACTCAAGCCATATTTTGAGCCAATGTCGGTTGAGCGAACAATTGAGTTAATCCGTTTGGTGACAATGAACCACCACGAGATTAGGCTTGCGGTTTGGTCGAGCCAAAGACGTTAAACAAAGGCGCTAAGTGGGAGGCAACCCACTATGTTTGAATGTTATTTAGTTTTTATAGTTAGTTTAAATATGCTTTTCTCAGTTAAATTTAATTTTTGGACATTTAATTTTAAATTAAATATGCCAAAATTCAAGTTTGGGGAGAAAAACATCTTAGTGTTGTATTTATATGTTACTAATAATTTTTAGTTTAGAAATTTTTGTTTAGTTTTTATATTCGAGGAAATATCCAAGACATAACGGAAGTTAACGGAAGGGCTAAGCGCAAGCTGCTGAAAAGTATTGAAAGAAAAAAACAAGAAGGAAGACTACGTCCACCTTGCGGACGCAAGGTGTGAAGGCCTGCGGCAAGGTCCCGATAATCTGAATTTCGTGCGTCGTCTTGTCGGTCATGGGGAATCGGCGAGGAATCTCAACGCTTTGATTGGCCGCCACCTTGCGGACGCAAGGTGTGGCGAACCTGCGACAAGGTCCCTATTTAAAGGCTGCGGGTTTTCTTCGAAAATCACCAAATCTTCCTCCTTCCCTCAAGCGGCAGCGGCGGCTCCCAACCTCTCCAAATTCCGGCAGATCGGCTCAATTCGGCACATATTCCAAGATCTCTCTCTCTCTCCTCAAAACTCTTCATCTTCCATCTCTCCCATCCACCATTACACTCCATAAGGTTGAAGATTTTGAAGAAAAAGAAGAAGAAAACTCCATTGCCGAAGATCAAGCTCCTCATTTGCATTCACTCTATTCAGGTAAATCAAGTAACACTAACACCCTTTTTAATTTCATACGTAAAATATTTGCATGCTAGGGTGCTAGATAGTTTTTAACGTAGATAAAATTTTGCATGCTTAGAATAAATTTTAATTTTAAAATTTTAAAACACATTTTAATTGTTAAACTTTTTAGTTTTTAAAATTTTATTTCAAACAAAATGTTAAGTAGGCGTAGAAATACCGGTGCTTCATCCTCAGGCCCGCTCGGGAGGAAGAGCATAATTTTGACATAACTCGATTAGGTGTCCTCTGAGGCATCGGAGAATACACGGACTAAGCTCTCCAAGTCCTTGGTGCCCGAAAGGGGATTCAAGGTGAAGACTTTGGTCTCAGTCCCAATCGATGGCTCGTAGGTGGGGGCTTTGTTAGATTCTCCGCCAGAGATGCCGTAGTCCCTATTGTCAGAGAATTCTATGCTAATGGCGACATTAGCATAGATGGGGGTGTAGAGACATTGTTAATGTTAGGGGCATTGTAGTTAATTTTTCGTCCCAAAGCATTAACACTTATTTCGGCACCTCCAACTGCGGTTGGTGCCGATGACTATAACACACACACTCTCAACCCCGTATATCCTGTCGAGGTGGTCAATCTTGCCATCGCTCTCCAGGTGTGGAGTGGTCCTATAACCGTAACCCACCATTTGGACCACGCACCATGAGAGAGTCCTTCCTCCAAGACACGGCCAAGCCCGTGTATAAATTTGTTCTTGGACGTCTCATGCCCTCAAGTCACCAAAACACGGTGAATTGGGAGAGAGCTGTCTTGACCTACACCATTATGACCGGTGGGTCCATTGATGTTGGCCGTTTGATCAACGGCCAAATCAAGACCCTTATTAGAGGTAGGGCGAATGCGGGGTTCGCGTTCCCGCATTTGATTACCGATTTGTGTAGGGGCGGCGTGAGAATGCCCAAACAGAGGAAATTTGAAGGCTGGTCAGGTCATTACGAAGGGCCATTTTGTTTGAACATCACCGGTAGGCCGAGAGTGAGGGTTCCTCAAGAGGAGGAACCCGAAGAGGAAGGAGGACCCGCTCGTGGAGATCTCCAACAGATTGGAGAAGGTTGTCCTCCAAAATGACATGATGGGTCGCGGTTGGCACAAATGCGTGCCGACGATTTTTTGGTTGGGCCAACAACGTGAGGACGGAAATCTCCAATTGTATGGATTCCCTCGGCACGATCCCGAGTTTCGTCCTCGTTCGTTATTTCCGCCCGACTCACCGTGAGTCGAGGCCCAAGTTCCATCCTCTTTCGTTAGGTGGACCGCTATCTCCTTTTGATATTTGTCCTACCCCATCAATCCTCTCATATGTTCCTCTATTTTGAGGACAAAATAGAAATTAAGTTTGGGGGGATTTAAAACTTTAGTCTTAGCGAGGTCCTAGCCTAACGAGGAATGGAGTTGGGCTATGTCGTTAGGGTGAAGAAAAATTTCTTTTCTTGATGACCATTTAACTCTTCACCCTATTTTTCTGTTTTTATTTTTCTTATTTTCGGAGGTGTTGCCTTGACGGAATACACTCAAATTTGGATACTCGTGGGTTCCTCTTATGGGGACCCATCATCAATGTCATCGTCATCATCTCCCAATTTCTTAAAAATATATATATATATATATATATATAATATATATATATATATATATATATATCAAAATATTCATCCTCGAGTTTAGGTGTGGTAATGCTAGTCGTAGTCAATGAGGAGATTAGTGCAATGAACACATAGTTAGTCTGTAGATCCCCAGAATTTACTTAATTTTGCGAAACTTTTACTTTTCTCCAAATTCTTCATGCACTCACACCGTCATAATTATGGATTGATTAGAATAGTTTTATAAAGTTTATAACACCTATTTCACTTCAACAAGATATGCACAAGAATATGATGCATAGCCATTCGAACATAATTGTTGCATTAAATTGTAACTTAGGGTCAATTGCATGATAGTTAGATCCCTTGGATTTTTCTCATTTATATATCTCAAGCACACTTTCGAACCGGTATGCATGTTAGTCTCAATTGTCCCTACCATCTGTCTTAGCGAATGCTTATGTGAAATCCAGTGATGCTAAACACTCAACCCCAATTCCCATAGTTGATATGATATTTTGTGTTGTCTTACTTGCTTTAAAAACTATGTGAGCATTTGGCATTAAGAAATGACTTAGGCCATCTTCGGATCGTTAAAGCCTAAATATTCCCTGACCTATACTAAATATATCCCTAGTGTCCCCTTTGAGCCTAATGAAAAAGAATGGAGTGTGCTAAGCACACTATTGAAACCCCATTCGCCATCGTTTCTATTACCCACATTAACTTAACCTAAAAGCATACACTTTTAGCCTACCCTTTGAGAGAGTAGGATGTGGGTGGGAAATTGATTCTAGGAGGACCACTTCTTTTCGGTTAGGCTATTTTGAAGGACTTCTTCTTTCCGTCGTCGAAAAAAAAAAATATCATGTGTCGACGAAAAATGAAACGGAAGAAGAAGAGTGTAAACAAAGATTCAAATGGAAGCATAGCTTTCAAGAGAAAATATGTTAGAAAAATCATGCTGATAAGAATGATGTGATATTTTTAGAAGAATATATTGCCCAAAACAAGTTTGGGGGAAAGAAGAAAACTTAAAAGTTACAGAAAGCACCCCTCCACTTGTGGTCTTTGCAGGTCCTAGCCTAAATAGGGAAAACTTCCTTTTGCTTGGAAGTATGAGGGATAAAGGGTAGTCTTACTCTCTCACTTTGAATTCTAATTCCTTTCCTTCATATCCCCCAACACCTTGGCCTTACATTACAAGCTAATAAAGACCTAATGATCTTCTTGCCAATGCTTATGTTGTTTTAATTGCGTCAAGTGAGTAACATGAAATTGATCACACACTTCTTATATCATTATTATTCACCTAAAGCTCAATGTGTTAGCATAATCTTAGCTATTACAAGTCATTGGGATAGGAGAGCATTGTATGTCATACATAGAAGTGCATGGGATGGATGTATAAGTCTTTTGAATCCTTGAGACCTTTCTGTTTGTAACTGACCGGGTTTGGATGGTAGATCTCATAATTCTTAATGCATGATTTTCTCCTAAACTTTGATTTTCATATGAATGTGGTGTTTAGCTTAATAAAACTGTTTTAGTTAAGATATTCTTTAAGACTGGTGATCACACACACGGAGAAATTAAAAGTAGTAGCAGTCTTAAGAAAAGACTAGTTGGTTTTATATGACTAAGCCTGCATATATGTGGTGAGCACCAAACTGAGATTACATGCATGCCATACACCTATAACTTGAGATGAAGCCAAAAAGATTTTATGTTTTATTTTATGTGTAATTTTATTTCTTTTGTATTTATTATTTTTGTATTTATCGCATAGTCGAGTCACTCGAAAGAGTCTCCTTGAGTTTGTGGGTTTATAGAGGAGTGTAAATAGTGTCACCCTCACAAAAAGATTTTAATTTTTGTTATTTATATGCTTTTGTATTTATAAGTTTATTTGTTTACTCGTGGACGAGCAAAGTTCAAGTTTGGGGGTATTTGATCGATGTATTTTATACGTCGATTTTATATACTTCTATGACTTAAATTATGCTATTTCACGAGGCTTTTGAGTTACTAATATATGTTTTTGGTGAGTTTTGTAAGTTTCAGGATTATTGTGAAAATACGCGAAACTCCAGGGTTTTAAGTGCAAATTTCAAGAAGGGCCAAAGGAAAATTGAAGAAACAATGAAATGAACCGGACACCTTGCGGACGCAAGGTGCCTCGGTTGCGACCGCAAGGTAGGCGTCTGGACCTCGAGAAACAATCAAAGATTTCCAAAGCCACACATACTGGAGACCTTGTGGACGCAAGGTACCCAGCACCTTGTGATCGCAAGGTGGGCAGAATGCGACTTATTCGGATTTTCACACAGTCATTCGATCCGATTACAACTCCCGAGTATATATAGAAGCCGATGGCCGAGCCTAAGGAGATAAGGAGGACATGGAAGCTCTCTTTTCATAGATTTTAGGTAGTTTTAGATTGTATAACATAGTTAGATTTTGTAATTTCAAGTATTGAAGATCAAATCATGTATCCGATCATCTCCATGTGTTTCATTGTCTATGATGAACTAAATCATCCATAATCTAGGAGGTGGGAGGTAACTTGTATCGAATTTATGTTTTGATTCTTATATATATGTCTATTCAATGCTTGTTGATTGTGTTGTTTATCAACCCCTATATTATTTTGCTTTGAACAAATGAATGTAATCGCAAATAATAAAGGCTTAGAGGTGCGGATAACGCATGACCAAGTGCATATGTCGTACATAGGCTCACCAACACAATAAATTGGACCTATCGATGCACGAGAGTGATAAGTTAGGACCAGGTTCTTACATGATCTAGGTGACAGATAGATCATAAATCTAGGTGACAGCTAGATTGATAGTTCCTGTGCTTAGGATATAGAATGGATGAATTTTGCGGGGATGGAGGCTGAACCAATTGTTCAACAGACTATATCTATTTTTAGTGAACGAACCCAAGACATTGAATGACATTATTATGAATTGAACATAAAGGAGATATAAGTGAAACCCGTAATCCTAGATTTCCACTCACCATAAGATCTTCATATCTGTTATTGTCTAATTAGTTAAACATCTATAACTAGTAGTTTAGAGTAGAATTAAACATAAAAACCCCCTTAGGTTAATAATTTGCTATCAATAATTGCCTGCTTCGTGATCACTTGTCTCGTGGGTTCGACCCTTGCTTCCAATACTATTCTATAATAGTCTTGTTCACTTGCAAGGAAATAATTAAAATAAGAACATCGATCATATGCCGAGATTGCGAAACCAAAGAAATTGCAAGGTTCAAGAGGGGCATAGAATTGAGGGAGCCAATGTTGACAAAAAAAATATTTTTTTTGACAAAGAAGAAGTAGCATAAGTTGCTTAGGCGAGGTCATGATCGACCCACTCTGATACCATGAAAGAATTGTCGCAGAAAAAGAAGAAGCATGTATAATATGCCCAAATGAATTGTGAAACAAATCATGGAGGAATATTCCTCATTCAAAAGAGCAAAAATAGAGGGAGATAGGTGAAGCATAAACAATGATCTTTCCAGTCAAAGTACAACCACCAAAAAACAAAACATTAAGTCAACTATCATACTCAAACCCAACGGTCACAAAATGAATGTCAATTTTTCTGAGGGAGTAATTGGAAGATGATGAATTGATAATGCTATAAATTGTGGACTTCATAAATATAAACCCAGAATGGATAGCATACAACCATATGGTGTATTAATTACCATCATACAGAGCTTGTTAGGACATAAAGCATAGATATGCCTTATAGTATCTCCAAAGACATGATATTTACTTGACTATTGCATAGTAAAACTTCAAAAGAACTTTCAGTAAAGCATCAAAAGATTTAACCACTAACAAACTCATCGTTCAAAATATGTATTCAACTCAACAGTGCATACTAATTCCATGACAAGGATATAGACGAAGAATAGAAATCTAGCTGCAAAAATATCAATCTAAGAGAAGGGCATAACTCATTTGCAATCCTTGCTCGAGAAATTACTTCATCCTTATGCAACCTCTTCAATACCTAAAGATAGCCATTAGTATCAATCATACATGGCCCGGTTTTCATCCATTGATTTATATCTTTATGAATGACAGGCAAAGCAATCTTGCCTTTGGAAATGGAGACTCAACCAAATACCGATTCTTCTTTAGTACAAGCTTCACTTTTCCATAATTGGCAGTAGAAGCATGGATAAAATCAATCATCTCTTTTGGAAGCTTGGTCTTGGATAAAATATAATTAGAACAACTATAATTGTTTCAGTCTCTAGGCCAACGGATACAACCATTTTACCGCGTACAGTGAGTGAAGGGTCAGATTGTATTCATGCATCGACTTCAGCCTACAAAATGATGAAACTCTTGATTCTCAATAGCTATGCAAACTAAGCAATACAAATTACAAACTAGAAACAGATTTCTCAAGAATGATACTTGCAAACAGATTCCACTATAGGAATAAGAAAACCATACACTTGCTTGAATAAGGGTGAGAATATGTCCAGAAAAATATGTCCGTCTGCACAAGCCCATAATGGGCGATTACCATGATCTGGCTTAATTTCCAACTTGGTAAAATCTCTATTTATTGGTTCATTATCCCCTTGAACAACACATAGCATATCCATTTAATTTATTCAGAACAATTAAGATTTTATAAGATGAAATGAATTACTTAGCATTGAAAATAAATGCATATATACCATCCATGTCGTCGTTTCCAAAATCTTCAACGTAATAAGCATCTTCGTCATCAACAACTATGACCAAAAGTTTATAAAACATAATTTTTGATCACACAAACTCAAGTTTGATGGTTCAAAATGGCTAAAATTGGAAGTCTTCTGGCTATTGCTTCTTTTCTATTAGTGCAACTACTAAGAAAATTGAAATGAATTTTCCTCGTTAGAGATACTCTATCATTGTATATATCATTACATGCATGCATTGGTTCATTCTTTCTTCCTATATTTTTATTAGTTTCCTACCTGAAGAGGCATAAAAATAGATTCACCCTCATATAAGTCGAATCAATTAGCAAGTCAAAATACCCAAATGCACATTCTTCTTAATGGAAGCAAGGTTATGGAATTCAGTATCTCTGAATCAATTGTGATTCCCCTTCATACTCGTTGAATCAATTTGCAACTTCAAATACCCGAACACAAATACACATTCTTCTTTGTGAAATCCAAGTTTAGAAATTCAGTATGACTAACCAAATTGCAATATGAAATACTCAACAAAATACTCACGATCTAATTAAATAAACGAATAATAGATTTGCATATTAAAATATGTCGGATGGAAAATACATATATTCCAGGTTATGTAATCAATAACAAAAACGAATGACTTTGAAGAACCTTGGATGTAGATGAAGATTTGTGCTTCTTGTGAGGTCGACCACTTTTCTCACATGAGTAAAAACTGAGAGAGATTTAGGGCTTCGATTAGTTTGTTAAATCTAACAAAGAAGAAAGGAGAAAAAATAAATTATGTGAAAGCAATTAGGGAAGCGCATAAAAGAGAAGGAGAGAACCTTCTAAGCCGATGATTATGGTGGACATCCCAAGGAGCAGCGACAACCCTAAGGTTTACCAAATGAAAGTTGCCGAAAAACTAAAGATCTTTTGTCTACTTAACCCCTCCCCTTCAAATGAAATATTGGGCAATCCAAAATTTTCGACCGAAGAGGAATGCGCGAAAATGTTGGTGCCTTAAACTTTAACTCAATTGCCGACAAATTGGAGCTCTTTTGTCGTGCATGTTTAGTAATTGTCTATGAATTTAGTTTGGTAGCCAATTTATATGGATTTACTATAAAAATTTATTTTGTAGTTAAATAAGTACATTTACCTATAAATTAATTTTCGTAGTTAAAAATTCGTAGCTAATTATATATTTTCTTGTAGTGTCTTCTAGTGTACTCTTCATCAGGAGAGTTCTATTATCTGATGGAATGAGAACGGTAGTCAAGTTCTTTCGTAGTGCGTTGTTATCGCGATCAGAACTCAGTTCATAGACCTTAGTTATTTCCCCTCTGTGATGGCCAGATCATGTTCTCGCTCAGCTACCATACGATCATGAGCCGGATTAAGAGCATGATAGTTGAGTTCTAGCACAAGAAGACATACGCAAGCAAGATGGATGGTGATGTTGCGGAAGAGCAGATTGAATAGAATTGAGCAGATTCGAACACCCTCGTTGTGTTAAGCCTCCATGTTGATCTTCAGATCGGTAGACTCATGCGTCACTTCTCCAAATTTGGTCCAAATATCCTCTTGAAACTGTCGGAGGATGGTGGCATTCCAAGTCGACCTTGGATGATTCAAGAGCAATCTCAAAACCCATGGTGATCTTGGTTAATTCTCTAAGCTCTACTCAAGATTTCGCGTTGGCTAGGAGGATGGAAGAGGGGTCGAGGTCTACTTGAATGGGCTCGTGAGTAGCGGCAGACGAGGTGGTATCAGCAGAGGTAGTAGGACGGAAGGGCTACTAGAGGGGTGGAGTGGTAGAGGTTGAAGTTGAAGAGGAATCGGATGTGGGGAATGTGTGGGTAAATGGGGAGAAATTGGCTTGAGGTGGGGATGAAGCAGGGGTTGGGGGTATATCAATATCTGTGTCTGAATGATCACGTAATAATTGAAGAGGTTGGGTTAGGGGTCTTGAGAGCCGGAAGGGAGGGGGATAGAAAAAGTCTTCGTCTCATTGGTTGAGGTTCTCGTGGATGGGGAGGGGGCTTTGGGAAGAGGTATGCTACTGACGAAAGTTCAAATATGAACTTTGTAACTGCAGCGGAAAGCATGGGTTGAAACCTGGGGTGACGATGTAAGGAATGGGTTGTTTTCGTTCGGATGGTGAAGAAGGGTTTGCTTGGGTAGGAGTGGGTGAAGGGGGAGTGGATGGGCTTGGTGAGTAGTTGAAGGGAAAAGGGGTGTGTGGGTAGGTGAATTGGTAGGATCCTCCTGAGAACTAGAGTCCTCAAGAGTTATGGGCTCCTCCTGAGGGATAGACTCCTTCGGAGGGCTTGGCTCCTCTTGAGTACATGACTCGGTAGAAATGGTTGAAGAAGGGGTAGAAGGTGGGTTGCTAGCGGACTTCCCTTTGCCTCGAGATGGATATGAGATCCATAAGCTTCATCGGCAAAGATGAGAGGGTCTAATAACCTTCATACATAATTTACTAATTCAAAAAATATCAATAGAATATTTAGTCACCATCCACATGAACAACATAAAATTATTTTATTCAATTTTAAAAAATTTAATCAATAGAATTTATAGTTAGAGTTATGTCATAATAAAAAACTAATATTATAAGAGTATTAATTGTCAGTCAAATTTTGAGAAAACATGTGATCGTTTTTATTGCATAAAAAATTTACAATTAGATAATTAAAAAACATCATTATAAAAATTAATCCAATAGTAAAATCATATTGATATCATATGTAAAGTCTTAATATCTTTTGCCTACCAATAAAAATCAATTCTAAATATTAATTCTGAACTGATTAAAATCAATAATCAATTCAATATCTACCATATCATTATTATTGAATTAAATCAATCTTTTATTATAGTAATGAAGTATCAAATATTATCTAAAATCTTGGTCGATAAATACTTTTATGATTTAATTTTCCTATATGAAGCTTAAAACGAGTCATAAGCATGATCGAAAATATAATTATGAAAACAAATAAAAACATAAAATAAATATCTTGTTCGCAGATGTGTTATAAATTAAAGAATAATATGGAAATAAGAAATATATTATTCAACTTCAAATGATAAGTAACTAATTTAGAGATATTTTTATCCAAACATACAATAATTTAAAATAATTACTAATAATGTAGTAGATAAATATAAAATGTATAGAAAATAATATCTTCCTTTTTTTTTTTTTGCCGAGTTTTAACTTTGAAACTTCTTTAGAGGAGAGCGTCTGCCCAGGAGTAATAGCCAGAAAATAGTCGATCACAAATAATTATGCGATATAAAAAGCCACTCATGATTTTATCTTTGGATTCTAGGATTACGTCGGCCAGGGTATAGGGATAATTCATTATAAAATGTGAAAATACAATGCGGGTTTGTAAGATGAGCGTTGTAGGTCTATGAAGATGAGCTTTATGGTGCGTAGGAACTCAGTTCTTTGATATATTTTGGGTGTATTGGAACTACAATATGAGGTTCTCGCTGAGGATGGTATGGCTGTGGTGAAAAGAGGCTTGGATTGGATTTAGTAGTATGGTAAAACAAAGCTCGGGGATTTATGTGTTTATGTTTAAGGGTGGGCACAAAATAGATCTTATTGTTGTAAGATAAGGAATGAATTTTGGGATAAGCTATACGGCGAGATTCTAGATCAAAACATGGTGAATAAAGAGACTGATAAGTATAGCTTATCCCAAAATTCATTCCTTATCTTACAACAATAAGATCTATTTTGTACCCTTAAACCATAAACACACCCTACCATACTACTAAATCCAATCCTACGGAGCCTGTTTTCACCACAATTTCCAACAAACCTCATATTGTCCAATACACCATAATATCCAGCAGAACTATAGTTCCTAACAGCACCATAAGAGTACCTATCATAGGACCTACAAACGCTCATCTTACAAACCCGCATTGTATCATTATCACATTTTATAATGAAATTATCCCTATACCCTACCGACGAATCCTAGAATCCAAGATTAAAATCATGAGTGGCTTTTGTATATCGATTATTTTGTGTGATAAAACGGGCTATTAAACTCCCCGGACGGCATCATGGCCTCTCCCCTAAAAGAGTGTCAAGACTCTACAAGGCATTCCATTCCTAAGACTTAAGTTTGATTAGTTAAATCCTAACTACTTAATTTTGACCGATTACATTATAACTAGATTCACGAAACACATGACTGAAAATCAATAAACCCAATAATATTATCATAATCTTTTGTAATCTCACACATTAAATAGTATTCTATTCGTTCCACCCAAAAAGTTTATTTTTGAAAATTTTAAGTGCATCTCCAATGCTAATGTGTATGTGAAAGAATTTCGATGTCACTTAGGATTCACACATTTTTGGAAGAAAAAAACTGTCAATGTAAATTTGAATGATGAGTGTGGATATGATGTGGCAATCAAATTTGTTCACATTGTGGATAACAATATCAAACTTTCACATTTTATTTTATGGTGTGGATACATCAAAGTCATTAATATTCTTTTTAAAACTATAGTGGTGGGATGCATACCACATAAGATTAAATCCACATTTGCATTTGAGAGATCCTTTTTGATTGAATGTGAATGAAGACAGAAAAAATGACACACATGATTGAGAGTGTGAATTATCCACGGCCACGTATGATGAAATCCACGGTTGCATTGGTGATGCTCTAAAAATTAAGGAAATATAACTAGCATCAGAGTTGGTCTTATGTATAATAATACTTGAGCATAATCATTATTATAATATTAAATGTGGAGGCGAATTTGAAATATTATGGAAATTGTATATATTTTTTAAAGTAGATTTTTCAAGTGAAACATCTCAAAATAATATAATAGACTCTTTGTTTGGAATGAAGGGAAGGAAGTATCTATTGTAATTGCACCATTAATTACATGATATTATAATCTTTATTACTCCATAATTTTTATTGAAATCTCTACCATTAAACCTAGATTATTCTTATTTAATATAGATGATGTCTATAATAGTTATACTTTAGTTCTGTAAAGAAGTATTGCTTATACTTAATGTATGATATTTATAATCTATTGCAATTTATGAGATTAAAATCACGTGGCACTTTTCATGTAGGGATAAATCTAATCCTCCTATAAAAGGGCAACTACTTTCTTCAAGTTTTGCATAACCATTACATTTTGTTGGCTATACAAGATGAGTACTAGTAAATATTTGTTTCTCGTATTCCTTGGGATAGTGGTTCTTGCCACCCCATCCATAGCTAGAGTGTTAGTTCCCACCTTTGTGTCCCTGGGCAAAGGCAATAGGGATTTATCCCTCAATGATGAAAATCCTCTAAATATTCATGTTACTCAGGTAGACCACAACTTGATTGGTCCACTAGAGGAACAAGATTTTTTCTTACTAGAATCGAATCGGTGAAGTATTCGAATCCGAGCATAAGCACAAGCATAAACATCACCCACATGAGCCACATCCCATTAAGTCATTGGACATGCCCACCTCACCATAAGTATGGCCGAAGGAGCTCGATTCCCAGCATGAGCACAAGCATAAGCATCATCCACATGAGCCACATCATAAAGAACACCACAAGCCACATGCTCCGCCACCGAAAGTTGCCGAAGCACTGACATTCGAGCATGAGCACAAACATAAGCATCAT
>CM028383.1:75065380-75144184 GCA_013146195.2 Codonopsis lanceolata
AACGTAGAAATACCGGACCATCTTCTTCTCGGTCCCAAGAGGAGAAAGATTATGACACCTTTAGGTCCGTCTCCTTCGAGGCGTTGGAGAGCTACACGAGGAAGCTCTACAAAAGCATAGTCCTCAAGAGGGGATTTCAATTTAAGGACTTTGACCTCCCTGCCCACTTCGCCCAACGAAGATGGGCATTTCTCTGTGCGACTCCAGGAATGGCCATTGTTCGTGAATTCTATGCCAATAGGCATGTCTCCCCAACTGGTGCGGTATCCAACACCAGTAATGTCCAAAATAAGGATGTCAACTTTTCGCCCTTTAGCATTAACAATTATTTCGGCACCCCTAGTTTCGAGGCGGGCACTAATCACTACAGTGTCCATCTTTCCCGTCCCATCTCTCTTCAGGTGGTCAATGCGATGATCGCAACTCCTGACACGGCTTGGACCTATCATCAAGTTCCACCATTTGGCCCCCGCACCATGGACGAGACCCATTTGATGAAAACGACCAAAGGCATGTTCAAATTTATCTGTGCACGCCTTATGCCCTCCAGCCACAAGCACACAATGTCGTGGCACAAAGTCGTTTTGATCTACACCCTCCTGACCGGTGGGTCTGTTGATGTTGGGCACTTGATCAATGCCCAGATTCAGACCCTCATTAGAGGTAGGACGAACTCAGGATTTATTTTCCCGAGTTTGATCACAGGATCGTGTAGAGGGGCTGGAGTCGTTTGGACTTCAGATTCTGAGAGAGTTCGGGCAGTACCCGATATTTTGGCGGCGCTACTTTCTGACCACCCATGCCAACCACGTGAGGAGCCTCAAGAGGAGGCTAAAAGTGAGGAGGAGGTGGATCCTTTGGAGGCCATATCTAATAGACAAGAGGAGCTCGCGTTGGACCAACAGATGATCCACCAGCAGTTGGCGCAAATACGCGCTGACCAAACTGATTTCTATGGTTGGGAAAACTAGGTGGCAAGAAATGTGGCCGCTTTCCACGGCTACCCACCTCGTACTATCCCTGAGTTCCTTCCTCCTTCGTTATTTCGTCCCGACTCACCATGAGTCGAAGCACAAATTTCTTCCTCTTTCGTTAGGCGGACCAGCTATATCTTTTCGATATTTCCCCACCTTCTACCCCCTTATGGGAAAAACATCAATTTTGAGGACAAAATAAAATTCAAGTTTGGGGGAGGGGGAATTCTAAGTCCAGGTAGGACGTAGCCTAAAAAGGGGTGGAGTTGTGCTATAATTTTTAGGGTTCGGGACATTTTTTGCCCCTCTATCATCTCTTCTCCTCTCTCTATTTTCTTACTTTTTATTTTTGTTTATTTTAGGAGATGTTGCCTTGACTCACACTAATATTTGGTTCTTTCGGGAACCCATCATCAATTGGGTCATCAGCTATCTCCATTTTTTATTTATAAAATTAAAAAAAATTTAATTCAAATTTGTCATCCTCGAGTCCTGGTGTAGTCACTTCAGCGGATGATGATTTAGTGCAATGAACCACATAACTTTCCCATAGATCACTCTGGAATTCACTCGAGTTTGCAAAAATAATAACATTCTCCAAACCCCTTGTGCACTTTTCCCAGTCATGATTATGGACTAATTTGAATATTTTTACTAAGTTTATAGTGCACATTTCATTCTAACAAAAATAGTTTGATGCACAAGAATATGATGAATAGCCATCCCGACATGATTGTTGCATTGAATTGTAACTTAGGGTCAATTGCATGATAGTTAGATCCCTTTGATTTTTCTTGCTAATATATCTCAAGCACACTTTTGAACCGTGACTGCATGTTAGCCTTGATTGTCCCTACCACTTTTAGATCCCTTTGATTTTTCTTTCTAATATATCTAGCGATGATGTTAGCTTGATTGTCCCTAACTTTTAGCAAATGGTGATGTTAAATCTTCAATTCCACAACTTTCATAATGGATGTGATATTTTATGTGTGTTTACGTTCTTAAAAAGTGGCATGAGTAATTTTGGCATTAGGATATGATTTAGGCCATCTTTGGATCGTTTGAGCCTAACTATTACCCGACCTTACTAAAAATATCCCTAGCGTCCCTTTTGAGTTGAATTAAAGAATGGTGTATGCTAAGCATACAACAACCCCCATTCGACTTCGTTTCTTTAACTCACATTAACTTAACCCCGAAAGATTATACAATTTTGCCTACCCTTTGAAATAGTAGGATGTGGGTGGGGAATTAATTTTATGGGACCATTATCAGTTAGATGATTTTCTGAAGACTACTTCTTCTACGTCGTAATGAAAAAAAAGTGATGGAAAAGAAAAAGAAAAAAAATATTGGTTCAACAAATAAGAAAATAGGAAGAGAAAGAGTGCAAGAAGATTCAAATTGAAGCATAGCTTTCAAGAAATAGATATTTTAGGAAATTTCATCTAAAGAAAGGACCACTAGTTATTTTTAGCACAATGTATTGAATAAAACAAGTTTGGAGGAAAATCCTCACTTGTGGTCTTTGCAGGTCCTAGCCTAATGGGAAATACTTCTACATGTTTATAAGCAATTGGGGAAAAGGGTAGTCTTGCTCTCTCACTTTGTATTCTATTCCCTTTCCATCGTATCCCCCAACACCAAGGCCTTACATTACAAGCTTAATAAAGTCCTATTGATCTTTTTGTCAGTTACTTGTGTTGGTTGATTCGATTGTAATACATGTAAATTGATCCCCACTTCACGTATATTCATACTATTTGCCAAACTCACTGTGTTAGCATAATCTTAGTTATTGCAAGTAACTGGGATATGAAAGCATTGTATGTTATACGTAGGAAGTGCATGGGATGGATGTATAAGTATTTGAAATCCATTGTTTTCTCTCTTTCTGTAATAGACCGAGTTCGGATGGTAGATTACATATTCTGTGTTGCATATGTTTTTATTGAAAATCCTGATTTTTCGAATGAATGTTGTGCTTAGTTGAATAAAACTATTTAAGTTAGGAAATATTGCATGATTGGTTAGCACACACACACGGAGATGTTGGCATCGGTCGCATGTTAGAGTGTAAGTCAGTTTGATTTATGGATGAGTCTGCACACATATGGTGAGCATCTCCCTGAGCCAAATATGAATATGCCATGCTTCTGTGACTTGAGAATGATCCCAAAAAGATTTTATTTGTAGTTATTGTTTTTAGAGTAAATTTAATTATCTGTTTTTGTATTTAATAGTTTTGTATTTATCTGCATAGTCGAGTCACTCGTAAGAGTCTCCTTGAGTTTGTGGGTTTATAGAGGAGTGTAAATAGTGTCACCCTCCAAAAAGATTTTCTTAATTTTTGTAATTTAATTACTTTTGTATTTATTAGTATTGTTTACTCGTGGATGAGCAAAGTCTAAGTTTGTGGGTATTTGATAGATATGTTTTATACGCATCTATTGGGTACTTATGTAGCTTAGAAATAGCAATTCCACGAGGCTTTTCGCTACTAATATGTGTTTTGGAGCTTTATTGTGAGTTTCAGGGTTTTAGGTGGAATTATGGGATTTACAAGGCTTAAAGTGAAGAATGGAAGGAAGGGTGCAAAGTGCTAAAAGTTACAAAGAAGATGTACTGGAAGAAGAAACCCCTTGCGGACGCAAGGCACAAGGACCTTGCCCCCGCAAGGTCACCAGTACGCAAGCCCAAAAAGAAGAAAGGCCTTGCGGTCGCATTCTTAAGGACCTTACCCCCATAAGCCCTTCAGTTGCTGGGCTCGCGTACTGGTGACCTTGTGAGGGCAAGGTCCTTGTGTCTTGCGTCCGCAAGGGGTTTCTCATTCTGGTACATCTTCTTTGTAACTTTTAGCACTTTGCATCCTTCCTTCAATTCTTCACTTTAAGCCTTGTAAATCTCATAATTCCACCTAAAACTCTGAAACTCATAATAAAGCTCCAAAACACATATTATTAGCCAAAAGCCTCATGGAATTGCTATTTCTAAGCTATATAAGTACCCAATAGATGCGTATAAAACACATCTATCAGCTACCCACCCGGTATTATACCCGAGTTCCTTCCTCCTTCGTTATTTCATCTCAACTCGCCATGAGTCGAAACACAAGTTTCTTCCTCTTTCGTTAGGCGAACCAACTATATCTTTCTGATGTTTCCCCTCCTTCTACCCCTTTTTGGGATAACCCTCAATTTTGAGGACAAAATAAAATTTAAGTTTAGGGGAATTCTAAGTCAGTCTTTTAAGAAGGGTTGGAGTTGTGCTATATTTTTTAGGGTTCGGGACAATTTTTATTCCTCTATCGTCTCTTCTTCTCTCTCTATTTTCATTGCTTTTTATATTTGATTATTTTTGGAGATGTTGCCTTGACCAAAATATTATAATATTTGGTTCCTTTGGGAACCCATCATCAATTGGGTCATAAATTATCTCCAATTTTATTTTTAAAAATTCAAAATTTTTAATTCAAAATTTTTATTCTCGAGTCCTGGTGTGGATACTTCAGCCGATGATGATTTAGTGCAATGAACCACATAAATTTCCCATAGATCACTCAGGAACTCACTCGAGTCTGCAAAAATATTAACATTCTCCAAACCCTTGTGCACTTTTCCCAATCATGATTATGGACAAATTTGAATATTTTTACTAAATTTATAGTGCACATTTCATTCTAGCAAAAATAGTTTGATGCACAAGAATATGATGAATAGCCATCCCAACATAGTTGTTACATTGAATTGTAACTTAGGGTTAATTACATGATAGTTAGATCCCTTGGATTTTTCTTGCTAATATATCTCAAGCACACTTTTGAACCATAACTGCATGTTAGCCTTGATTGTCCCTACCTCTTTTCTAGCGAATGCTTTTATGAAATCTAGTGATGATAAATCTTCAATTCCATAACTTTCATAATGGATGTGATATTTTAGGTGTGTTTAATTTCTTAAAAACTGATATGAGTAATTCTGGTATTAGGATACGATTTAGGCCATCTTTGAATCGTTTGGGCCTAAGACCAGACCATTTCGATTTTAACTTGCCTGGGAACAACCTTTGTCTAGAATTAAACAGAAGAACTTTTAAACCTAGACGTAATATCTTTTGATTAATTCTCATATCATGATATCTTTTGGTCTTTTCTTTGTATATTTTAGAATTCTCGTATGGATTAAGTCTATGCTCTTCTAACTCATTTAGTTGGAACAGACGTTCTTCTCCAGCCAAGGTTAAATCAAAATTAAGAGTTTTAATAGCCCAAAAGGATTTATGTTCGATTTCCATTGGAAAATGGCATGCTTTGGCATAAACCATTCTATAAGGACTCATTCCAATCAGATTCTTATATGCAGTTCTGTATGCCCAAAGAGCATCATTGAGTTTTGGCTCCCAATATTTCCTATTTGGTCTAACAGTCTTTTCAAGGACTGCCTTGATTTGTCTATTACTAACCTCAACTTGGCCAGAAGTTTGAGGATGATATGGAGTGGCCAGCTTGTGAGTCACACCATGTTCCTTAAGGCACGCATTCATCAAGCGATTGGTGAAGTGTGTTCCTTGATCACTAATTATAGCTATTGGTATTCCATACCTACTAAATATTTCATCTTTCAAAAACTTGACAACTGTTTGACCATCATTTGTTCAGGTAGCGATGGCTTCTATCCATTTGGATACATAGTCCACTGCCACTAAAATATATTCACAACCTTTTGAGACCGGAAAAGGACACATAAAGTCAATACCTCAAACATCAAAAATTTCTACTACCAGGTTATAATGCAAGGGCATCTCATTTCTTTTACTAATTCCTCAGTCCTTTGACACTTATTACATGTCTTACAAAATATTTCAACATCTCTAAAAATAGAAGGCCAGTATAAATCAGATTGTAAAATCCTCCTAGCAGTTTTACTACTACTAAAATGTCCACCACAAGAGTATTCTTGGTAGAATGCCAGAATACTTTGTTGTTCTTGATCCGGAATACATCTCTTAATTAAAGAATCTAAACACATTTTAAATAAATATGGGTCTTTCCAAAAATAATGTTTAGCATCTACCAAAAATTTCTTTCTTTGATGATAATCAAAATCAAGATTTATGATATTGGCTACATGAAATTACATGAAATCAGCATACCATGGTTCATTATTTTTAATTGCAAAAAGTTGTTCATCAGGGAAGTCTTCATTCATGGGGATTTTATTGTCAATAAATTGACGTTCAAGTAAAGGTAAAAATTATAATCTGGACAGATGATCAGCAACAACGTTTTCTGTCCCCTTTTTATCCTTAATGGTGATGTCAAATTATTGCAATAATAACATCCATCTAATGAGCCTAGGCTTAGCCTCCTTTTTGCTCAAAAGATATTTTAAGGCTGCATGGTCTGAAAATATAATAATTTTTTCTCCTAACAAGTAAGGACAAATTTTTTCTAATGCAAAAACAACTGCTAAAAATTCTTTTTCGGTGGTAGTGTAATTTAGTTGTGCATCATTTAATGTCCTACTCGCATAGTGTATTGCATGGGGTTTCTTATCTACTATTTGTCCTAACACAGCGCCAACCGCAAAATCTGATGTGTCACACATGATCTCAAAAGGGAGAGACCAATCAGGGCTAGTCAATATAGGGGATGTTGTTAATTGACCTTTTAACAAATTAAATACATTTAAGCATTCTTGATCAAAAATAAATTATGTATCTTTTGCCAACAGATTGCATAAAAGGTTTACAGATTTTTGAAAAATCTTTTATATATCTTCTATAAAAATCTGCATGACCTAGAAAACTTCAAACACCTTTGACTGTAGTTGGGGGAGGTAATTTCGAGATGACTTCGATTTTCGCCTTCTCCCTCAATTCCTTTATTAGACACAATATGACCTAAAACAATTCCATGTTTAACCATAAAATGGTTTTTCTCCCAAATTGGGATAAAATTGGTTTCACAACATCTTTTGAGAACCGATGTTAGATTTTCCAAGTAATTATCAAATGATTTCCCAAATACTGAAAAATCGTCCATGAATACTTCAACACACCTTTCTACTAAGTCTGAAAATATTGAGATCATACATCTCTGAAAGGTGACAGGTGTGGCGACCCGACCCAGATCCCAATACGAGACCCCGAGGTCGTGCCGTCAAAAACACACAAGATAACAAATAACGGGTAAGGCTATAACGGCGATACGCCAATAACTTTAACACATGCGGAAGCGTAACATAATTAAACGGTGGCGCCCGAGCTAACAAGCTCAAACTAACACAACCAAAGAGATAATGAATCTCTCGGTCAAAAAATAAAAATCACGTGACGCAACATTGGGCACGTAAAACAAAACTCACGACATGCCCAATATCATTAAATAGCAATTTATATACCAAGTCAAGTCTAGTCTACAACTCTAGTCTAGCATGCTTAACGACTAAAAACATGTCGGAGTAAAACATAACTAACGATATAAATAACTTGATATAGATAGAAACAATATTATAATATTAACATGGCACGACTAACATCCGTCGGCTCACAAAAGACTAAATAATATAAACAAGTACCAATTAAATAAACACAAGGCTTACTACCCATAGTGAAGTCTATATAACTTCACTTCCCAATCGACCTTTCCAAAACAAGGACTACAATTATATAAACTAATAGCAACCTTCTCACAGAACCACACGTTCTATCGTAGACTCGGCGGATTCCTTCAAATCACTATCTCGGCTCGAATCTAAGGAAAACAAGGTAAAGCAGTAAGTCATAAAGACTTAGTAAGCTACTAAAGATGCAATGTCATGGCATGACATTAAGCTCAAATAAAACATAAACATTTCATATCATGCTCAAGATATAACATTTCATGAGATAATCCACAACACAAACCAAAACCTATCAATAGTCACATAGAACATCATTTGCATATTTCATCATAAAGTAATTCATATAAATAGAATATGATTCTCAACTCTCATATGTATAACATGTTATCTTCATATTGTAGCATTCATCAAAACATCATCCATATAACTCAATTATACCATGAGTCTCACACTTCATCATTTAACATAATTCATATAAGAACTTATATATGAAAGACAATGGTTTCCATTCTAATCATGATTAGCATGTTATATCTCTAGTATAACACTATATCAAAAGTCATCATTTCATTAGCATGTTATATTTCTTATCATAACATTTCATCAAGTAATCATCATCTCATGTATATCATATCATAACCACGTAGCACAACAATTCATACAAGTGCTCGTAAAATAAACCACATAAGAGAAAAAGATGATTTTCCTTTCCGTTTCAGTGCAACTCATGCGGAAACAAACGTGTCCTCGATAACCCCATTAGTGGTATCGGCGTCCCGAAACAATCCCGTTCGGGTTCCGTATAGTGATCGAGTCATGTTTACTTACTACAACTAAGATCAACTACTTCCCCAAGTGGCCATCGATGGAGGGTGTGTGCAACCCGACACGGCGATCCATTGAAATCACGAATCCCACAATTCGTGAAGACAATGTATCGTCACGCCAAAGACTCAAACCAAAAGAGCGCCATGGACTCAAGCGCAAGCACATGTAATCCATACTCAAATGCTCACCAAGGAAAAGTACAACATCACGCACTAATCCAATCAAGTAGATATTTACTTCTAAACCACATAGTTATGCATCTCTATGCTAACTAACACATAAACACATTAGAGCAATATTATCAAGTCTCTAATACCTAAGTGTTCTTCATACACTTGTAAACGCTCTGAGGTTTAACCTCCATCAAAACTACCCCAAATTCCGTAGGATCTCAATATGTGATTCACTATAATCATATTAGTCCACTAATCGACTCCGTTGAGTTATTTCTACTCTTTTCAAATTTGAAGGCATAGAAGCTATTTGCATCATAGCCCTCCTATTATTCGTTGCTATGTTCTTAGGGTTAACAACATTATGTAACCCAACAATTCATACCTTCCCAACAACAACCCCAAATCATCATTCATAAGTCAACACTTAATATTTAAAGTCAACCATCACATTTCAAGCATGTATCTCATGTTAACATTTAATCAAGCATGCTTTCATTCAAAATAACCATTTATCCAAACAAGATGTAAATTCATCTAGCATACTCATAATCAAGATATAAATCCATCTAGCATGCTTATAACCTTCAATTCATGAATTATTGTTGACCAACATGCTCTTATATGCATAAAAGTCAACTCAATCCAATAAAGTCAAACATAACATTTTATTCATGAAATCCATAATGACAATTCATTATGCATGTTCATAATCCAAAATTCATGAATTAAGTAGCATCACCCTCTCATATGCATGATAGTCAACTCTATTCTCAAAAATCAAACGAAACATTCAAACATGTAATCTATTGTGAAAATTCACCTATCATGCTTTCAACCCAAATTAAAGGTTCACTAACCATGACGATAATTCATTATACATGTTCATAATCCAAAATTCATGTATTAAGTAGCATCACCCTCTCATATGCATTATAGTCAACTCTTATTCTTAAAAGTCAAACGAAACATTCAAACATGTAATTCATTGTAAAAGTTCTTTTTCATGCTTACAATCAAAAATTCATCAATTAGATGGCAACATACTCTCATATGCATAATAGTCAACTCTTATTCTTAAAAGTCAAACGAAACATTCAAACATGTAATTCATTGTAAAAGTTCTTCTTCATGCTTACAATAAAAAATTCATCAATTAGATGGCAATATACTTTCATATGCATAATAGTCAACTCTTATTCTTAAAAGTCAAAGGAAACATTCAAACATGTAATTCATTGTAAAAATTCTTCTTCATGCTTATAATAAAAAATTCATCAATTAGATGGCAACATACTATCATATGCATAATAGTCAACTCTTATTTTTAAAAGTCAAACGAAACATTCAAACATGTAATTCATTGTAAAAATTCTTCTTCATGCTTATAATCAAAAATTCATCAATTAGATGGCAACATACTATCATATGCATAATAGTCAACTCTTATTCTTAAAAGTCAAACAAAACATTCAAACATGTAATTCATTGTAAAAATTCATCATTCATGCTTACAATCAAAAATAGAGATTCAACAAGTATACTTCCAAACTCCCAAACATATATCCATTTATAATTCTAACAATTCATAATATCCAATAAACTCCAAAAATCATGTACATCATCAATAACTCATTCACTTCATCAACTTATAATCAAACCCTAGGTTTAGGAATCATATACTCATCATATCAAAGTCCAAGCTTACACAATGAACCTCCCTAACATACATTACAAATCATAGAAATCATCCTACACATGTTTCTTAGCAAGTTCACTCTTAACTTCAAAATAAAATCGCACAAAGCATGCATGTGTACTCATTGACCTCAAATAGCACCCTTGTTTTCCTTAGAGTCAATGAGCACCAAAAATCATATAAGAAGAGTATAGTAGCTTACCTACAATCACCACTACAAGTAAACAAATCGAACATGCAAAGGGTGGAATGAGTTATCCTCATCTTCCTCTTCACTTCTATGGCTTGGATTTGTAAATGGACTCCTCGAGCTTTGGCCACCATTGATGAACACTCAAGAACCTCTCAAGAACTCTCTCAAACCTTCAAGAAATGTTCAGCCACGTTTTTGGCGAGAGATGGCAGAAAATGGAAGGCTTAGTAGGTGTATTGACTTCTCCAAGGCTTGAAAATGTGAGTGAGAAGAGTGGCCAATGCATGTAGGGGTCTTCCCTTGCCAAGTGTCCTCCAAATCACTTAAAACTTCCAATACTTGGTTAGGATTCATTGGTTGATAGTTAGGATGGTTTAGGAACTGAATATGGGGAGTTTATCATTAAGGGTAGGTGTGTAATTGGCCAAAAAGAAAGTCTAACACACAATGAGTGGTCAACTATAGTAGACTAGAATCTGGGTCATTTTACAAAATGTTCCTGTACCAAAATACACGTCCTAAAATTACACAAAAGCTATGGTTAGAAAGCTCTATGAGTCTAGTTTCTAACGCATCAAACGAATTCGAATTCTGAGTTTCGTACACAAAGTTATGGCCAAAATACTACAGACCTATCGTGGCCTTCGGAAATACGCGAATTTCCGAAAATCAAACCCGAGCGTGTGTAAACGTTTACACGACCACTAAAAAATAATTCTAAGTTAATTCTCCAAGGTCCCCTAGTCATCTAGGGTCAAAATAATACCAACCGAAAAAGTCGTACAAAGAAGAAGAACGACAAGAAGTAAAGTAGCAATCAAACCGTCGATTCGACAAGCATTCAAACAAGATTTAAATCATGTTAAGGATGTTATGAATGATCTCTAATACTTACATATGTGCATCCATATAGAAGTCTAACACATATAAACATGTTATTTAATCATCATGTAAAGATCTAGGACCAAATCGAGGTCAGGAACACAAAACCCGAGTAAACTCTCAATCGCGTCGCATTTCGACTATCGTCGAGTTACGACTTGTGACTTTAGCAAGTTAACAAATAAATGACATCTCTTAAAAGTATTTTGGTCTTAATGTGATCTCTCATACACATCTAGATTCTCTCAGAAATCAAATAAGCGATCAACAAGGGAAGAAGTGCGCGCATTGCACGCAATTCAAGCTAGCCGGGAATCGGGGTCTTACAGCAGGGGCATTACACAATCCAAAGGGCATCCTTTAAAATGCAAAGGTACCAAAAGGACATGTAAAGGCAGTATTTTCTTGATCTTTTGGTGCAAGCAAAATTTGATTATAACCAGAAAAATCATCAAGAAAATAGTAATAATCATGGCTAGCTAATCTTTCAACGATTTGGTCAATAAATGGTAAAGTAATATTTCCTTGTGGCCGCATTTAATTTTCTTAGATCTATGCACATCCTATATCCCGTTATAGTTCTCGTAGGAACTAACTCATCTTTCTTATTTTTCACAATTGTAATTCCCGATTTCTTAGGAACTACTTGGACATGACTTACTCATTTACTATCAGATATTGGGTAAATTATACCCGCATCAAGAAGCTTATGGACTTCCTTTCTAACCGTTTCTTCCATATGTGGGTTAAGTCTCCTTTGACGTTCTCTAGAAGGTTTGGTACCTTCTTCCAAGTGAATTTTATGCATACAAATAGTAGGACTTATTCCCTTTAAATCTGCTAATGACCATCCTATGGCTTCTCTATGTGTCCTCAAAACTTTCAACAAACTTTCTTCTTGTTCTTCCGTTAAATCAACAACAATTATAACGGGCAAAGTTTTACCTTCCCCAAAAATGTATATTTCAAGTGGGGTGTTAAGGACTTTAATTCTAGTTCTGGAGGAGATTCAATTGATGGGGTGAACTTAGGAACTTCTAGTTCAACCTTTTTGGTTTGAGCATCTTTACGAACTTCAAGTTCCACTTTTTCAGTTTGAGCATCCTTATAACAGATCTCTTCCTCTAATTCCTCAATATTGAATATCATATCTGGAAAATCTATATTATTTGAATCTCTTCCAAATATCACTTGTTCTAACTTATCTTCCTTTAAATCTGATTCAAAGTTTTTGGCAGTAAGGCTTTCTATTTCATCAATTGAAAAGCAAGCGTTAATATCGTCTGGCATATTCAAATCATCAAAAATTGAAATTTCTATAGTCTCACCCATAATTGACATTGACAGCTTACCGTTCCTCACATTAATCATTGTATTGGCCATGGCCATAAAAGGTCTTCATAACAGAATAAGACCTTCATTATTCATATTTTCCTTTCCATCTCTAGAACCACAAAGTCAACCGGTATAATCAACTTATCAACATGTACTAAAATATCCTCTGCTATTCCCAAGGGATGTTTGACCGAAGCGGTCGGCTAACTGTAAGGACATAGTAATGGGTTTTAATTCTCTCAATCCTAATTGTTTGTAGACAGCGAAAGACATTAAATTAATACTCGCACCTAAATCAAGCATCACTTTCATCTTTTTCGAATTACCCAAAGAAACTTGGATATTGAAACTACATGGATCTTTTAACTTAGGGGGAAGTTCAGGTTGTAATATTGCACTTACGTTTTTAGAAACAATTATTTTTTTCGTTATTTTCAAATTTGTGTTTCTTAGAATGGAGATCTTTGAAAAACTTGGCATATGATGGAATATTTTTAATAATGTTGAGTAAAAGAAGATTAATATTCACCTTAGACAACATATTATAAATTTTCGTAAATTATTTGTCTATTTTATTTTTCATCAATCTACTAGGAAATAGAATCGGTGGAACATATGGTGGAGGTGCAACATATGGTTCCTCAAGAGGTTCTGCCTCTTTTTCTTTATCTTTCTCTTGTTCTTCATCTTGAATTTCTTCACCAGAATTACTTACATTATCAGGAATATCAGAAGGAATAGGATTACTTACCTCTTCAACAATGACTTTTCCACTACGCAGAGTAGTGATTGATTTTGCTTATTCATTTTGACTAGAGAACTTCCCTTCTTCTCTTCCTCTCATTTGAGCAAACTCATTTGTCAACAGGTCCATTTGTGCCATTATTTGCTTGTTAAAAGCATTATGTGACTCTTTCCATTCATTGTTTTTATTCGCATCAATTTTTGCTTCTTCAATTTGAAGTTGTCCTTGTTGAGGAAACTGTTGAGGACGCAATGACTTATTTCCACCCCATGCGAAATTGGGATGATTTCTCCAACCCGGATTGTACGTGTTGGAATAAGGATCATTCCTTTGCCTTGGAAGATATGAGTTCATAGCATTAACGTGTTCAGGAAACTGAGTACTATATGGGAAAAAATTAGTAGCATGATTATTTAGTCCACAAATAGCACACACTTCTTTCATTTGAGAGTTATTTTCAATTTTCAATAGTAAAGCTTCGATTTGAGCTTGCCTCCATTCCAATTTAGCATCACTATTACTATTATCTTGAATTTGATACAAACCCTTATTTTTACCTCTAGTGCTTTTCTGTTGAGAATTAGCACCTAACATTTCAAACAAATCTTCTAATTCAGCTGGTGTCATTCCTCTAACAGAACTACCGGCTACACTGTTAACCATGGTTTGAAGGGCAGAAGGAAGCGCATGATAAAAGTGAGTAACTAAAACATCTTGGGGAATATTATGATGGGGACACATAATTTATAAATTTTTAAATATATCCGATGCTTCATGGAATGTTTCACCTGGTTCAGTTTGGAAGACAATAATTTGTCTTCTATAGTTTGATAGTGATGCATGCTGATAAAATTTACTCATAAACAAATCATATAATTGAGCCCATGTATAAACACTCATTGGGGCCAAATTCATAAACCATCTTTTCCCTGCATCTTTTGATGCACGTTGAAAATATCGCATTTTCAATTGATTTTTGTTAGGCCTCTTAACGGAAAATTATCAGTCATATAACCACACTCTTTCAGAAGGTAGTCAAAAATGAAGGCAACAAGATTATAAAAATGGCTTTAAGTTCAAAAATGAAGGCAACGTATTATAAAAATGGCTTATTGCATTCAAAGTGAAGGCTTAAACATTGTCGTGTTTATCGACAATACTAAACATGGACGACCATTCATTTATTGCATAATTGTTCTACTAAACACTTCCATATTTCGAGCAACTGGTTCCTCCCTTTGATTCACTTGAGGAACTTGATTTTCTAGATTTTAATTAGCCATTGGAGGATCAGCCAGAGGATCCTCTCTATCTACTTGTTCTTGATTGACTGGTGGATTGTCAAAATTATCAGGATTTCCCTGATTTTTACCAAGATTATTTATATTTTGATTTAAATCTGCCACTTGGGATTTAAAGATCTACGAACGTGCATACACCGCAAAATTAAAACAAATAAATAACTAAATTTAAAATAAATTTAAAATCTTTTTGTAATTTTCTTTTATAAAAACTGAATTTAAACGTTACCAATAAACTAGCTAGAAACTAGTTTGTCCCCGACAACGGCACCAAAAACTTGATGTCTTATTTATTTACCTCGTAAGTGTACGAATCAATATAAAATATAGTGTACGGAAAGCAAGAGTCGAACCATAGAGACAAGAAGTATCTAGAGCAAGTAAACATGCAACAATTAAACTAAGGGGGGGTTTGTTTTATTTATCTAAATTATGCTACTAGAAAACAAGTAATCTAATTAGCAGTTTATTAAAGCAGCAAACACAGTTTGTGAAGATCTAATGGTGAAGGAGAATCTAGGAATATGGATTCACTTGTATCTACTTTAATGCTCTTTTGCTTAATGTATTAATCAATTAATATTGGGTTCATTCACGAAAGACTGGTATAGGTCGTCAAATTATAATTCAGTCTTCATCCTAAATAATTCATCCGAGTCTATACCCTTAAGAACAAGAACATATGAATTTTCGTCTGTCACTAAGAAACATATGAACCTAACCCTAACTTATCGATCTCATTCATCAAGAGGTTTTATTTATCACAATGGTGAGCTAGTGTATGATATATGCATATGGTCGTGCAGTTATCCGCACCTCTTGGTCTTTAACTACGGCGATACCATTCAATAGGAAAAAGCCAAATAGCAAAGAGATTGATAAACACTGTGATCAACAAGATTTGATTGCATAAAAATATATAATAGAACAGAAGATTTGATACAAGTTACCTCCAATTCCTATATATGAGCGGTTAGTTCATCCTGAATAGATCGAAGGGATGAAAGAATACATGAACGATCTTTTAAGGTTGTGATTACAACAATAAAAACTCTAAATTACAAAGTTAAATTCATATTATTTCTGACCTAGAACCTAGGACTACCAGGCTTGTAATTATACTAATGTGTACAAGGCAGGAGATAGAATTAAAGTAATTCCCGTAATTGCGAAATGAAAGGGCTTGTGGGGGCAAGGTACAGAGAGAAGCGGCCGCAAGGCTTTTGCTTCCTTTGGGCTTACGTACTAGAGACCTTGTGGGGGCAAAGGGTGATGACCTTGTGTCCGTAAGGCATTTTGAATTTCTGGTACATCTTCTTTTAATCTTTTAGCACTTTGCACCCTTCTTTCAATTCTTTACTTAAAGCCTTGTAAATTCCATAATTCCAACTAAAACTCTGAAACTCACGAAAAAGCTCTAAAACACATATTAGTAGCCAAAAGCCTCGTGGAATTGCTATTTCTAAGCTTTATAAGTACCCAATAGATGCGTATAAAACACATCTATCAAATAACCTACAACTTGAGTCAGTTGGCAACTTTGTACATTTAGGAGATTGTAAGGCTACACGGTGTTCCGATTAGAGTTGTATCAAATAGGGATCCTAGGTTCACTTCTAGGTTTTGACATTCTTTGCAGGAAGTTTTGGGTACTAAGTTGAACTTCAGTACTGCTTTTCATCCACAGTCATATGGTTAGTCCGAAAGATTGATTTAGACTTTAGAAGATATGTTACGTGCATATGCTATGGATTTCAAGGGTAGTTGGGGTTCATATCTACCGTTGGCAGAATTTGTATATAACAACAATTATAAATCGAGCATTGAGATGGCTTCTTATCGAGGCTTTGTATGGGCGTAAGTGTTGTTTACCGATTTGCTGGGATGAGGTTGGTAAAGCTAAGATATGGGGTTAAAAAATGGTACAATAGTCGGTTGAGAGTGTGAAACTGATCAGAGATAGATTGCTTACAGCTCAAAGTAGACAAAAAACTATGCAGACAACCGGAGACGTGATCTTGAGTTTCAGGTTGGTTATTATGTGTTCTTAAAAGTATCACCCCAGCGCGGTACTAAACGGTTTGGGAAGAAAGGGAAACTTTCACCGAGGTGCATTGGTCCGTTTGAAATCTTAGAGAGGATTGGATCTTTGGCTTATCAGCTTGCATTGCCACCTTCTATATCAGGTATTCATGATGTGTTCCATGTTTCGATGCTTCGTAAGTACTTGAACGATAAATCACATGTTCTTACTTATGAAGAGATTTCCTTTGAACCGATCTTTCTTATGTTGAGAAGCCGGTGGGAATCATTGATACTAAAGAGCATGTCTTGAGGACCAAGTGAATTCTGTTAGTGAAGGTCTTGTGAAAGAATCACGAAATTGAGGAAGCCAAGTGGGATACTGAGCTTGATATGAGGGAGAAATACCCTTATTTATTCGAGATGACTGGTATGAATTTAGGTACAAAATTCCTTTAAATGGGGAGGATGTGAGAACCCAAACCCATTACTAGTATAACATGCTTATCATATGTCTTAACATGCTAAAGAGTTCATATTGTGCTTATCATACTTGCCTTAGGTTGATTATGGTGTCTTGTATTCCTTCTATGCTTTGTATGTTGTTGTCTTGGTTGCTTCGAGTTTTACCTTAGCTTGTTTGAACTTAACTAAGTCCCAATAGAGTCTTAGTATACTTAATATATTCTCTATAACCTTATTCTTGATCATAGTATGCTTGGTTGAAAGCTTGGAAGCATTGTTGCTTCTTTGGTCATTTGTATCTTAGAGTTTCTCGATTGACTTTCCTTGGTTGTATTACTTGTCTATTTGACTTGTGAACCTTTGGTTTGAATTCTAGGTCTAATAAACTAGTCCTTAACATGATTGAGAATGTGTATTCATGCGTACTTTGCCTTAGGCTAATTTGTGTTCGAGTGGTTGTTTCGACCTTTGTTTATCTTCGTTCCAGACTTGGTTCGGGAGTGTTTCATTGGTGTTTGGGGGGGGGGGTAGATCAATCCTTTTGATGTCTTGGTGGTTTGGGGTCATTCTAGGTCTTATTTTTGAGTTTTTCAGGTCTGTAGACCTTGCGGTCGCAAGGTGTTTTGAGCATGCCCCTCGCATGGTAGTGCTGAGAGCTACCAATTTTGAGTTCTGGAGACCTTGCAATCGCATGGTGGGAGGGACCATGCAACCGCATGCCCTCTTCTCCAGATGTTTTATATTTTCTTTGTTTGGTTTTTGACTTTGGCACCCTTACCCTAAGCCCGACCTAACCCAACTTTAATTAGGTGTTTTGGACTTAATTAACCTAGTTTAAGCCTAATGATAATGTTTTAACCCTAAGTCCTCAATTAGGACTTAATCATAACCACTTAGAGTGCAACACATGTATTCCACTCACTTCTTAATCCTTTATGGATTGAAATATCTACAATATTCCACTCCTCACACCTCCTACAACCCTCCATTTTCAGCCATAGCTAGAGAGAGCTTGTACGGGTGAATTATGGTTAGACTAGTGTGTGTTTGAAGGTTTCCCGGAGATCCGACCACCCAATTTGAGATCCAAGACCACACAATCGTAGCTACCGACGAGGAGATCATTAATCCTTCCTTTCTTTTTCCTTTTTCTTCAGCCTTTACTCGGCTTAGGTTAGCTTCCAATTCCCAATTTATTTGTATGTTAGGTTGCCTTGCATGCTAGCTTTATTAAACTTGTCTATGCCATGTTAGGGAAGACTTCTACCTTGTCAAAAACATCTTTTGATCCTCTTTTAAAATCTTTAAATTTTGGGTCTTGAACCTATACTTGAGTATTTGGTTTTGTGTTGAGTTTTAAAGGTGTTCAATACTTGATTTGGAACAAGTATTGTGAATGAACTTATTGTAGTTATCAACTTCTTTGAGATGATCAATCTAGGGCTTCACCAAGTGTGGAATTATGAACTTGTTTAGCTATGATTGCTATTGGACTTAGTAATATAGTTTTAATATATTCGACAATATAGAAGAGGGCCTTGGAATGCATATAGTATTCAAGCTCTATTTGGTTGCACGTTTAGCAATGACTCATCGGAGTCAAGTTTAGGGAGCTATCAAACAATACCGGCTCCGTACATTCAAATAGAAAATCACTTTCGCAAACTTTTGAAATCTTTTGATGAACATAGCGAATTGTTCGTTAGATAGAAAATCACTTTCTTTTTCACCAGAAGAAGTGGATGGTTTTTCATGAGTATGTGATGCCTCGTGTACCATGGCTGGCAGGGACAATGCTTTGAATTATTTGTCCTACTCTTGAGCTCGGCTAACCTCAAGCTCATAAACATTAAGACTTGCATATAGACTACGTAGAGTCATGTTGTTTAAGTCTTTATATTCTTTCATGGCAGTTATCTTGACATGCCATATGCTACCTAAAGAGCCTAAGAACCTCATGTCCGTTTCCTTCTTACTGTAGGTTTTACCTAAAGAGAAGTAACAATTGATTACCTCACTGAAGCGATCGTAAGCCTGTCCCAAGGTCTCTTTGGGATCTTTCTTGTATGAGTCAAATTGTTGAATTGAGGTAAACATTTTGTTGTCTCTTATATCTTGGTCTCCTTCCAAGTATTCAACAACCATATTTTCTTTGCAGAATTGCATCAGATGAGATGATTTGCTGGTAGGTGCTTGTGTCCAATGAGCTTGTGATAATATTGATGGCTTTACTATCAAGCTTCATAAACTTTCTTTCATCATATATCCACTCATCTTCAGTTTTCTCTATCTTTGGTGGACCACCTCCTATTTCTGTAAGAAGGTTAGGTTTCATGGGAATGTGTCGTCCTTCAACGACACATTTCCATAATCTATTGTCAACATAATTCATGTAACACATAATCTTGTCCTTCCATACATCGAAGTTGCATTCATCCAATATTGAGACGTGGTTCACATTTGATATATGTATTCATTTAGTGTGTTTGTGCCCTTTGATCTATCTTCCAAGAGTTTAGTTTTGTGTTTTCGAAGAGTTAGATTATGATACCAATTGTTAGTCCCAAAGGGCACAATCTTAGGCTAAAATTGGGGGGGGGTTGAATAACCTAGGTACACTTCAAAACTTTGAGCTAATTTCCTTAAGTGTATACTACCAACTTATAAGCAAAGTTGCAGTAGTGAAAAAGTACACACGAAATGAAGAATAACCTGCTGTTATGGACTAACAGTAGATTTGGAATGCTCACATGGATAAGCTAAGGAAGCAAAATAAATAAACCGTAGATAAAGATATTCAAAGCAATAAAGAGATAACTTAGAGATTTTGAGATGATTTACATTGTAAATAGTGTTACGTCCACCACCAATGCGGTCAATCTTTAATTTTAAATGTGCACTATATTTTCTCATAAGATTTACTACAGAGATCACTAATAGACCGTGTATAAAAATATTTGACCTATGTTTGGTGAGTATAGTGATTATATCTAAGACATAATAATCAATTGTGCTAAAAGAGTAGTTAATGAATCAACAATAAAGAAACATATGAAGTAGAATGATTAGAGCATCTTCTTGTTGTTGGTAGGCTTTACAGATCTATTAATGATCTCTTGAATGCACTAAAGTTAAGAGTTTGAAGGTTGTTGAACATTTTCAAAGCATTAAGTTCTTCATTCTTTAATGAAGGCATGTAAATGAGAGATCCTTGTGATCGTTGGTAGAAGAGTAGAGAGAGAGAGAGAGAGAGAGAGACGAACTGGCTGTGTGATTGCATTGAATGCAAAAAGATGTTGGACTGAGTTCTCTTTGAATGTTGTCGCATTGACCGATGTGCATGAAAGGTGAGTGATCTATCTTTCTTGCCGGTAATGCCAAAGACAAAATCTCAATTAATTCACCCATGTGGTCCTTGGTGATTGAGATACATGAAGTCAACTTGTGAATTACTTGACAGATATATATGTGAAGATAATTCTTTGATCTTGATGATCTGGACTTCTAATATACATCTTCACTTGACACAAAGTGAAGCTCTACTAATGTGTGCCATTGAAGCTCTACCGAAAACTACTGGTGATACATAATACAAAGTCTAAGCAATTCTATTATAAAGCCAAGTCATTTACTAAATTGTCACGCTAATTAATACGCACCTCATTTATCCACTTAGGCGTAAAACTAAAATAATGAATGACTCAAACAAATCTAATTACAATATAAACAATACTATTTTTCTCTCAAGCTTATACCAAATTTAAACATTAAATTAACTCCTTACATAGCTAAGCCAATTTTGACATCATAGTGTTTGGTTCAACTCAACTCTATCACAAATGACCTGACGTGACCCAATCCGACCCAACTCGTCTCATATCATTACATATCCCTTCAAAATTATTCAAAGTTGACATGTTCTAGCAACAAGCATTGATGCACTTAGCCCACTAAGAAAAGACAAAAATGAAATGGGGCAAGTGAGATTTTTCCCGGAAAGAAGTCGTCGTCAAACTTTGTTTCCATGTATATATATATATATATTTCTATATTTAATTATACTTACGGGTAGTCGGCGTCTTGGTATTGCGTAATAAAACCTCAACTCAATACGCAAAATCCACCCTCCACCCTCTCTCTCTCTCTCGCTTTTGCTCTATCCGGTAGGTCTGGACGGATCTTTGTTCACATTGTTGTTGACAGAAACAGAGCGAAGAATTTTCTTGTATTTGCTCGTTCTATTGCTTCAAAACCCTAAAAAGAAAACCCAAAAAATTGTTTCTGGATTAGGGTTTTGAATTTTTAAAAGATATTTATGTTGTTTGATTAGGTATTGAGGGCGTTGGGGAAATATGGAGAGATCTGGTAGTAAGGATTACGAGAACTTCATTGGGAGTTCCGTAAAAGGTCAAGCTCACTACTATCACTATTTTCTATATCTCCTTATTTGATTTCTTGGTTTGTTGTATTGTTTTGATCTTTGCTTATCCGCTTGCTCGATTTTATTTGATTATGATTGTTTGATTTTGGTGGGTAGGGTTCTTTATTTGCGATTTTTTTTTTATAAATTTAACTTGAGTTGTTTTACTTGTACCCGCAGGTTTATTTTGTTAGTTAAAGAAGATCTATTTTTTTTTCTGCTTGATGGGTTTTAAATTCTTATTGCAGACGAGAATCTGTTTGATGCATCACATTATGCATTTTTCAAACAAGATAACACGGAGAAGGTGGAGTTGGGGTGTTTAGAAGATGAAGAGGAAGAGGATTCTTTAGTTGGATATGGTGATGATGAATACCATTTGTTCGACAGAGAAGAGGTAAAATTTTTGCTAGGGTTTACATCCTTTGCTGAAATGTGAATTCTAGTCTGCCGAGTCTTATTTTGTGTTTGTTGTATGTTGAGATTGTTCGCTTTGGGTTTTAAAGATTTCAGCCTTTGTTTTACTCAGTAGATCTCTCCAAAAGGGAGTGTGAAACACATGTACTGTAGTTATGTAAGGCCATATCACACCAAAGATCAGGGATCCCTAGCTTGCATCATGCTGTACTAGGTGAAAAGTTCTTAGTGTACTCCAAATCAGACATTCTAGTCATCAGATTGAAAAGTTAACTCTATTGCTTTGATTTACATTGGTCTATTCACTATGATTTATGTTACTTCCTGTCTGTAGCTATGTAAAATTAGCCAATATTTTTGCTGCATATTGCAAAAATTGATCTTAGCTATTAGATTGGCAAACTAATATCCAAACCTCATCATAAGCACAAAATCCAAGCTAGAAAGAGAGTCAGTTAGTTTGATAGCAATAGTTAAACAAGTATCTAGTTTTTGAAGCAAGTTCTTTCTCCCTGCCTCCTGTTCTAATAATGCTAGTGGTTTGTGGATCAGAAGAGCATCATTGGTTTAGGACTCTATAAGCCTTTCTCCCTTCAACGGTATCTTCATTAACAAGGCATCTTGAACTTTGTGTTTTTGAATTGTACTTGGATAGCTTTTGTCATCGATTTCATGTAGAATGGTTGCTTACATCATTGTCAAATCATGAATTGAAATGTGAATTTGAGGTCCCAATATGTGGATCATAAATTAAATCGTATGATTTGGAACAAACTGTTAAAAATGAAAATAAAGTATTCAGAAACCAGTAGAATTGTCACTTTGTTGAGGAAAAACTATATGTGAATTGATCTAGTTGTAAAGCATTCACCCTCTCTCCTCCTCCGAACAAGCTTAGGAAAGATGTCTCTAACATCATTGGGATTTGGGGCATTGTAAACATATGGCAAGGTGATTTTTGTATTGACTAACACCACCCATCTTTGCTCATGACTTGTGAGAATTATTACATCGTTCATCGTAGAACAGTGTTTGCAAAATTGCCAGTGGGATCATCATTAGTCTTTGTCTTATCTTCTTAACATTTTAAGAAACAAGAGTTCCTATTGAAAAAAAGGTTAAGAAAGCCAAAGATAACAAAAAAATTAGAAAAGAAATATTAATTAAAATCTTCTGAGAACTCAAGAGTCAAGAAGCAGAAAGAATGAAGAACCAGAAAACTATTAGTGTGTTATTTAATATTACAGTTTAAGTATTGAGATAATGATACTAACCTTAGAGGGAAAGTTCATAAGACTGAATAGATAAGAGTTTATTGAAAAAGTAGGTGTTTCTTAGTATGTGTGTTCCACTCGAATGTGATCAGGATTTGGGGATCATACTTGCAAGGTTGCAAGTGAATTGTGATTTGCTGCAATTCACAATTTTGTACTGACAGGTGAGCTTTTTGATTCTACACAATCTCTTAGGGGGAATCAGATTGAATGATGTGATTTGTGTATCAAGTCATAGGGTTTTGACAATGACTGCTGTAGGGCCTATCAGCTACACTAGGTCTGGTAATATTCACAAGTTTGAGATAATCATCATCATCAAACTTGTGCTCTCTTCTTGGCTGTTTTTTTCACTTATCCTCCCAAGTTCCTGTGCTATGCTTTCACCTAAAGAATGGGATACATGCTGCTGTACGTAGCATTGCATTTCAATGACAAATACAAAATTATTTTGACTTGCTTGAGCTCGCTCGTTTCTCTGTGTCATGAGGCTTCCACGTTTCAACGATAACTAAATGGCATTTCTACAAACCATGTATTCTTTTTCTTTAAACTTATCAAAAAAAGTATTTTTTTTTTAATTTCTTGACCTTGTGCATAGCTACTGTTTCAAAAACTCTGGTTTCACACCCAACACACTTTGGTTTAAGATTTTGCAACTTTGGAGCTGGGAGAGCTAAAAGAACTCTATACTGTTATATGTAGCTTATTTTTGACAAGATCAGCCATTGGATTGAGCAATTAATGTGTAGCAAAAATTTAGAAGTATTGCACTCGCTTCACATTAATGTTGCTCACTTGGTAACCTCTTACTTCTCTGTCTAATGGGCACTGGTAACCCAACATATTTCTAAACTCTCTTAAGCATAAAAACGGTAACCTTCCTCAGCATATGATCTTTTATCTCTATATTTGGAACCTGCTTGGTATAAAATATTGCAGTCTTGTCAAAACCTTTGGATTTTGATGTATATCCTTATTTTTTATGAAACAAGTTAGTGGGGTATAAGTGGTAGCAGGCTTGCAAGCTTACTAGAGTTTGACTTGGCACATTAATATATTTAAAGTTCCTCATAGTCATCTCCAGTAATGACATAAGCATTAATGAAGCAAGCTGCAGTGCTTTCTGAACTCTATCTAATGCCCCGTGTATGTTCTATGAAATATCTTATCCATCATTATAGACAACCAAGACACATAAATCAGTCACGAACTATTTTGCACCGACACGGCAAATTGGAGGCGAATTCTGAGTCGGACACTGGCCGGACAATTTGGCCCAAAATACGAATTTGATTTCGAACTTCCGGACATGGACATGGACATGGGTGCGAGGCGTAGAGAGTCGGGACTGAAGTTGCATATTTTCGACTACTAATCATAGCTATCTTCGCTGAGGCGAAATCGCCTTTCTCGCAGAGGCGAGAATATTCTAGAAAAACCCTTAAAATATGACATACTTTTCACCTTTTTAGGGTTTTAATTTTTAACATGAGCCTATTAACCCCGGCCGTGAGGTAGTGGATGATGATGGGTTTGATTCGGGTCTTGAGTGAGGATGTTTGATGTGTTGCTAGTTGCTACTTGTTTCGTGACTTTATTAGAAGTTTTACTTAATATGTAATTTCATCTTTTGCTATTAAATTGTAGGTTCGGATGTTGAGCAAGTTTTTTTGGATGTTGCCTTGTTATTATTATATGTGAATTTTAACTTAATTTCATATATTATTTTCATTTATAAATGCTTTGGATTATGTTACAATAAAATTAATCTATATATATATATATATATACACACACACACTATTTTTTCTTAATTTCTCGCCTTGTTCGCCTTTCGGTCGCCCGCCTCTTGCCTCGCCTTTCCCCTCGAAAATGGACCTCTCGCCCGCCCCTCGCCTTCCGCCTTTAGTAACTATGCTACTAATATCGTAATCGTTATTCTCACTTGTCCCTCAAATCCCTTATCAAAAAAAACCCTAGCTCCCTCGAATTCCCTCGTCGCCGATGTCGACCATCCACCAACCGACCTATGCCGCCGGCCGGACCCTTGCCCCTTCACGACCTTCGGCGTGACTGAGACTTCTCGTCTTCGTCACTCGTCTTCGTCTATCTTCACTATTCTTCGGTTCGTCTCTTCTGACTTTTGAGCCACAACCAAGTCAGTCAATTGTGTTGAAGTACTGAACAGTGAAAAGAGTTAAATCATTTTTTAGTGTTGAGTCTGTTGACTGTTGACTATTGAGTCAATTTGTATACTTTGTTTGTGATTCTGATTTTTAATTTTTATAAAATTTGTGTACTTTGTTAAAAAAATTGAATTATAAATTAAATGTTACTTTTTTATTGTTACAATAAATTTTTTATAAATTTTTATTTTATTTGTGTTACTTTGAATATTAACATTTAGGTACGTTGGAAGTATTTATTTTGTGGTTATAGTTTTTAATATTTATAATTTAATCCTTATATTTTGAATATTTATATTTTGATCCTTATAGTTTGAATATTTACACTTTACCCCCACACCCGTGTCCTATATTTTTTAAAAATCACGTATCCCCGTGTCCGTGCAACATAGGTCACGAAACCAAAACGATAAGACAAGAACAAAGGAAAATAAGGCACGAGACAAATCCTGCAGGAGCCAGGAGCCAACATTGGCCCATACCTTTTCCTGATGACAGTGACACTTTGATACCAGCACCAAGACACTAACTATGTTCTCGAGCTCGAAGTTATATTGGACTGATGAACTTAAATGCATGTCGGATCCTGTCCTATTAAGGAAGTCTAGTTCTTTCTCTTCCTCTCTCGCATTATTGAGTAGAGCGAGCTTATTTTATATCCTGAAAGAGCTTCATCGAGTAGACTGATTAGGGAACCTTCCCTAGAAATAGGAATGAATTAGTCCCTGTGCTCAATTGAGCTTGTGAACAGATTCTGGAACTGGAATAGCGAGCTGGCAATAAGACCTATCTGCCCGATTTAAATGAATCTTTCTTACTGATTTTATGCTGAAGAGATGAGGGTGCTGTGCCCATAAATAGGAAAGCGAGTCAACTTCTGAGGCTTATTAGTCTTGCTTATGAATCGGACCCAACAAGATCCAAAAGAAAAGATAAGATGCTAACACAATTACATTACTTGACAAATGCTGAAACACCTTCAAGCCCTAGAAGGCAGATCCCAGCCTATGACTCGGAGTCAGAACTCTCTCACAGCCAGAAAGGGACACATGTCAGCCACTGCAAGCACCATATGTTAGTCCTGGAGAGCTGCCAGGCATGTGCTACCGTGAAATCGTGGACTCACCACGGACCATTTGGACTCCCTACATTAGCTGATTTGGCAGCCTACATCCATGTACTGGAATCCAGTCAACCAACATGACTTGAACAAACCCCATTCCAACCACCGAACAGCGCATGACCAACACAGCCACAGTTGATCCAAACATGTGACTGAATGATGGGAAGGAGAACAACAACTGCAACCAAACATGACCCGGTCCTTCCAGGGACTAGAGGGAACAATCCAATGAATCCCCCAATACCACTTCCCTGCAAACTCCAACGCACCCATCTTACTTCATCCTTCATTTACCTGATTTGGTTGTTCCATATCCACTGCATTGGCCATGTAATTCAATCAGGCTACCAAGGCTTTTATAATACATAGCAATTAAGGTTATTCAAGCATTAGACCTCCAACTAGCTATCGTGAAAGCCTGATCTCTCAACACGTTCTCGTGTTATTACTTATTTTATTTGAATAAATGTCTATCGTACTCCAATCTCCAAATAGTGTGTAGTCAATTTGCGGTGTACATTTGCTTAGTTCTTATCTTATTGAAAATTAATTCCCAGTTGATTGCAACCATCGTGAGGTGTTTGTTCATTTTCTTTGAATTTTATACTCGTCGTGCCCATAGTTGTCAAAGTCGGGAGGCGAAGGCGAGAGGTCCATATTTGAGGCAAGAGGCGAGGCGCTAAAAAGGAGCCCTCGGAAACAATACTAAGGAAAAATATATAAAATATATATAACTAAACCAAATCTCAACAAAACATGTTATAAGTGAGCATAATACATGAAACTAAGTTATAACATATTATCAATAACATAAACAAACTACTGAACAAGTAGCTCAAGTAATGTACGGGGTAGGAAGAACTAAGAATAACTCATAAATATATAGTTTTAAAAAATAAAATAGAGTAATGAAAGTAAATAGGCAAAGTAAATTTGTTTCAAAAATATTTTTTTAAGTTAAAAAAAGTACATAACTACTACAAAGTATTTAATTAAAAAAATTGAAGGCTGAACTTTTTTTTTAAAAATAGAAGTCGAAAACTGAATACTGTCTATTTAAAAATAGAAGTCGACTTCGAACTACGAGTACTTAATTAAAAAAAGTCACTTTTCCTGATCGAAGAAGGGAAGAGCGAAAGAGATGCGCTAACTTGAACATATGGTCCTCTTTCTGAACTAATGAGGGAAAGCATGAAAGAAAAATTGAAGGTTACTGGCAGTCGACTTCGAAGACTAGCCTTGACGTTGCAGTGTCGAAGTTGAAGCCTTGACGTCGTAGTGTCGAAGTCGCATGCGAAATCGATAGTTTAATGCTCGTCTGTTTGCGTTGTCTTATTTGGGAAATTTATGGCTTTATTCTTATATTTATACCTAGACTAAACTAGGTCGTTTGGTCCTACAGAAACTAAAAAAATATATAAAAAAATTAAGTGAGCGCCTTTCATGCCTTTTCACCGCCTCTCGCCTTTCAGTAAGGCGCCAAAGGCGTCTCCTTTTCATCGCCTCGCCTCGGACACATGAGGCGCTACAGCCTCTCCTCGCCTTGCCTCTCCTCTCGCCTCAGGCGTCAAAGGCGCTCGCCTTTGACAACTATGGTCGCGCCATCCTCAGAACCTCCAGTTTCAATCTAAAGTCATCCAAGTGCCGTTGTTACTTCTTTTTCCCCCCTAGAGTATATTCCACATTAATTGGTTTCATAAGGTTAGGACGTAAGGGGTATCTTGTAAAGATTATGTTGCTTGGTTGGAATATTCGCCCTTTGCATCTTTCAAAATTGCATTTGATTGCAAAAATGTTATGGAATCTTTGTATGTTACTTTTGAAGTGTGATCATATAAAATTTGTGTTGACATTGATTTCAAATTCCTGGTCTGGTGTAATAATTAGTGTTGAGTATGACCTTAAATGTAAGGAAAGGAGTTGAATTAGTTCGTAGGCTGCAACATCAAGTTAATTCTTAAGCCTTCACATATACATATATGCCACCTATTTTATGTCCTTATTTGTGCTCTCCCAATCTTTCGAAATATTTTAGAGACTAGGCAAGGGATTTCCTTTGGGAAGGCCATAGTGAGAGCCATAAATATCATTTGGTCAAATGGGAGAAGGTTTGCTATAGTTTGAGGGAAGGAGGCCTAGGTGTTAAAAACTTGAACGCTTTTAATAAGGCGTTGCTGGGTAAGTGGTTATGGAGATTTTTGGTAGATAGAGATGGTTTGTGGAGGAAGGTGGTGGAGAGTAAATATGGGGAAGGGGATGGGAAGTGGGTCCCACCTGAGGTTTCTCTTCCTTACGGAGTAGGAGTTTGGAAAGGGATTAGGAAAGGGTGGGTTTCTTTCGAGAGCTTTCTTCGCTTTGAGATTGGTGATGGCTCGTTGGGTGAAATTTTGGAAAGACAAATGGTGCGGAGACATACGAGTTGTGGAGATTATTTCCAGATTTGTTTAATAGTCTACGATAAGAATTGTTTTGTTAATGCAATGCTACATCTTGAGGATAACAAGGTGGTTTGGAGTCTTTCATTTTGTAGGAATCTCTATGACTGGGAAATGGAATCATGTGTGCTTTTCTTCAATTTTCTCTATTCCCAGTTTGGCAGGCCAATGGAGGATAAGGTTTGGTGGAAGGGTCCTAAAGACAAGATTTTTGTCAAATCTTATTTTGGGTTTTTGTCTCATAAAGATGGTTCTTTATTTCCTTGGATATCAGTTTGGAAATCTAGAGATCCCAGTGATAATTTGAGAAGAAGGCATAATACTTACGTAAATTGGTGCTATATGTGTAAAGGAGATGAGGAAAATGTTAATCACTTGCCCATTCATTGTTCTGTGGCCAAGAATCTTTGAAACCTTATCTTTTGGATCTTCAAAATTTCGTGGGTTATGCCTAGATCAACGAAGGAGCTGTTTGTAAGTTGGTCTTTTTATAAACGGAAGAGAAGGAATTTAACGTGGCAAGCTGCTCTTTTGTGTGTGCTCTTTTGTTAATAGTCTCTCCTTTGATTAGTTTTCTGTGTATACTCCTAGTATACAAGGACGCTGCCTTTTTTTTGACGCTTTTTAATATATAATACTCTTACTTATCAAAACAAAAATATTCATATATGATTACGCTGCTCATCATTGTGTGTTTATATAATCTGGTATAAGAATTGCTTCTTATCTACTCATATGTTACTCCTATGTACAGATATATGCAAGTATTTTATTGAACTTCAGTAGCATAATAATATTTTTTTCAAAATGTCAACCACACTAATAATCACCTAGGTAACTTTTCTACACTTAGCACCGTGCAGGAGAAACATTACACACACACACACACATATATATGTATGTATGTAGAACTTTTTGTTAAAGAATAAGTTTTTGTTCTTGTTGTGTATGCATATTCTAGCTGGGGGTTTATTTTGATCATTTTTCCAATTACCAGACCTTGATAGAATTATGGTCTGTTTTTTTATCACTCATATGCAATGTCCCAATGAAGTTAGTCAATTGTGGTTACTGTAATTGGTGCAGAATTTGATGTTTGGTTTTCATGCTGAAAATATGTTTACTTTCTTGACGCCGACTCCATTTATGCTCTTATCTTTATTGCCAGGGATCAGGTTTAGGATCTATATCTGATTTAGATGATCTGGCAACTACGTTTTCAAAGGTCAGTGGTCAGGCACTTCAATCCTATGATTTTTCTTGCAGTGAATTTCTCTTTTCAATGGTCTCATTTCATCTAAATTGAGTTGCTTTGTTTTAGTTAATGCTAAATGCTTTCATTCGTGTATTTGTTTTCGTGGTGTGTTAGGTACTGTAAAACATCAATTGCTACACAAAGTGATACACCTGAAATGTGTTCATTTTGTGACTTACCAGCACCTAACTTTTGCTGGTTCGACAGTAGCCACAATAACTTTACATTTCGTATATTTGTGAAGTCTCAACTAGATTGCCTATTGATTTATCGCGTTATGTTAATGTGGATTACCCTTTGGAATGGCCCTAATGGGCAACGTCTGTATATCTTTGCATGCGTGAGTTTGTGTGCTTTAGATTTCTGGTCCTGTTTTTCTTTTTACAGCTTTCAGAATTTTGACTCTAGCCTTGTGTTTTTCCTGCAGGGGAGGGGGTCATTTAGACTATTGCATTGTGAGCTTAGTAGCAAACTCTTTACATGAGAAACTTTAAATATTATGAGTGCATTTTTGTAAACACGTGACAAGGAAGACATGGTTCTCCTTTTCACGGTTTTCAGAATTTAGTCTATGGCCTAGTGTTTTTGGGTGTTTATTCTTTTCTGGGGTAGAGGGGTTACATCTGGATTATTGCATTGTGATCTTTGCAGCAAACTTACATAAGAAAATTCAATATTTTATATGCACTTATAAATGTTCGATTGGGTGAGGCATGGTTAAAATGTGGCTTTTTCTCAAAACATGTCACATTTTTAAGGCCATGTTCTTTATAGTTCTGAAACCAGTTTGTCTTAATCATAGGAGTTAATAAGGGTTGGGCAGATTCAAAATTAAGCAAATGTTGTTTTGGGGGTGATCAAAGTTGGTATAATCATCATATGGAATGACTTCCTGAAATGGTATTCATGCACGTGCTAACTTTTCAAAAGTTGCATTGTGAACTCTAAAAATGGAGTATTGAGACTGAGATTTAAAACAAAAAGTTTCAAAAAGCCAATTAAAGAGGGCCAACAACTACTTTGCTTCTTTTTTTTAAAAATTATTCTATTTGAGGTTATCGCCAGAATTATTCCATTTATTTTCCAATTACAAACTATACGTGCTACCATACTTCTGCTCCTTCAGTGAATGTTTAGAATGAAGTTGTGAATGGCCCCAGTTTTATCTTTGTTGTTACTCAGACATAGTAGGTGCACTAGCATTCTATTTTAACTGAAACATGCTGACTTTCTTCTTTAGAAATTTCTCATGGAGTTCTTAAAGTTATTATTCTAATTAAGAATGTTGAACATTTTGCCTGGATCCAGTTGAAAGGCTATAACTTCATTGTCATTACAATGGCTGAAGTTTTACCCTTGAAGCATGCTCCTTTGGCTATTTTTCCGCTTGAAACTTCAGATTTGTTTAGCTGCTCCAAGAGTAATAAATTAATTCTGCTTGTATGATGTCACATCTTTTTTGAAAGTTTAACTTTGCCACATGTTCACGAGTCCTACTACTATTATTGCCGGAGGTTTGGCAGATGATACTCCCTCCTGTTTCACCCAAAGTGTCCATGTCCGAAAAGTCTAATAAGTAAGAGATATATAACTAGCACTAGAGTTACTCCTAATTTCAATAATGTTTGAGCATAATCAATATGTTAACATAAAATGTGGAGTGGAGGGTAAGTTGAAATGTTATGGAGATTGTATGCATAATATTTGAAAGTGAACTCTTTAAGTGAAACATCCAATCTCTTTGCCTCGAACGGAGGGAGTATAATCTTATGAGAAATTCTACGTGTGTTCGTACCAATTATCAGCAAGATAATTTCTATAATGGTTGCCTGCCATGTGAGGTGAATATTTAGATGTGTTTATGGTGTTTTAATATGCCTTGGGCTGTTTAGAAGGTAACATGTACCTGGTGAGGTTGAGGTGCTTGGTAGATGAGAGATGGAGGGGAAGGAAGTGGAAGTGGGAGTCCTCGGTCCATTTCGTACTTGAAAACGCTAGGCTGAAGTATCTATTGATATGTGCCACAAGAAACATCTTATTCAAGAATGAAATACCAAAGAACCATCCAAAAGAATCTTGCTTCTTCCAATTCCTCTAAAGTTGGAAGATGCAAATCTAAAAGTAAGAGGTGGGATATAATTTTTTTAAGGCCTCTTTCGATTCTTTTTTAAAAGGTAGTGAAAATGAAAGTAACGAGCTTAGTCGGTTGGGTCTTCTTGGATCAATATTTTTAACTCCTCATCACTCCTGAGGTTGACAGTTTGATCATGGTACATAGTTTCAGCTGAGTCCTCCATACTTTGGCGGCTAAGTTTGGATTTAAGGATGCGGAGCCAAAAAGAAACATCTATACAATTGCTATGTGGTCTATTCCTAACTCGCTGAAACAGGAGAAATCTCACTAGACTCGGAAAATTCGTTTAATCTTGGCCGAGTCCCCTAGTTGACTCGGGGAAAAAGAAAGACGAATAATCTGAGTCAAATCAAATAACCTACCTGGAGCCAGTGGAATCCAATCAACCCTATTCCTTTAATTCATATCCCTAGCAAAAAGGATATAACTATGTATAAACATGAGAAGTTATGATTCTTTTAACACGTTAAAAAAACAAATAATCCTTAAAAATTAGTCATTTGAAGGAAAAGATTCCTATTTTTTTGACAAGTAAAGTTAAATATAAATAAAAGCATCAAAACAGGTGACACATCCTATCTACACATGAAATATACAACCAAACTCCTGCTAGCCAACAGAAATATTATCCACAAAAATATTTTTGATCCTCTCCAAGCTCCTTTCCTCGTTCTCGAAAGCTCTAAGATTTCTTTCTTTCCAAATGGACCAGCACACTGCCATCGGAGCAGCATCCCAAAAGCAGGAGTCTGAATAATCTGATTTTTGATCTTCTGCGCTTATACGAGGACCAGCACATAAGCAGCTCCTTAACCGTATCAGGCATCACCCAGAAACAAACTCACAAACTCAGCACAAAGCTCCAAATATCCCCTATGATCGGGCAATGAATCAGAAGATGATTTGCGCTTTCTCTGTCCCTCTTGCACATAAAACACTGATTAGTATATATTTTATTACGCCTCCTCAAATTATCTCCTGTTACGATGGCTTCGAGTGCGGCCTCCATGGAGCCCTTAATTTCCACACACTCTTCCCCAACGCTTGTCGCTAGCCACCACTAGAATTTGGTACAAGGACATTAACCGAAAAAGTCTCATCTTTCTTCCCTTTTTACACGATGGTATCATCAGAGTTCTTGTCCACATTTTGCTTATACAGAAGCTCAAAAAGGTCCCCAAGAGTATCGACCTCCCAATCTTGCATGTTCTTCGTAAACAAAGGAATCCACTTGACGGCTTCGCCATCAACTAATGCAACCGAGCTTACAAACTCCTCCTTATTAACGGCTAAATTAAACAAAGAGGGGAAAGCCTGCTGCAACTCCAAATCCCTGCACCATTTGTCTCTCCAGAATTCACGACTGAGTTCGGTAAAGGGACTACCCACATTGAAGGTGATAGAACGCTTCACAATATCCCATCTTTTTACTTGAATGCTTTTCCATGCCCTTTTGTTTCTTTCCCCCCAAAGAGTACAAACACCAGCTTAGGGAATTGTCTCCCAAAAAGTATTCCTCTTTCTTCTTTTATATATAGACCAACTCAGCACCTCCTCTCTAAAAGATCCAAGAAATGAGATTTTAAACTCATAAAATTCCATAACTCTCTAGGCTGGAGCCCATAAATGGTTCCCTCACAAAATACTGCCCTAAAAACATACGTTGCCACCAGTAGGTTGTACGGATACGCTTTCAACCCAGAGTATCCTACAATAAATATTATTTTGGAAATCTAATTGTATCATATTTCATTTATAAATTTTCAACAGTTTCAAACAAATTTTTTATCCTATAACAATTTGTTGTGTATCATCCATCACTAAAACCAAGCCATGCCAGATTGGTCCTTGGTTCCACCCACACCAACAAGCCACTTACCTATTAAAAAAATAAAATAATTTAGAAATTTTCAACAGTTTCAAACAAAATTTTTACCCTATAAGAAGGAGTATCCCCCAACACTGTCCATGCAACCTAGAAATTGAGACCAAAGTATCCTGGTTAGGTGGAAGGTAGTGTGCTACTTTCTTCTAAGTATCATGGTGGTGCGGTGAATTGGAATATAGTGTTCAGAGAAATCCCCAAGACTGGGAAGTGGATATCGTTGTGCAATTCTTTGAGTTGCTTTACAATCAAGAGGTGACTGGTGCTGGGGAGGACTCTGTTGTGTGGACTGAGGAGAAGAATTCAATCTTTTTGGACAAGTCCTTATATCAAAAGTTAACATGCACATATGGTATATTCCCTTGGCAGATTATCTCGAAGGCCACTAACTAGGGTAGGCTTTTTCATGTGGGAAGCTGCTAACAAAGCTATTCTAACCAGTGGATAATCTGCAAAACAGGAAGAAGATCCATGTTAACTGGTGCTACATGTTCAAAAGGGATGAGGAAATTGTCAATCACCTCCTGTTACATTGCCCTGTTGGGAGGAGCATATGGGATTATGTGCTGAATCTGTTCCAGTTATCCTGGGTTATGCCCAGAACGGTGAAGGGCTGCTGCTTAGTTGGTCGGTTGCGCTGTATAAACTCAAAAGAAAAATTAGCGTTTGGGAAGCGACTCCGTTGCCCGTTTGTTTGAGCATCTGGAAAAATTAGTGTTTGGGAAGCAACTAATTTTTGTGAAGGAGCTGCTGCTTAGTTGGTCGGTCGCTATATAAACGCAAAAGAAAAATTAGTGTTTGGGAAGCGACTCTGTTGGCCGTTTGTTTGAGCATCTGGAAAGAAAGAAATGGCAGAGTTTTCGATAACGAAGAAAGGAGGGTTGATCCTTTCGTAGATTTTGTGGATAGGATTGCTAATAGGTAGCTTGGTATTTGGTATACTCCCTATGTACATAGGTTGCGCCTCCATTTGACGCTTATTTATATACAATATTCTATCTTTACTTATCAATTTTTTTTTATAGAAGACACATGTATTACCTGCTATGTTTCCTGGATTCTTCATTTCTGCCAACGTACCTTGTGTCCACATGACATAATACGGGTGCAGTTGTAGCCATTTTATACTAAATCAAGTGCAAAATCTTAAGATGCTGGTGGATCCAACACCCTGATCCACCCATAGCTGATCTTTGTAGCCAAGTCCGGGTAACATAGATTATCAGTTGTGGCTGAGAGTGAGAGGATATCCACATCTGAAAATTTGTTTACCACAGATATTTATTGGGACCTTAGCTGACTATGGTTGACTCTGGAAATAAAATATGTTTGACACCAAGCAACGCTTTACTTAAATGCATATAGTCTGCTTATTGAAATAGTGTTGTGGAGAATATAGATTAATTGTCCCTTTGCTATCATTCCTGTCTTCTCCGTCGATACCATTGTCCTTTTCACTTTATTTTCCCTTTTTTTTTAAAATTGAAGGAACATGAATTCTGTCTTATGAATTTAAATAAATTACTTTGTTTCACAGTTAAACAGAGCAGTTAGTGGACCAAAACATCCTGGAGTTATTGGCGATCGCGGATCTGGATCTTTTTCGAGGGAAAGTGAGTACATGTGTATTATTATTTTTCTGTCATCATCTCATAACAGGTGTTTGCGCTTAGATATCAGAATATTATTTGGTTCACTAAAAAATTGTTAAGTCAGAGTTGAATGGTAGTCTAGTGTTCAAATCAAGGGTCATTTTTTCAATTTCTGAAAGCAACATGTTTTTGATGTCTCATGTCAGTACGTGAAAGTGCCAAGTTTTAATGCCTTCATAGTTAAGATTAATATAACGAGGGTAGAAAAGTTCATTTTACTTTTCTTTTATCTATTCAGCTACAGAGAAATTACCTGACACGTGGCCTGATCATTGAATATCTAACCTCCTTATCTATGCATGCAACGTTTGCTAGTAGTTTTGCCTTATGTGGCCATGATCGAAGTTTGTTGGCTTATTTTTTAGTTTTCTGTTGTTATTATCAACTTCGGGGTGTCATTTCTTTTGCATATCATCTTAGGTTCCAAAATTATTCGTGCTAAGCCCATAGTTAAAAAGGCGAGCGCTTTTTGCGCATGAGGCGAGAGGAGGCGAGGGGTTGTTGCCTGAAAGAGTGAGGCAAGGCAAGGAGCGCCTTTTTGCCTTTTTTTGCGCCCTTTTCGCACCTTTTTTTGCGCCTTTTTCTACTTTTTTGCGCCTTTTTCACCTTTTTTGTGCCTTATTGCGCCTATGCCTGTGAACGAGGCTGATGAAGATTATGGAGATGATGATGAGATAGATGCTGTGGATTTTTAGCTTCTTGTTGTTGGTTGTTAATTATTACATTTCATGACTTTAGTTCTCTTTGCACGTCTTTATTTTCATTTGCTTTAATGACTATTTATTTTCTTGTTTAGAATTTAAGTTAAGTTTATCTAATGCTTTGGAATTTCAACTATGAATGATGAAATTTGTGTTATTAATATTATGTTGTTAACTTAGTTTCATCACTCATGACATGTTCTATTGTGATTTGTTAAGTTATATATATTTATTTATTAATTTTCCTTAATATTTGTTCCGGGAGCGCCTTTTTGTGCCTTTTTGCGCCTCGCCTCAAATTTTGACCTCTCGCCTTCCACTTTTTTCAACTATGGCTAAGCCATGTAATCTCTAAATGTGTTTTACCTCGGCCTTTTTAAGCGATATGTATTCTCATTTTGATTTTACTCTTAAGCTATTAAACTGTGAATGGCACAGCATCATCTACTAGTGTTTTAGATCTCTTTCTTTAACCTTACTAAATCATCTCACGGAGGATGAAGATGGCAAAATGCTTCTCCTTATGGTTTTTGCATGGCATGTATTTTCCCAAACAAAGCTGAACTGGCTTAACGGTTGCAAATATGCCTATAGAGCTCTTGATCTTGATATTCTAACTCCTTAATTGCCCTTGAAACCCAATTGAGGAATATCAATTTTGCTGCAAATTTCTTGTGGATACTTGAAATTAAAAAGCAAAAAGAAATATAGAAAAATCCTTAATTTTATTGTAGTATGCAATTGATTCTGCAAATCACCAATACTGTCAGTAGCCTTCTGCTGGCAGAATGGATCTGTTCTCTCTCTCTTCTCCCCCTCCATTTCTGAAGAATTTAAAATTTACAGCAGCCACCACGTCCAGATTACCCGTCAGAGTGGCAGATGTCATCAACTTCAAGATTGTCAATCTTGCTGGCAACCACCATTCCCACCTGTATAGCTTACTGTTTGGTTTGAGTAGAAATAGACCCTTACCCTTTAATGGAGCATTGTTGGCCTACTGTTTGAGAATACCTACTTCGGCAGGTGCAAAGCAGGACTTTACAGATCTGAATGTCTTTATCTGACAATCTGTTCAAAGGATGTATTACTTTTTCTAAATTATGTTGAAGTGGAAAGTAGGTCGAAGTGGCAATCCATGTCAAAATTCAACTCTTGTCAATATCTGACAAAAGCTTTATCCCCCTAAAATTTGTATTACTTTTTCTTAATTCCAAGAGTTTTGAGCATGGAAATCTAAATGCCCCATGACTAGTTGAGGGCCATGTTTTGCACAAGTATGGTACCTAGTTTAAAGTAATTTGAGTACTAGTAGGAGATATATTGGAGAGGAGACTAAGTTTTTGGCAAGTCTGTCCTTGAAGTGTTTGTGTGTTAAGTTTTTTATTTCATGTTCGTTTCTTTTAAATTTATTTGCGGTGAGCTAAATGTCCAAATATGTTTGCAGGTTCATCTGCTTCTGAATGGGTACAGGAGAGAGAGTTTCCTGAATGGTGGTTAGATCAACATATGTCTGACACAGAAAGCTGCGATGGAAACAGGAGATGGTCATCACAACCTCATCTATCTTCAGAATCTAAACCATTGTACAGAACATCATCATACCCACTAGAGCAACACCAAATCTCCAGAACATCATCATACCCACAAGAGCAACACCCAATCTCCAGCAAACCTGTTTTGGTGCCAAACTCATCTTTCACTTCCTTTCCTCCTGGTGGTCGTAGTCAACTTTCCTCGCCACGTCATAATTCATATCTTCTTAATCTTTCATCTGCTGTTGGTGGGTCCCAGTTACCCTTCTCAGAGCCAAACCTTTCTCCTTTGTCTAATAGCTTGAATCTTCATTTGAGTGGGTTACCTCGTGGGTCGCGTCATAGTGCGAACTTGCCTCAGCTAATGCCTCCTGGACGTTCTCACTATTCCAAACCACAGAACCACTGGGCCAATCATGCAGGTTTGTTTCATGGGGATCATTCTAGCCTATTAAATAATACTTTGCAACAGCAATTTCATCAAAATGGCTTAGTACCCCCACATTATATTCCAGCATATCCCCCGATTCAACAGTCAATAGTTCCTTTCTCAGGGATCCAGCCACACTTTTTTAATGGCCTCCATTCCCATCCTTTGCATTCGAGTAAATATGGATTGCCTGATATGAGAGATCAGAAACCTAAAGCAACACAAAGAAGTAGACAGAATATGCGCATATGCCGGCAGGGCTCTGATACTACTAGTACTCCGAAAAGTGACAAATGTCGGCCACAGTTCAGATCCAAATATATGACAGCGGAAGAGATTGAAAGTATTCTAAAAATGCAGCATGCTGCAACTCATTGCAATGACCCTTACGTAGATGATTATTACCACCAAGCCCGTCTTGCGAAGAATTCTGAGTCAAGGTCCAAAAATCGTTTCTGTCCAGCCCACCTGAGGGATTCTCCTTCTCGATCTCGTAATAGTTCAGAATCACAGCCCCATATCAATATTGATGCTTCGGGAAGGTTTTCCTTCTCCGCCGTTCGCAGGCCCCAACCTCTCCTTGAAGTTGATCCTCCTTTGTCTGGTACTGGTGATGGAAGTGCTGAACAGAAAACATCTGAGAAGCCCTTGGAACAGGAGCCAATGCTTGCAGCTAGAGTTACAATTGAGGATGGTCTTTGTCTTCTTCTTGATGTAGATGACATTGACCGCCTGCTGCAATTTTCTCAGCCCCAAGATGGCGGGGTCCAGCTGAGACAGAGGCGACATATTCTTTTGGATGGCTTGGCAACATCACTTCAGCTTGTGGACCCGCTTGGAAAAAGTGCCAGCAACTCGGTTGGGTTGGCTCCAAGGGATGATATTGTTTTCTTACGATTAGTATCTCTCCCCAAAGGCCGGAAACTCATATCTAGGTTTCTTCAGCTTCTCTTCCCAGGCAGTGAACTTGCAAGAATAGTGTGCATGGCTATTTTTCGTCATTTGAGGTTTTTGTTTGGGGGCCTCCCTTCTGATCCTGGTGCTTGCGATACAATTGCTGTTTTAGCCAAGACAGTGTCCAGATGTGTTAGTGGCATGGATCTTAATTCCCTGAGTGCTTGTCTTGCTGCTGTAGTGTGTTCTTCAGAGCAGCCACCACTTCGTCCACTTGGAAGCCCTGCCGGAGACGGAGCTTCGATTATTCTCAAATCTGTTTTAGAAAGGGCAACCCAATTGTTAACTGAGCCCCAGGCTTCTTCTGGTAACTCTACGATGCGAAATCCAGCACTTTGGCAGGCTTCGTTTGATGCGTTCTTTGGTCTTCTCACCAAGTATTGCCTAAGTAAATATGACAGTTTAATGCAAGCTATATATGCACAGACACAGCAGAGCACAGATATAATTGTTTCAGAGGCTGCAAGAGCTATTGGCAGGGAAATGCCTGTGGAACTTCTTCGTGCTAGTCTTCCACACACAAATGAGCACCAGAGGAAGATGTTAATGGATTTCTCTCAAAGATCCATGCCTGTTACTGGATTCAATGCTCAAAGTGGGGGCAGCGGTCAAGTAACTCCTGAATCAGTCAAAGGTTAGCAGAGCTGGCATGAGAGGACTTCTCTGTGAAGAAGCTTGATTGTTATATCTTCGTCCCATTCCCCCTCTCTTTTCCCTATAGAAAATTTCAACTGTTTACTGTGGTGAATAGTGTCTTGGAGAACTTTGTACTGTGTTGTGTCCTTTGGGGGTTGGGGAGGGTGCATCTGCTAGTTACTGGAAGCTTTTATTCCTTAGAAGCTTTATACCAAGTGCTTTTCTTCAGGTCCTGAGAAAAGGTGGTAGGGTTAGAGATGAATGTACATAACTTACATGGGAAGGTATGCCATGCTTTGTTTATGTCATGTGTGGGGATGGGATATTTGAAGTCTTTTACCAAGCGCTTTTCTTCAGGTCCTGAGAAAGTTGTAGGATTAGGGGGTGAAATGTACATGCGTTTGATAGGAAGATATGCGGTGCTTAATATTGACATCTCTCGGTATTTCTTATTGAAGGGTTAAATACAGAAAATAAAAATTGGCAATACATTCCTCATCATCTGGCAGAAGATGTTCATGGCTAGACTGCGTGTGCTTTGTAGTTGCGCTGGGGGCGTAGAGGTAAGTCATTTGTCTGGTACTTTGGTTATTTTAACTTCTCCAAGTATCGAAGTTAAAAGGTAGTATGCTATGGGAGATTAGTTGACCCCTTGATGTTAGTCTGGCATTGGTTTTTTTTAGCCAGTGGACTATTGTAATATATTTGACATTTTGGGGTTATAACCCAATGTCTTTGTTTTAGCATTCTTAAAAGCTATCACTATGTATGACCATATTTGCATTCTTGACTTGTTAAAGAAGCCAGGGTGTGTAGTTATCCTGCTTTCTTGTTCGATATTGTATTTGCATCCTTTTTTTCTGGAGTACTGTGATCAAAGAGGTAGGTCTGGCCTAGGGCATAGGCCCATTAGACGACTGTCGAGGGTCTGATTTTTTGGGTGAAATTCAGGTCGACCCACCACAGTGTATATCTAATTACTATGGTTCACACTTTTTTAAACCAATAAAAGGTTCTCTTTGTGCAAAACGAGGAGTATACACTTGCTTAACAAAGACGTGAGTATACCTTTACTGAACAAAGATGTGCGTACTGCAGATTGTTATGCGTAATGATGCTACATTTTGAACGCACTATTTAAGCAGAGCGATACCTTAGTTTAAACATTACGATGCACAAAAAGACTTGACTTTACAAATTGGAACATGTGGTGCTATAAATCCGTCATTCAAATTAAAATTGTTTCATGTTTTCCAACTTTCAATTCTTCCTACGGCTAATACGAGAGAAAAACAACAACAACAAAGAACAAACAATAATTTCTTTACAACTAGCGAATGAATGAATGGGGAGATGCAGCAGCGAAAGAACGAATAGCAAGAAAGAGGGAAGTAACATAACAGGAACAAAATGAACTTGAAATGCATGTTATTTCAATTGAGGTTGCTATAATGTGTCAAACAATTTAGGTTAAATTGTAATTTGGTCATCATGTTTTTATATTTTTTGCAATAAGTTAACTTTGTTATTATATTTTTGTTAATTTAGTCATTATACTTGAGTACTTGACTATATATCGCAATTTGATCATCAAGAGTCAATTCATCAGTTATGTTGAATGTAAATGATCGAAAAGACGTAAATGCTTGTGTTTGAAACATGACATGCACAGATTGAAGTCGTAAAGACTTATTTCGTTCAACTCCTTTTCGGAAGACGTGTGTTTTAAGCTTACATTAAGGGTGAGTGTAAAACAATCAAGTAAGACGTGATATATGTTAGGGTAGTTTTGGGTTTCTCAAATATTAAAGCTTTCCATTCAAAAAAATTGGATATAGTGATGAAAGTGCGATATAGCCAAGTACAATAACTAAAGTGACAAAAAAGAGTAGAGTTAGACCAACAAATTCTTTAGCTATTCTAAGCTACTCAACAAAAAAAATTTCATTCTAATGGCAATACAAACTCCAATAACTTTACATATCCCACCATCATTATCTTCATTAATTTATATCTTTTTACCTTATTTATATTAATATATAATTTTTTTTATGTAATATAAATTTGATATTGCATAAAGTAATAAATTCAAATTTAAATGTAATAGTATTTTCAAATATAATACTACATAATTTTCATTTATTCAATTTTATTGCAAATAACTTAATATAGATAAAAATCTAAAATTTAGAGACAGAGAGAGAGAAAAATGAAGGAAACTTCAAATTTTTGTAAAAAAATGAGTTATTATCCAAATAAAACAAACAAAGTCTTTATTTATTGATAAAAATGCATACTTTAAAAGAATATCAAACAACTTTTTTTTGAGGTGAAATAAAGACCAAAAACCAAAAAAAAAAAGAAAAGAAAATAAAAGAAAAAATCCAGAACCACCCTCACACATGTAAAGGCAAGGCAACCACCTGAAGCGCCATCATTTTTTCTCCATGATCCCATTAACTACAATATCATCCAAGGCTACCCAAAACCACCTTTTCTTATTTTGGAGACCGGATGCTATTGAATGCTGTCACCAAATTGGGAAGGACCGTTCAAGGTCACAGGAATCATTAGGAAGTCACTTACATGTTACAAAATCAAGAGGGCAAAGATTTGAAGTACCCTAGGCATGCTGACCATTTGAAAAAAAATATATATTTGTTAGTCTATTTTGTATGATGTTGAATAATTTTTTTAATGAAATAGTTTGTTGAAAAATTGTTTGTTAACCTTGTTGTTTTCAATTTACTTTGTTATCCGACAAGCCTTGCTCGCATGACGAGTAAACAGGGTCCTACCTAGTCAAAAGATAACCTTTCTCGAACAAATATAAGCACAACTTTACTCGGGTACCGAACAAAGTGGATGTTCGACTTAGATTTGAAGTTTGAATGCCTCGACGTGAGAAGGGGCCAAACGGCTGCCCGATATTGTTTGACAGCTTTGTTCACTACGGGGACATATGGAGAAATATCTCGTTCAAACTAATATCCTGCGCCATGCCCAGTTAAAGCGGCCAAATGATTATGCATGATAAGTCGAGCCGCAATGGTCTAACCCTTTGGCAATTATTTAGATGCCTGCAAAAATTATCAGACGGGCCCAGCCCGACTGATTTTTCGGCCTTGCCCAACTGATTTTTCTTAACATTCTTTTTACAAGGAATTGAAGGAGAAACATTAACATACATAAACACAAGTAGAAAGAAGCATTTGTTTCCATTCAATAAATTGGAAAAATTACAATCATGGAAAAACAAAACAAGCTATTACAAAAATCACACCTCTCCTTGCTCGGTGCCAGTTCTCTGAGTGTCAAGCTCTGCAAAGATTCTAACCATTTCAGATGGCAAGTCGGGCGAGGAGGAGGAGGAGGGAGCAAGATTGTTTCTGACTCAGAAAGAGGAAGAGGCTGATTAGTTTCAGCACTTGAGGCAGCAACAGTTCCAACTGGCTCGGGAGCAAGCTTATCATTCTCATCCTCCATTGCCTCATGTTAAAAAAAATATGCATCTGATTGACCACATTATTGGCCAGAGGAGTTGGTGGTATCCATTTCGGTTTATCGACCTCCCGATCATTAGCAGTGATGATCCCCAGTTTGTCCGCGTTATAGGGGACCAAAGCATGACTCCTAGCCTCTTCTCCAGGGAGAAACAACTCCCCACCTCACTATCATCTCAGGAGTAATTCCCGGTAGCTCGCTGCTCGCCAACATGCGATGCACATGGTTATACCCTTGTGAAAAGTAAGGAACCAGCTTCGCATCCACCAGCCTTTCAAGCTCATCAGAGCGCTTGACATCCTCCAAAGCTGCAACCTTAGCAGCCTCAACCTCATTCACAAGTCTCACCTGTAGAGCTCTCTCTTTCTGCTCGGCTGTGACCTGAGCATCCTCGACTTGCTTCCTCACCTCACTTACATTTTTGAGCAACAACTTCCCCATTTTGGGCGAAAACCACCTGAGCTTTTAGGCGGATCACCTCTTCCTCGTGCTTAGTTAGCTCGACAACCTTTGTAAGGTCCTCCTTGTCCTTGGCCAGCAAATCCTCTTTGAAGGAGCGGGCAGCCTCATTAGATTTCTTTTTCTCCTCATACAAAGAGCCCGCTTTGTCGTTGTACTCATTTGCACGCTTGTGCAGAAGAGTAACCTTTGAGGAAAACTACAAAAATTATAAGGAATGTGTCAACTAAGAAGTTCTACAGGTGGTATAATTTTCTGAATCAAGGGAAAACTGATATATCATACCTCAATCACGAGCAGCCTGACCTTCCCGAGAAAAGTGTTGTTAGGGGTTTCACCATCTCGGCGAAGGGTTTCCACGTGCACCAATCTATTCAAAATTCCCTGCCCGCACACAACACTTATGTTTCCTCACTTATGGAGGTTTATTCCCCCAAGTGGAGGGACGACAAAAATCTCGGTAACCAAACCTTTAACCCTATCTCAGGTCAAGGGCATCACAAAGTTGGTCCTCAACAAACTGGGCATACTGCTCCTCGATGGCTCCTCACGTCGGGGGCTAGGAGGTGGCAGCCTGGTGACAAGAGGAAGCTGAATGGCGAGAGAAGGCGAGGTGTTAGATCCCCCTTAAATAGTTTTTTGGGGAGTAGCTTCATTTACCTAAGATCGGGTGGCTTGGTCTCCTGCTCAGGTATCTTGTTTAGCTTTTCGTTTGCAGGAAGCTTGCTCGTTTGATGGAGCTTGTGTGGGGGAGGGAGACTTTGGAGCAACACTAGAAGCTCGGGAATTTTTCTTACTTCTCTAAAAAAAAGCTGATGTGGGGAACTGGAATGATCTTGGTTGGTCGTGTGATACCCCAAACCTTTGAGATACTTACCTTATTGAGGTGGCCTCTATAGTTGCATAAGTTGACTTCTATGCCTTACATGATTCGTGCCTTAGTCCATTTTGGTTCTAGCTTTGCCTTAGACCCTTGCCTTGGTTGTTCTTGAGTTTAACTAGGCCCATTCGAGCCGTAGTAACCTTTTTATATGTTTGATTATGTTGGCATTATCTAATGCAAGTTTTACCTTGAGTTATAGACTCAATGACCTTGTTTTGACATTTGAGAGTTAGGGTTTATAGTGCCCTACCTTTCCTTAGTGATTCTTGAAGTCTAGCTAAGCCTACTAAAGCCTTAGTACATATTACTCCATCCATCCCTAAATTATCGTCCTCCTTTCCTTTTTCGTCCATCCCAAAATAATTGTCTACTTTGAAACTTACCTTTTTAGAACATCACTTTTACCACTTTACCCTTACTTTTTCACTCAACTTTAATTATGGGCCACATACACATGGGCTTTAAAGGAAACTACACATTAAACCAATATAAATAATCAAGTCAATTGTTTTTTCTTAAACTGTGCACCGGGTCAACTAGGACGATTATTTAGGGACGGAGGGAGTATTATTCTTAATTGTGTTGGTTTTGCCCAATGTATGCTTCACCTTGAGTTCTGGACTTCCTTGGCCTTATATTAGGCTTGTTTCCTTGTTTAGCCAGTCCAACCGAACATCTAGGGAGATGTTTGGCTAGCTCACCCGAACGGCTGTTTGCCCTGTTATGAATATAGTTGCTGCAAACTCGACTTTGGCCGTAAAATTACCTTCATACCATCAATATAAAATCTTCCTTTGGCCCTAGTAAGGGTAGATAAGTCCTTTATACCCTATATGGATCCAAGACTTCTTGCCCTCTCCTCATTTGGTGTACACAACCGGTGGAGAGAAGAGATAGAGAGAAGTGTGGGTGATGAAGGTGAGATTGAAGGTGTTGGGAGATCACCGGAGATCCAACCACTTGATCATCGTTCCGATTCCGCCATCGCATTCCTCTTGTCGAGGAGCTTCTTCTACACATGTTCTATTTTGTTTTCTTTAACTTTGAATCTGGAATATGTAAGCTACTACCCATCTCTTCTTTGTGAAAACTAGCTACAAAGCACGCTAGTGAACTTTTATCATGTCTACCATGGATTCTTGGTGTTTTCTACCCCTATATGATGTTGTTTTTATGGTACATGCCCTGAGAATTAGGGTCTTGCTATATCTATGATTTGAGGGTTGTTGATTTAGGGTTGTAGAGTCTAAAACGCTATCTTAAGGGTGTAATGACCCGATTGATGAAGTTTTATATGTTTTTTTTCTATGACCTAGATATGAAAATTAGTGCCTTGTATGACTCTAGGATGAAGTCCTACGGGTTTTGGGAATGATTGGATCACAAATGTGTGATCTTGAGTTTGAGACATTTGAAAGGGTTTATGTTTGACTTGTGATTGTTTTGATAATTTAGGGATTTCAATCGAATTCCTGAGACTGTAATGAGGTGACCTACCCTTGTTTTGGACCCTATGGATTTAGGGTTATTGAGGTTGGGAATCCTGACTCACTAAAGATTCTTTGTGTGCATGAATGCACGTTGACTTGTCTAGGTCCTTACTTGGGAACCTTGTAGACATCTTGGGGAAATCCGGGATGGTTATTTTGAGAATTCTTCCATAGAAAGAAGTTTGGAATGTATATGCCTTAGTAATCTCTATGAAAAGTCCACTTGAGTAGTCGCAAAGATAACCGAATGGTTATCTAAGACACGTATGTATTGTGATGGACTTTTGAAGTACCATCTCTTGGATATTTGATGAATCTTGACTATGTCCTAAGTATTTTACCCTTCAAGTACACTTACTTGACACTTAGTGTTTAAAGAACCTCAAAGAGGTTTCATAGTGTTTCAACGCTATCTATCATGTGAGTCCATGGAATTGAACTTGATAATGTTGGTTTGTGTATGTTACATGAACTTTAGTGGATTTTAGAGTATAGAATGAATGACCAATCTAAAAGGAGCCTTTATGGTTATATTCTTGTATTGGTAAATCCTAGGCTATAAATTAGTCTCGGGGAATGTGTGATTTGTTAATTGTTAAGTTAATAACTTAGCTTGTTTTTCATGCTAAAATATGATTTTCTAAACTTATTTGAAAATATAACTTAATAAGCATATTGTATATCTGGACTTGAAACTCGTTTATTATCTTGAATGCCTTAAGGTTTTAATGATGCTTGAATTGTGAACTTGTTGAATTGTGGTGTGCTTGAATATGATCAAGCTAGAGTTTCACTAATAGGTGGAATTATGAACTTGAAATGAACTAGGACTTGAATTGATATTAATTGTTGGTCCCAAAAAGGCTCAATCTAGGCTAGAGGGGGGGGGTTGAATAGCTTAGTTGTGTTTTTAAAATTCCTTAAAAAACTTTTCAAAGTGTTTTTTTTTTAAAATAGCTAACTTTTTAAGAAGAGTTAGGGCAGCGGAAAATAGAGAAGATGAAACAGATTAAAGGCTGATGTTCTTGAACAGACCCAGCAGCAGATTAAAACAGAGATAACAATAGCAGTTATTATGGAAGACAAGATAAGCAGAAATAGTTCAAATAATACGCGAGGATTTAGAAGTGGTTCGTACTATGAAAAGTACTACGTCCACTACCAAAGTGGTTAGCTTTGGATTTTGAAAGGTGCACTGTGGCGACCCGACCCGGATCCCAAGACGAGATCCCAAGGTCGCGCCGTTGGGAACAAGAAACAACAAGCAATACAACAAATAATGGGTAAGGCTATAACAGCGATATGCCAACAACTTCAACACATGCGGAAGCGAAACATAAATACAGTGGCGTCCGAGCTAACAAGCTCAAACTAAATACAACCAAAGAGATAATAATCTCTTGGTCCAAAAATTAATAGCACGTGACACAACATTGGGCACGTACAACAAAACCACCTGTCATGCAATATATAGCAATTAATAAAACCAAGTCATCGGCGACGTTACAGCCGGAACCCGACATTAAACTAAGTCTAGAGTAATACACCTACCTCTGATAGCTATGGAACCCAAGCGGGTATTGTTTCGAGGACGTCGATATCCACGAATGGATCGGGTATTGTTATGGAACCCGAGCGGGTATTGTTTCGTGATCGCAATGGATCGCCGTGCCGGGTTTGCACACACCCCTCCATCGATGGCTACAGTGGGGATATAGCTGATCATTGCTAGAGTAATACACCTACCTTTGATAGCTATGGAACCCAAGTGGGTATTGTTTCGGGGACGTCGATATCCACGAAATGGATATCGAGGACACATATGGTTGCACGTGTTTTGCAGGAGCTACACGGCGGATACAGAAAAGGAATCATCTTCTCTCTTATATGGTTATTTATACGAGCACTTATATGAATTGTTGTGCTACGTGGTTAATGATATGATTTACATGAGATGATGATTTCTTGATGAAATGTTATAATAGAAATATAACATGCTAATGAAATGATGATTTTTATGATATGGTGTTATACTAAAAATATAACATGTTATTCATGATTAGACTGGAAACAGTAGTCTCCCATATATGAATTATCATATGAGTTGTGTTAAGTGAAGAATTATGAGACTCGTGGTATAATTGGGTTATGTGGATGGTGGTTTGATGATAAGTTAAAATGTGAAAATAAAATACTACACATTTTGGAATTTAGAATCATAATCTATTTGACATGATTTATTTTATGATAATTTATGAAGAACTGTGTGACTATGGTTGGGTTTGGTTTGTGTTAGGATCATACCATGAAATGATATATTATGAGTATGACATGAGGTGTACATGTTTTATTTGAGCATTATGTCATGCCATGACATTGCATCTTTAGTAGCTTACTAAGTCATTATGACATACTCGTTTACTCTGTTTTCCTTAGATTCTAGCCGAGCTATTGATTTGAAGGAATCTGCCGAGTCTACGTTAGAACGTTTGGTTCTTTGAGGAGGTTGCTACTATTAATTTATTTTTGTAGCCTTGGTTTATTGGAAATGACGTTTGGGAAGTGAAGTTATATAAACTTCACTTTGGGTAGTAAGATTTGTGTTATTAACTTGGTACTTGTAATTGTTAAATTATTAGTACTTAGTCTTTTGTGAGCCGACAACTGTTAGTCAAGCCATGTTATTTGATTACATATTTTATCCATCTCAAGTTTGGTTATATTGTTGGTTATGTTGTACTCCGGCATGTATAGCCGTAGAGTGTGTAGAATAGAGTTGTAGACTTAGTTAATGTTGGGTTCCAGCTGTAACGTCGCCGATGACTTGGATATAATATTGTTTATAAATTGTAACAGGTGGTTTGTAGTACGTGTCCAATGTTGCATCACGTGCGTCGAATTTTTGGGCCGAGAGATTTACTATCTCTTTGGTTGTTTTGTATTTCGGAGCTTGTTAGCTCGGGTTCCATTATGTTATTCGCTTCCGCATTTGTTGTGTCATTGGCGTATCGCTGTTATAGCCTTACCCTTTGCTTGCTATTTGTGCGTTCTGACGGCACGACCTTGGGGTCTCGTATTGGGATTCAGGTTGGGTCGTCACAGCCAATCACTTGCCCGCGTCTTCCCAAAATACTTTTCAAATTATGGGAAGATAACCCCTTGCACGAATGGCGCATTCTCAATCTCTAGAGTGAACAGACTGCCCTCCAACGACTTTGTGGCCCCATAGCCGGGCTTGGCCACAACTAAATTGGCCATTTGTTTGGCCATGTCTCGCTTCATGGCTTCCATCCATTTGGACAGGCGTTTTTTCGCGTCCATGGTGAGTCTGGACGAGCGAGCATGATCTGACTGATGGCTACGCACTAGTGGGCAAAAAGTTGGCTCATAAGAAGCTTCAGCTTCCTGCTCGATACGCGTTATATGCCTTGGTCGGTACACATCTGTTTCTGTGTACTCACGTGCTCTTCGACGGCTATGATTCTCTTCCTGAGCACAATACTCCTACCGACAATGATATCCGTGGGAGAGATTCTAACGGCTGTATCTGTTCTCCACCTGATCATTTGCTTGCTTCCCCTCACCAGCTTTCTCTGAGGGTATGTGAACAACGAATGGGATTCGTCTGCTCGGAGCGGGCAAATGTTGGGAGGCCTGGCCACCACGAACAATTGCCGGATTGCTGAGAGCGGGCAGCGCCAAATCTGCAACTAGTACCAGGGCGTGGCCCAAGGCGAGCAGTTGCTGGTTGAGTGCATATATCTTATTATAATACTCTGCTTGGACTTGCAGAGCAGTAGTCTGTTGGTCAGGGGTTTGCTCGGGCAAACTCATGTCGCTACCCTGTTCATTCTCTCGCTGGCGATTTAGCTGTGTTTTGAGATCTAGCGCGCGAGCATCGCGCTTCTAATTGATAACTTGCCTGGCATCGCGCTGGCTAGCGTGAGGTGTGCTGGGATGGCTGCTCCTCAACATACGACACATCATTGCCATGAACCGCGTGCCAAGTAGCCACCTTCTGATTCCTTGTTTGCACCCTTGGGGTGCCCTTGGTGGCTGATCGATGTATTTTATACGTCGATTTTATATGCTTCTATGACTTAAATTATGCTATTTCATGAGGCTTTTGGCTACTGATATATGTTTTCGGTGAGTTTTGTAAGTTTCAGGGTTATTAGTGAAAATATGCAAAACTCCAAGGTTTTATGTGCAAATTTCAAGAAGGGCCAAAGAGGAAAAATGAAGAAGAAACGGAAGCAGTCAAATTTGGAGACCTTGACGCAGGTACCTCGCACTGCGACCGCAAGGGGCAAGCGGATGAAAGCGAAATCCAAGGCCGGAGAGACCTTCGGACGCAGGTACTCAACACCTGCGACCGCAAGGTGGTCAGAATGCGATATTTTCGTATTTTCACACAGAGATTCGATTGGATTACAACTCCCGAGTATATATTGAAGTTGGATGCCGAGAGCCAGATATAGAGAGACGGCTAGGAGTAGTCTTAGGTAGATTTTAGATAGTTTTTAGATTGTATAACATAGTTAGATTGTGTAATTACAAGTATTGAAGATCAAATCATGTATCCGATCATCTCCATGTGCTGTTCATTGTCTACGATGAACTAAATCATCCATAATCTAGGAGGTGGGAGGTAACTTGTATCGAATTTATGTTTTGATTCTTATACATGTTCATTCAATTCTTGTTGATTGTGGTGTTTATCAATCCCTATATTATTTTGCTTTGAACAAATGAATGTAATCGCAAATAATAAAGGCCTAGAGGTGCGGATAGCTGCATGACCAATATGCATATGTCGTACACTAGCTCACCATCACCATAAATTGGACCTATCGATGCACGAGAGTGATTAGTTAGGACCAGGTTCATACATGATCTAGGTGAAAGATAGATCATAAATCTAGGTGACAGCTAGATTGATAGTTCCTGTGCTTAGGATATAGAATGGATGAATGTTGGGATGGAGGTTTGAACCAATAGTTCAACAGACTATATCTATCTTTAGTGAACGAACCCAAGAAATTGAATGATAATTATTATGAATTGAACATAAAGGAGATACAAGTGAAACCCAGAATCCTAGATTGCCACCCACCATAAGATCTTCATATCTGTAATTACTGCTAATTAGTTAAACATCTAAATATAAATAGTAGTTAGAATAAAATAATTATAAAACCCCCCTTTAGATTAATAATTTGCTATCAATAAATTGCACTGTTCGTGATCACTTGTCTCTGTGGATTCGACCCTTGCTTCCAATACTATTCTATAATAGTCTTGTCCACTTGCAAGGAAAAAGATTAATTAAAACATTGATCAGTGGCAAATCGCCCGGTGGTAGAATGTTGTTACCAGCCTGTTGGCTTCCAGCTTGGTGGTTACTAATGGTGGCATGATGTTTGATACCCTTGCCAGCCATTGCAAATAGACAAATTTTCAAGAATCTCACCGGAAAACGTTGGGGAAACTGTTGAGACTTCGAGTTTCCCGGCAACGAAACCAAACTGATGTGGCAAAATCACAGCTTGGTCCGTCCGAATGTTGGGTAGGATATCTGGGTTTGAATCTGCTTCTTTGAACCTAATTAAGATCACATAAAACCTTAGTGGAAGTGCAAGGCAGGGTCTCGCGAAACCACTCCGGCGTGAGAGTAAGTATCGTGTGACAGAGTCAAAAAGCAATTTGACATAGGTTCTAGGCTCAAGAAAGTATATGTACCTTGCTTGTGGTTTATGGAGGGGTATTTATAGGCCCCTAATGATCTAGAATCCATCTGGGATTCAGTTTCCTTAGATACCTTGTAGGATTAGGAGAGAATCTTTTGATTTTAGGCGTGATACGCAGCTGGCCGCGTAATTGTAGGAGCAGATATGGCAAGAGTCCTGCTTGGATAAGGAAACCTTTGAGCTGTATTGGCGAGCAAGTTACTGAGGCTCCCTGATCGATACTTGCCCGGGCGAGTAAGGCTCTACCCGGCCATAATAGACATATTTGTAGTTGATAAGTGTAACTCCTGGGCATGGCCCTTAGTTGAGCGAAAGCGTGGCCTATACTCGCCAAGCCTAAAGTGGATGTCTGATTCTTTGGGGTGTCTGGCTAGCTCTGCCCGCTAGGTGGGTAGGACCCATATCACTTAGGCTCGTGACCGGCACATGGTGGTTGCTCGTGCTTCGCTCGTGACCCGACTTGGGCCGGGCACATCACATATATTGGTTATAAAATTTATAGATAAAATAATTTTTATGTTATTATCAATACAAGAGATGTATCACACATTGTTTACAAAGAGATGTTGGTTTCAAAATTATTTAGATAAATTATCACTAGTATTATCCCACATTGTTTAGAAAGTGATGTTGATTTCAAAAGTTTTTTTTTATATAAAAGACTATTATTATTACTATAGAAGAATGTATCTCACATTTGTTAGAAATTAATGTTGGTTTTAAAAATATTATTATTACCAATAGAAAAGATGTATACCACATGGTTAGAAAGAAATGTTTGTTTTAAAAGTTTTTAGATAAAACTCTTAAACTTTTATTATCAATAGAAATAGAAAAGAAATATCTCACATTGTATCATAATGGTATCTGACTTTACTTCCCCCCCCCCATTTTCCACCCTACCACTGACGAACGTTAGAAAATTCACGTTAAATAGCACGTGGTCTTCCACGTACAGGGCGAAAATGTCATTTTTCCTATCTGGTTAATGAGTAAATGTATTAAAAGTACAAACCCTAATCTAACACCCTCTCCTTCTCTCTTCTCCTAGTGTAAGTTCCCATCTCCGGGTCCACCGTAATAGCCGCAGTCTCCAGTTAGCCCTCATCATAGCCACCGCCATCTCTGGGTGCATGTGACGACCCGACCCGGACTCCAATGCGAAATCCCAAGGTCGTGCCGTCAAGACAAGCTAAAAGACGGACAAGCACCCGCTAAGCGTAGTGGTGCGAGTCCAGAGTTGAACCAACAAACTCTAAACAGGAATGATAAGCCATAATGGCAAAACCGAATAATCAAAAACTAACATCTGCGGAAGCAAATCATAAGTGGGACCAAAGCCTATAATTATAAACTAAGGAATACAAGGCTGAGAGACGACTCTCTCTCGACAAATCTACGACTCGCGTGACGCAACATTGCGCACGGACAACAAACCATCGGCAACCTAAGGCCGGCAAGCAACAAGAACCCAACCTGATAAACGACAACTCAACGGCTATAACATGCCGGAGGAATAAGTCAACTAAGGAATGAGATATTCAAATTCTAACAACTAAACCCAAGTCTCACGACTAACGTCGTCGGAGATGACAATACCAATAATACTAGAATGAGTGAGCTAAAGCATGCTCGGAATAATAAAAGGGGACAACTCATAGAGATACAACAGCTCGACCAAACCAGTCGGCTACCAAAATAATACAATAACAAAATACTAACATAATCTACCCAAGTAAAGTCTACATAACTTTACAATCGTGTCTCACAAATACAAAATAACATAATAATAATAATTCCAAGCTTAGAGCCCGGAAGACCACCTTCTAGGAATCACTATCCGAAGCCGCCACACGTACTAACGGGATCACTGCAAAAACTAAGGAAAACAAACACACGAAATGAGTCATAATGACCCAGTAAGTTACTAAATGCAATTGTATGGCATAGCATGGCGTGGCATGGCATAATGCACAAACATGTATAAAATCATGGTATCTTTATAGTCTACCAATAATAAACTTGTATCAAGTCATAATGTAACATAAGCTTCATAAACCATATCGCACGTTTTCTTTCATATAAGTGCTTATACATAAGCACGTAAAACCAAGATCTGGGCCTAGCCCTTCAATATTCAAATCACGGGTCCAACCCTCAAATGATCATAGTCTGGGATTCAATCCTCGAATGATCACAACTCATCAGTTTTCTTAATGAGCACTTCGTTACATTCATCCAACCATGGGATGAGAAATGGGAGCTCAATATCAGGCTAGGGGGCGCTAATACGAGACCACATCCCACTATTGGCCATATAGTGAGGAGAAAGGGTACCAATGCGGCGATTCATAGCGAATGTTTCCAAAGGCTATGAATCGTCCCCATTGCCGACAAAACGACCAAGACGCCACCGACTCAAATCAAGATGCTCAAGTAGATATTTACTTGGATAAACCAATAAGGACCAAGTCCATCATAAAAGAACTTATCAATTCAAGTAGGTCATAATGCTCTACAAAACCCAATAAACAATGCACATAATTGTACACACTTAACATGTTCAACTAACTTGTAAGTTTAGTTCAAACCACGTATTGAGGTATTCACAATCCTCAAGTCAACACCAATTCAAGAATAGCTTATAGCTCAATAAATCACAACGTGAGGTCTACTATAGTCCTCTACTCAAGATTAAATCAAAGACTACTACTTAGTCTAAGAACCACCACAAATCAAGGCTTAGCATTTAGCTTCACTTAAAGGCACACCGGACTTAGCCCAAGTCCCGCTCGTAGTTTATAGTCGACATCCTCAAAACCCATCTCATGAATGACAAGACTACTTTGTAGTCTAAATCCGCAAGTAATTTCATATCCTCGCGACTAAATTCCTTATAGTGGACTCATCCAATAATCAATATTAATGGTACTCGAAACCAAGGGTTGGTCTCTAATACACCGTGCTCTACAAGCACGTTCTAAACAAATTCTCGATAGGTCTCTATAGCATGAGTGTCTCCATTGGACACAACGAGATACTCGGGCGCGCACAAACATAAGCAAACGAGACCCGAACATCATAGGGTCTCAACCAAAGGCTCGTTATCACATTATTGGCCTCGCAATGACTCCGTTGAGTCTTAATTCTACATTCCATTCTTTATGTGTTTCATAGCCCCACAATTAAACATTTCATTCATATATATACTACAAAATCCCAACGTTCATTCGGGCTTGATTCCCAAGCCTAACAACCCAAAAACTCATTATAATCATAGTCAAATGAAACCCAAATGACGTAGGACTTCAAACCGAGTTCGTTAACACAATATTGAACCCATTACGACTCCGTAGTGTCTAAACACTAAGTTTCATTTTTTTAAACCTTTCATCCATCTCAACATTAACCCCACTTCAACCAACAATAATTTCTCCAATAATTCGGGATTGACTCTCAAGCCTAAAATCCACAAATAATCCCAACATAGATCAAAACCCATTTCATAAACCATATAATTTCAATTAAGTGATCATTCTCATAATATATAGAGAGTTCACAAATCCAAAGCCCCAATCAAAGGCATACTTTCATAATAAACCCAAATATAATGTAAACATGATTTCTAGCATGCACCCAATCCTAGAAACACAATATGAAGGATAATCATTCACATCAACAACCATAGAAGTCATCTACAAATGCCCCTAACATGTTCATACTTCCAAAAATCCCCAAAATTGGGCAAACATAGCATATCAAGGGTTCATTGCCCACAAATAGCATATAAGTTGTTTTCCTTAGGGCCAATGAACCAAAATCAAAAGGAAGTAACTTACCTAGCTTGAGTGAAAACTCAAGAGAACACAAATCCGATCGGTGAAGTCGTTCTACTCGTCGAGGGCTTCAAGAATCCGAAGTTTGAAGGAAATCGGGTGGTTGGATCGTCTTGGATCGAAGAGAGAAGAAGCTAGGGCTTGAAATCTCCCATGGAGACTCTCTCTCTCTAACTCACGGTTGTGTGGAGGAAAGTGAAGAGGAATGGCTGAAAATGGTGAAGGGTTAGGCTATTTATACTTCCACAACAATAAGGGCAAAACAGGGAATTCCTTGGTACAATTAGTGGAGATTAGGATTAATCAATCACTAATCTAACTTAAATTAACTTCCAACCAATGTTAGGACATGTTTAGGGTTAAGTATGAGAGGTTAGGAAGGGTTTAGAGGGGGTTTAAGGGGTACAAATCGTCCAATTCCGAAACAGGGGAAAAAAATCCCGTAACAGACCAGCAGGTGAGGCGGGCGCCTCACCCAAGCCCATGCGGCCGCCTCAACTGCAGAGGCTACTCCCAAGTTCAGACCACTTTGCAATTACTCCCAAAGATCGAGGCGGGCGCTCACAGGTGCCATGCGGCCGCCTCGGCTCCAGAACCTCTAAAACTTGATCTAAACTTGATCTAAATGGTCCCAAACTTTTGGGCAACCATTCTAAGGTCTAACCATACACAAAACAAGTCTAAAACACACCCGAACCACTCCCGAAACAACTCGGAGCGAAACCGGGAAGGGGTGCAACAACGTGCAACCGAGACGACGAACGAACTCGAAATCAAACGAGCAATGAAAGGAGACTTTTAAGGCAAGTCTAAGGGCTAATGGAGAAGCTTAAATACTTCTAGAAAGTTGAATAACAACTAGGGGAATAAGAATCCCAAAGGAGAGACGATTACGCGACTCGATTCCCGAACTACGCGATAGAGACGAACGCTATCTCCAAAACTTCCAAATCATCGATAGACTTAAGGAACACCTCCAACTTGAAGTCTAATGCATCTAAACATGTTAACAAACCATCTTAAAGAGGTCTAGGACCCAAACCGAGGTCACGAACACAAAACGCAAGCAACCCTCAATCGCGTCGTATTCCGACTATCGTCGAGTCACGACTTGTGACTTTAGCAAGTCAACAACTATATGGAGTCTCTTAATAATGTTTTGGTCTTAATATGGTCTCTCAAACATATCTAGACCCTCTCGCAAACCAAACATACCGTCGATAAGGGAAGAAGTGCAAGTATAGCACGCAAACCGAGATAACGAAGGAGCGGAGTGTCACAGTGCAAGTTCCCATATCCGGCCCAAACCCTTCCCACTCTGGTCATGCCTATCATAACTCTAGCGTAGTCGTCCTTCGATTCTAGCCAAGCTCATCTCCGATCTCCCTCATTCTCTCCCCTGCAAAAGTTGTGCTTAAAGTAGAAATCAAAGGCTATAGAGTATACTTACGAAAAACCCTTAAAAAAACATGCAATTAATAGAAAACCCATAAACCTTATTGACTAGGTCATCAAAGAGAGAGAGAGAGAGAGACGGGTTTGAATAAAGAGAAATAGTTATGGGTTTTATTGAAACACTCTTCAATTTTGCGGGAGAAAATTGGGCATACGACCGATATGCATATTGTTTGAAATAAAGTATCAAAATTGAGAAGATGTTGAAGAAGCTATGACTTTAGATGATTTTGACCTCATAGAAGCTGTCATGGCAGTCAAGTTGGTTTATTTAAAGAATTATGAGAAATAAAGTAAAGGTAAGTCATGTAAAAGGATGAAGGGGGATGAGAAATTGATTGATTTCGGTGGTGCATGAGTTTCACCAGAGAAGGTGGGTACGTGGATCCAATTTCATACATGAAATTGAAGATGGAGACGTGTAACTATGGGTAAGAGTTTTATTTTTCATATCTTTCGTTTACTTTGTTTTTATTATCAAGATAAGAAAATTGACAATGAAATGGAAAAATACATATCTATCATCTGGGTTAAGAGAGAAATTTAAGAGAAAATTTGGAGGGAGTGGACAAACTAAGATCGGGTTCTGGGTTAATTTTTGTTGTGGAAAATGAAGATCGGAAAAAATAGTTGGTCTTTTTTCTAGATTTTCGATCAGTAGGAAAAAATGGAATTGTGGACCCCACTCCATTTTAACATTTAAACTTTAATCACCCAAAGTTTACATCGAATTCCTAATATTTCCCTCGAGTTAACATCGTGGAAGACCACATGTTATTTAACGTGACTTTTCTAACTGTTGTCGCGGCTAGGGTGGAAAATATGAAAAAATATAACGTCAGATATCATTATGGGACAAACCTTGGGTTGGGGTGCACTATGTGATTTGATGGATACTTTGGGGGGATGGATTGTAATTTGGTATAATTATAAGGAAAATACTATCCTTATAAGACTTAGTAGTTGCAAGGAAAGTTATAAAATCAGTTGTGTAAGGCTAGCAATATTGTAATTATAATTTTTATCATATTTAAATTTAAAATTAAAAAATGAATTACTCTCGAAAAATGAAATTTAGCAGTTATTTAATTTATTTTGTTATCCTTCATTTTCTTCCATCAACCTCATTTCTCATAGACCCAACACCATTACCACCACTATCACCTCAAATAACATCATTAACCCAAAAATCATTTTTTTAATTTTATTTATTTGTCTAATTTCTTACTCATTCGTTCAAATTAACACATATGCAAAACTTATCATTTATAGACCCACCACCACCAGAACCTTAAATTTCACTATTTACAAACCTAAATTCAATTTTTTGAATTTTTAAATTTGATGATTGAAACCCAAATTCCATATGAAGATTTGAAAAATTGATGATTTGGAAATCTAACAATATCGTATTCCACATCTAAACCACCACTGCCATGGTTACAATCGCCCGCACCACTACCCATAACCACCACCATCAGCATCCCTGCAACTACCACCACCAGTATCACCACCACCAAGAAATAATTTCACATTGCCCTGTTAAAATGGAAAAATAAAATATATTTAGCTTCCATTAAATCGAATTGCTTTCTTCAAACGTATTTCCTATAGATTCCAGTGTTCTTCTCTAACATAACGCAAAGATTTGTCAACGAAGTTCTCCATTTTGTTTAATCATCTTGACATTATATCACCTTGCCTTAACGCATTTTCTTAGATTATTCACAAGTAATGATTAAACATGCTACATAAGTGCATAATATCTTGATACTCACCAACAAATGTATTATTATAGTTACATTTTTTTCATATACCTCTAATAATGTCTTTCCCAACATATGATGTCTCGCTTTCATGCATAATTTTTTATATTTGTCCGACTTTGTCCTCTCGCGTTTATGGGTGTTAAAATAGTAATGAAAAGTCATACATGTTAGGATTATTTTGGTCATATTTTACTTGTGACACAAAGTGAGATTTAATTATATTTTCATAATTTAGTTTGCCATTTGATATTTAAAATATATTTTAATTAAAATAATAAATAATTATTTCAATAGTTATACTTTGTCTCATTTTAAATTCAAAGGCGAAAAAAATGCATTGCTCCAAAAAAATGAAATTTAGATTCTATTCAATTTATTATTTCATCCTTCACTTTCTTCCGTCAACCACATTATTCATAGGCTTACCACTACTACCACCTCAAATTTCACCATTAGCACAAAAATTAATTTTTGATTTGATTTTATTTCATTTTCTAATTCCTTACTCTTACCTTCAAAGTAACTCATTTGCAAAATCCATCATTTATGGACACACTACTAGGGGTGGCAAATTGGTCGTGTTGGGCTGTTATCGGGCCGGCACGATAACATCACGACACGATAAGCACGAACACGAACACGGCACGATAAGCTTATCGTGCCTAATATTAAAACCCGAACACGACACGATAAAAACACGAAAAGCACGACACGACACGATAAGCAAAAAAAAAAAGATTTATTTAGTCAGGCTCGTTAAGCCCGTTAAGCTCAATAAACATTATAAAATATATAATTTTGATTTTTTAATACATATTTTGAAAATTTATCAATATAAATAGTTGAAAGTTTAAATGTCATAAATTTTGAAATGATAAAACTATGAAATAATCATGAAAATAGTTCGAAAGAAGTGAATAACCCGTAGTAAATTTTTAAAAATATATTTTTAAAACATATATATTTTAGTTATCGTGTCTTATCGTGCTTTACCGTGTTTATCAAGCCAGCCCGATAACAACCCATTTTTTATCGTGCCTTATCGTGTTGGCCCTATAACGGCCCGAACCCGATAAGCCCCAGCCCAAACCCTATAATTTCGTGCCGTGTTTGTGTCGGTCAATCGTGCCGTGCCTTAAATTGCCACCCCTACACACTACCACCACAACCTAAAATTTCAATTTTTACAAACTCAAATTCAATTTTTTAATTTTTCAAATTTTCCAATTGAAACTGAAACCCATATGGATCTTTGAAAATTTGATGATTTGAAAATCTCACAATGTTTTATTTCATCTAAACCACCACTGTTATCCCTACAATCACCGTCATCACCGCCCCTAACACCACTATCCTTGCAGTCGTTAACACCGTTATCACCATCACCAAGAAACGCACTCACCTCGCCTTGCTCAAATGAAGACATAAAATCTCTTTAACTTTCGTTTAGTCGAACTTCTTTCTTTAAGCATCTCTTATTTCTTAGTTCCAATATACTTTTTGTGCAAATTACTAAGTAAGGGGAAAATCTAATTTTAGGATGAGACTACTTAAAAGGATGTCGGTTGGTGACAACATATTTCAATAAAAGGAGAGTTGCGGTAGAAGAAAGAAAGTCGATAGCCAGAGGACGGAATATAGAGATTCTCACATGTAACTACCTCGATTCCGATGAAGAGGAGCAAGCAAATTGAGACCAAAAGAGATTAGAGGTTTGGAACCGAGTTATGAAAATGCGTAAAATATTTTGAATCCAGTTATTTGCGATTACTAACATTGGTTTTGTTCGTAATATTTATAAGTTAGAGACTATTGATAGTTTAAAAGGTTGTTGTAGTAGTCTAAAAATTTAAAGAAGTAAATAGTCGATTTTAGCATTCTTTTCTAATAAAACGCATAAATTCATTAATTTGTTCTTCATTTTCTTCATCTTCTTGACATTATGACATATTTTCTTAACCCGTTTCTCTTAGCTTATTCATGGGTAATAACTAAACACACTACAGATTTGCTTAATAGTTTGATACTCACTTACAAATCTATCATTATAGTTACAATTTTCTATATACATCTAATAATGTCTTTTTCGAACATATATATTTAAGAAATAAATAAATAAAACTATATTATTTTTTAGTTTCAAATATTTTTTTAGTTTCGAATAAAGTTTTCGTCTCTTGAGTAAAAGTATTTTTGTAATTTTAGAATATATTGGACGATATTTGTAGCGATAATGGTAGGAGGGGGAAAATGATAACAAAATCAAAATACAAGACGAAACGAATAGAATTCAATAATGTAGGACCTAACTTTAAAATAGGTACAAGTCAAGAAATCAAATTATTATTTAATTATTCTTGGAATTAATTAGCCTATGACAAATTTACTTGTTCAACCTTAATTAATAGTGAGTGATTTATTATAGTTAGGGCTATTTTTGTCAAAACATTACCTTTTGTCATGGTAAATTTACTTATTTTGTCCTTAATTTGTGACAGCCTGACCCGGACTCCAATGCGGAATCCCAAGATCGTGCCACCAAGACAAGCTAAGAGACAGACATGCACCTGCTAAGCATAATGGTGCGAGTCAAAAGATGAGCCATCAAGCTCGAACAGGAAGGTAAAGCCATAACGGCAATACGGAACGGAACAACAAACTAAAATCATGGAAGCAAATCATAAGTGGAACCCAAGCCTTTAATCCTAAACAAAGGAACGCAAGGCTGAGAGATAACCATCTCTCGACAAATCTACGACGCGCGTGACGCAACATTGCGCACGGGCAACAAATCATCGGCAAACCTAAGGCCGGCGAATCCACAAAATACCAACCTGATAAACAACCACTCAACGGCTACAACATGCCGAAGGGACAAATCAACTAAACGAATAAGATATTTAAACACTAACAACTAAACCCAAGTCTCTCGACTAATGTCGTCGGAGATAACAATACCAACAATACTAGAATGAGTGAGCTAAAGCATGCTCGAAATAACAAAGGGAACAGCTCTTAAGAGATACAACAGCTCGACCAAACAAGTCGGCTCCCAAAATAATACGATAATAAAATACTAACATATTCTACCCAAGTAAAGTCTACATAACTTTACATTCGTGTCTCACAAATACATAATAACAATAATAATAATAATTCCAAGCTCAAGCCCGAAAGTCCACCTGCTAGAAATCACTATCCGAAGTCGCCACGCGTACTAACGGGATCATTGCACACACTAAGGAAAACAAACACACGGAGTGAGTCATAATGACCCAGTAAGTTACTAAATGCAACTGTATGGCCTATCATGTCATGGCATGACATAATGCACAAACATATATAAAAATCATGGTATCATACTAGAATACCAACAATAAAACATGTACTTAGTTATCAAAGCACATAATCTCACATAAGCCACATAGCATATTATCTTTCACATAAATGCTCATAAGTAAACATGTAAACCAGAATCCGGGCCCAGCCCTCAATATTCAAACCATGGGTCCAACCCTCAAATGATCATAATATGGGTTTCAATCCTCAAATGATCACAACTCATCAGTTTTCTTAATGAGTACCTCGTTACATTCATCCAACCTAGGATGAGAAATGGGAGCTCGATATCAGGCTAGATGGCGCTAATACGAGACCACATCCCACTATTGGCCAAATAGTGAGGAGAAAGGGAACCAATGCGGCGATTCATAGCGAATGTTTCCAAAGGCTATGAATCGTCCCATTGCCGACATAACGACCAAGACGCCAGCTGGACTCAAATCAAGATGCTCAAGTAGATATTTACTTGAATAAACCAATAAGGACCAAGTCCATCACGAAAGGACTCATCAAATCAAGTAGGTCATGATGCTCTACAAAACCCAATAGACAATGCACATAAATGTACACACTTGACATGTTCAACTAACTTGTAAGTTTAGTTCAAGAACCACATATTGAGGTATTCATAATCCCCAAGTCATCACCAATTCAAGAATAGCTTATAAGCTCAATAGATCACAACATGAGGTCTACTATAGTCCTCTACTCAAGATTAAACCAAAGACTCTTACTTAGTCTAAGAACAACCACAAATCAAGGCTTAGCATTTGGCTTCACTTAAAAGCACGCCGGACTCAACGATAGTCCCAATCGTCATATATAATCGACTTCGTCAATGCTATACTCAAGAACATCAAGACTACCCCGTAGTCACTCCCTCGCAAGTGCATTCATGTGCACGCGAACAAATTCCTTAAAGAGAGAATTCATTCATTAATCGTCTCCTAATATACTTGGGGCCGTAAGTTGGTCTCTAATGCTCCGTGCCCTACAAGCACGCTCTAAACATACCCCAAGTAGGTCTCTATAACATGAGTGTCTCAATTGGACACCGAATGAGGTACTCGGGTACGCACAAACATAACTAAGCAAGACCCGAACATCGTAGGGTTTCAACCCAAAGCTCATTATTATATTATTGACCTTAAAACGACTCCGTTGAGTCTTAATTCTACATTTCATTCTTTATGTGTTTCATAAAACCACAATTTAACACTCTATTCAAACATACAATAAAATCCCAAAATTCATTCGGGCTTGATTCTCAAGTCTAACAATCCAAGAACCCATCATAATCATAGTCAAACGAAACCCAAATGTCGTAGGATTTCAACCCGAGTTCATTAACACATTATTGAACTATTTACGACTCCGTTGAGTCTAAATACTAAGTTTCATTCCTAATACATTTCATCAATCTCTACATTAACACCCACTTCAATTAACAACAATTTCCCCAATAATTCGGGCTTGATTCTCAAGCCCTAAAATTCATAACAAAACTCAACATAAATCATAACCCATTTCTTTCAGCACATAATACCATTCAAATCATTTCATTCGTGCTATTAACAAGTTCATATTTCCAAAAATCCCCAAAATGGGCATACAAGCATACCAAGTGTTCATTGCCCACAAATAGCACATAGGTTGTTTTCCTTAGGGCCAATGAACCAAAATCAAAACAAAGTAACTTACCTAGCTCGGATGAAAACTCCAAAGACTGCAAATCCGATCGGTGAACTTGTTCTACTCGTCGAGGGCTTCACGAATCCGAAGTTTGAAGGCAATCCGACGGTTGGATCGTTGTGGATCCAAGGAAGAATGAAGCTAGGGCTCAAAAATCTCCAAGAACCCTTTCTCTCTCTAATACGTATGGAGGAAGAGAAGAAATGAAGAGGATTTCTGAATTCTCAAATGGGTTTGGGTATTTATACCCCCAAAAATAAGGAGGGCACAATAGGGATTTCCCTAGTACAATTAGTAGAGATTAGGAGTAATCACTCACTAATCTAACCTTAATTAACTTCCAACTAATGTTAGGACATGTTTAGGGCTAAGTATGGGAGGTTAGGAAGGGTTTAGAGGGGGTTTGATGAGGGTAGGATATGTATTTCTCGTCAAATATCAAAACATGGCAAAACAGGGTCGGGGCACCTTGCGGTCGCAAGGTCCCCTAGAGCTTGCGACCACAAGCTCTCCAGCCCTTTCCTTGGACAATTTCTGATGACCTTGCGGGGGCAAGGTCCTTCCCCCTTGCGGCTGCAAGCCTCCCAGACCAAAAAGGGCTTAGAATTCAACCCCAAACGACCTCAAAAACATAACCAAACCTAACAAGGTTCAAAACTCATTCAAAGTAGGTCTAGAACTCCCATAGAACACCCACAAAAAACTCCCGAAACAACTCGAAGCGAAACCGGGAAGAGGTGCAACAACGTGCAACCGAAACGACGAATGAACTAGCAATTGAACGTGCATCGAAAGGAGACTTTTAAGGCAAGTATAAGGGCTAATGAAGAAGCTTGAATACTTCTAGAAAGTTGAATAACAACTAGGGAAATAAGAATTCCAAAGGAGAGACGATTACGCGACTCAATCCCCGAACTACGCGATAGAGACGAATGCTGTCTCCAAAGCTTCCAAATCATCGATAGACTTAAGGAACACCTCTAACTTGAAGTCTAATACATATAAATATGTTAATAAACCATCATATAGAGGTCTAGGACCAAACCGAGGTCACGAACGCAAAATGCAAGCAAACTCTCAATCGCGTCGCATTCCGACCATCGTCGAGTCATGACTTGTGACTTAAGCAAGTCAACAACTATATGTCATCTCTTAATAGTGTTTTGGTCTTAATGTGGTCTATCATACACATCTAAACAATCTCATAACCAGTCATACATCCCACAAAAGAAGAATTGCGAGTATGGCACGCAAACCGAGCTAACGAAGGAGCGGGGTGTTACATAATTAAATGTTGGGTAGTTTATTGTAAGAAACAAGCTTGACTTTTATAGTAAGAGAGATTAAATTATTAACAAGCCGGGTACCAAGTCGATATGAAACCAAATCCCTACAACCTCAGCAGTCGTGCCACTAAAGAGTATTACATTCGCTATGGCCATTAGCAAAGGGTTGGGTCACATAGAGCTTCACACTTGACTCACACTACCCTTCGCCTCATGTCAAGTTCAGGGTCGTCCTACACTTCCCTAGAAGATTATTATCACATAACAAATATCACCAGATGTTCTAAATATCAAACACAAAGATTGTTCCAAATATTGATTGCTAAAATAGTAACAAATACGACGATCTATAAAATAAACTCGTCAATCACGTAACATCGAAAATTAACATATTCCACATAAGCTTGTTTGTTAGAACACAGTTAAAATCACAACTTGTGAACATATTTAAAGACATGACTCATCATCAAATAACCAACTTTACCAATTAAACACCGAGAATGATCGATAATAATATCACATATCGTTAATAACAATAATATACAATTTAACATAAACAAGGAGTATCTTCTTACCTCAAAATAAGATAATATTCACCGATAAAATATGATAAAAACCTTCCACAATAATTTTTGAGTCAAACCCGTAGTTTTTGCCGTGTGATTTCATACTGATCATCCATGGTGCATTAACTGTTTCTGATTAATTTGTGTTTTTAGGGTGAATCATGGCTGGATTCAAGTTCGGCAAAATTAGTATGTTCTTTTATTAATGTTTTGGTCTAAAATTAGATTTGGAATTATTGTTTGTTAATATTTTACTCCCTCCGTCCCTAAATTATCGTCCTCCTTTCCTTTTTCGTCCGTCCCAAAATAATTGTCCAGTTTGAAACTTACCTTTTTAGAACATCACTTTTACCACTTTACCCTTAATTTTTCACCCTACTTTAATTATGAGCCACATACACATGAGCTTTAAAGGAAACTACACATTAAACCAATATAAATAATCAAGTCAATTGTTTTTTCCTAAACTGTGCGCCGGGTCAACTACGACGATTATTTAGGGACGGAGGGAGTAATGGTTACATATAACAATTTATAAATCATAGATGTGAATATTGTGCAAATGTGTTTTAGAAATTTGAATATTGTTGATTTCAAGAAACTTGAACAAACAAAATATGTGTACTCTATGACGTGGCACACTCTCACTGGCTGGAGTGCTAGGACCCACAAAATGTCAAACCAATAAGAGTGTCACATCATAAAGTACCCATATTTTGGTACAAAATGAGAGTGACCCTAGCTTTACCCCTCAGACAATGTGAGGATCAATAGAGTTGGTGCAGCGTGTTGAGGTGTTGTAGGTGTAATCATGGCCATTCGAGCCTCCCAACTACAAAAGAAATACAAAACAAAACAAGCAATCCAATAGATTGGATAAAATTTTGCCACCCCTAGGAGTAGGCTCGACAATTACAACTCAAAACCACTTAACCCACCCAACACGTCTTGAAAATTATCGGCCCAACCCGTTAATTTTTTTGGGTCGAATTGTGTTACCCATTTTGGCCCAAAAAAATAACGGGTCGATTTGGATCTGATTAAAGAGGGTCGAACCCTTTATCCATTTCAACCCGTTATTTTTTTGCTATATAAATATAAGTTTTTTGATGAAAAATGGTGAGTTGAAACAGGGCGACCCACGTTGTCCCTTTTTCGACCAGTTTAATTTTGGGTTATAACAGGGCACAACCCGTTTTGGTCTGTTACCGATTTCGACCCAACACATATCTGACCCAACTCACCCAATCGCCAGCCCTTAGGAGCAATAGAGTTGGTGTAGCGTGCTGAGGTTGTGTAGGTGTAACTAGTTATAAGGCCTGTGCTCCGTACGGGTTCTTTTGGTAATAGTAGTAGTATATAATTTTTAAAATTTTAGGCATTATGATTTAAATGTTGGAATATAAAACCAACATCATTTTCTAACAAATGTAGAATATAAAACCAATATATATATATATATATATATATATATATATATATATATATATATATATGTATGTATATATGTATGTATGTATGTATGTATGTATGTATATTCTATTTGTAATAGTTGAAGTCTTCTAACTAATGTGGGATACATATATTATATTAATAATATTAGTAGAAGTATTTTATCTTAAAACTTTTGAAACAAACATTATTTTCTAACGAATGTGGGATACGTTTATTCTAATATTAATAATACTATAAGTTTTTTTATCTTAAGACTTTTGAAACCAACATTATTTTATATCTAATGCGGGATAGATCTCTTCTATTGTTAGTAAGAATTTTATCTAAAAACTTTCAAACTAAAATAATTTTTTATCTAAAAACTTTTAAACTAAAATAATTTTTTTGTAAACAATGAGGAATAAATCATTTTTATTGGTATGATTTTGCTTAATAACTTTTAAAGCCAACATCAACTTCTAACAATTGTGAACATATATCTTGTGGAGACCCGAACCCTTACATGCTTGACATCCTCATTCGCTTGACATGAAATCATACTTGCTAGACTTGAAATCTTACTTACTTGACTTTCTATCTAGATATGTTTATCATGCTAAATAGTGCATTATATGTTCAACACACCAAAATCATGATTGTCTTGCTTACATTGCTTGTTTGAGTTCATAGTGGCCTTATAAGTCTTCTATGCTTTTCTTGTCTTGTCTTGGTTGCTTCGTGTATCACCTTAGCTTCCTAAACACTTAACTAAGTCTTAATGAGTCTTAGTATCATTAATTTATGGTTCTTGGTCATTTCATTGATCATTGGGTGCTTAATGATAAGTTAGAAACCTCACAGTTTCAGTCCCCGTTTTGGGCAAATTTCGGGAAACTTCTGGTACCAATCTACTAAAGAGAATTGGCTCAAATTTTAGTATGTTTTACCTACATATGTTAAGCATGATTTTCATCAAATTATTAGTTTAGAAATACAAAAAATTATCTCTCTAAAAATTCTCTCCTTCTGCTCGGGTTTTGCCTCTAGGGTTTCATCAGCCTCATGGCTGATCCGCCTCCTATTCCTCCTGATCACCCCTTTGCCGCTGCCCCCCTCTCTTTTGCAGATGTTCTCACAAAAAAAACTCCTTCTTCATCTTTTGTTATTCCTCCTTCGATGTACAAAGGCGAGCCCTCCCTCAAACTTTCGACTGATCTAATAGAATCCTTGGCTAAACCGTTCAACCTTGCCTTGATAGGTAAGTTTTCTCATGGAAGACCTTCAATGGAGGCTACACGTAAATACTTCCAAACCTTCGGCCTTAAAGATGCCATTTCTATGGGGCATTTGGACTCGAAACATATTCTAACTGCCATTTCTGGCAGCCTATTGAGGCAGAAAATCCTCTGTTGTATTGTTCTCATTGCTTAAGGCAGGGTCATTCTGACTTAACTTGCAAGGTTCTGCATCCCAACCTAGTTCCTTTGCCCAAGACACCCAATCTTCATACTTCTACCTCTGCCCCTCCAAACAATTGTTGGACTCCAAAAAAATCTCAGCCCAATAATACTGATACTGCAGCTAACCAAATTAATGGACAAACCCCAACCACGGTTGATGATACTGTGCCTGCTCAAGTGCCAGATGCTGTCATTGCTCCCCAAAATCTTTCTAAGGCTCAAAACCCTTCTTCTTCTTTCTGCACACCTAATATGGCTGGTGACACTCCAAATGTAGTTAACAATCATTAGTTGCTTGATTTGGCTGGTACCATTCCAGAAGTTGTTGACACTTCTCCAAATCCCGCTAACCTTCAGAAAAATGTCAATGATAATTTACCAGACGAGTGTTTAGCAGATCCTGACCCTCCGATCCTTGAGCCAACCCCTCCTATCACTCTTTCTCCTAATAAATTCGTCGTTCTCATGGATAATGATGAGGAGAATCTGGATGACTCTAATGAGGAGATTCTGGAGGATGCTACTATCAGACATGATGATGTGGAACTCATAATAGACGAGGTTGAGCATATTGTGGAAAGTACTATGGATCGTTTAAACCTAGACTCCTCTATTCCCATTCCTGTTACCAAAGAAAAACATAGCCGCAATATTCCCCCCTCCACTATGGTAACAAGGTCTAAGGTTCAGACTTCCTCTCTAAATTCCAATGTCTGTTAATATTTTATTTTGGAATATTCGGGGCATTGGTAATGATCCTTCCATTTGTAGATTGAAGCATCTTATTAAATTGCATAATATTTCTATGTTAGCTATTTTTGAACCTATGATCCCTGCTAGCCATCTAGTTCGCATTGCCAAACGTCTTCGATTCAAGCTGAGCTACTCGAACACTAAAGGCTTTATCTAGCTTTTTATTAAGTCCCCCTTCACTTGCAACATTATTCAAGATTCAGAACAGCACCTTACTGCTCAAATCAAACATTTTAAATGGTCTGAGTCGGCTTTTATTTCTTGTACCTATGCAAGTTGTGATACTCTAGACCGTCAGAATCTGTGGACAGAATTGATTGATTCAAGTTCCAATATTGGTTCTTCCCCTTGGTTAATAGGAGGAGATTTCAATATTATTCTTTCGCCTGAAGAAAAAATGGGTGGTAATGGCTGGGATCGTTTAGGGGCTATGGACTTTCACTCCTGCATCTCAGCTTCGAGTCTTTTTGACTTGGGTTTTTCAGGAAGTCAGTTCACTTGGTGGAATTCCAGAGATGGGGTTGCTTCCATTTTTCAGCGATTGGATCGTGTGTTGTGCAATAATGCTTGGCAGAATTTTTTTCACAGCACTTCCATCCGTCATCTGAATCGTGCTTGTTCTGATCATGCCCCTATTCTCACTAATATTGTTCAGGAAAGTACCACCCATCCTTCTTCATTTCGTTTCCTTAATATATGGACTTCTCATCAATCTTTTACTCCCCTTATCAAGAATATTTGGCAGCAAACTATTATTGGTTGTCCTATGGTTTCTTTTGCTAAGAAACTTTCTTTGTGTAGGCAAGCTTTAAAGAAGTGGAATCGTGACATATTTGGTAATGTCTTTGCTATTATTCGGAGGGCTGAAGACGAGATTCAACGTCTTGAATTTATCTTTGAAGCTTCGGGAAATAATGCTGATCGGGCTGCTCTTAATCTTGCCCATGCTCAATTAAAAAGTGCCCTTAAAACTGAGGAGAATTTTTTGGAGACAAAAGGCTAGAATTAAATGGCTTAAAGAAGGAGAAGGAAATACAAAGCTTTTTTTACCAACGAGCTCTAGCTCAACTGGTACTGCTCACTTCTCTTAACGGAGAGGTTGGGTGTTTGAGTCTCACTAAAGACACCCTGGACTTTACAACTCTCAGTAGAGAGGTCGGGTGTTCAAGCCTATTCAGAGGCATCGTTGTTGTTAAAGCCTTATCCAAAGGCTCTATTTAGCTACTCACTTATCTTAACGAAGAGGTTGAGTATTCAAGCCCTACCAGAGGCACCCTGGGACATAACAACTCTCAACCGAGAGGTCGGGTGTTCAAAGCCTCACCAGAGGCACCATTTGTTCGAGCCACACCAAAGGCATCATATATATATAATTGTAGCCTTTCAAGGCATTAAAAATAATTAAAAAAAATTAAGGGTTGGGGTACGGTCTATGTCCCCTCCAACCTTATTAAAAAAAAAAAAGGAAATACAAAGCTTTTTCATGCTTCTGTTAAATAGACTAGGCTGCACCTTCATATTCATTCTATTCTTGGGACAGATGGGCAAGAACTCACTAATGCTTCTGAGATTCCAGATCAAGCTATTAAGCATTTTCAATCACAGCTTCAAGTCGTCCATACTGTGGATAACGATTTAGTTCAATCCATCCCTCGTCTTGTCACAGATAATATGAATTCTTTACTCTCGGCTGATCCAAGTTTAGAAGAGGTTAAAAATACAGTTTTTGCTTTGAATGGGGATAGCGCGGCTGGGCCGGATGGATTTTCTGGTTTATTTTTCTCTCACTGTTGGGACATCATTGGCCTGGATCTTCATGCAGCGGTTCTTGAATTTTTCTCCGGCTTCTCTTTGCCCAAAAGTTGGTCCAGCACTCTTATTCTCACCATCCCCAAGATCGATAATCCACTATCCTTTAATGATTTTTGCCCCATTAGTTTGTGTAATTTCAGTAATAAAATGATCTCGAAGATCCTTGTTTCTCGTCTTGCTAGTATGCTTCCCTCCATCATATCTCTCAATCAAAGCGGTTTTGTCAAGGGTCGGGTGATTCAAGACAACATTCTGCTTGCTCAGGAGCTGATGACCAATATTGATAAAAAGGTTGCTGGTTCTAATATGATTATGAAACTAGATATGACCAAAGCATTTGACAGGGTTAATTGGCATTACCTTATCAAAGTTCTTCGTCAATTTGGATTTTGCGAAATGTTTGTCGATATGATTTGGCGTTTGATTTCTGACAATTGGTTCTCCGTTTTGGTCAATGGTTCCCCGGATGGCTTTTTCCATTCCTCTCGGGGCCTTCGACAAGGAGACCCTCTCTCTCCTGCCCTTTTTATTATTGCGGCGGAAGTCCTTAGTCGCAGTCTGAATGTGATGCATAATTTTGTTCCGCATATTGCTTACAGCTCTAGTAGTGGCTGCTCGATTGTCTCTCATTTATCTTTTGCGGATGACATCATCATTTTTTGTAATGGGAGCCTTCATTCTATTGACAAGCATTTTCAGCTTCTCTCGAATTATGAGCAATGCTCAAGTCAAGCTATTAATTATGGTAAGAGCAGCTTCACTATTTCTTCCAAGCTAGCTTCAGATCATATCAATACCATCTCCTCAGCCTTGATGTTTCCTCGCAAAGGGTTCCCTTTGATTTATTTGGGCTGTCCCCTCTTCTGTGGCCGTAAGCTTAAAAGGTATTTTGACCCTCTCATTCTTAAGATCAGATCTCAGATTGATTCTTGGCTCGGGCAATTTTTATCTTTGGCTGGAAATATTACTCTTATTAATTTTGTTCTGCATTCCTTTACCATTTATCATTTAGCCTCTTTGGATCCCCCCAAATATGTGATTAAGATGATTGAGCGCCTCTTTGCTAATTTCTTTTGGGGGCAAATAGAGTGTAAACAGCGATCTCACTGGGTTTCTTGGTCGAAATGCTGCAACCTAGTTAATGAAGGCAGGTATAGGTATCCGCTCTTTAAAAGAAGTCTCTCTAGCATACTCAGCTAGTATATGGTGGCGGTTCCGTACTCATGACTCGCCGTGGGCTCGATTTATGAAAGCAAAGTATTGCCGTAATTTCCACCCTTCTCAAATTCAGATTAGAGGCTCCCACCTCTGGTGTCGTATGCTGTCTATTCGGCCCTTTGTTGAGAGACACACCAAATGGCTGATTGGTCGGGGTCTTTGTTCGCCTTGGTATGATGTCTGGCTTGAGGGAGGTTTAATTGCCAAACCGTTTTCTTCTTCGGCAGATTCTGTTCGTGATCTTTTCATTGACTCCTGAACATTAAATCCTGTGATTGCAGCTGCTCTTTCGTCGTCTGATCACCGGCGCATATTGGAAGAAAATATTTTTATTTCTGAAGTTGAGGACACAGCCTGTTGGACTCTTTCCTCGAATGGAAAATTTTCCATCTCTTCGGCCTGGCAGCAGATCCATACTCCAAACCCTTCAATTCTGTCCTCCAAATTTTACTGGAATCGTTTTCTTCCTTCCCACATCAGCATCTTCATGTGGCACCTCCTTCTGAAGCGTATCCCGATTGACGAGGCTCTTAGAAAAAAAGGGAATACACATTGTTTCCAATTGCTACTGTTGTACTTCAAGCAACATTGAAACGTTCGATCATGTTTTTTTCCATAGTTCTTATGCTGCCTATTTATGGTCGGTTCTTAGTGCTGAACATTAGATCAGATTATGTTTTTCTTCTATTCAGCAAACTGTTTCTCCTGGTGGATTCAAAAAAACCCTCTATTGCGCACATCGTCATCCCATCTCTTATCCTTTGGCATATTTGGAAGAATCGTAACTCCTTCCATTTTGAGAATAATGGCCTTTCTGCTTCGGGGTTGCTTCTTATCGTTCACAGGGACTTGGCTTCTATCAAAAGTGCTCATTTGAGATCCTCCTCCTCTTTGGTCTCTCTCCCCTCTTTTCAGGTGATTCACTGGATTCGGCCTCCCTTTTATACTGTGAAACTTAATACTGATGGTACTTCCCGCGGTAATCCTGGTTTAAGTGGTGGTGGAGGGATTGTTCGTAACTGTTCCGGAGATTTTATTTTTGCTTTCTCTTCATTCTTTGGTTTTTCCTCCAAAATTGTTGCTGAAGCCAATGCTTTGCTTCAAGGTGTCCAATGGCTTAAAAATGCGGGTTATAGAGGAGCTCAAATTGATATTGATTCCAAGTTTCTAGTTGATTGTCTTCAGTCCTCTCATAAGCCTCCCTGGAAATGTTGGGCTATTTGTCTCCAAATTAAAGCCATTCAAAGAGAAATGAATCTCCATATTTCTCACTGCTTTCGACAAGCTAATAGTCACTACAAGAAAAGCTACTATTTGTGACCCCTGTTATTTGGGAGGGCCAAAAAAGGGTCCCAAATACCCTGTTTTGGAAGGGAGGAGTTAGCTGTATGTATTTGGTACACCATCCCATTTTCCCCTCCCAAATAATTAATTTTGGTACGGTCCCAAAAAAATTTATGCGCGCCACAAATTTTTATTTCCCGCGGTTGCTCCCTCCCACTCCGTCTCTTATTGAAAAATTTTGGACTAAGTTTTCTCTTTCACTCTCTTCGCGAAATTGATGCTGTCAGCTGCTTGGGATTTCGTTTGGTAGGCATGCCTCTCTCTCTTCTTCCCTGACTTGTGCCCCTCTTCGTCCAATTGGTACTGCGATTGCTTGGGATTTCCTTTGGTAAGCAATTTCTTCTTCCCTTATTTGTGCCCTAATCTAGCTAGCTTGCACTGTGCCCTAGTTTTTAACAAGATTTTCGCAAATGACAGACTCTCCATCTTCGCGAGATCTCGTTGCTAGGTTGTTACGATATACCTTCTGTGAGCAACTCTCTCTTTCTCTCTCTCGTTTTATTAGCTTCTGTCTCTGTCCTTCTCTCTTGAATCACTCTCTTGAGATTCATGTTTTTGGGGGTAATTAGTTAGAGTGTTGTTTGGGAACTTTTATAATTTCCAGATTAATTATGATAGTTATGTGATTAATCTTGATTCTACCTTATTTTATTTCTTAGTTGTTTGCATATGAAACTTGTGTTTGGATACATATGAAACTTGTGTGTGTGAGGTGTTGCTTGTCTTGTTAGGTAGTCTACAAATGGGTATACTTAGATTTAACCTGAATACACACTGCTTGATTGGTGAGAATCCCACCACATTGCAACTAATAGATGGGTAAAGTCATTATGTTAAGAGAGAGGGCTAATCTACTACTTGAAAGTGGTTACAAAGTGTTGTGTTCAAGGAAAGGAATAGTAAGATTAGCCATGTCAAGAAGACTGCTGACAAAATCAGGGGAAGGAAACAACTTGGGATTGTTGAAGGAAAATGATTTTGAAGATGATCATGGGTTATTATTTTGGATGTAGGACGTACAAGATGGAGCTATTGTATAAACTTAGTTTTGAACCCTTGTTTAGAAAGAATGAAAGCAAGAACTGGAAAGAAAAAAGTTAGTGTATGTAGGTTTATACTTCTACGTAGAGGCTTTATTGTCATAAGCTTTCATTGCTGTCTATTTAGTGTGGTCTCATTAGCTTTGTTGTTACCTAATGTTTTAGGTGAATCGGTTTTGCTTTCACTGCTCTTGATTGTGACATTGATGGTAGTAACAACATTATTGGTACAACATTTTGATTGTTAATGGAATGAGAAGTGTCCTCCAATCTGTTGCTTTATATCATGTATGAGATTGAGGTTTTCAATTTGTAGAGAAATTGAGTAATGTAAGGTTTGAAGCACATTCATAATTTGTTTGATGTATGTGTTGTTTAAGTGCAAGCGGGTGAGGTGAATCATCTCATCTCCCTTGTTTATAAAATGACTTCAACAAAGAGGGAGTTAGTAGCCGAGAATCTGAACGAATGATCCTATTTTCTCGCACGACGATTGTTTAAACATAGCTACATATCACCAAGTTATATCTTGTCACAAATTCTTAAAAGATAAAACCATCTATTTCATCAAGTTCCCATAATAAAAAATTTCCAATGCAGGACTGGATAAAGATAATGGTAGAAGAAACACGATAAAACAAAGTTGAAGGTTGACTAGAGGCAATCAAATAAGCCTCCTTTGTTGAAGCATTCCTTCCTTTATTATTCAGATTTAAGACATTATCAGCATTTCCATTCCTCAGGCTTCCCAACCCCTGAGGATTGTTGCTCGGGCAACACGATTCACTCCAAGCGTGAACGCTCCCATTCGGAGATCACAATTGTGGGTTTTGCACATCTCCTTCACATCTTTGAACCCTTGTGTCATGTATGTCTTTAGCACAGTGTTGACTTTATCTTCGTCCCACATGAATCCTTGAATATTCTGCAATGTAAGAATGGAAAAGATAGACCATCATCTATTATGGATACTACGGAGAAAACGAGACAATTTTTGGTCAAAATTCGATACCTGAACCCACTCAAAGTAACTAACAAGAACCCCTCCTGAGTTTGCATATATATCAGGGAGGATAACAACGCCCTTCTTTGATAATATCTGCAGACAAATACAATACTTATCTCTCTCAATTTATTTTACTAAGGAGTACTGTAATGACATAATATTTTGGGCAAGCCCTAACCTCATCAGCCTTCGGGTCAGTTGGATGGTTGGTTGCCTCGATTACAAATTTGGCTTTGATATCATTTGCGTTTTCCCTTCAATCAGACGATCAGAGCGTCATGATAAAATATTGAAATAGACAGAGAGTACTTCAAAGTAGAAGGTCGGCTACGAACCTGTTTATCACACCACCAAGGCGTTGGGATGAGAATGTCACGATCTTCAATCAAAATAGAATTGGGATCAATAGGATCGGCCAGCTGCGAAACCTTTCACTCCACGATTTTCTTTAACGTGCTTGAGAAGGCTTGGTATGTCAAGTCCTTCTTGTTCTTTATGGCCCCGTTATGTCACTCACGCTACAACCTTCCCACCATTTTCACTAATGAGTTGAGCGACCAGAACCAACATTACCAAATCCCTAAGATAAGAACAAGAACCCGATCGAAAGAATATCATATTGAGTGATTCTTTTTAAAATTCATAAATGAATATAGAAGTTATATGATAGATGTACACGCACAACAAAGCGTTGACCGGCAATGCTCTTTCCATGCTCATTAAGCAAGGCCTCGTTGCAAAGAGTACCCCCCTTCTGTAGCAAAGACATCTCGCCTAGTGATCCACCAAGATCTTGTGTAAAGAATTCAGCCTTTGAGATCATAAAAGCAAATACTACGAAAAATGTACAACTCATTTGAAAGGAAAGAAAAGAGGTTAGTGTCGAGAAAATGTATGCTCATCTTGATGCAATATACACTTTAATTATGATTTTAGACGATTAATGCGTGTAGACTTACAATAGGTTTTCGATTCTGACGGTGGTGAGTAGCCATGAAATTTAGAGTACTCATCCAAGGTATCCATGCCATTATGCGTTCAAACACAAGAAATCAATTTGTTTGATTAAAAATACGCCCTCATCGCTACATGCGAAAAGGCGTGTGGTGAAGCTGCATTCTTGCATGTTTCTTTTGTTTACTAACTACTAAAAGCTAGAACCTGCATTAGAGTAAGCGAGCTGCTATAAATCTTTGCGGACACTGTGAATTAGTTCCCATATCAGTGCGAGGAACGTCGGTGTGGATTCAATCGGATCATGTATCTTTTGTGTGAAAACTCCGGTAAGTCGTTCAAGCTCGGATATGCTTAATTCCCGAGATTACATCCTATCCCTCCTTTAGCTCCACCATAAGGTATATTTGCCACGTGTTTTCCATGTCATCATATGCTAAAGCATTGACCTCATGCAGGGTCAACCTATACATAATTAAGAAAGTGTTAGAAGTGGAGAGCGAGAACTTTGATTTGGAAGTGGTTACAAAGTTTTGTGTTCAAGGAAAGGAATAGTAAGATTAGCCATGTCAAGAAGACCGTGACAAAATCGGGGAATAGCCTTAGATGCATACACGCAAGGTTGATAGAAGTACACTTGAAAGAAAAAAATCATCTTATAGATCGAGAAAGAGCCAACTTACCTCGTCTGTGGTAAAATTACCTCTTGAATTCATTCCATTGGCATATAGATCGGAAAAGAGCCAACTTACCTCGTCTTACTGTAAAGGGAACTTGATTCCACTTCTCACTTGTTTCCCAAAACTGACTAATTGCGGTGATGCAATTTGTATTCCACCCCCAAAATTTTCAATGATTCATTCCAACATAGAAAAAATTGAAAAGCTTTGGTTTATTGATTTTCTTTACGGGTTTTGTTAGTGGTCATTTTGTTTAGAGGATCATTGATCTGTTTTGATTTCAATGTTCTCGATTAAAAGATCTGTTTTTATTAATTTGTTACGTGGCAAAAGCATCTGTTTTGTTTAGTTACTTGTTTTTTTGGACTTGTAGTGTTATTTGAGATTCATCTAGGGCATGAGATCGTGTTTGACTTATCTTTGGGAATGAGATGCATACACGCAAGGGTGATAGAAATACGTTTACCGAGCGCATCAAATTATCAAGAATCTCATGTCAAAGCGTTTGAAATGGATAATAATTAAAAATAACTTCTTGGATAATAATTAAAAAATTAATGCCAAAGAACAAACCTTGAAATGGATGATGGCAGCCATGGAAGAACCCATGGCAAGCACAGAAGTTGAGATTATATCCCTCAAAAGGGCATTGTAAAACTAGTACAAACGAGCACATTTTAAGTGTCCGACCAGCGACTTAATGTAATTATTTCGGCAGGTTTTAATCAAGCTTTAGGCACAAAATCCAATTGAAAGTACAAACGAGCACATTTTACGTGTCATTAATT
>CM028383.1:75144284-75173576 GCA_013146195.2 Codonopsis lanceolata
GGAATGTGTCAACTAAGAAGTTCTACAGGCGGTATAATTTTCTGAATCAAGGGAAAACTGATATATCATACCTCACTTACGAGCAGCCTGACCTTCCCGAGAAAAGTGTTGTTAGGGGTTTCACCATCTTGGCGAAGGGTTTCCACGTGCACCAATCTCTTCAAAATTCCCCGCCCCGACACAACACTTATGTTTCCTCACTTATGGAGGTTTATTCCCCAAGTGGAGGGACGAAAAAATCTCGGTAACCAAACCTTTAACCCTATCTCAAGTTAAGGGCATCACAAAGTTGGTCCTCAACAACCGGGCATCTTGCTCCTCGATGGCTCCTCACGTCGGGGGCCAGGAGGTGGTAGCCTGGTGACAAGAGGAAGCTGAATGGCGAGAGAAGGCGAGGTGTTAGATCCCCCTTAAATAGTTTTTTGGGGAGTAGCTTCATTTACCTAAGATCGGGTGGCTTGGTCTCCTCGCCTGTATCTTGTTTAGCTTTCGCTTATGTGAACCTTGCTCGCTTGACGGAGCTTGTGTGGGGGAGGGAGACTTTGGAGCAGCACTAGAAGCTCGGGAATTTTTCTTACTTCTAAAAAAAGCTGATGTGGGGAGCTGGAATGATCTTGGCTGGTCGTGTGATACCCCAAACCTTTGAGATACTTACCTTATTGAGGTGGCCTCTATAGTTGCATAAGTTGACTTCTATGCCTTACATGATTCGTGCCTTAGTCCATTTTGGTTCTAGCTTTGCCTTAGACCCTTGCCTTGGTTGTTCTTGAGTTTAACTAGGCCCATTTGAGCCTTAGTAACCTTTTTATATGTTTGATTATGTTGGCATTATCTAATGCAAGTTTTACCTTGAGTTATAGACTCAATGACCTTGTTTTGACATTTAAGAGTTAGGGTTTATAGTGCCCTACCTTTCCTTAGTGATTCTTGAAGTCTAGCTAAGCCTACTAAAGCCTTAGTACATATTACTCCCTCCATCCCTAAATTATCGCTCCTTTCCTTTTTTCGTCCATCCCAAAATAATTGTCTACTTTGAAACTTACCTTTTAGAACATCACTTTTACCACTTTACCCTTACTTTTTCACTCAACTTTAATTATGGGCCACATACACATGGACTTTAAAAAGGAAACTAATCAAAGGAGGATTTAGGGATCTGAGGGAGTATTATTCTTGATTGTGTTGGTTTTGCCCAATGTATGCTTCACCTTGAGTTCGGACTTCCTTGCCCTATATTAGGCTTGTTTCCTTGTTTAGCCAATCCAACCGAACATCTAGGAGATGTTTGGCTAGCTCCCTCGAACGGCTGCTTGCCCCTGTTATGAATATAGTTGCTGCAAACTCGACTTGTCAGTAAAATTACCTTCATACCCTTAATATAAAATCTTCCTTTGGCCCTAGTAAGGGTAGATAAGTCCTTTATACCCTATATGGATCCAAGACTTCTTGCCCTCTCCTCATTTGGTGTACACAACCGGTGGAGAGAAGAGATAGAGAGAAGTGAGGGTGATGAAGGTGAGATTGAAGGTGTTGGGAGATCACCGGAGATCCAACCACTTGATCATCGTTCCGATTCCTCCATCGCGTTCCTCTCGTCGAGGAGCTTCTTCTACACATGTTCTATTTTGTTTTCTTTAACTTTGAATTTGGAATATGTAAGCTACTACCCATCTCTTCTTTGTGAAAACTAGCTACAAAGCACGCTAGTGAACTTTTATCATGTCTACCATGGATTCTTGGTGTTTTCTACCCCTATATGATGTTGTTTTTATGGTACATGCCCTGAGAATTAGGGTCTTGCTATATCTATGATTTGAGGGTTGTTGATTTAGGGTTGTAGAGTCTAAAACGTTATCTTAAGGGTGTAATGACCCGGTTGATGAAGTTTTATATGTTTTTTTTTCTATGACCTAGATATGAAAATTAGTGCCTTGTATGACTCTAGGATGAAGTCCTACGGGTTTTGGGAATGATTGGATCACAAATGTGTGATCTTGAGTTTGAGACATTTGAAAGGGTTTATGTTTGACTTGTGATTGTTTTGATAAAAAGGGATTTCAATCGAATTCCTGAGACTGTAATGAGGTGACCTACCTTTGTTTTGGACCCTATGGATTTAGGGTTATTGAGGTTGGGAATCCTGACTCACTAAAGTTTCTTTGTATGCATGAATGCACGTTGACTTGTCTAGGTCCTTACTTGGGAACCTTGTAGACATCTTGGGGAAATCCGGGATGGTTATTTTGAGAATTCTTCCATAGAAAGAAGTTTGGAATGTATATGCCTTAGTAATCTCTATGAAAAGTCCACTTGAGTAGTCGCAAAGATAACCGAATGGTTATCTAAGACACGTATGTATTGTGATGGACTTTTGAAGTACCATCTCTTGGATATTTGATTAATCTTGACTATGTCCTAAGTATTTTACCCTTCAAGTACACTTACTTGACACTTAGTGTTTAAAGAACCTCAAAGAGGTCTCATAGTGTTTCAACGCTATCTATCATGTGTGATTTGTTAATTGTTAAGTTAATAACTTAGCTTGTTTTTCATGCTAAAATATGATTTTCTAAACTTATTTGAAAATATGACTTAATAAGCATATTGTATATCTGGACTTGAAACTCGTTTATTATCTTGAATGCCTTAAGGTTTTAATGATGCTTGAATTGTGAACTTGTTGAATTGTGGTGTGCTTGAATATGATCAAGCTAGAGTTTCACTAATAGGTGGAATTATGAACTTGAAATGAACTAGGACTTGAATTGATATTAATTGTTGGTCCCAAAAAGGCTCAATCTAGAAGGGGGGTTGAATAGCCTAGTTGTGTTTTTAAAATTCCTTTAAAAACTTTTCAAAGTGTTCTTTTTTTTTTTTAAATAGCTAACTTTTTAAGAAGAGTTAGGGCAACGAAAAATAGAGAAGATGAAACAGATCAAAGGTCATTGTTCTTGAAGACAGACCATCGCCAGATTAAAACAGAGATAACCATAGCAGTTATTATGAAAGACAAGATAAGCAGAAACAGTTCAAATAATACGCGAGGATTTAGAAGTGGTTTGTACTATGAAAAGTACTACGTTCACTACCAAAGTAGTTAGCTTTGGATTTTGAAAGGTGCACTGTGGCGACCCGACCCGGATCCCAAGACGAGATCCCAAGGTCGCGCCGTTGGGAACAAGCAACAAGCAATACAACAAATAATGAGTAAGGCTATAACAACGATATGCCAACAACATCAACACATGCGGAAGCGAAACATAAATACAGTGGCGCCCGAGCTAACAAGCTCAAACTAAATACAACCAAAGAGATAATAATCTCTTGGTCCAAAAATTAAAAGCACGTGACACAACATTGGGCACGCATAACAAAAACCAATTGGTCATGCAATATATAGCAATTAATAAAACCAAGTCATCGGCGACGTTACATCCGGAACCCAACATTAAACTAAGTCTAGAATAATACACCTACCTCTGATATCTATGGAACCCGAGCGGGTATTGTTTCGGGGACGTTGATATCCACGAATGGATCGGGTATTGTTATGGAACCCGAGCGGGTATTGTTTCGTGATTGCAATGGATCGCCGTGCCGGGTTTGCACACACCCCTCCATCGATGGCCACGGTAGGGATATAGCTGATCATTGCTAGAGTAATACACCTACCTGATAGCCATGAACCCGAGGGTATTGTTTCGGACGCCGATATCACGAAAGGATATCGAGGACACATATGGTTGCACGTGTTTTGCAGAGCCTACACGGCGAAGCGATAAAAGGAATAATCTTCTCTCTTATATGGTTAGCCACCGTATTTTTACAAAGGTTGTCAGCGTGGATTTTAGCCAGAGTGATGGCCATCGCATCGATTTTATCTTGCACGCTAATCCCTTTTTTGGATGGACGTTAAGTTTGGACGTTAAGTTAGGTTGAATGCCTATTTTGCCCCTGTCTTCATCATCATCACTGTCATCTTCATCTTCATCCTCTTCATCTTCATCCTCATCTTATCTTCATCTTCATAGCAACCCAGATCTCGATTTTCATAGCTACGTGAATCGCATCAGAATGCATCCGATTTTCATAACAACCCGCATCCGGATTTTCTGAGAGAGAATACCTAGCAACATCGAAGAAACCTCAATCTCGCTTCACAAGAATCAAAAGCCTGCTTTGCGCCCTTCCCTCACCATGATGATTCCACCCTCCATTACCCATTCTCAAAAATTTCGATTCCTCTATGACTCATCAATTTCAAGAATTTGCGCCCTTGGCCAAATTACGCATCGCAAGCAGAACCCGAATCAAAATCGGAATCGAATTGACGATTTGTCGCAGATGGTCCGATTTTTGGACATCTTGAGAGGGAATTATCGAGAAAGGATTGGATCTCTCCGGAGGCCGTGGGTTGCAGGCCCGAGGCGTAAGTGGGGACTTGAAAGGGGTTTTAAGCCATTCGTTGATTATCTCGATTGCTACGACGGGAGGGGTGGACATACCGATACTCTGGCGACGACGCGCTTTCTTATTGATCCGGCGTTGATGGCGCCGCAGGAGCGAGGCAAAAGCTAAGCGCAAAGACGCCGGGAATTTGTTGGCGAACATGGAGACACTGCTACGGCTTTCGCAGTTTACAAGGCCGCGAAGCTGTCGGATGTGGTGTTGTGGCGGCCGACGAGGCAATGATTTTTTCTCCGACGGAGTAGTAGTCGCTTGCAAGCCAAGGTCCTCGACGTCGATGTTGAGTGAACAGAGGTGGTCGACGAGGGCGTCCTTAAGGGTGCAGCCAAAAGACAGGGGCAAAATATGCATTCAACCTAACTTAACGTCCATCCAAAAAAGGGATTAACGTGCAAGATAAGTCCGGTACAGTGGCCATCCCGAAAATTTTGAAGTCTCAGTGGCCTAATTGCAAGTTTTTATAAAGTACAGTGGCCCAAAGGTGTGTTTTGCCTATGGTTATTTATACGAGCACTTATATGAATTGTTGTGCTACGTGGTTAATGATATGATTTACAGGAGATGATGATTTCTTGATGAAATGTTATAATAGAAATATAACATGCTAATGAAATGATGAATTTTATGATATGATGTTATACTAAAAATATATCATGTTATTCATGATTAGACTGGAAACAGTAGTCTCCCATAAATGAATTATCATATGAGTTGTGTTAAGTGAAGAATTATGAGATTCGTGGTATAATTGGGTTATGTGGATGGTGGTTTGATGATAAGTTAAAATGTGAAAATAAAATACTACACATTTTGGAATTTAGAATCATAATCTATTTGACATGATTTATTTTATGATAATTTATGAAGAACTATGTGACTATGGTTGGGTTTGGTTTGTGTTGAGGATCATACCATGAAATGATATATTATGAGTATGACATGAGGTGTACATGTTTTATTTGAGCATTATGTGTAGACACCCCAATTTCGTACCCCTGGTATGTGACATGACATAAAATATCAAGACTTGGTAAAACATTAACAAATGTCAAGTTACAGGGTCAAAAGTGCAAAAGGACAAAGTAGGATGCGCAAAAGGACAAATTGCAGGGACCTGGATGTTCAAAAAGGGCACACTTTGAAAATTGGGCGTGGCTACCATCAAGTTTGGGCATGGCGCCCAAACTCATATAGGGTGGCGCCCAAAAAGCCTTCTCAGCCACTGTTCATCCAATTCATTTGCCGTAAAATGCAACAAACACTGCGCGGCGTACACTCGGTTGATGCGCGATGAAGAAATTTTTATTCCACTGATGTCCCAGCTTCAGCCTATAAATAGAGGCACCGGCTCCTCACTTCGACAATAGAAAATTTGCATAAAGCTTCTCCGCGTTATCGTTGCGCTGGAGAATTAGAGAGCGGTGTGAGATAGTGAGTGATCACCTCAAAAAGCCTCGAAACTCTGCCAAACTTCCTCCAAACACAAAACTAACCGATAGGAGTGAGCCTTAGCCCCCCAGCTAGGTATCCACCCTTTTTTCCCTGGCCCAAAATCGTGGAAAGAGCATTTGCTCGCCTCGATTTAAAAAGGCCAAATCGCCAAGCAAGCCGTTATTCCGCCCGATTTCAGCCTACCTCAAGCCAACAAACAACCAAACACAAACAGTTACCCTGCCCAAAACCATAGGCCGAAAGTAACTTTCCAGAGGAGTCACGCTGCCCAAATTCACACAACACACAACAACAACAACAACAACAACAAAAAAGACTCTCTCTCCGAGGGACAGAGCGAGCACACCCTAGGCTGTCTGTAAGTTTATTTTAAAGTCTTTCATTTTTGTAAGAGTATTATTTCCAATCCGGCCCAATGTAGATATACAAGCAGCTTGTGCCGCCTTGATTTAGTTAGAAATAGTACTAAATATAACAGTTGTTATAGTCAAATATTTTCAGATGTATTTGTAACTATTTGTAATATTTATTCATTAAAATCTTTGTTTGTAGCAGTATTATTTTGCAATCCGGCCTAATGTAAATATATAAGCAGTTATGCTGCCCGGATTTTGTTAGGAAATATTACTAAATGTAGCCGTTATTATGGCCAAATATTTTCAAGTATATCTGTAATTGCTTGTAAAAGAGACTCTGCAAGTCCAGTAATAATATAGATGTAATAGATGTATTTGTAGGCGCTAATGCTTTATTTATCTGTTAATTAATATAACAAAATCATACTTTAGCCAAAAACCGCTTTTGAGACCGAAAGGGCGAGTTGGGTGCCTAGCTCCTTGCCAACTCGTAACTTAGCCTCCGAACCCGTTTCTTCATCTCTCGGTTTTTTTTTCTCGGTTTTGCTTTATTTTTTGCCTTAAAATAAATATGGCGACTTAAAAACATTTTGGATCCAAGGGGCCTCACAACATCTTTCTTTGCACTTTCAATGCTCTCCCCTAAACAAGGGAGAATGGGAATGGAAAGGTGATGTATTCCTATGTTCTGGTATCCCCTAAACAAGGGATAACTTGACATAGAAAACCCAAAGCACTCATAGTGATCTGAAATAGGTCATAAGGCTATTTTCATAAAATCCATAGTGGGGCGCCGCAACATCTTTCTTTTTGCACTTTCAATGCTCTCCCCTAAACAAGGGAGAATGGGAATGGAAAGGTGATGTTTTTCTATATCCTGGTATCCCCTAAAAAAGGGATAACTTGACATAGAAAATCCAAAGCTCCCATATTGGATCAAAAATCCACTAAAGGCAACCGAGACGTATTCAACATGCTATTCCGACAGCACTCCTCCCGTACTTTTGATTTCGTCCTCCCCTAAACAAGGGAGGGTGGAACAGGAGCAGTGGATGTCACCGCATCCGCACAGACGCCCACCCTTATCCAAGGGCGCTGGCGGGCGCGGCGCGCTGAGCACATCCCGAACCCATGGCGACTCTGGGGAGATCGCTTTTATTTTAATAAATAAAAATGGAGGGCTAGACTCAAGAACCAAAACTTTTTTTTCTTTTGTTTCGCTAAAGTATGCTTGTTATATTAATTTAAACACTTGAATATTGCGCTCCTTTAACATCCGTGTCTATATTTGTGGATATGATCCTCCATTTTGCAGCAGTTTCATTTCAAACACTGTTACGTATATACTTGAAAATATTTGTTTTTTTATATATAAAAACAAAATTGCAAAAAAAATATATGTACATATATATTATTTTTTTATATATGCAATATTTTGTGTGCAATAATTTCCGGGCAGCACAACAAAAGGGCCGGGGCTTCATTTTTAAAATCTTTTCATTTTCGGCCTTATATTATTTTCTGCTTTATTTTCATTGTGCAAAATATATACATATATGCATTCATTCTGTCATTTTATTTTGGGGATTATGACTCATTTATAATTAATTGGGATAGATAGATTCCCCACTTTTCTTTCTATTTCTTGATGGTATGCTTGCTTGCTCGCGCTTAAACTAAAAAGCCGAGAAAATCTATAAATAACAGCAAGACAGGCTATATCTGTTTTATTTTCTCTTTCTATATCTAAAAAAAAGAACCTTTTTTTGCTTTTTAGATACCGCACACACGCCAAGCATGCATATAAATATATTCGAATCGCTACCCTACACCATGGCCACTTACCCCCGCATAAACCAACGTTAGATCGCATATAGATTCTCGAGACACTTCAAAGACCGACCGGTTTTTGCATTTTAAATCGTGGGTCAGCCCCAGTCCAAAAAAAAAAATGTACGCAAGTCAAAAAAAATGTGCGCAAGTCAAAAAAAATATGCACAAGTCAAAAAAAAAATCTGCACAAGTAAAAAAAAATACACTGGGGCTGATTTATTATTTTCTAATGCTCGACCTAGACCATTTCGAATGGTGGATCCCGAAAGAGTATAGGCCCTTCGCCTCGGGATCACCGATCTCTGGGAGTCGAAAGGCGTGTGGAATACGTTGGTCCTATACTGGAGAAAGAATCCACTCGCTTCCAGAAAAGTCCCGAGATCTGCCAAAATTAAGCGTGTGCTTATCCGGTCAATTTGTAGGAACAAATAATAAATAATAAAATATACTAATAAAGGCACGCTCATCCAAACCCGTAAAGCCTTCAAAATTTCCGATACCTCCTCCATAACCCATTTTCCTCAAAAACCCGGCCCGAATTTGGAAAGGCAGACAAGATCGCCGGTTGATAAGGGAAATAAGTGCGTAAATCGTAACGCAGGTATCAAGATCACATCGCATAAGGGCGTAATCAATACAGAGGAAACAGATCCGAGCAAGATGGCCAGTAAAGTGAGGTAATCTCTTCCCCTGCAGTCCCCCAAGAAGCATCAACCTTCCATGTTCCTCCAAATCCAACTTCCCAGCCACACACCAACCCATCAAATACCTATTATTACCAAAATTTTAGCCCTTTTTCATTACACCCTCCTTATCCTACCCAAAATCCTTACCCAATCCAATATCCTTATCCTACCCAAAATCCTTACCCAATCCAATATCCCTATCCCGCCTAATATCCATATCCCCGTCCAATATCCATATCCTACCCAATATCCATATCCAAATTTAATATCCATATCCAAATCTAATATCCTTATCCAAATTTAAGATCCATATCCACCAATATCCATATCCAAACCCAATATCCATATCCTATCCAAAATCCATATCCAAATTTCAATATCCATATCCAAACCAAAATCCTTACAAGTACCGCAAGAATTAACCCTTTTCCCTATCCCGCCAAAGATCTACCAAAACCCAACTTTCCCGCCCGCCAAAATGGAGGCTGACATCGAAATTTTGAAAAGCATGATGCTTAAAATTATAAACCAAGAAATTTCTAATGAAAATTTGGGGGACAGCTTCCTGGGTATGATGGATGAAGGCACTTACAAAAAAAAAAAAAAAACTCTGAATTTGAGTTTGTTTCTAATAAGCCTCTGTAACTAGTATACCGCGACCGGCCCACTTTTGACACCAGCAGATCCGATGGACCGCTCGATATATTATCCCTATTCCTTTCCCTAGCTTTACGGATTGGTCATCTACCGATCCGCCTCCCTAAAATAATGAGGATCTCAAACCCTGTGTCCTCAATAATGTAATAAGCCCCGTGCAGTTTGCTATTAATAATAATATGAATGTCTTTGCTTATTCCTTAGTTGCACCTACATTAAAAGACACATTAAATAATCATAATAATGAGTCATTTAATGAAATGGACCCAAAAGATAAAAAAAAATATACTTGCTTGAGCTTGTAAAGTCAGTTGAGCAACAGAACAACATCACTCAGAAGAAGAATGAAGACTTGTCCATCATCAACTGGGCCGAATAACCAAGTCAAAGAAATCAAAATCGGCAACTACCCGCAAGATTCTCGAAGGATAACACTCATGGATCTCCTCAAAAGTTCGTGGACATGTTTGCCTAGTCCTATGAAGATGTGTCGGGGGTAGACCCAGCCATAGTCAAACACCGAATCCCCACATGTTCGGATGCTCAGCCAATCAAGCAAAAGCTCCACCGCATCAAGCCATAATGGTCACTACAAGTTCTAAAAGAAAGCATGAAACAGCCGCACGTCAACTTCATTCGGGTAAAAAAAGAAAGAAAGGAGAAAGTAGTAAAAAAAAAGAGGAAGAAACAAAAAAAAAAGTAAAAAAAAAACCGATCCGTGGTCGTCCAATATAAGTGACCGCTCCTAAGCCCAACAGAAGGTTCGGATCTGCGTGAGACTGCGATCTCAACAAGGCGTCACCCAAAGATAACTTCTCTCTACCCAATATCCATATCGGGGTAGACACCGTCGTTGCTCATGAAATCAGATCCTTCATTGACGACATGCTGAGCCATAATCAAATCAAAATGGCAGCAGAAGACCAAGAAAAGACTTCATTCATCACTCATTGGGGAACCTACTGCTATCATGTCATGCCGTCTGGGCTAAAAAAAATACTGGGGCTACTTATCAAAGGGCTGCTACCACTCTCTTCCACGATGTGCCGTATATTGTCCAAGAGATCCGGTCAGGAGATGCCGTACTCCTCACAAGCCAAGAAAGAAAAGACCAAGTTCAGCCCTCCAATCTCATTGAGCTCAAAAGGTATTATGCTTGAGACACCCTATCCGACAAGTGCTTCTCCACTGCTAGGGAAACCCGAAAGGGCGGCCTAGGCAAAAATTAGAGCAAATAAAAAAAACAAATAAAAAGGAGAAATAAGGGCTCGCTAGGCTGAAAACCCGAAAGGGCGACCTAGGCAAAAGTTAGAGCAGAAAAAAAAAACAAAAAGAAGAAACAAGGGCTCGCTAGGTTGAAAACCCGAAAGGGCAGCCTAGGCAAAAGTTAGAGCAGAAAAAAAAGAAAAAGAGAAAAATGGGAAATCAGGAGAAAAAGGAGAGGGAAAGCACTCTTTGAAATCCTCAAGATCCTATCTCCAAGATCTTCAAGCAAGGGCTCGACCGACAAAAAAAAAGATCACAACAGAAGCTCAAAACACTAAAATATAAAATTTTCGGGTACTAAGGTGCAATTTAGGAATAATTTCTAAAGAAATTTAGATTATGCATTAATTGCCCGCATATCTATTATTGCCTATACCCCCACTTTTTGTTTCCCCCAAACTATCCTTCATTTGCAGCCTTAAGCCCCGTGTGGTCCATCAAGACTGCGGCGTCCGCCGAGCCCATATACTTTCTTCTCGCAAGGCACGTAAAAGGCTCGGCCTCATCGAACAAGAAGCACCGTAAATGTCCTCGCCCTATTCATTATCTGCGTTGCATAGTCCCGAAACAAATGACGACTTGGGTTCCGACTATTCACCGCCTGCCTGATTGAAGAAAAATGCAGGGGCTATGAGAATAGCCTTATGCCAAGTGTAGCCTCGCAACAACTATATGGCCGAGAACACAAGGAGGTGACTGCCTTTTCCTCTCCCCGCATATCAAAAAAAAAAAAAACAATCAAACAAACAAAAAAAAAGAGGGAAAGAGAAAAGCCCGCTCAAGCCCGAAGGTGCACTCCTTTGAATTTCGTTTCTGAGATACAGCGTGCCACTACCCTTAGATATCGGTATAACTTTATTTTCTGCATGTACTTTGAGTGTGCATTTTATTTTCTCATATCATGTAAAATTATACTGCATTACATAACCCATGTCTGTACAGATTTTAGATACAAATGGCAAAAAGAGAAAAACAAAAAAAAAAAACAAAAACAAAAACAAAACAAAAAAAAAACAACAAAAAAAAAGAGAAAGAAGAAGAAATGAAGGAAATAGAGAAAACTCGCTCCATCGGCAATGGCAGAAGCAAGGAGCAGAAGAGAGAAAGAGAAATGAAGACTCATGTCTTCATCCCGTAAGAAGAAACAGAGAATTTGAGAGTTTTCCACTTCTCCCCCTCCAAGCAACTCAGAATCAACAATTAAGTCCTCAAAATTTCAGAGTTGCAAAAAGGCCCCTAAGACTTAGCAGAGAGTTAACAAAAGCAATTTTGGTTAACCACATTCAATGGACTTTCATCCAAAGAGCAAGAAAAGCTCATATCCCCAAAGAAGTCACCGCGACAAGCGAAAAGTCGAAAATTCGGAAAAGGTAAGCCCCTTTTTCTAAAAAAAAAGCAAAAAAAAAAAGAAAAGGAAAATCAATCAAAGAAAAGAAAAAAAAAGAGAGTCAGGGAAAAAATAAAGTCATAAAAAAAGAAAAAGAAAAAAAAGAGACAACAACAAAAGAAAAAAAAAAGAGAAGAAAAAAAAGAGGGAAATCCCCAGCATGAAAAGTCAGAACAGCGGAAATAGCCAAATCAGCTGAGCCAACAGCAGCAGTCAAAAGCATGAGAAGGTAAGAAAGGTAAGATTTCTCATTTTGCTTTCAGAAATAAAAAGAAAATCTTTTTTTCAAAAGGTTTTGTTCAAAAAAAAAAGAAAAAAAAAGATGAATATTCAAAAAACAAAAAAAAAAAAAGAAGAAGAAGAAAAGAAAGGTCTTTATCGTATCCAACTGATTTCAATCAGCTGGGTGCAGTTTTTGAAAAATTTGAAGAAAGTTCCCTTTGTCGTATTCGACGACGGTTTATCGGTCGAATACAGTTTTCGAAAATTTGAAAGTTTTCTTATTATGTTTGGAAACAAGGTACGAGGCCAGCCACATGATTTTGAAAATGCTCTTAACGTATTTCAACGATGTGTATTTATCGGTTGAAATATGGTTTTCGAATACACACAAATCTTCATACCGTATTTGACAACGGTTTCGGACCGGAAGAATACGGCTTTTCGAAAAACATGAAAATCTTTTCTTCGTTTGTGTTCTCGGATGGGTTTTGACCCAAAGAGCACAACTTCCTAGTTGTTTGTTTGTTTCGGCTTGAGGCCGAACTACGTTTGGTCTGATTCCTTTTATTAAGGGATACGTAGGCAGCCTACATTAGTAGGTCCGACCATCAGAGCATTCAATTTGCATATCTGCTTAAAAACTGCGATAACCTGCTATAACTGACAAAAAATGTCTAGGATATGGAGGTGTGATAAATTGCTGCATTATAACTGCTACCTGCTGCATATTTCTCCTCGCTTTTGGAATAAAACGAAATTGGAGAGTCTATTCTTATCAACGATGTTCGCCTACTCAGTAAGCCGCGGGTTACCCGTAGACTCCATCGTTGAGGGGCTCAGAGACACCCCAATTTCGCACCCTCGGTATGTGACATGACATAAAATATCAAGACCTGTTAAAACATTAACAAATGTCAAGTTACAGGGTCAAAAGTGCAAAAGGACAAAGCAGGATGCGCAAAAGGACAAATTGCAGGGACCTGGATGTTCAAAAAGGGCACACTTTGAAAATTGGGCGTGGCTACCATCAAGTTTGGGCATGGCGCCCAAACTCATATAGGGTGGCACCCAAAAAGCCTTATCTGCCACTGTTCATCCAATTCATTTGCCGTAAAATGCAACAAACACTGCGCGGCGTACACTCGGTTGATGCGCGATGAAGAAATTTTTATTCCACCGATGTCCCAGCTTCAGCCTATAAATAGAGGCACCCGGCTCCTCACTTCGACAACAGAAAATTTGCGTAAAGCTTCTCCGCGTTATCGTTACGCTGGAGAATTAGAGAGCGGTGTGAGATAGTGAGTGATCACCTCAAAAAGCCTCAAAACTCTGCCAAACTTCCTCCAAACACAAAACTAACCGATAGGAGTGAGCCTTAGCCCCCCAGCTAGGTATCCACCCTTTTTCCCCGGTCCAAAAATCGTGGAAAGAGCAGTTGCTCTGCCCGATTTAAAAGGCCAAATCGCTCAGAAGTAAGCCGTTATTCTGCCCGATTTCAGCCTACCTCAAGCCAACAAACAACCAAACACAAACAGTTACCCTGCCCAAAACCATAGGCCGAAAGTAACTTTCCAGAGCAGTCACGCTGCCCAAATTAACACAACACACAACAACAACAACAACAACAACAAAGACTCTCTCTCTCTCCGAGGGACAAAGCGAGCACACCCTAGGCTGTCTGTAAGTTTATTTTAAAGTCTTTCATTTTTGTAAGAGTATTATTTCCAATCCGGCCCAATGTAGATATACAAGCAGTTGTGCTGCCCGGATTTAGTTAGGAAATAGTACTAAATATAACAGTTGTTATAGTCAAATATTTTCAAATGTATTTGTAACTATTTGTAATATTTATTCATTAAAATCTTTGTTTGTAGCAGTATTATTTCCAATCCGGCCTAATGTAAATATATAAGCAGTTATGCTGCCCGGATTTTGTTAGGAAATATTACTAAATGTAGCCGTTATTATGGCCAAATATTTTCAAGTATATCTGTAATTGCTTGTAAAAGAGACCGTTGCAAGTCCGTAAATAATATAGATGTAATGGATGTATTTGTAGGCAGTTAATGCTTTATTTATCTGTTTAATTAATATAACAAAAAGCATACTTTAGCCAAAAACCGTTTTGAGACTGAAAGGGCGAGTTGGGTGCCTAACACCTTCCCAACTTGTAACTTAGCCTTCGAACCCGTTTTCTTCATCTCTGGTTTTCTTTTTCTGGTTTTGCTTTATTTTTGCCTTAAAATAAAGATGGCGACTCTAAAAACATTTTGGATCCAGTGGGGCCTCGCAACATCTTCTTTGCACTTTCACGTTCTCCCCTAAACAAGGGAGAATGGGAATGGAAAGGTGATGTATTCTTATATTCTGGTATCCCCTAAACAAGGGATAACTTGACATAGAAAACCCAAAGCACTCATAGTGATCCGAAATAGGCCATAAGGCTATTTTCATAAAATCCATAGTGGGGGCGCTGCAACATCTTTCTTTGCATTTTCACGTTCTCCCCTAAACAAGGGAGAATGGGAATGGAAAGGTGATGTTTTCCTATATCCTGGTATCCTCTAAAAAAGGGATAACTTGACATAGAAAATCCAAAGCTCCCATATTGGATAAAAAATCCACTAAAGGCAACCGAGGCGTATTCAACACGCTATTCCGACAGCACTCCTCCCGCACTTTTGATTCGTCCTCCCCTAAACAAGGGAGGGTGGAACGGGAGCAGTGGATGTCACCGCATCCGAACGGACGCGCACCCCTATCCAAGGGCGCGCGGGGCGCGGGAGCACATCCCGGGAACCCACATTATGTGATGCCATGACATTGCATCTTTAGTAGCTTACTAAGTCATTATGACTTACTCGTTTACTTTGTTTTCCTTAGATTCGAGCCGAGCTAGTGATTTGAAGGAATCCGCCGAGTCTACGTTAGAACGTTTGGTTCTTTGAGGAGGTTGCTACTATTAATTTATTTTTGTAGCCTTGGTTTATTGGAAAGGACGTTTGGGAAGTGAAGTTATATAAACTTCACTTTGGGTAGTAAGATTTGTGTTATTGACTTGGTACTTGTAATTGTTAAATTATTAGTACTTAGTCTTTTGTGACCCGACAACTGTTAGTCAAGCCATGTTATTTAATTACATATTTTATCCATCTCAAGTTTGGTTATATTGTTGGTTATGTTGTACTCTGGCATGTATAGCCGTAGAGTGTGTAGAATAGAGTTGTAGACTTAGTTAATGTTGGGTTTCGGCTGTAACGTCGCCGATGACTTGGATATAATATTGTTTATAAATTGTAACAGGTGGTTTGTAGTACGTGTCCAATATTGCGTCACGTGCGTCGAATTTTTGGGCCGAGAGATTTACTATCTCTTTGGTTGTTTTGTATTTCGGAGCTTGTTAGCTCGGGTTCCATTATGTTATTCGCTTCCGCATTTGTTGTGTCATTGGCGTATCGCTGTTATAGCCTTACCCTTTGCTTGCTATTTGTGCGTTCTGACGACACGACCTTGGGCTCTCGTATTGGGATCCGGGTCGGGTCGTCACAGCCAATCACTTGCCCGCGTCTTCCCAAAATACTTTTCAAATTGTGGGAAGATAACCCCTTGCACGAATGGCGTATTCTCAATCTCTGGAGTGAACGGACTGCCCTCCAACGGCTTTGTGGCCCTATAGCCGGGCTTGGCCACAACTAAATTGGCCATTTGTTTGGCCATGTATCGCTTCATGGCTTCCATCCATTCGGACAGGCGTTTTTCCACGTCCATGGTGAGTCTGGACGAGCGAGCATGATTTGACTGATGGCTACGCACTAGTGGGCAAAAAGTTGGCTCATAAGAAGCTTCAGCTTCCTGCTCGATACATGTTATATGCCTTGGTCGGTACGCATCTGCTTCTGCGTACTCACGGGCTCTCCGACGACTATGGCTCTCTTTCCGAGCACAATACTCCTGCCGACGATGATGTCCGTGGGAGAGATTCTAACGGCTGTATCTGTTCTCCACCTGATCATCTACTCGCTTCCCCTCATCAGCTTTCTCTGAGGGTATGTGAACAATAGATGGGATCCGTCTGCTCGGAGCAGGCAAATGTTGGGAGGCCTAGCCACCACCAACGATTGCCGGATTGCTGAGAGCGGGCAGCGCCAAATCTGCAACTAGTACCAGGGCGTGGCCCAAGGCGAGCAATTGCTGGTTGAATGCATATATCTTATTATAATACTCTGCTTGGACTTGCAGAGCAGCAGTCTGCTGGTCAGGGGTTTGCTCGGGCAAACTCACGTCGCTACCCTGTTCATTCTCTCGCTGGCGATTTAGCTGTGTTTTGAGATCTAGCGCGCTAGCATTGCGCTTCTAATTGATAACTTGTCTGGCATCACGCTGGCTAGCGTGAGGCGTGCTGGTATGGCTGCTCCTCAACATACGACACATCATTGCCATGAACCGCGTGCCAGCAGCCACCTTTTGATTCCTTGTTTGCACCCCTTAGGGTGCCCTTGGTGGCAAATCGCCCGGTGGTGGAATGTTGTTACCAGCCTGGTGGTTACTAACGGTGGCACGATGTTTGATACCATTGCCAGCCATTGCAAATAGACAGATTTTCAAGAATCTCACCGGAAAACTTTGGGGAAAGTGTTGAGACTTCGAGTTTCCCGGCAACGAAACCAAACTGATGTGGCAAAATCACAGCTTGGCCCGTCCGAATGTTGGGTAGGATATCTGGGCTTGAATCTGCTTCCTTGAACCTAATTAAGATCACAGAAAACCTTAGTGGAAGTGCAAGCCAGGGTCTCGCGAAACCACTCCGGCGTGAGAGTAAGTATCGTGTGAGAGAGTCAAAAAGCAATTTGACAGAGGTTCTAGGCTCAAGAAAGTATATGTACCTTGCTTGTGGTTTATGGAGGGGTATTTATAGGCCCCTAATAATCTATAATCCGTCTGGGATTCAGTTTCCTTAGATACCTTGTAGGATTAGGAGAGAATCCCTTGATTTTAGGCGTGATACGCAGCTGGCCGCGTAATTGTAGGAGCAGATATGGAAAGAGTCCTGCTCGGATAAGGAAACCTTTGATCTGTCTTGGTGAGCAAGTTACTGAGGCTCCCTGCTCGATACCTGCCCGGGTGAGCAAGGCTCTACCCGGCCATAATAGACATATTTGTAGTTGAGAAGTGTAACTCCCGGGCATGGCCCTTGGTCGAGCAGGCAGGGCCTATACTCGGCCAAGCCTAGGCAGGATGTCTGATTCTTTGGGGTGTCTGGCTAGCTCTGCCCGCTAGGTGGGTAGGGCCCATATCACTTAGGCTCGTGACCGGCACGTGGTGGTTGCTCGTGCTTCGCTCATGACCCGGCTTGGGCCCGGGCACATCACATATATTGGTTATAAAATTTATAGATAAAAGAATTTTTATGTTATTATCAATACAAGAGATGTATCACACATTGTTTACAAAGAGATGTTGGTTTCAAAACTATTTAAATAAATTATCACTACTATTATCCCACATTGTTTAGAAAGTGATGTTGATTTCAAAAGTTTTTATATAAAAGACTATTATTATTACTATAGAAGAATGTATCTCACATTTGTTAGAAATTAATGTTGGTTTTAAAAATACTATTATTACCAATAGAAAAGATGTATACATGGTTAGAAAGAAATGTTTGTTTTAAAAGTTTTTAGATAAAACTCTTAAACTTTTATTACCAATAGAAATAGAAAAGAAATATCTCACATTGTATCATAATGGTATCTGACTTTACTCCCCCCCCCCATTTTCCACCCTACCACTGACGAACGTTAGAAAATTCACGTTAAATAGCACGTGGTCTTCCACGTACGGGGCGAAAATGTCATTTTTCCTATCTGGTTAATGAGTAAATGTATTAAAAGTGCAAACCCTAATCTAACACTCTCCTTCTCTCTTCTCTTAGTGTAAGTTCCCATCTCCGGGTCCACCGTAATAGCCGCAGTCTCCAGTTAGCCCTCATCATAGCCACCGCCATCTCTGGGTGCAAGTTCCCATATTCGGCCCAAACCCTTCCCACTCTGGTCACGCCTATCATAACTCTAGCGTCGTCGTCCTTCGATTCTAGCCAAGCTCCATCTCCGATCTCCCTCATTCTCTCCCTTGCAAAAGTTGTGCTTAAAGTAGAAATCAAAGGCTATAGAGTATACTTACGAAAAACCCTTAAAAAACATGCAATTAACATAAAACCCATAAACCTTATTGACGAGGTCATCAAAGAGAGAGAGACGGGTTTGAATAAAGAGAAATAGTTATGGGTTTTATTGAAATACCCTTCAATTTTGCGGGAGAAAATTGGGCATACGAGCGATATGCATATGGTTTAAAACAAAGTATCAAAATTGAGAAGATGTTGAAGAATTATGAGAGATAAAGTAAAGGCTATGACTTTAGATGATTTTTACCTCATAGAAGCTGTCATGGTAGTCAGGTTGGTTTATTTAAAGAATTAGGAGAGATAAAGTAAAGGTAAGTCATGTAAAAGGATGAAGGGGGATGAGAAATTGATTGATTTCGGTGGTGCATGGGTTTCACCAGAGAAGGTGGGTATGTGGATCCAATTTCATACATAAAATTGAAGATGGAGACGTGTAACTATGGGTAAGAGTTTTATTTTTCATATCTTTCGTTTACTTTGTTTTTATTATCAAGATAAGAAAATTGACAATGAAATGGAAAAATGCATATCTATCATCTGGGTTAAGAGAGAAATTTAAGAGAAAATTTGGAGGGAGTGGACAAAACCAAGATCGGGTTCTGGGTTAATTTTTGTTGTGGAAAATGAAGATCGAAAAAAATGGTTGGTCTTTTCTCTAGATTTTCTTTCAGTAGGAAAAAATGGAATTGTGGGCCCCACTCCATTTTAACATTTGAACTTTAATCACCCAAAGTTTACATCGAATTTCTAATATTTCCCTCAAGTTAACATCGTGGAAGACCACGTGTTATTTAACGTGACTTTTCTAACTGTTGTCGCAGCTAGGGTGGAAAATATAAAAAAATATAACGTCAGATATCATTATGGGACAAACCTTAGGTTGGAGTGCACTATGTGATTTGATGGATACTTTGGGGGGAGGGATTGTAATTTGGTATAATTATAAGGAAAATACTATCCTTATAAGACTTAGTAGTTGCAAGGAAAGTTATAAAATCAGTTGTAACTTGTAAGGCTAATAATATTGTAATTATAATTTTTATCATATTTAAATTTAAAATTAAAAAAATACATTACTCTCGAAAAATGAAATTTAGCAGTTATTTAATTTATTTTGTTATCCTTCATTTTCTTCCATCAACCTCATTTCTCATAGACCCACCACCATTACCACCACTATCACCTCAAATAACATCATTAACCCAAAAATCATTTTTTTAATTTTATTTCTTTGTCTAATTTCTTACTCCTTCGTTCAAATTAACACATATGCAAAACTCATCATTTATAGACCCACCACCACCAGAACCTTAAATTTCACTATTTACAAACCTAAATTCAATTTTATTGAATTTTTAAATTTTATGATTGAAACCCAAACCCATATGAAGATTTGAAAAATTGATGATTTGGAAATCTAAAAATATCGTATTCCACATCTAAACCACCACTGCCAAGGTTACAATCGCCCCCACCACTACCCATAACCACCAGCACCAGCATCCCTACAACTACCACCACCGGTATCACCACCACCAAGAAATAAGTTCACCTTGTCTTGCTAAAATGGAAAAATAAAATTTATTTAGCTTCCATTAAATCGAACTGCTTTCTTTAAACGTATCTCCTATAGATTCTAGTGTTATTCTCTAACATAACACAAAAATTTGTCAACGAAGTTCTCTATTTTTTTTAATCTTCTTGACATTATATCACCTTGCCTTAACACATTTTCTTAGATTATTCACATGTAATTATTAAGCATGCTACATAAGTGCCTAATATCTTGATTCTCACCAACAAATGTATTATTATAGTTACATTTTTTTCATATACTTCTAATAATGTCTTTCCCAACCTATGATGTCTCGCCTTCATGCATAATTTTTTATATTTGTCCGACTTTGTCCTCTCCCGTTCATGGGTGTTAAAATAGTAATGAAAAGTCATACATGTTAGGATTATTTTGATCATATTTTACTTGTGACGCAAAGTGAGATTTGATTATATTTGGGTTAATATCAGTTTTGATACCCTAACTTTACCCGCTTTTCAATTTTAATACCCTTTATACCAAGACAATCAAATATGAGCCAAACGTTTCACAAATTGATCAATTACAATCCAAGTCATTAACTATCCGTTAAATACTAACGGTTAACTTGTTTTTGTAGGTTGGTACCGGTTGACCTAACCAAATTTGGGAGCAAAAGGTCTGGTCCTCTGCCAAACCCGATCACTCCTCAACCGGCGGCGCCAAAACCTAGCTGCCTTTTCCGTCGAGCACCATCCCTTTATTCTTCTCAACCCACCATGACCCAGGAACCATACACTCCTCTTTCAAAAACTCACTTGGTTTATTCACCAATGCCAAACTCCTCTCCACCTTCAATTCAAATTCCCCTTCTTTCCCATTCCACCCCGCCACCACATGAAACATCGCCTACAAGTTATGCCAATCGGTCGGATTCCTCGACTCCTTCAAACTCGGTGACTTTCGTGTATCGATTAACAGATCCATACCGGAATTCACGAATCCCAATAATGGACTTGGGAAAAGCAGAATCAGGTCAATTTTATTCCGGACGTGTAAAATGTTGACATTTGAAAATTGCTTCAGTCTCTCATTGAATGCTTTGTTACCCACCTGTGGGGAACCAAATACAATTGCTGAAATCGGGATATCGGTATAATTCCGTTTTTGGCCAGATCGAATGCAGCTAGAATAGACATGCTTGCCCCGACTCCGTTTTTTCCATCTCATTGCCAGGTCCACATTCTACTCACTCTTACTGGTCCTAGCCACCGACCCTTCGCCCAAAATAAAGGTCGCCATTGTTCCAAGAGAATGTTTCCTCTACCTTTTATAACCAAGGATGTGTCCAAAATCCAAGCTGTAGGCTTGAATTTGTTGAGGCGGCTGTGGAGATGGGTTGTTGGACCGACAATGGAGTCTCGCCGGACTGGTTTTGACTGGAAACGAGGCTGGAGTGAAGATGGTTCTGTTACAGATCACGACGGTTGAAGATGACATCAGCTAGGGCTCAGAACAGAAACAAGACCCACGACTTGGTCGCGGAGCCGGAGATGAAGTCGAATGAGATTGAAGGAGGCTGGCGGCTGTGACGGTGATGCGCCAGAGATGGCGACGCCCGACGAAATCGAACTCGCTGCTACTGTGTGTGAGATGGAGAAAGGGGTTTTGATCAGAGGAGACATTGAAGATGGGGCAGAAGAGCGGATATGGATGGATCTGGAGAAGACAAACATAGTTGGGAGCTGGTACGGCTATGGAAGGGCTTGGCCGGACATGGTGGGCGTAGATGGCAGATGGGTGATGGCGAACTGGAGAAGTCGGGATATATACTAGAAGTCAGCTGTTAGTCCTTCAAAGATTTAATCGCTTGCTAAGCCGCTTAACCTAGATAACAGTCAACCGTTAGTCCTTCACGGTCACTTAACGATTGTGATTGAAATTGATCGATTTTGGAAACGTTTGGCTTTAATTTGATTGTCTAGGTACAATGGGTATGAAAACTGAAAAACGGGTAAAGTTGGGGTATCAAAACTGATATTAACCCATTATATTTTCATAATTTAGTTTGCCATTTGATATTTAAAATATATTTTAATTAAAATAATAAATAATTATTTCAATAGTTATACTTTGTCTCATTTTAAATTCAAAGGCGAAAAAAATGCATTACTCCAAAAAAATGAAATTTAGATTCTATTCAATTTATTATTTCATCCTTCACTTTCTTCCGTCATCCACATTATTCATAGACTTACCACTGCTACCACCGCAAATTTCACCATTAGCACAAAAATTAATTTTTGATTTGATTTGATTTCATTTTCTAATTCCTTACTCTTACCTTAAAAGTAACTCATTTGCAAAATCCATCATTTATGGACACACTACCACCACAACCTTAAATTTCACTTTTTACAAACTTGATCACGCAAAATTGGTGGTGATCTTGTCTTGTCGTCCACGTGTGAGCGAGGATGATGTGGCAGCTTCTGGTTCGTCCTTTTAGTTTGACCTGCACAAGATAAACAATAAACACCGTTAAGGTGTCAGGGTGGCCCGACTATAACCCTCCGGCGTGAGAGTCAGGATTCCGGTAATGTATTGGTAATAAATAGGCCGTGATAAATGTTTTTGATAAGGAGCTGTGATAAGAGAGTTGTGATATCTCTCTAATTACTTACCTTGTCATAAATGTGCGTTCTCATATTTATACCTGAGGTTTATGCCGACGTGGCGGCTAGTGATTAGGGGGCATAAAGCGGCGATCATTAAATGCATTGAGGGTCTTCGTCAGGAATGAGTGGACTGTGCGTTTGTCAGGGAGTTGGTGGTTGCGTGCAGCGGTTTTCTTGGGCCTAGGGAAGCAGTTTTTGTTAGACTGGATGATGATTGAGTTATGACCAAGGCCGAGTGATTTCGTGATGGAGTGTTGATAGCCGAGGGCGAGGTCATAAGGGATCGGTTTGGTGATGAGGTCGAGGGTGCCAGAGGTCTTCAGGCCAGCCGAGGCTGAGTTTGTTTATTCAGTCGAGGGTAAGAGCACCGAGGCTAGAATGTTTGTTTTTAGGGGCAAGCAGTTTTGTTTTTGTCAAAAATGGCTTTCTAAGTGGGATCTCGCGTTTTGGCGGCGAGAGTATATGTGCCGAGGGTCATGACGCCGAGGCTGAAGTGTTCGTATGAGGGCGAGTGATCCTGTCCTCATTTACTGATGACTCTTCATGTGGGACCCTTTTTCCTGCCGAGGGTCGAGTCCTTGGCATGCCGAGGGTCCATCCCTCGGTTTTGTCCTTTCAGTGGCCCCCTACTTTTTGGCTGCTCGACGCCGAGAAGGCGAAAAGTAATATCGTTGCTAGTCGGCAAGAGGTCGGCGTCATTTTTCTGGCCGAAGACGACAATGCGGTCTCGAAAATGGCGAGACAATGCGGTCTCGAAAATGGCGCGACAATGCAATCTCATATTGGCGAGACAATGCGGTCTCAAAATGGCGAGACAATGCGGTCTCGAAATGGCGAGACAAAGCGTAAGTTGAGGCTGAAGTCGAATTGTTCTGACGAGATTTGTTGGAAGTTTATGGGATGTTTTTGTATATCCGTGCAGTCAGGACGTTCTGTCTTTTCGGGCTGTCATGTCATTAAATGCAAGTTTTGGCGGCTTCTCAGTTTTCGTTTTGGACGGCTTTTGGAATTTCGAAAAGTTTTTAATGCCGCCTTTTTCCGCGTCTCGAATCTAGAGAAAATGATGACGGGCGCCGTTTTTAGGTATGATTTGAAAAACACGCGGTTGACCCGGCCTGGCCCGCCCGTAACGGTGTCGCTGTGGGGGTATAAGAGCCTTCTTTTCACTTTTCACTGTTACCTTTTTCGTTCTCTATCTCTCTCTATATTTTTTCTTACCGTTCTGGGCGATTTCCGGCAGCATTCCGGCTTATTTCCTTTCCGTTGCCTCCTTGTCTATTTGCAGCCCGTAAGTGTTTTCCTTCCATTTTTCCACATTTTACTCCTATTTTGGGTGTTTTCCACGGTCGTTTCCGTGTTTTTCCGATCTGTTTACAGGGTTTGGGGTTTTTTATTTCTGGGTTTTAACTTTTCCGGCAACTTGGCTTTTTTCAGGCGTATTTTCTACTTTAATGGTAGACCTCTCCGACGATTTTCCTGGCTTAGCTTCATTTGGTACGGTTATTTTCCTTTGCTTTTCTTTCTAGAATAGTATGTCTAGTAGGATTCCTTTTCCCGTTTTTTCATCTTCGTCTTCTTCTAGCAGTTCCTCCATGGAACTGATAGATTACTGGAACAGGGTTATTAGAATACCCGTTTCGGTTAGAGTCCTCCTCTTTTTCTTCCCAGCAACGTGGCCGAGGCTCTCGCACCGCCGAAACGCTCCGAGTGAGTTTCCTGGTGGCCGAGGATCTTTCTCGTGCCCCTCGTACCTTCGAGGTCTTGGCCATCCTTAGGCGGGGTACCTCATGCCGAGGATGATGCCTAGGATGTCGACCTCGGCGGTTTTGGTGGCGACCCATATGATGACGAGGCTGAGTCTGTACCTCGCGGTCCCGCTTAGAGAGGTGTAGAGGTGAAAGTTTGTTTGGCCGAGGAGATTGTGGTGGATATGGTGATCTATAAAGAGACGACCGTAGGTCCTCTTGGCTCGGAAAGCTCTGGGTCATGCTCGATTTCTTCCTTAGATTCGGACGGCGAGGGCCCCTTTGTTGAGTCAGTCTTTGGGAAGTCCCCTCGCGGTGGTCCTATGTATAGCAAATATGAGGATAAATGGTGGCGGTTACTCCTCGCAAGCGAGGTTCTTCCTTGCGAGTAATGGGTGAAGGTTAGCCCGACCGAAGTTCGGCGACGAGTTTTTCCGCCCTGCACTATCCGTCTGACGCCCCTATGAGAGTGTTTACGTGCCGAGTTCGTATTGGCCTAAGTCTGATAACTCAATTTTTTACCAGGGAGAGAGTTTTGCACTTTCGGCAGATTAAAAGAAGTTTGCGGCAAAGGCAGCTTGACAGGATGGCGAGCGGAGCTGAGGCTTCTGTTTCAGGAAGAGATGGGGATGAGGGTGAGAGGGTGCCTCGCGTTTTGAGGCCCTTCGAAAATAAGATAAGCCCGACTGATGTGGAGGCGTGGTCACGGGTGGTTCTGATATTTTTCGAGGCTCTGTCCCCGATCCGAGATTTGGGATCTCCGAGCTGCGCGGTCTTCGCAGTCATGTTGGCTTCTATTCCAGCTTCTTCGAAGTTTTCTGGTTATGCTTTGCCTCGACCCTTTATCTCGCGAAGTTCCTCGACCTGCACGAGCTCGCGTCGCCGACCTCTCGCCAAATTTGACCCGAGCATTGGTTAGCTTCGCTGTCTGCACCCGAGCGATGAGATTTGAGCCTACACTGGGCCTTTTCTGTTACTACTATAAGGTCAGTGTCTCCATGAATCGGCTGACTGTCCTTCGGCACCCTCGGGGGTTTCCCCTTTTGGCAAGCTTTGGGAACAAGGACCATAAGTGGTCCGATAAAGTTTTGATGGTGGAATCAAGCCGTGGGTGGAACTTCGAGGTTCCAGAGGGGAAACCTCACGGGCTTTCGAGGACGAAGAGTCTGAATGCCGCCGACGAAGCCGCCAAGCTCGCTATTGAGGCCCCCTTGTTCAATGATGAAGGCCTGCAAGTTCGCTCATACAATTGGAAGGCTATTATTGAAGATGAGGGCCTCCTATCACGGTTTTGGGTCTCGGCAGTCAGCGTGGAGGGGGTGCAAAGAGCGTGCTCGAATTCGGTGTATGTGAGCCGAGGGGGCTGGTCCCTTCATGAGGGTTGGGTTTTTGGCTCGGCATGCCCGAGGTGTGAGGGTATAGATGGACTCGAGTGTTCGACTCCAGGTCAATTTAATTTATTCCTGTTTTGTGTTTCCTTCGGTTTTTTGTTTGGATTTCTCTTTTGAGTACTGATGCGACCTTTCTGCTTTTTGTAGAAATGGCGATGTCGCGGGATGCTGCCCTGAAGATGCTTAAAGCCGAGGAAGCACGAAGGGCGGCTGAGCTTAAAGCCTCGGCGGTTGCCGAGGGGATAGTGCCGCCCATGGTCGGTGTTCTCGAGGACCCTACCAAGGTGGCCCCTTCTGTTGTTCCTCCTACTGCCCCTTCTTCCAAGGCCAAGGGTAAGCAGCCTGCAGCCGACGCTCCTAAGGCGAAAAGGCAGAAGACTCAAGCTCGGCCTCCACTTTCTTCCACGCCCGATCTCGGTGGCTTCGCCCAATCACCCGGCGAAGCGAGGTGTCTGATAGTGAGCTCGTTGTCAGACACGTCGTGAAAACGATAAACAACTTTTCTGCCCCGTTTGCCGGCTATGGGCAGAGGTTACTTGGCGAGGGCGTTCCGGCCGAGGCTTTGGGGACGATGCGTGCCGCCAAGCCACTTCAATTGCAGGATCTGTGTGGGCTTGCTTTGAGCGAGGTAACCTGCTCTCTCTTTTTTTTTTTCCAGGGTTGCTTATGTTGACTTTGCTTCTGCAGCTCGGGGTCGGCATCGCAGCCTATCACGACAAGCTGAGTAAGGCTGCCGAGTCCGTGCGGGGGCTGGAGAGGGCTTTGACAAGTGCGAAGGGGGAGATATCTTCTGGTGCTGAGAAAGTGAAGTCCTTGGAGGTGGACTTGCAATTAAAAACTGAGGAGTTCTCTCGCCTTTCTGCCGAGAAGACCGACTGGTTGGCGAGGGAGAAGGGGATGAAGGAGCAGGCCGGTGAGAAGGATCGGCGGGTGGCTGAGCTGGAGGCTCAATTGAAAAGGGTGTTGGAGCAGAATGACCATTTAAGGGCCGAGCTGGTTGCGAAGCCCAGTGAGGAGGAGGTGGTGGTGAGCTATCGAGGTTCGCTTGCTTATACGGTGGAGGCTCTGGACTACATCGAGACCAGCCGTGTTCATGCCTTTCGGGCGGCGGTGGCCCTCGGTATACCGATGCTGGAAGTGGTTAAGATGGCGAATCTTGCCTCTTTTGGTCCGGAGTGCCGAGGTGTTTCCTCGCTTGTTCCTTTTGATGAAGCCGAGCTGGGGCAGATAAAAGATGTTGATGCCGAGAATCGAGCTCCTGAGTGGCTGCCTCCTCCGGTTGAGGCAAACAACCTTTTCGCCTTGTTGGCTCAAGAGCATGCATATGTCAAGGAGAGCTACCGCTGTTTTATCATCCGAGGACCTCCCCAAACAAGCGCAATACGTGGGTGATCATCGATGGCGGTGGAAGGCCAAGCAGCCGAGGAGGCGTCTAAGAGCAGATATATTCGCGAGGAGGAGGAGGCTGGTGAGACAGGAGGGGGTTTAGCCTAGGAATTTTAACATCTTTTCAAAGACAATGGTTTCAAACAATGGTTATATGTAATATTTTTGGTGTAAATTGTAAGTATGTTTTTGTTCCCGGTTAGTTTTTTCAATGCTTAAATATTTCTTCTGTATGATGCAAGTGTTTTATGCCTATATATATTAGTAGTCTTGAATTGGTGAGATAGTGCGATCTTGTATTGGCGAGATAATGCGATATCGCTTTTGGTGAGACAATGCGGTCTCGAAAATGGCGAGACAATTCGGTCTCGTATTTGGCGAGACAATGCGATCTCGTATTTGGCGAGATAATGAGATCTCGTTTTAGTGAGACAATGCGGTCTTGATTTGGCGAGACAATTCGGTCTCGTTTTTGGCGAGACAATGCGATCTCGGATTTGGCGAGACAATGCAATCTCGTATTTGGCGAGATAATGCGATCTCGTTTTAGTGAGACAATGCGGTCTTGATTTGGCGAGACAATTCGGTCTCGTTTTGGCGAGACAATGCGATCTCGGATTTTGGCGAGACAAGGCGGTCTCGATTACATGGTTTGAACAAGTTTTTTCACTTGAACACTTTCTTTCATATAAGAAGATTACAAATCATTGATAATATTTTTTCAAGTGGTCTGAATGCCAAGGGTTTTTTAGGAGGGTTCCGTCAGTTTTTGAGCTTTGTAGGTTCTGCTCTCGGATCTTTGTCTGTGATTTTTATGCGGTCCCTCCCAATTGGGAGAAAGTTTGTTTCTTCCCGGCTTGTTTCCAGTTACTTTGATTTTTCTCAACACCAGGTCGCCGACCGAGAACGTGCGAGGATTCACCCTTTTATCATGATGGGCTTTAGCTAGTTTTTTGTAGTTGATGGCCTTCATCCTGGTTTCGAGCCTTCTTTCTTCAAGGTAATCAAGGTCCAGAGTTCTCGATTCTGTGTTCGCCTCTTCATTGAAATGAATGACTTTTGCAGTGGGGAGAGCCATTTCGACCGGGGCCATGGCCTCGGTTCCATATGTCAATGAGAAAGGTGTTTCTTCGGTTGATCTCTACGAGACGTTCGGATAGCCCTATAAGACTACCGAGCTCCTCGAGCCAAGCACCTTTCGTCGCCTAACCTTCTTTTCAAGGCATGAAGTATTTGTTTGTTTCCCCGCCCGCTTGGCCTTCCTCTTTGGGTGTGCTACCGAGGACTCCAATGGTGAATTCTCCTCGCAATCGGCCGTGAATCTGCTTTTGAAAACCTGCAGTGCCGTGGTCCGACACAATGGCCCTTGGTAATCCATATCCGCAGAGGACATTATCTCGAATGAAGTCGATGGCCCTTTGTTCGGTGATGCTTGCTAAGGGTTTGGCCTCGATCCATTTTGTGAAGTAGTCCACCGCTACTATCACAAACTTGTTCTTTCCTTTGGCGAGGGGAATGACCCGACAGGTCCGGGGCCCCACATTTCGAAAGGCCATGCTTTGCGACACGGTGTTTGAGGTGCCGAGTAATCTTGGAATATTGGCGAACCTTGACACTTGTCGAGCCTTCGCATATGCCTCGGCATCCTTTCTCGTTTGCCTGGCCAATAGTAACCATGAAAAATGACTGCCGCCAAAGTTCGAGCCCCTCGGATGGCTACCACATACCCTCCATGTACCTCGGCTAGCAACTTGTGTGATTTGGCCGAACACACCTTAGGAGAGGCTTAGTGAAGGACTCATGTATAGTATGTCCCCGACAGGCGTATTTGGTGACCTTCTTGCCATTGCCCATCCTCAGTTTTGTGTCGCCGCAGTAGTGTCCCCCGGTCGATGTACCTTTTGATGTCATCGATCCAACACTCCGTCACTGCTCCAAAGATTAATACCCTCTCTTTATCAATGGACGGGTGTCCAAGATTTCAATCCATGTTTCGGGGAGCCCCGGCTCACTAGTGGCCATTTTCGAGAGGTGGTCTCCGCCTTTTG
>CM028383.1:75173676-75211870 GCA_013146195.2 Codonopsis lanceolata
TTATTATGAATTGAACATAAAGGAGATATAAGTGAAACCGGAATCCTAGATTTCCACTCACCATAAGATCTTCATATCTGCATTACTTGTCTAATTAGTTAACATCTATAACTAGTAATTTAGAGTAGAATTAAACATAAAACCCCCCTTAGGTTAATAATTTGCTATCTATAACCGTTAAGTGATCACTTGTCTACGTGGGTTCGACCCTTGCTTCCAGTCTATTCTATAATAGTCTTGTACACTTGCAAGGAAATAGATAAAATAAAACATCGATCAAGTTTTTGGCGCCGTTCTTAAACTAGTTCACGTAGTTAGTTTGTAGGTAGCGTAGTTTTTAATTTAATTTAGTTTTTAGTTTAATTTTACGTTTTTATAAAAATAAAAATACAAAAAGATTTTATTTTATTTTGCCTTAATAGTTAGTTGTTTTTAAATTGCTTTTAATTAATTTTTATGCAAGGTCGTAGATCTTTAAATCCGAATTGGTAGACTTAGATCAAGAGATAAATATTGTTAAAAGATACCAAAGATATTTTGAAAATCTAGTTTTCGAGCCGATAATCAAGATAATGCGAATCGAGAGGATCCTACGGTTGATCCTACAATGGAAGATAATAACAATAATCGTAATCACGAAAACCTAGTTGACCCGGTCAATAGGAATCAAAGACAAGAAGAGCACGCAAGAAGAAATATGGAAGTAGTTGTAAATCAAAGAACTATTAATGATTTTAGTAGACCTTCATTAAATGTGGTAACATCATGTTTAGTCTTGCCGATCTTTGTTAGGAATTTTGAACTAAAAGGACATTATTTTAATGCCATACCATCTTTTCATGGGATGCCTAATGAAGATCTGTCGGGTTTCTTAAGAGAATATGAATACATGATGAGTACTTTTCCTTTAGGAGGGTTAGCGAAAGATCAAATTAAAATGAAATACTTTCAGTGCATTAAAAGAATTGGCAAAGAGATGGTTTATGAACCTAACACCAGCAGTGTTTTTACTTGGGCACAATTATATGATTTGTTTATGAGCAAATTTTACAAACATGCATCTCTTACAGTATAGAAAACAAATCATGTCATTCCAAAATGAACCGGGTGAAACATTCCATGAGTCATGGGATAGATTTAAAAATACGCTTATTATGTGTCCTCATCATAATTTGGCTCAACATGTGTTAGTGCTTCAATTCTATCATGGTCTTTGCGAGGTTACAAACTATGGTTGATAGTGCAGGTGGTGGTTCTATTAATAGAATGACACCGAAGCATTAGAAGAATTATTTGAGATGCTAAGTATTAATTCCCAACAGAAAAGTGCTAGAGGTAAAAATAGGAGCCTATATCAATTGCAAGATAATTCAAATACACAAGCTCAATTTGAAAATTGGCAAATTCAAGAAGCATGTGCTCTATGTGGATTATATTCTCATGCTACTAATTTTGTCCGTCAAGTGCTATGTATACGAGCAGGCTAATGCTATGAATATGTACCCTCAAAGGCCAAGGAATGATCCATATTCCAATACATATAATCACAGTTGGAGGAATCATCCTAACTTTTCTTGGGGAGGAAATAAGCCTTTGCAACCTCAACAATTCCAACCTCAACCACCACAACCTCACGGTTGCAAAATCAAAATCAAAATCAATTGAGAATTGAAGAAGTTCCCAAGCAAGAAGTAGAAGTAAAGGTCAAGCATCTTTGATGAAGTACATGCTTGAAGAAATCGAAAATCGAAGAAACATATCGAAATTCGAAGCAAATAAAAGAGAAGAAGGAAGTTCCTAGTCAAACCGAGCAAGCTAAGTCAATCACCGTCTGCTGAAGTGGTAAGGTGATAGGTGAAGAGGTAAGTGATTACGCCCCTTCTAATATGCATGCTACGATAGAAAATTACGAAAAGTAATAGAAAAAGAAATTGAGAAAGATAGTGTTAGTGATAAAGTGATTGATGATTTAAGTAATCAAGAGGTAGAAAAAGAAAAAAGTAGAAGTAGAGTTAGAAGTTCCAAATAAGGAACAAGAAAAGAGAAAGAAATTCAAAATAAAGAACAACAGGTTGAAGTAGATAAAGAATTAGATCAAGAAGAAGAGGAACCTTATGTGGCTCCACCACCTTATGTTCCTCAATTCCGTTCCAAGAAGACTTATGAAAAACGAATGGACAAACAATTCACGGAAATTTATAATATGTTATCCAAAGTAAATGTAAATTTACCTTTGCTTAATGTTATTAAAAATATTCCGGCATACGCAAAGTTTTTCAAAGATCTTCACTCTAAAAACACAAGTTTGAAAACAACGAAAAGATTGTTGTTTTACAGCGTCGAGTTCGTTTTACAACCCGAATTACCACCTAAGTTGAAGGACCCAAGCAGACTTTAATATTCAAGTTTCCTTGGGAGACTCTAAAAAGATGAAAGCAATGCTAGATTTAGGAGCAAGTATTAACTTGATGCCTTTTTCGGTCTATAAACAATTAGGTTTAGGAGAACTAAAACCCACTAATATGCAATTACAATTAGTCGCTCGAGTTAAATATCCCTTGGGTATAGTGGAAGATATCCTAGTTCGAGTTGATAAATTAATCATACCGATGACTTTGTGGTTCTTGAGATGGAAAGGAAGATATGCACTAATAATGAAGTCCCAATATTGTTAAGCCAGACCATTTATGGCAGCTGCTAATACAATGATAAATGTGAAAAATGGTAAACTCACAATGTCGGTCCTAGGTGAAAGCAGTTGAAATTTACGTGTTTGATGCTATGAATAGACCTAGTGACATGAGTGCTTGTTTTCAATTGATGAGATTGAGAAATTATCAGCGAAACTTTTGAAGAAGAGCAAGATTATGAGAGATAGATTTATTGTCTATGATGATAGCCTATTCCTCCCATAAAAATTGACATTGAGGAAATTGAAAGAGAAATAGAGGAAGAAGAAAGATTAGAAAAAGAAAAGCTAGAAGCTAGTAAAAGAAAGATGAAAAAAGAAATAAAGGTAGAATCGAAAATTAATTACGATGAGTCAAAAAAAGAGTTGAAGAAAGTTATGAAATTAAAGAAGATGAAGTAGAGATTCTAAAATCTCTCTTTGAGAAATGAAATTGAAGATATTAAGGAAGAAAAACAAGAAGAGAATAATGAGGCTAAAATAAAAGAAACAATTAAAAGCGAGAAAATTACGAATTTATGCCTTCCATTAATTCTCCCAAAGTCGAAAAATTAAAGCCATTACCATCCCACTTAAAATATGCATTTTTAGGGAAGGTAACACTTTATTATATTATAGCAAGGCTTATCGAGAAAAACAAGAAGAAAGTTTGTTAAAAGTTTTATGGACACATAGAAGCTCTAGGATGGTCTTTAGGCGACTTAAAAGGAATTAGTCCCTCTATGTGTATGCATAAAATTCATTTAGAGGAAGGTAGTAAACCTTCTAGAAAAGACAGAGAAGACTTAACCCACACATGGAAGAAGGCGTTAGGAAAGAAGTTCTTAAGCTCTTAGATGCGGGTATAATTTACCTATATCGGATAGTAAATGGGTTAGTCTGTCCAAGTAGTTCCTAAAAAGTCGAGAATTACTTGTTGTCAAAAATGATAAAGATGAATTAGTCCCTACAAGGACTATTGCGGTTATAGAATGTGTATCGATTTGCGTAAATTAAATGCGGCAACAAGGAAAGACCACTTTCCTTTGCCATTTATTGACCAAATTCTTGAAAGATTAGCCGGGCCATGAATACTATTGTTTTCTTGATGGTTTTTAAGGTATAATCGGATCCTGTTGCACGAAGACCAAGAGAAACAACATTTATGTCCCTTTGGTACTTTTGCCTTTAGGAGAATGCCTTTTGGGTTGTGTAATGCACCGACTACTTTTCAAAGATGCATGATTTCTATATTTTCGGACTTAGTTGAAAGATGCGTAGAAGTTTTCATGGATGATTTTTCGGTTTAAATTCTTTTGATCATTGTTTAGAAAACCTTACATACGTCACGAAAGATCTTTGCGAAACTAATTTAACTTAAGTTGGGAGAAAAGTCACTTCATGGTAAAACATGGAATTGTCTTAGGGCATGTTGTTTCAAATAAAGGAATTGAAGTTGACAAAGCTAAAATTGAAGTTATTTCGCACTACCCCTCCCACTTCGAGTTAAAGGAGTTCGAAGTTTTTTGGGTCATCTTGGTTTTATCGTAGATTTATAAAAGACTTTTCCAAAATCACGTAAACCTCTATGTAATTTGTTAGCAAAAGACACGAGTTTATTTTTGATAAAGAATGTTTGGAAGCTTTTAATTTATTAAAAGAAAAGTTGACTCTTGCCCCAATCTTATCCGGCCTGATTGGTCACTCCGTTCGAAATCATGTGTGATGCATCAGATTTTGCAATTGGAGCCGTGTTAGGACAAAGGGTAGATAGAAAGCCTCATGTGATCCATTATGCTAGTAGAACTCGAATGATGCTCAATTGAACTATACCACTCTTGAAAAGGAATTTTTAGCGATAGTATATGCTTTAGAAAAAATTTAGATCATATTTGCTAGGATCAAAGGTGATAATCTTTTCGATCATGCATTAAAATATCTCTTAAGCAAGAAGGATGCTAAACCAAGATTAATTAGATGGATGTTATTGTTACAAGAATTTGACATAACTATCAAGGATAAAGAGGAACGAGAATGTTGTGGCCGACCACTTGTCTAGGTTAGAATTTTCACCCTTCTTTGGAGCGTCAATTTCTTGATGATCATGTCCCCATTAATGATAATTTTCTGATGAACAACTCCTAGCCATTAAAGATTCGACCCTTGGTATCTTGACTTTGTCAACTACTATGTGTCGATATAATTAATCGGTTTTGATCATTACGAAAAGAAGAAATTTTTGGCGGAAAGCGAAAAATTATTTTGGGAAGCTCCTCACTTATACAAGATTTGCTCTGATTCTTTAATAAGAAGATGTATTCCAGAAAAAGACCAACAAGGTATCATGGAATTTTGCCATGGATATTCTTGTGGTGGTCATTTTAGTGGTAATAAAACCGCTCGAAAAATTTTGCAATCGGGCTGTATTGGCCTCTTGTTTTTAGAGATTGTGAAGCTGTTTTACTGAGAACATGCGACAAATGTCAAAGAACAGGTGGTATAGGAAAGAAAGCGAGATGCCCTTACATGTTTATTTAGTAGTTGAAATCTTTGATGTTTGGGGTATTGATTTTATGGGTCCCTTTCACATGTGTCCAATAATTGTGAATATATTTTGGTAGCGATTGATTATGTCTCTAAATGGATAGAAGCGGTAGCAACTAAAACTAATGATGGAAAAACGATAGTCAAATTTGTTGAAGATTTATTTGCTAGATATGGAGTCCCTAAGGCCATAATAAGTGACCAAGGAACTCATTTTACCAATAAGTTGTTAAGCAGTGTTCTTAGAAAGCATGGTGTAACTCACAAATTAGCTACACCTTATCATCCACAGACTTACGGACAAGTAGAAGTAAGCAATAGGCGAGATAAGCGGTGTTAGAAAAGGCGTTAGGCCTAATCGTAAAGATTGGGAATCTAAACTTAAGGATGCTTTATGGGCATACCGAGCGCTTTTAAGACACCCATAGGAATGAGTCCATATAGGATGGTATATGGTAAAGCTTGCCATTTACCGGTGAAATTGAGCACAAAGCCTATTGGGCAATTAAAGAATTGAATTTAGATTTGACATTATTTGGAGAAGAAAGATTGTTCAGTTAAATGAATTAGAAGAACATAGACTCAATTCGTACCAAGGAATGCAAAAACTTATAAAGAAAAGACCAAAAGTATCATGACATGGGATTAGCCAACAAAATGCTTCATCCAGGTATGAAAGTATTATTGTTTAACTCTAGGTTAAGGTTATTCCCAGGTAAATTAAAATCAAATGGTGCGGTCCTTTTAGAATAATGCAATTTATCCTCATGGAAACGTTGATATACAAAACCCCAAAAATAATGAAGTGTTTAAAGTGAATGGACACCGACTCAAGCCGTATTTTGAGCCAATGTCAGTTGAACGAACAATTGAATTAATCCGTTTGGCTGACAATGAACCACCAAGAGACTAGGCTTGCGGTTTGGTCGAGCCAAAACGTTAAACAAAGGCGCTAAGTGGGAGGCAACCCACTAATTTGAAAGTTATTTGTTAACTAGTTAATTTAGATATGTTTTCTCCGTTAAATTCTATTCTTGGACATTTAATTTTTTAATTAAATATGCCAAAATTTAAGTTTGGGGAGAAAAACATCTTAATGTTGTATTTATATGTTGCTAATAATTTTTAGTTTAGAATTTTTGTTTAGATTTTTCATACAGGAATTAACAAAGACATAACGGAAGTAACGGATGGACTAAACTGCAAACTGTTGAAAAGCTGAAAAGAAAAACAGGAATGAAGTCTCTGTCCACCTTGCGGACGCAAAGGTGTGTGAGAGAAACTGCACGCCTAAGGTCCCATAAATGCGAATCTCGTGCGTCAGTGTCGGTCATGGGGAATGGAATGGAATCGAAAGCGGTTTGACTGCCACCTTGCGGACGCAAGGTGTGGCGGACACTGCGACCTTAAGGTCCCTTTATTTAAGCACGCTTGAGGGCCATTTGCGAGAATCACGAAATTCTTCCCTCCTTCACAGCAAGCAGCGGCGGCTCATCCCTTCGAAATTCGGCGAGATCTTCCAATATTTTGGCACAAACTTCAAGATCTCCTTCTCCTCCTCAATACTCTTCATCTCCTTCATTCATCATCCCACCATTGCACTCCACCAAGTTGAAGAACTTTGAAGAGAAGAAGGAACCTCCATTTTGCCTTCATTGGAAAATCAAGCTCCACTCAGTTTGTGATCTCTTGATAAAGGCGCAAACTAGTACTTCTAACACCTCTTTAATTTTTGTACGTGAAATATTTGCATGCTAGGGTGCTAGTTAATTTTTAACGTAGATATATTTTTTGCATGCTTTAGATTAAATTTTAATTTTAAAATTTTTAAAACACATTCTAATTGTTATATTTTTTTAGTTTTTAAAATTTTATCAAACAAAATGTTTAAGCGTAGAAATACCGGTTCTTCATCCTCCGGCCCAGTTCGGGAGGAAGAACAAAATTTTGACATCACCGGTGTCCTCGAGAAGCATCGAGAATACACCAACAAACTCTCCAAGTCCTTGGTGCGAAAGGATTCAAAGTTTGAAGATTTTGGTCTTCGTCCCGTTCGATGGCTCGTAGGTGGGGGCTTTGTTAGATTCTCCGCCGAGGGACGCCATAGTCCCATTGTCAGAAATTCTACGCCAATGGCGACATTGGCATGGATGGCGGTGTGCTAGACACCATTAGTGTTAGGGGCAAAATAGTTGACTTTTTTTGGCCCAAAGCATTAACACCCATTTCGGCACCTCCAACTGCGGTGGGTGCAGATGATTATAACACCTCGGCCAGTATCCTGTCGAGGTGGTGAATCTTTGTCATTGCTCTCCACGGTGTGGAGTGGTCCTATAGTAACCCACCCTATGGACCACGCACCATGAGAGAGTCCTTCCTTCAAGACACGGCCAAGCCAGTGTATAAATTTGTTTGTGGCGGAGTCTCATGCCCTCGAGTCACCAAAACACGGTGAATTGGGAGAGGCATTCTACCTACACCATCATGACTAATGGGTCTATTGATGTTGGCCGATTGATCAACGGTCAAATCAAGACCCTAATTAGAGGTAGGGCGAATGCGGGGTTCGCGTTCCGCATTTGATTCTTGACTTGTGTAGGGGGCAAGCGTGAGAATGCCCAAACAGTGAGAGAAATTTGAAGGTGGTCAGGTCATTACTAGGGCCATTTTGTTTGAGCATCACCGGCGGCCGCGAGTGAGGGTTCCTCGAGAGGAGGAACCCGAAGAGGAAAACGAGGATCACTCGTTGGGATCTCAACGGGTTGGAGGAAGTTGTCCTCAAGCGATATGGTGAGTCGGCGGTTGGCCCCGGATGCGTCCGAGCCGGTGAAAATTTTGGTTGGGCCAACGATGTTGGGCAGAATGCGTCCAACTATTATGGGCTAAATTGCCACCGGGCACGATCCCAGAGTTTCGTCCTCATTCGTTATCTCCGCCCGACTCACCTTGAGTCGAGGCCCAACTTCCGTTCTCGTTCGTTAGGTGGACCAGGCTATGTCCTTTTGATATTTGTCCTACCCCATCAATCCTCTCATATGTTCCTCTATTTTGAGGACAAAATAGAACTTAAGTTTGGGGGGGGATTGAAAATTTTAGGTCTTAGCGGTCGGCCCTAACGAAGCCCTAATGGAGTCCAGGCTATGTCGTTAGGGTGAAAAGAATTTCTTTCTTAGATGACCATTTAACTCTTCACCCTATTTATCTGTTTTTTATTTTTTATGATTTTTCGGAGGTGTTGCCTTGACGAGAATACACTTAATACGGATACTGCGTGGGTTCCTCTTATGGGGACCCATCATCAAGTGTGTCATCGTCATCACCTCCAATTTTTCGCAATTTCTTAAAAAATATATAAAAAATATATATATGGGGACCCATCATCAATTGTATAACATAATTAGGTTTTGTAATTTCAAGTATTGAAGATCAAATCATGTCTTCCATCATCTTCATGTCTTTGTTCATCGTCTATGATGAACTAAATCATCCCTAATCTAGGAGGTGGGAGGTAACTTGTATCGAATTTATGTTTTGATTCTTATATTTATGTCGATTCAATGCTTGTTGATTGTGTTGTTTATCAATCCCTTTATTATTTTGCTTTGAACAAATGAATGTAATCGCAAATAATATAGGCTTAGAGGTGCGGATACTTGCATGACCAAATGCATATGTCGTACACTAGCTCACCAACACAATAAATTGGACCTATCGAAGCACGAGAGTGATAAGTTAGGACCAGGTTCTTACATGATCTAGGTGACAGATAGATCATAAATCTATGTGACTAGATTACTTCTGTGCGTTAGGATATGGAATGGGTGAATTTTTGCGGGGAGGGAGACTGAACCAATTGTTCAACAGACCATATCTATTTTTAGTGAACGAACCCAAGACATTGAATGACATTATTATGAATTGAACATAAAGGAGGTATAAGTGAAACCCAGAATCCTAGATTTCCACTCACCATAAGATCTTCATATACGTTATTCTTGTCTAATTAGTTAACATCTATAACTAGTAAATTAGAGTAGAATTAAACATAAAACCCCCCTTAGGTTAATAATTTGCTATCTATAACGCCTTTCGTGATCACTTGTCTCTGTGGGTTCGACCCTTGCTTCCGAGTCTATTCTATAATAGTCTTGTACACTTGCAAGGAAATAGATAAAAATAAAACATCGATCAACTATCACCAATGAACACATCACAATCCTTATAGACCTCAAATTCGAATTCAAGATCACTCAATGGTATAGACAATTCAAGCACATAGGATAACTGTCAAGGCAAGACGCGTAAATTCTCAATAATCATATTTGCACAGTATAGCAATATACAATTACTTTTCCATTCCATTTTGGTACTTGATTCAATCAATTTAAACTCTAATTTAAACCATCCTAGTTCTCCGACGAACCTCTTGATAACCAAGTCAGGGATCCTCTGAAATGACTTCAAAAGCTTTCGTCGTATAGGATGCGGGGTGTTTGTGATTCAATACAAGCATCCTCCAATTCGGTCTCATATATGTTATATAAACATACAAATAGGGTACAAACGTCATGTAACATAGTATTTAAACTCTACTATGCAAGTATAAAAAGTATGAAATAATCATGTTATTATCCTATATATACACATTCATGCAAGGTAAGGTGGTCAAATATTATTTAGCCAATTTCAAGGAATCTACTAAGTAGTTTTCGATATCCAAGTTCAAGAAAATTCATGTATGTTATTAATCACACAATTAACCACTTATCAATGTTAGGCATGGAACATCATGATGTTAAACATGAACAAAATCATAGACATTAACGTATAGCATAAGATTACTTACTAGTATATTCTTAATCATTATAAGTCAACCCGTATACGGTCGACAATCAAGCTAGTCAATGGTAGGCATAACGCAATACCCAAAGCTAATACTTTCTTAATATATTAGGTTAACAACAAGGCAAGAACAAAATCTCAAAATCAGTAGGTAGAATATGTTTACCCACAAATACACTACTAATCCTTTAACATGAAAACATGTACAGGCTGAAAACAATTTCGAGCATGTGGCACGTGATTAACTCTTGGCTTATCACAAATTTTAACAGACCATGAATGAAAATCTTTCATTATTTGGGATAATCTCCTTAACTAGAATTAATATTGGGAAGCAAGTACTCCAGTTTCCCCCAAGCAAGCAAGACTTGAACACATCATCATGAACTACAATGGATACAAGACTTCATATAACAATTATGAAATATTAGTAAGTACTACGGAAGTCTCGGTCACTGCTCTAACGAAAAGATAAAAATGAACAATGATTCTAATGAATACTACGACGATCACTTTTGGGACCGACAAACCATTTTCTGATCTCAAGTAATGGAGTAAGGAAACGATGGCTATACAGTACTGCAACACCTACTCTTGGTATAACTGCTCCTTGAAGTAAACGGGAGAAAGGTAATATTCCTTTACACGAACACTGCACTTACGAGAATTTAGATTACAATGAACTTAGCACTCTAAGTCCTATTCATTCACGAAGAATCTGCCAATAAGGCACGAAACAGAACACTCAACGTCATGATTCATACAAAGAACCAACCCACCTAGGCCATGGAACCTATCCTGGCCGATAGCTAACCAATAATGCTCTGATACCAACTATGACGACCCGACCCGGACCCTGAGGAGGAATCACGAGTCAAGACATCCAAATAGGACTACAATTCATGCAAGGACTCAATTATTCAAAACAACGTGACGTAACATTATATACATAAAGCGACTCGGCACCAAAAGGCCGGAAATTTTTAAAACTTTTTAAACCTGATATAACAATTAATGCAATTTAAACCAAATCATAAGCGACTTTACAACCGGAACCCAACACTAAACAATTCATGCTATAATACCCGATGACTACAACATGCCGGAGAAACAACAGAAGTAAATAAGAGCTAATGTGATGCTCAGCGGAAGATTTAAAACATAGTGAACCAACTACAACTATACAAGGCTCGGCATACAAGTGCCGACACTCAAAATAGAATACAAGTTACCACAAGTTATAGACATAATGACAACAATTTCAAGTTCCAATAAGCGAAGTCTACATGACTTCTTATATCCAACGTCCTTTCAAAAGAGAGCAAAAGAAGGACATCGCTATAACCACCTCGTCACGAGCGATCTCGAACAAGCACGAACTCAACAACTCTTCAACGAGAAGGATCTGGATGGCTCGGATCTAAAGCAGTAAAAGGGAGGGGGTAAGTCATAAAGACTTTGTGAGCCAACAATTATGCATGTCATGGCATCAGGCAACATACATAACAAGATATCATTAATAATATCTAGCCAATCAAAGCATTCATTCATATAAACACTTAGTTCAGATATCCATGGTAGCACGTTATTTTCACATAAGTACTATAAAGTAAACCACATATAAAGAGGATATGTTATGGAACCGGTGCCGCTACGTAGCTCCTGCAATACACAGCGTTAACTTTATTTCCGTGACTACGATGTTCATGTGAGTTACATCGATGTACTGGGGACACCCCTCAGCGAATTAGCATAATCCAAGCGCTCTATTGAATATGACAATGGGCTAACTTCTCCACTAGGGCCAACAGTGGAGGGTGTGTGATAAATCTGGTATAACAACCCATTACTATCATGAATCCTATAACTCGTGACGGCGATGCATTGTCATACCATCGACTTAACCAAATATGTCAGCTGGACTAATGCAATGCCAAGTAGATGTTTACTCGTCATATAAACCAAATAAGGAACAAGTTCGACTAGAGCAAACTTATTTAACAAGTAGGTGTTTACTCATTATGGAATCAAATAGGAATTCGACATGATCGAAATCAACATGTCAAATATATATATATATATATATATATATATATATATATATATATCTATACAACAACATGCTCTCGATTATGCATTTCTTTAACACAACCATGTAAATCACATAAGAACTCGATTGAGTCTCATATGCACACACATCAAACATGCACTTCAATTCATCCCAAAGTCACGTAAGCTAATACATTAGTCTAACGAACTACAAACATCGTATGGATTGAATATGGAGCCGGTATTGTTCAATAACTCCCTAAACTCAACTCCGATGAGTCATTACTAAAAGTGCAACCAAATAGAGCATAGATACTATATGCATCCCATTACTCTTTTCTATATTCTCCGTTCATTTAGAACACAATAACCAAGCGATTCATGACCTTAGACTAGCCATAATCCAATTCTTGGGTTTGAAACCCTAAAATAGTCGATTTTGTTAAACATACAATTGAAATTTATTCTTTCACAAGAGTTGTTCCTAAGCACATTTATAACATCATTCATGCTTTACACAAAGTCAAAATCATAACTTAACATGGAAACCTTAAACACATACATACTTTTGACATGATGAAAGGGAGAATTCTACTTTACTAGAAGTCTTCGTAAGCACGTTTAAAACAACTATAATGAAGGAAGCATGTTATTTTATTGAACATACAAATCTAGGAATTGAGAGATCACCTTAAGCCTATGATAAATGGATGAAAGCATAAACAAATCAAAGATTGTAGAAGAGGAGGGCAAGGGCTTCGATTTGGCAGTCTCGGTTCGCCAATCAGGTTATCGGAACTCCAGCAAATGGTCACACAAGTATGGAAGCTTCACAAGGTCTCCAATGGCTTCAAGGTCCAGAAATCCCAAGGTTGAAGACAATGGGGGCTGTCAAGGGGCTTTTAAATAGGTGAGCAAAACCATAATCCAAGTGAAGGGTGGTTACTAGGCTTCTAATTGGTTAAAGCATGGAAGCCTTTGATTAAAAACACATCCAAGGGCTAACAAGGCTAAGACTTGGGTCAAAAATGGTGTGCCAAGCCATAAAGGGATGTCCAAGGGTCAAGGGCAAAGGGGACATCAACCAAAATCACTTAAAATCCTGAAATCTGCGAAGCAAAGTTACTGGACAGTCAATCTTGTAAAATCAACCATAAATATCTCACACATCTAAATGAGATGATTTTTAATTTTTCTGAAACTAGACTCATTAAAATATATTTTAGAATTTTAAATTACTCCATTTGGACTTATATTCATCAAAATAAGGTTACTACAAAATCAAGTACAGAAGCTGATTTCCTGAAAACAGAATTCATGCACAGCCGTAAGTCAAGACCTAATTGAGGTACTTAGACACCTTGGAAAATTACCAAATTTTTCAGGGAGTATCCTAACATATGTAGGTAAAACACACCCAAAGATAATCTCAATAAATTTAGTATATTGGTACCAGAATTTTTCCGAAGTTTGCCCAAAAACAGGATTGAATCTGTGAAGTAATAAGTTGGTCATCTTATGTCCAAATGCAACAAGTCTATGAACAATGATTGTGAAAGCATGATAAGAACTAGGAAACTTGATGCAGAACTCAAACTAAATAATTATGAAGTAACATGGAAAGGTTTTGAAGGCAAAGGAATGCATTCACGCACCCTAAGTTCCAAATGATCAAATGCAAGCAAGAAGGGCTTCAAACGAAAAGTTAAGCACCCAATGACCAATGTAATGACCAAGAACCATGAATCAATGATACTAAGACTCATTAAAACTTGGTTAAGTGTTTAGGAAGCTAAGGTGATACTCGAGGCAACCAAGAAAAGATCATGCGAAGCATAGAAGACTTACAAGACAACTATGATCTCAATTAAGCAAAGTGAACAAGGCAAGCATGATTTTGGTGTGTTGGACATGTAATGCATTATCTAGCATGATAAACATGTCTAGATAGCATATCAAGAAAGTACGGGATGTCAAGCAAGTTTTATTTCATGTCAAGAGAATGAGGATGTCAAGCATATAAGGGTTCGGGTCTCCACATGTCCCACTCACTCTTTGACCATTTTTAAGCCACAAGACAACCTTTGTGACCTCATTTGCTGCATCCCTTCTCCAAAATTGTGGAGAGCTTCTCCCATGGTGTTCCTTTGAGTTCTTGAGGGTTCTTCTTGGTCTTCCATGATTTCTCTTCTCCATTGCTCAAGTCCTAGCTATAGAATCGAAGAGCTAGACAAGTAGATTACTTCCAATCGAATAGTTTCTCCATTTGATTTCTTGTGAGTGGTTTACAAGTAAGTTACTTCTTCTCTCTTTGATTTTTGTACTCATTGATCCTAAGGAAAACAAACTATATGCTATTTGAGGTCAATTAGTACACATGCTTGCTTTGTATGCCTTTAACTTGTGATTTGAGCATGTGAACTTGTTAGGAGCATATGTAGGATGGTTCCTATGATTGTTGAAGTATATTCTTACTCTTCACCATGTGTATTTAGGATTGTGAGCATGCTAGAAATGACGTCTACATGTTATTTGGGGTTGTGGTGGAAGTATGCCTATGTTTGGGATTTTGGATGTGTGAACTTGCTAGATATCATGAGTAGGATGATTTAATTGAGGTTATGTGATTTATTAATGGGTATATGACTATGTTGAGTTTTATGGATTTTAAGGCTTAGGAACCAAGCCCGAATGATTTTAGGAATTTGTTATAAATTTGAATGGTGTGTTAATTTGGGGATTTATGAAATATGTAAATAATGAAATGTAGTATTAAGACTCAATGGAGTCATTATAAGTTCAATAAGATGTTAATGATCCTTGGGTCGAAACCCTACGATGTTCGGGTTTTGGTTAGATATGATTGTGAGTGCTAGAGCATCTCGAATTGTGTCCAATTGTGACACCCACATTATAGACACTTATTGGAGATTTATTTAGAGTGTGCTCGTATACTATGGACCATTATAACATCAAAATACGTTACGCCTAATGGGAAGATGGTATAATGGACTACTATGGACCATTATAACATCAAAATACATTACGCCTAATATCGAAATGGTATAATGGACTACTATGGACCATTATAGCATCAAAATACATTACACCTAATGGCGAAATGGTATAATGGACTACTATGGACCATTATAGCATCAAAATATATTACGACTAATGGCAAAATGGTATAATGGACTACTATTGACCATTATAACATCAGAATATGTTACGTCTAATATCAAAATGGTATAATGGACTACTAAAGACCATTATAGCATTAAAATATGTTACGCCTAATTGCGAAATGGTATAATAGACTACTATAGAACATTATAGCATCAAAATATGCAATGACTAATGGCGAAATAGTATAATGGACTACTATGGATCATTATAACATCAAAATAGGTTACGCCTAATGACGGAATGATATATTCGACTACTATGGCCCATTCTAACATAAAAATACATTACGCCTACTATCAAATTGGTATAATGGGCTGTTATAGACCATTATAGCAACAGTCCCAACCGTTGCTCACGATATTCTCCGCGAAGCAAAGGATCTGGCTACAGAGTCTGAGCAGCTATTGAAGAAGAAGGAAACAGCTAAGTCTAAAAAGGCAAGGGCTTGAGGTGCTGAGCCAAGTGGATACTGGCAAGAATCGAAGGCCGGCCGAGGCGTGACAAGTGCTTGGCGGCTCCTCTTGTCTGGTAAGTCTTCATCACCCTAGCCATCTAACCCTGAACCACCAACCTTCACTCCCCAACCATCCCCAACACCCAAACGTAAACCCTCTTCCGACCAACCTTCACGCAAGCCTAAGCGTAGACACCTACGCAGTCTTTTCGACCCGACCACCAGCGACCTGTGTCACCTCAATGAAGCAATCTCTATTCGGTTGCTAAGGCGTAAAAGGAAGTCTATTCGGCACCCAACCCTCTACCGCTTCACAACCCATTCCTCTTGAGTCATCTACTTAGGGGGAATCAACCCCTCAGGAGGAGCCTACCCGAACACCCTCTCCAGCTCCTCCTTCACCCTTCAACTACTTACCAAACCCATCTAGCCCTTCTTCACCCTCTCGTAACCCAACCAACCCAACCACACCATTCGAACAAAACCAGACCAGCCCTTCTGAACCGAGCCAACCTATCCCTCTCATCCTAACCCCCTTGTTTCCACCCATCTTATCCTCTACTGCCACAAAGTTCATCTTTGAACTTTCGTCGGTAGCAGAACTCTTTACCAAACCTACTCCACCTACGGCTCAACCTAAACCTCATTCCTTAAGAACAGAAGACATCTCATATCCCCCACCTTCTTTTTGGTTCTCAACGGAAGACATTTCCCTACCCAGCCCTTCCGATATCTGTGATCATTCGGACACAGATATCGAAATACCCCAACCCCTCCTCCCTCTCCCCCAAAATCCAACTCCTCTTCTACTCATACCTTCCCCTCACGCGACTCATCTTCCTCCAACTCAGCCACTCCACCTCTCCAGTAACCCTTCCGACCCGTCACCTCTGTCGATGCCACTTCCTCTGCCGGCATTGAGCACGCACATATTGGCCTGGACCCTTCTCCATCCCAACCGGCCAACTCGGAAATTTTGACCCGCCTGGACACCATCTACGGGGGGAGAACTTACAAGATTCTCCAATGCTTGAAGCTAAATGCCACGCCAAGGCAACAGATAGAAATGCTGCCATTCTTTGACAGTTTCAAGAAGATGTGTGGACACAGTTTGGACAGATGAAGCACGAGTCCACTAACATCAAGCTCAACGTGGAATCTCAACACAATGCATACGTAAGGCTCTGCTCTACTCTGTTCTACCAGCTCTTCCACACCATCATTCTCCATCTGGGAAGCGGACGTCCTCATGTTCTCGAGCTCAACAACATGGCTCTCAATGCGTCACATGATGTGATCAATATCGAGCGTGATCGTGATCTGGCCATCATGGAGGAGAGACAACTGAGGTCTATCAACAAGACTCTAATGGAAGAGAACAACCGTCTACGTGAAGAACTGGACTACCATTCTCGCTCCACCAGACCTCCTACCTCTGCCGATGATGAGTACACCAGAAGAGTCGAACAACTTGAACGGCAGAGAAGAGAAAGAGAAGAGGTAGACAAAGCAAACAAAGGCAAAGGGAAAAGGCTGTGGTAGCTTATATTTTTCTCTCCCTAAACCTTTGTATCTATCTTAGGTTTTTGAAAACTCTGTAACATTAAACTTCTTGTTTGAATACAGAAGCTTACTGTCTTTCAAAAAATTTATTCTGTTTAAATTCTTGTTATTTCAATTCATATATCTGCTCAGAATTTAAACATTAAGTTTAAATCCATTTTTAAATGTTTATTGCTAATCCTTGTGCTGTTCTTTATATCTCTTCTGCTATAAACACTTAGATTAACTGTTACACTTGAGATGTTCTTCTGTTTCATAGAGGTATGTCTACCGTTATAAAACTAAAATACTTTCTGACATGCTATCATCTATCATATAGTTTTTATAGCCCTCACTTGTAAGTAATGATGACCAGATGTAAATAGGAGGAGATTGTTGTTTCTCAATTGTATTTTGATTTACATCTATTCATACATTACATTAGGTTCTATACTTAGTGGCTAATTGGGCTACGTATCAATTAGCGTGGCAACTGTGTATAGAACTTTGTCATAGAATATTTTTTTATAGGCTTCACAGGTTCAGTGGAAGACTTCAGCAAAGCTTCACCGGAAGACCTCATTCAGCATCCAGCGGCAGACCTTGTCTGCACCTACTCAAGCATTTAGTGGATTAATTAAATTCAACCTTTTATTAGTTTGAATTTAAACTAAACCAATCTCATCATGAACTATTCTTCTGCACATTGAATACTCTGTTTCTCTAGATATTCAACTCCCCCACCCCCAAACACAAGTCAAATATTTTGTATATGATCCATTGGATATTTCTGTAATAGAACTAGTGGAAAATATAGTGCACATTCAAATCCAAGGTTCACTGCCTTGGTGGTGGGCGTAGGACTTTTTATAGTGTGGACCATCTCAAAATACATGTGTTCTTTACATTCTGTTGTTAAAAAAAAAAGAAGCAAACTTCAGTAATCAGCCAAGTCTACTAGTAGTGCTTCACTAGCAGACTTAGTCTGTAAGGATAAAACAAAGAAAAACCAAATATACCAGATTTGTAAGGGTTCAGAGGCTAAGTTACGAGTTAGGAAGGGGTTAGGCACCCAACTCGCCCTTTCGAACTCAAAATAGATTTTTGGCTAAATATATTCCTTTTATAAATTTAATAATTTAAATAAAGTATTTAAATATATAAATATATTTTTATATATGACAATAGAAATAAATAAAATTACAGTAGCCTCACTTTAGAGTTGCAGATAATATTTTATAAAAATTAGGACATAATAATGACTTATTTCAGTGCTATTTATCCTAGAAATTTTAGCATTATAATGATTTATTTCGTGTTATATTACTATTTAAATAGCACTATTTTAATAGATAAAATATTAAATAATTTTGGGGTACTTACCTCTTGAAGTGTGTAGGCTTTATCCCGGACCAACTTCTCTTTTGGGCATGCTTTAGGGTGTGCTCGCTCTGTCCCTCTGGTAGAGGGAGTCTTTTTTCTGTTGTTGTTGTTGTTGTCAGAATTCGAGCAGCGTAACTGCTCCTTTTGGTTGCTTTTCGCCTCAGGATCTGGGCGGTACAACTGGTTTTTTTTTTTGCTTGTTTTTGTGCTTGTCAAGTTTGAAATCGGGTAGAGTAACTGCTCGCTTTTACTGGATTTGACGTCTGGATTCGGGCAGGGCAACTGCTCTTTTTGGGATTTTCGAACTGGTGAAATAGGGTGGAAACCTAGTCGGGTAACTAAGGTTTACTTTGCCCGGAGAGTTTATGTGTTTAGGGGCGGTTTTGGCAGCCTAACGAAGCTTCGGGATTTGATTGGAAACTATCAGCGTAACAACTCTCGTAACTTTCTCTCCGTAAAATTCTCTCTAAAAAATTTTCTTTTTTTTTTTGGGCAGTGCACTGCCTCTGTATTTATAGGCTGAAACCTGGCCTTCCTTAACAGCGAAGGATCATCAGATATTTTTTCTTCGTGCTTCAGAGTGTTGTACCTTGCACTGAAAGGCTTACACCAAAAGCTAACTGCAGCAGTGAATAGAAGAAAGGTGGGCACTACCTATTACTCATTTGGGCGCCACCTATAGCAATTTTGGGCGCAACATCCAAAATGGCTATAGGCTGCTCCCCCTTTTGGTTTTCTTCCATTTCTGGCCACTTTGACCCCCTACAATTCACTAATCTTTAAATCTTCTGTCCTTTTGCACTTTTAACCCTGTAACTTGACATCCGTTAATCCTTTTTGACATGTCTTGATATTTTATGGCATGTCATAAACAGAGATACGAAATTGGGGTGTCTACAGATGTGTCTAGCATCCGCAGGCATAAAACCAAAATAAACATAAACTGCAGCATGTGCTATAAAAATTCCAACCATGGTAGTTGTTTAACCATCCAAACCTATTTTCTAGCAAGTATCCTAACTACTTGGGGTAAATTATAGATTTTGAGTCTATTGATTATGAAGATTTAAAATGTTGCATCATTTACTGAACCTTTCCTATCACTATAAAATCAAGAGGTTTACCTAATAACAGTGCACACTTTAATTTCCCTGAATTTTACGAGAGACCTGCTCATGAAAGGAAACAAACCCCTGCTTTTTTCATCGGGTTGTGTCAAGCATCCGCAGGCATAAAACCACTTTCTTGTATCATGCTAAAAGTAATGTGGTCTCAAAATCATCATTCTTGGCTTTGAAACCACCATATGGGAAAGGCAAATGCCCAAATACATAGATATGAAGGGCATTTTGATTTCTGAATCAAAAGCTTTAAGTGTCACTTTGTTAGATTGTTATGAATTTGTTAAAGCTTGAAATGTCACTAATCAATCCCCCAGAAATGGACATTTACCCAATCTCGTGTATAGGAGAATTGTTGGAGGTTAGCTCATATTAGATTCTACGAGGATTTTTTAGTTATTGACAAACCCTAAACAAGAAGCTAAACAAAGATACATCTTTAAGTAGTTATGAATAAGAGTTGGATAGAATTTCAAAATAAGAGTTCGAAGGCCTACACAGATAGAATTGCTCGATACAAGCCATCATAAAAAGTTCTTGTTGATTCAGGCAAAGCATCAGCCAGGACTTGAAATTTAGTTAGAGATAGATTTTTATCTCTCGACACTTCTGTAAGGTAACTGTCAACTTGCCTTACCACCCTCATCTTTGCATTTGAGTTATTAGCCCTTTGAATCCCTTCATACATATGTTGTTCAGGCACGAATTGTCTACCCGGACTCGAACCTTCCATCTGTTCTTAAACAAGAAAATGCTCCAAGAGACTTTGAACAAGATCAACGTCAAACATAGTCTCACCTCTATTATAACATGGTATGAGAAGATCTGCCAATGTAGCCTATTCAAACTGCATCCCCACACGTTTCTCCAACTCAGTAACCAAAGCTGGAACTACTTTTAACATGTTAGCCATTCTCAATAGCCGAAGAGGAAGCTACACGAGACACTATCTTTTTGTGGGGGAAATATGCTGATAAGGCTCTTGATAATCATTATTTGATCTTTAGCCTGAACAGTTGAGGATAGGTCATCTTTATTTGCAGCCACGATCAAATGAAGCCCTCCTTTCCAACTATTGCTACTAGTGTTACTATTACTGCAAGTACTTCCTTCTTCCCCTATTCCCATCCCCTATTTTACCAATCCCTGAAGCCATTTCATTGCGTAGTGCATTAACACAGTTCAATTAGTTCGAACCTCATTCCCTTCACCTTTATTGCGGTAATGACCGAACAAAGTGATCAATTCGAAGAGGAATATATTTCGATGATCTTTCACGTCAATTACAATGAGGTATATATCAAGGAGACTTCCTTGATTCTAGCTAACCAAACCTTAATTCTAGCTAATCTAATCTATCTTTGGTAAGACATTTACATACATAATAACTCCTAATTATACACAATATTCACAAATATATTATCACATTTAATTCAAATATGATAATATATTCTAACACACCCTCTCAGTCGAAGCGGGAGGTTTACGAACACTTAGGCGTCAGAAAATCTTCAAAAGGATTAAAGGAAGACCCTTAGTAAAGATATACGCCACTTGATGTCTAGAGGAACATGCAACACCGAACCTCGCCCTTTGCCACCTTTTCACGGACAAAATGAATGTCAAGTTCAATGTGCTTGATGCGTTGGTGTTGAGCAGGATTAGGACGAGAAAGATGGCACTAACATTGTCACAATAAACCGGGGTGGCCTTTGTAATGGGACAATGTAGCTCAAATAGAAGATTGCGAGCCAACACGATTCTGAAACAACATTAGCAACCCCACGATACTCGGCCTCGGCACTAGACCTCGAAGCGATGGGTTGGCGTTTAGCGACCAGAAACGATTATCACCCAAAAACATACAATAACCAGACGTGGACCTGCGAGTGTCCGAACAGCCAGCCCAGTCGACATCAGTGTATGAGACCAATGTACAAGTAGACGATGGGTAAAGTGACAAGTCGTAGTCAAGTGTGCCACTAATGTATCGAATAATGCGTTTCAACGCATTCATATGGACGTCACGAGGATCATTCAAAAACAGGCATATCTGTTGGACAACATAAGTGATATCCGGCCGAGTGAAGGTGAGATCTTGAAGAGCCCGGTGAGGCTACGATAGTGAGAAGGATCGAAAATGGTGGACTAGAATCGGCCCTAACTTGGACTTGGTGTCATTGGGGTAAATTTGTTGGTTTGCAAGAAGCCATGCCGGCACGTTCGACAACCTCAGAAGCATACTTTCTTTGGGACTAGAAGAGCATGCCGGTGTCAGAGTGACTTCTATACCAAGAAAATAACTAAGAGGGCGAGATCCTTCATAGTGAATTCGAGTTAAGCTAAGAATAATAGTGCAGAAGAGAGTTGGACGATGTAGTCAAAATGATGTCGTCAACGTATAAGAGAAGATAAGCCATGTCACCACCATTTCGATAAATGAACAGAGAATGATCAGATTTACTATTTGTAAATCCAATGGAGAAGACAAAATCCGCAAACCGCTGATACCAAGCCCGAGGGGCTTGCTTATGTCCATAGAGTGATTTCCGGAGTAAACTGACGTGATCCGGATAATTTTTGTCTCTGAAACCCAACGACTGATGCATATAAACAGTCTCATGAAGATTTCCATGTAAGAAGGCATTCTTAACGTCAAGCTGATGTATAGGCCATCCCTTAGACAGAGACAAAGACAACACAGTACGAATTGTAGCCGGTTTCTAAGCTGGGTGAATGTCTCCCCACAATCAATCCCAACCTCTTTGAGTCTTGCCATCACCCACAAGCCGAGGCTTTATGTCGTTCAAAAGACCCATCGACTGTGCTTATGAGTAAGAACCCACATAAAGCGAATAACATTAGTACCAGGTGGACGGGGCACTAAATCCCACGTCCCATTTTCAATAAAAGCATCAAATTCATGAGACATAGCCATCTTCCAATTTGGATCATTAAGTGCCAACACGGGGTTACGAAGAAGTGCAGATTTAGTGGTATTATTTAAATTAAACAAAGTTTTTGGTTTAAAAATACCATGCATACTGCGTGTAACATGAGGTACAAACGGAAGTGAAGGGGACTGTGGTGTTGAATTTGCACGCACTGGAGACTGTCCAGAAGTGGATGGGCCAGGCATAGGCCCAATAGAGATAGGTGTAGGCTCAAAAGTGGCGGGTCCAAGAGCAGAGGACAGATCTGAGGAAGGAGGACCGAATTGGGGGACTATTGGGGTGAAGTTGAGCGGGGAGGTGAGGAGATGAGATCGGTGGGTGGTGGGCTCAACCAAGGGAGTTTGGGCAGCCCATTGTTGAGTAATAGAGGGATGAATGCCTTCGCCCAAAAAATCATATGAAGTATGGGACAGAGAGTGTATTTTTGCAAAGGGAAATGAGTTTTCATAAAAAATGACATGTCGACTTATAATGATTTTTCAAGAGGATAAATCATAACATTTATAGCCACGATGATTTGACGGATATCCTAAAAATACACAAGGTGTGGAGCGGGCTTGATGTTTATGTATGGTAGGAGAAGGGAAGAGGGGATAACATAAACACCCGAAAACACGTAGATGGGAATAGGCCGGATCCTATTGATATAAAACCTTAAGAGGAGACTCGGAGTCAAGTGTCTTGTGAGGGATTATATTAAGGAGATATGTGGCTATTTGGAGGGCATGATGTCAAAACAAATAAGGCACCGATGCATGGGTTAAGAGAGTACGAATCATATTATTGATGGTACGACTGGAGCGTTCAGCTTTACCATTTTGGGGAGAGGTGTAAGGACAAGAGAGACGAAAAGAAAGACCGTTTTCTTTGCAAAAATTCGAAAAATTAGAATTATCGAATTCTTTGCCATTGTCACATTGGAACGTTTTTATTTTCCGTTCAAATTGAGTGGAAATATAATTCTGAAATTCAAGGAAAATATTGTAGACATTGGATTTTCTTGAAATGGGAAAAGTCCATAGAAAATTCAAAAAATCATCCAACAATAATACATATAAACGGTGACCCGCAGTGCTTAGAACTGGAGATCTAGGTCCAAAGATCACTATGAACTATATCAAAAGGAAAAACAGTACTAGAATTCGAAGAAACAAAAGGGAGCTTAACAATTTTCCCTAGTGAACAAGCATGACATACATGAGACAATTTAGAATGTTCACATGTGATCACTTTATTTTTTCTAAGACTCTCTAAAACAAAAACACCGGGATGACCCAAACGCTCGTGCCAATGAACCTGAAGCGAAAGAACAAAAGCGGAACCATGATTAGAAGACTTGGTAGAGAGGGAACTGAGAGGATAAAGATCACCACTGCTTTCACATCTCATGAGTTGCCTCCCTGTCTTGTAATCCTTCACAGAAAAACCAAAAGAGTCAAACTCGATTGAGACGGAATTATCGGAGGCAAACTTACGAACAGAAATAAGTGATGTGAATGCGGAAGGCTGAAATCAACAATCTGTTCCAGCAATTTGAACAATCCCGAAACTGCTCCAAAATCAGCCACAAAACAGTCCTAAACTCTCCCAAAACTCTCACCCAATTATAAACAAGGTCCCTCACAAGTATGCCCAAGAACCTAGCCTTGTTTTGTAAGTTTTTACAGCCTATAATCTGCCCAAAACCTACCTTGGCCGAGATTTCAAGTCAACAACTCAAACAGTCCGAATTCTTCTTGAATAACAAGGCTGTCTGAAATTCACAAGTAATAAAAACGAAAATAACATAAAATAAATGATAGAAACGGGCTCACCGGCTAGGCTTCACTCACCTAACGTAAAGAATCCCGACGATCAATTCCCTCTTGGCTTCACTCACCTTTGAGAAGAATAAATCGGTTTGAAAAAAACAACCTTGTTCTTGAAAGAATCACTTCTTTTCTCTAAAACCAAACCTGCTTTATTTCATGAATTAAAGTGCCTTATAAAGGCTTACAAAAACATCCTAATTCTATAAGGAAAGTAAAATAACTTTCTAAGTCCTTAAGGGACTCTAATTAGCAATTAAAATAGGAAACTACCTAACTTAAATCCTATTCCTTAAATGACCTATTCCCAAAAACGGGATTTCTTTTAATTACCTAATAAAACACTTCCTAACCAACTAAAATAATAAAAGGAAACTAATCTATTTAGGAAATAAAATAACTAATAACTAATGGCAGATTTGACTCCTAATCTAACAATCCTTGTCACTTTAGGACTCATGGTGGCCGTCCCCCCTTCCAAGCCAAGCCGTGTCCACCTCCTTGCATGCAATGCCATGCAAGGCCTTCCAAGCCCGTGCCACCCTTCCAAGCATCCACACGAAACCACTCTTCCATTCCCCTTGAGCCGTGCCCCATGACACTCTTGCTTTCCAAGAAATACTCCCATTTCACTTGCGGGTTGAACCCTCTTGTTGCATCCTTGGTCCTTTAGCCCTTTAATCCTCTTGTAACTCTTAATCCCCCTTCATCCCAAGGCTGCCATGTCTTCCATTTATCAAGCCCATGCCCTTTTTCATAGTCTCCTAGGTTGATGATGTCTTGACCCCATGCTCCCGCATCAATAAGGTTCTCGACAATTTTTGGAACATGAAGAACATTTTTAAGTATGAAAGGTGGGTGTGGTGGATCCAACCTAGTATGACCAAGACCTTTAATTGGAATCGAATGACCATTGCCTACAACAATATTATTATTTGTGCTCATATTGAAATAGGGAGTAAGATTACCTTGAGACGAGAACATATAAGAAGTGGCTCCAGTATCCATGTACATATTATTGTCCGGAGGACTCAACCCGAGCGTTTACATGGCCGCTTCGATGTCTGTCGGTGAAGGTTGAGAGGAAGCCGCATATGCCTGTGGACGAGGCCCCAAAACACCAGCTGTCTGCTTAGCTTGGGCAGAAGAACCAGGCCTGGACCATGGGCTAGAAGAGCCACCACTGGTTGGGTAAGGGCATGGCGGAATTGCCCAGGGCCAGGACCAAGGAGTGCCGCTATTCCACTGAGCAGGCTGCCACGACGGAGAGGCTGTATTTCGGCCACCACCACCTGCCTGCTGCTCGCCCTTATTGCCACCTTTATTGTTGTTCTTACCCCCTCCCTTATTACCATTCCGAGCTTTAGGATTGCCGGAACCAGCTGCTGAGATTTTTGCCGAGGAGACAGGAGTAGGAACAACCTCACGAGCCACCATTGCCGATGTTATTGCTGCCTTCTTTGCTAAGCCTGCCTCTTCCAAGGTTACCATAGATCGCGCCTGATAAAATTTTGGTAAAGGATCCTTCTGCCGTAGAAGAGTAGCGACCCCATTATACGCATCCGTTAACCGCGCCACCATTTGCAAAACGAGTCTCTCGTTTGACACCGGAGCCCCAACATTTTTTAATTGGTTCGCCAATTGTTTAAGGTGTTGGCAATAACTAGAAGCAGTATGGAAATCAGCCATGATAGTGTGAGAGAACTCTTGTTCAAGAGCTACGGCACGTGAATTTTTATTGTCCAAGAATATATCACGAAGGTGTTCCCAAGCCGCCATTGCCGTGGAGTCAGGCTCCATGATTGTGGTGAGAAGATCCGGGGATATAGTAGAGTATATCCACCCACATACCGTTGCATCCAAAGTGAACCAAAGTTCCTTCTCGTCATCAGTTTCCGGATCCTTGGGTTTTTCGGTCAAGGGGACGATGATGTGATGAAGAACACGGGTAGAGCGAGTATGAAGCCGAAACAATTCTGCCCAGGTTGCATACTAAGTTGTTTCCAAATCCAAGACTATAGCAATGTGATTTTTGATGTTCGACACCGCTAAGGCTGGATGATAAAAAGCTTTGGAGGAAGACATAAGTTTGGGGTAAGGAAAAGTGAAAAGCAACGATAGAAATATTAGGTAGTCACAGAGACGGCGCAACGGAAGAAAAGAGGAGAGACCGTGCTCGTGATACCATGAAGAAGAATATATTTCGATGATCTTTCACTTCAATTACAATGAGGTATATATCAAGGAGACTTCCTTGATTCTAGCTAACCAAACCTTAATTCTAGCTAATCTAATCTATCTTTGGTAAGACATTTACATACATAATAACTCCTAATTATTCACAATATTCACAAATATATTATCACATTTAATTCAAATATGATAATATATTCTAACAAATTCTAAGGATCGAAATGTCATCATACCACCAATCAGGAGGAAATATTCTAGTTACTGGTGTCAACCCTCACGCAAGTTTTACTTTAGTAATGAAATCTAATAGGATATTAGTTTGACTCTCCATAGCTACTTTTGAATCCTAGGAGTTAGGACCGCCTCTCCACTAAGACAAACATATAAACAAAAAAATTCAGTTATTGCTCTTTCCTTCCTCTAAGTTTAAGTATTTGAATTCCCTTTGATTAGAGTGAGCAAGGAATAGAAGTGGTTGGTGTCATATACTAGAAATGATTATGTAAAAGAACATCTATGTAAACTGGAACTTAGTGTGGTGGTTGGAGCTGCCATGAGATACTACCAAATGAGGAGATTATGGTAGGCGTACTCGCGTAGGTGAACTTTCATCCCCATCACTCTCTGAAAATCAAAATGAGCGGATTAAAAGGAATATACACCCCCAACGGGTGGGAGAAATGATAAGGGCACTCAAGGACCTTGATATGTTTGCTTCAATCCCCATACCTAGAGGTCCATACTTACCAATAAAAGAGAGGAATATAAATAAATAAATCACTACAACAAATATGGTCTTTCACAACGTTTTTAAAACGTTGTTATAGCTATTTTACAACGTTTTCCAAAACGTTGTGATATGCGATGTTGTAATAGGTCATTTTTTTAATGCAACGTTTGTTCCTAGATTTCTATTACACAACATTTAAAAAACGTTGTGGAAAACAAATAACAACGTTTCAAAAACGTTGTCATTTCTATTTTTTTTTTAAAACGTTGTCATTTTTTTAATGTAACTCTTGGATATCTATTACACAACATTTAAAAAACGTTGTGGAAAACAAATGACAACATTTCAAAAACGTTGTCAATTCTCTTACAAAAAACGTTGTCATTTTTTGAATGCAATGGATTTCTATTACACAACATTTAAAAAATGTTGTGAAAAACAAATGACAACATTTTTAAAACGTTGTAAATAGTTTAACACAACATTTAATGAGAAACGTTGTAAAAACTGTTAGTACAACGTTTTTAAAATGTTGTGTTAGAGTTGTATTACAACTTTCAGAAAACGTTGTAAAAATTCTATTACAAGCTTTGAAAAACGTTGTAAAAAGTTTATTACAACGTTTATAAAATGTTGTAAAAATAGATATTACAACGTTTATAAAATGTTGTAAAATAGCTATTACAACTTTTATAAAACGTTGTAAAAAGTTTATTACAACGTTTTATAAACGTTGTAATAACTATTTTCAAAAAAAAATATATAGCAATCTTGTTCTTGTTTCAAACCCCCACCTAGCAAAAGCAATCCTAGTTTATAGCTTTGCAAGAAAAAGCAACAGAACAATTCAGATGCCAACATTGACAACACATAATATTCCCAAGTCATACATAATCAGCCACCGCAGGCCACCTATAGCAAACATATTCGTGAATCTAATGGATATCATCTCCTGCAGCCTGTTTCTACACCAAGCTTATCACCACGTTCCAACATTATGGCACTAACCAAGGAGGAAATAGATAATTCCAACGATGAAATATAACCATGTAGAAATATGCTTGAAATGCATCTCAAATCTCAATGCTTTTCAGCCCAGAGGAAAAAGACATGTAAGACAGAAATAAGGAAACTAAACAGACAAACATTGTCTTGTTCTGATCCCAGGGACTTTACCAAGACCCGAAATCACACTTCATGCATTTGCCACGGGATCACAAGGACGGTTTTGCAAAATCCGCACCTTCAATCGATTGTCAGAGTCAGCCTCTCTGCTCAAACTGATATGGAACTGTATCATATCATGCCGAAGTAAACTGCAAGCAAATCTTCCAGATGGAAGAGAATTGAAAATAGAGTTAACTAAATTAGACTTTCCCTTATTCTCCTCTTTTTAGTATTTTTAGAACTAGAACTTAAGAAGCTGCAACATTTTTATATCAGTCACAACCCTTACCCGATGTTGACTGCAGTCTCCTTCTTGTCACCGGTGAGAAGCCATATCTTCAGGCCAGCTTGTGCAAGTTTATCTATGCACTCTGCCACCTGATATCAATAAAAAAGCCAATGAATGCGAGAAAGAGAGATAGATTGATAGAGAGAGAGAGAGAGAGAACCTACCCCATTTTGTAACTTGTCATCAACAGCTACTGCTCCTAACAAGATGAGATCCTTCTAGATATTTTCAGAGGCATTCTCTAACAACTCTTCTCTTTGAGGACCTATTGTGGCCTTTGCTTTCGAAAATGCTGAGTTCCATTGTTCATACTCGGACACTTCAACTTTTCAATATGCAAACACCATAGTTCGCAAACCATCTTCCGCATAATTTGAAAGATGCATTGTTGTAGCCTGTTGGTACGTCCTACCACTATCACCAAGCCTATCAAAGATAATGCTGCAGCCCCATCACAATAGAAATATCAGATTACAGGTCGTCTATAGATCTGAACTATGGTTTCTTCTAATTAGAGAAGCAAATCAATGATTTTGTTTCAAAACTGCCATTTTATCATAGAAATTGCACACCAAGAGTGTGAAAAACAGATTGAATTTGTACTTCTACTCTCTCAAGTCGAGCACTAATTATTCTCGGAGAAGAGTTCACTTGGGCATTTCAACTGACGCTGAAGTACTGAACTTACTTGTCAGCACCTTTACAAAGGAGGAATATTTGGCCATTTTCATCTCTTACTACGACGGACATCCTCTTCCTCGAGCTATTGAATTCCAGTAGGTTTAGAAGTTTGTTTTCCCTGCAATTAATGGTTCCATCCATATATATAAGGTGATGAAACTACCAAAAAAAATGACAAGTGAAAGGCGAGTGCATAATGGAATCAGAATACTAATGTGATAGAAGTAACCCCAAAAGAGATCAAAGAAGAAACTATCGCTTAATCACATACACCATGGACAAATAATAGTGCCAATTATGAAGAGGTACTATTTCATCCAATTACGAAGCGAGTATTTCTAAACGTAAAAGATCACCTCCATTACTGTGTGATATGAGAACTAATATATGGAGAAGATGACATACAAAGAAACATTAATCATCTTGTTGGACAAACTAGAAAAAAAGCATTCACTTGAATGCTACAATACTTTCATTTCTTTTTCTTTTTTCTACTTTTTCTACTTTTTTTGGTTGAAAGGCCAAAATTATTTTTATTAACTATTAAGAAAGTTACACTACTTAAACACCAAATACTATTAACACTCCTAACAAACACCATTAAATCCCAATTGTATCCTTACATCAAAAACTCCAACAAATTTAAATTCCCAATGCACCTATTACACTCCCAACAAAACACCCATTATACTCCAGAAAGCTCACTCATTATGCTCCCATTAAAACATTAAACTCCCAATACACCTAGTACACTCCCAATAAAACATTAAACTCACAAGTCTAACCATACACTATGATACACATTTTTTGTATTTTCATTTTAATTATTTATTTAATTTTCATAAATTGCAGTTATTCCAATTTATTTATTTTATTATTGTTAATCAACTAACACATATATTTCTTTATTTTCATATTAATTTTTAATCAGATGAATCAAATGATATTTTTCTATTCATTGAAATAATATATTCTTTTAGTTTTGTTTTTTGTCTTCATTTTGTTTGATTATAACATGTGCACTTGAAAAATTATGCCTGAAATGGAGAAGGAAAAAGAAAAAAATACATTTAATCAAGTACACATTGTATAGAAGCATAAAAAATCTCCAATAAACCTATTTATTTTCCCATATGCTCAGTGGTAAATAAATACTAATGTCTTCATGACATCTGAAAAATCAACTGTGAGAAATATTTGCAAATGCAAGATTTAAGATCCTTGTGAATAGGGTCTCATAAAAATATCTACATAATTAAGATACTTGAGAAATCACGATTTAATGTCCCCAATAAATAAGGTTATGGATAAATCTAGAGAGGACAACCCATTTTCGACCATACGTGTCTGCCTTGTGGCTACAGAATATTTTACCTTCAAGAAATTGATTGAAGCATAAAGTTGTTGTGGGGTTTGTGATTCATTGGAGGGAGTTAGTAAATGATAACAGAGAAAGAGGTTACTGGAAGGTGGTGTATAACTGCTTATAGCAGTGGAAGAGAAAATCAAAAGCTGTCTATAGAGAGATATACAGAGAACAAATTTAAATGGACAGGAACACCTACCCCAGAAAAAAAAAACCAGAGGGAAAATACTTAGTTATATAAAGGGTATCAGAGTTTTTAAAAATTACAACTGAGGGACACTTGGGCACTTCAGTAATTATGTGACCAAAAAAAAGGAACACTTTTCTGCCTGTTTAGAATTCAATTATTTTACCTTATGACTGGAAAACCAATAAACACCAAAATAAATGAGTACGAGTAGCCTGGAAAAATTGTCTTCAGATGAATTCCTTGACAGGACATTTCTAGTCAATTAATGTAAGTGGCCTGAGAAACTTGAATGAATATTGAAACTGAAACTAGTCGTTTGTAGGATCTTGGTTTCTCGGTTTTAGAGAAAGTGGTCATTGCAGTTTCATTTAGAGTTTAAGCTATAATGGGAAAAAACAGTAAAACCAGAATGTGCACACCCTACCAAAAATTATGCCACACTCAACCAAACTAAGACACATGTCAAAGGATATAAAATTCAAAAACAACAACAAACCTATGAAATTAAAATAGACACAATTCTGAGTGTATATATACACTGCCTCGTGTAAGAAATCATGTTCTGGAATGCTTAACTGATGAACAAAAACATTAGCAGAGCTAGTGATTGAAAGATACAAAAACCAAAGACGGTTGGCTCCACAGAGTTGAGACCCAGTGTGAGCCATTCCTAATGACATATTTTCGTTAAGCAAGGAATTAACTATGATTAGAAAAACGCTGATTTTGATCAGTATATAATCAGTACGTAGATGACATTGACTAACATTTAAACTAAAGTCAGATACCTTTTCCTCCTCACGCTATGCTTTTTTCTTTTGCCTTCTCCAGTAAACGTGAGACATATTCCTCAAATATCTCCCTGCCAAAGATCTCTTCACCAATAGCTCTGAAAGAAGTCCATAGCAATGTTAGTTGATTCGGGACATACATAAGAGATAATTTCTGAGGATAGCATTAGAAGTCTCATCAATATTCCAAGGCAACAGAATACCTGTACTCTGAGCTCTCCTCAAAAAGTTCTTTGCACTCCTCCCAAGTAGATGATGCACTTATTTCCTATGACGTGACCCCAGAAAAGTTAGATTAGCTGGTCCACCAAAATCCTCAAAAACATGCAGAAGAATCATAAGTTGTTTCCCCTACACTAAAGATCTTCCCTACCTTGATGGTGCCCAATTTTTCAGTGAAGTCTTTGATGAGACGTTGACGCTTTTTAGCTTCTTTCTCCTCCTTCTCCTTTGCCCTTTCAAGTAGATCTTCAAATACAAGCTGCAATGAAGTAGTGCATACATAAACTGCAATTAGACTCTTAAGACAACATTAAAAAGTTTCGATTTCTTTTAAGCAACTACACAAGACAAAAAAGCAGCTATTAATCAAAATGACTTGCATTACAGTGGCACATGACGATTCAATTACATGCATATGTAACACACACACAGACAGACACATCCTGCAAAATGTGTCACAGGATGCTAATTGGCCTCACGATAACCTTTGGATTATATAACTTACTAACTCAAGTTGTCGCTTCTTTATGCAATGCAAGGTACAAGTTCCATCAGAAAAGGGAACATGCTACAAAAGGGCAGTCCTGCCGTAATAGGTTTCATTACCACCTCACAGACCTTACTATCCGATCTCAGATGTCCATAACCTCGACAATTTCCTTCCATCAAATTACTCCGCGCTAAACCTAGCTAGTGAATGAATTAATGCCTCTTATTCCTCCTCAACTCCATAACTGTAAAACCTACATTTACCTTATTGGATGTGAAAATTCAAATGGCTATGTTTATCTTCCGTCATAGTTGTCAAAGGCAAGAGGTGGGTGAGAGGCAAGGCACTCAAAAGGGCACTCACGGAAACAATATTAAAGGAAAAAAAAATATAACATAATATCAATAACACAAATTTCATCATTCATAGTGGAAATTCCAATGCATTAGATGAACTTAAACTAAAACTTCAAGCAAGAAAATAAATAGTTATCAACAAAAAAAATTACTGAATTACAAGTACAGTATATGAAAACAAACTTCATTATTTTCATAGAAAGATACATAGTAAGGAAAGTAAATAAATAAGCAAACAGATTTGAAAAAGTAGTTTGTTCTGTTGCTAGAGTGTGAAGACGAGTGAGAGAGACAGAGAGAGGAAGGCCTACCACAAAGACTCACGTAACGAGCGAGAGACCGAGATGGTGCGAGTCAGCTCAAAAGTCGAAACCCTAGCACTCGACTCAAACGATTGAAGATATTGAGACGCCGCACGCAGGTCGGAAAACTTGGAACGAAGTTTTAGGGCTTATCTTTTGTTCGCCTGTAAGTCCAAGTCAATTTAGGTCTCCTTTGGGTTTTCGCTATTTAAGTTAACCCAAAATTACATCGTAAAACTTAAAAATATTGTCTTATTTACGCTGCACGACTCGGGCCTTTGTCACGCCTCTCGCCTCCAAAGGGCGAGAAAGGCGTTTCCTCCTCCCACTTCCGCTTGTCGACTTGCCTAGGCCTCTTCAAACTCACCTCACCTCGTGCGCCTTTGACAACTATGTCTTATGTTTAGCCAAACGAAGCGTTAATCTATCTCGAACAAAGTCTTTACCGATTGCCCAAAAATTCAAAGATCAAAGTACTACTCCAAAATTTTAAAAGACTACATTCTGAATTACAAGAACCATTATTTCCTAAAGTGAGAATAATCAACCTCTTTCTAGCAACAAACTACTTTATAGTGAGCAAGAGGCTCCAAGTTCCTAAACTTTCACACGCCCAGTATAGGAGCTCATTTATATGCTACCACTCAAAACCCTAACAGCACATATTACAACGAATCAGTAACAAAGTCTGCCCAGAAGGAAACAATCTACACAGAATATAACGTTTTGACTTCATTTTCTAGCATTAAACTCAGACATGAATGAACAAAAAGCGAGGGGGGGGACAAGGAGCTCATGGTTGGACAGCCTGAAATTAGTAACACAAATAACCAAACTTCTTAAAGTCGGCAAGGAAAAGTACTGTTGATAGAGTTATTAAGCATTGCATATCTTGGTTTCTTCTAATGCGTGTTCAAAATAACAGTATTCCAAGAGGCCAATAGATGAATACACAACACGAGCACAGAGTTGTTGGAATCATAAGATTCGTGATTTGATTACATCCAGAGTTTTGTTGGTAAAGGTGCACTGAATCAGGCCAGAACCATTTCAACTGGAAGATACCATCATCTTCTTTTCAGCTTGAAAAATACCCACTTGTAGTTAACTGATTTACTTTTCCTTTTAAGGAAAAGTGAATTACTATCTTTAAAGGGTCTGTAACTTAAAAGTAGGCAAAACCCTTCCCTATTCAATTAGACTTTTCAATTTGTACAAATCAAATTCACAAGACAAGAGGGGCATGTGACATTAGCACTATTATCTACTTGGAGTGAATGAGTGACGACGGTTTCAAATAGTTACTGGTGCTTATTGTTAAACTTAGAAAATGAATTATGTGTGAAATCACATTGGCATTCTAACGTATAACCCGTGTCCCGGAGGAATGTATCTTGAGGTATTGATGTCCTCAGTTTTGATAGCTTTTATATTAATTTTACATTGTAAAATGTTTCATGGGTTGTTCAAGAAGATACTCTAACCATCTTTTACAGTTCCGCCACGATTCATACTATTCTTCACGATTTCAGTTCACTATTCATACGATTCTGAATTTGACTAACTGTGAGTTGTATATCAAAAGGCAAATATCTATAATATAATAGAGCTCAGTTCAGCGTGTGCAATTGACAAAAGATAAGTATCGGTCAGATTTACTCTTTTACCGAGATCCTATGGTCCACATTTACTTTCAAGTGCAAGTGTGTGAAGGGCAATTGGTGGGTAGTTCAACTCCTTCCGCCTTCTGAGCTAGCGACTGCTTCTTCCACCAATTTCTGTGACTGCTTTTTCCACTAATTTCTTCATCTATTTGGAAAATGATTATGAACTAGAGTTCAACCCTGTCAAGGTCTTCCTCCGTCTTTTCCTCAATTGCAACTTTCTTGGGACTTTTCATCCTCTGATTTGGGGACTGCGAATCCTAAAACCCATCCTCGATTTCTTACTCCCTTCTTTTCTCTCATTGTCAACCTCTGTGCTTTGTTTCAGAGTTCCAGTTTCTCTCTCCGAGCCACATCAATCTGTAAGATTTACTGTCTTCTTTCTTTTGTTTTCGTACTGCTAGCTAAGCAATTGCAATTTTGCATTTTGGTAATCAATGATGAGTTTTTACAAAGAGTTGTAGTGTCTTGCTTGAGTTTTTTTTCATATTCTCTTTTCGAGTTTGTCAATCCGTTTGTTTCATTCTGTTTGCTTTGCTTTTGCAGCTCTCCATTTATTTCAATCAGCTTGTGTTATTTCATCCATTAATTTTCAAGCCCAGTTTGTTCGGAGTTCCAGTTTCATCAAGCTTGGTCGGTTCGGAGTTCCATCAATCTACTTTTTCTTCTTTCTTTTATTTTGAAATTCTTCATGTACTTCTTGACCTCAATTAATGTTGAATAACAACTCTATTTCTAGGGTTGTCACTTTAATCACAGATTACGAACTTTTGAGTATCAATTATGAACCTCTATTTCTGCCTTCTTGACAGCTCCTTTCAATTTTGTAGAGTAAATCCTAGCATTGACTACAGTTCTTTCTCATCTGAATCAGATCCTATTGAAATAGAATGCCAAACTTTTGGAAGTGAAACACATGAGAAAAAAAAAACTAGAAATCTCAAATGATAGTTAAAGAATGTGGAAGCACTTCATCTCATTCTCCCATTTGATTTATCTATTCATTCTCCCTCCACTGTTGTCGAAAGCTAATAGCACTTTTTTTGGTTCACAAGATAAGCATATTGAGTTTAATTTTCTATTCTATTGTTTATTCCAATGCTTTCACCAGTTATAGTTATTCCCATTTTCTCGCAAATGATTGCTTCCATCGTTACTAAAAGTCTTCTTTACTTCTGTGTGAATATTATGTTTACTATGCCAAACTCAAACTGGCTTATATTTGTTTCTAATAATCTTCACCATGAAGGGTATTACACCTAATAGAGCGATATGCAATAATTTTGGAACTGAATTTTTTTTTTTTTTTTGTTTTTTGCAGTATTTGAAAATCCAATGTGAGGTTAGCTGAGATAGAGTAGCTGCCTTCTTGACTTTACAATGGAAGTAATAGGAATCATTGTTGATTTCCTTCTCTTACTATATGTAAGAATTAACAAACTAAGAGAAGACACAAGAAGGAAGAGAATGGGCAGCAGCCGCTGTAGCCCCTGTATGTGTTTCATAACATTAGAATCAGAGATCTTATATACAAAAGACCTAACCCCTCTTCCAAGATTATATAAAACTTACCTAAAATAATATAGGTAATTTACACATACAATGACACATATACCCATAGGAATTAATACGGCTAATACCCCCCCTCAAGCTAAACAACCGTAGGGGAGTTGCAGCTTGAATGACAAAGCTTTGAACCGAGAACTCTGGAAGACACCTTTCAGGAATAAGTCGCCAAGCCTGATCTGGCCGAAGGAACATAGTGAAGCCGTAAGAACCCACAGGACACAAGTTCCCGAAGAAAATGATAATCAATTTCGATGTGTCGTGTACGAGCATGAAAGACCGGATTTCGAGCCATGTGTAGAGCTGAAATATTATCACAGAACAATGACGGAGGAGCAAGAGGAATGTCCAACTCACGAAACAGATAAGCAAACCATCGGAGTTCAGCGGAAGTAGTGGCAAGAGCACGGTATTCGGCCTCGCTGCTGGACCGGGACACAGTAGGTTGTTTCTTTGCGTCAAGACCAAGTTTGGACCACATAAATACACAACCCGTTATAGAAACGACGGTCGTTTGGGTCTCAACCAATCAGTCAGAGTAAGCTGTGATGTGAGGGTGAAGAGATGGATAGAAGGTAAGACCACGGCCAAGAGTACCTTTGAAGCGAAGAATCCGCTTGGCGGCCTGAAGATGACTTGTCCGGGGTTGATGCATAAACTGGCACACCTGATTAACGGCAAAGGCAATGTCAGGACGAGTGAGAGTGAGATACTGTAACCCTCCAACTATACTGCGATAGAAGGTGGCATCGGAGACTAGATCACCATCTAAGAGACTCAATCGAGAGTTAGAAGCAAGGATGCCGCTTACAACCAACCATATGAAACCGCTCGAGCGCATCAATCTGCATCGAAGTTTGAGAAAGATGAAGAGTGTCCCCTTCGCTTGGCTTCAATGCCCAAGAAGAAACTTAAGTCCCCTCAGCCACGACTCATCAAACGTGGTGCAAATCGCATCGATAATTGTACGAATGTCGTAAGGAGAAGATCCAATGATGTCGCCCACGAGACAAGAATGATGGTCATGATCCATCCAAGAAATTAATAAATAACGAGGAATCGAGCGATCGTTAAAGAAACCATTGCTAAGCGTAAACTCTGAAGTCGATGATACCAAGCACGCGGAGATCGCTTGAGGCCATACAAAGCTGTTTAGTTTGCACACATGCGTGGTGCGGAGGTGTTAACGAATCCCTGTTGCTTCATATACACGTGCCCTCTTGAAGATACCCATTCAAGAAGGCATTCCTGACATCCAATTGCTTAATATCCTGCTGGCGAGTGAGCAATGGCAAGAAGAATGAATATGGCTTTGACCACAGACTAAAAGTTTCATCAAAGTCGAGGCCTACTGTTGCAAAAACCTCAGCTACCAACGAGCCTCAGAAGGGCCTCAATAGAACCATCAAGACAAGCGCTGACTTTAAAAAATCCATCGACAACCAACTACATTCATTGGATCAAACGGAACAAGATGCCATGTGTGATTTTTATGGAGGGCGTAAATTTCTTCCGTCATATGCCAATGTGGTTTTTGAGACGCTTTTCTCAAGGTACGGTTCATCTCAGGTAGAAGGAAGGCATGAGGAAGAGAGTATGGAGAGTAGTATTCAAAATGCTTCGCAACATTGCGGAG